>JAAALK010000286.1:13798393-14012004 GCA_019279435.1 Zizania palustris
TTTAAATTTTCCGGAGGAGCCATCTTTTGTAGCGCAGTTATTTGAGTAGGGCTAGCTTCAATTCCCCTGCTTGAAACTAAATACCCTAACAGCTTTCCAGCCTTAGCTCCGAAGATACATTTTTCGGGGTTAAGACGGATCCCACATGCCCGAAGGCTATTGAATGTTTCTGCTAAGTCTAGGCTATGCTGGTGCTTTAAAGCACTCTTTATTACAATATCATCCATATAGGCCTCCACATTGCGACCTAGTTGATGACCTAGAGCCTTAGCAACTAACCTCGAGAAAGTAGCCCCGGCATTTCTTAAGCCGAAGGGCATTCTTACATAACAGAAGACTCCCGAAGGAGTTACGAAGCTTGTCTTGATTTCGTCTTCGCGCTTCAACCATATTTGATGATAACCAGAATACGCGTCAAGGAAGCTTAATAACTCTGAACCTACGGTGGAGTCGACCAATTGATCAATTCGGGGCATGGGGTAGGGGTCACGAGGGCATGCTTTATTCAAGGATGTGAAATCAATGCACATGCGCCACTTCCCGGAAGACTTCTTTCTGACAAAGACTGGGTTGGCTAACCATTCTGTGTGAGCCACTTCTCTGATAATCCCAGCCTTCAACAATTTCTCAACTTCGTCTTTCGCTAGAGCAACTCTTTCTGTAGACATTTTCCGGAGTCCTTGCCGAACAGGCCGGGCCTTCGGGTTTACAAGTAAACTATGTTTAATGATATCCCGATCGACTCCGGTGATATCTTCGTCAGACCAAGCGAAGACATCCAAATTCTCTTCTACCACCTTTTCCAACGAAGTTCAACTTCTGGAGGTAAATCTTTACCAAATTGAAATGTATACTCTTTACCATCTTTAACAATGACCTTCGTTGCAATCTCTCCTTCGGGACTTGGTCTCGGAAAGGACTTCTTCAAAGCTTCGGAGGAGGCTGAAAAAATTTCTTCATTATCTTGTACATTGTTTACTTGTCTCGGATCAAGAGGGGACCATGGCCATATTCCGCTCTCCGAGCAATAGCTTGACCTCCGAAGACAGTAAGGACTCCTACTTGTGTGGGCATCTTCATGCACAAATAATTGTGATGCGCCACAGCTCCGAACTGGTTTAGCATGCCTCTTCCGAAGATGACGTTGTAAGCATACGGGGCATCTACAACATCGAAGATTACTTCCTCAGTTCGAGCCAACAAACCTTCTCCGAAGGTAACTTCCAGGCCTATTTGGCCAAGTGCATCAAGCGGAGGTCCTGCGAAGCCTTGCAAAGGACGAGCTGCTGGAAGGAGATGCTTCCTGGAGATGCACAATTGATCGAAGGCTTGAACAAAAATGATATCTGCCGAACTACCTCCGTCAATCAGCACCCTTCGAACTTCAGTGCCCGCAATATCAGCAGTGATAACAAGTGGATCTGCATGCGGGAACTTAATGCCAGCTGCATCCTCCGCAGAAAAGGATATCGGCACATGAGACCACTCCGGCATTGCGGCTGCAGACGACGAAGTCCCAATATGGCCTACTTCTCTGACATAGTCTCTTCGCTGTCTCTTCGACATGCTTCCGAGGGTACCTCCTCCGGAGATGGGGAGGACTACTCTTTTCCCTCGGTCTTGGCCTTCCTCTTGCTTCGAAGGTGGCATAACATTGGCCACTGGAGGGGTCTTGCAGCATCAAAGTTTTCTATCCGCGCCACAGCCTGGACCGGCTCAGGGCGCGTTGCAGCTGGAACTCGGTCGGTAGTACCTCGACCCGAAGTTCTTTCTAGGTACTCTCCCCTTAGGGTAAGTATAGCCTTGCAAGTATCAGTTGCATGGCTTCGATTTTCTCCATGGATGCAGCAGAAAAGGGTCTGGCCCTTGCCAGCCGTTTTCCCTGGCGGCCTCCAGCCGCTGGCCTTGTTCCCCGAAGACTGTGGAGCTCTTTGTGTAAACTTCTGTGGGGGTGCAATATTCATGACTTCAGAACGAGGGTGCTTTTGCCCTCTTCTCCGATCATGTTGAACTTCGAAGACTGGTTCTTGCGGCTGTGCCGAAGTTTTCACTTCTACTTTAACTTCTTGCAATATGGATGAAGTAGCGGCAGTTCTTCGAAGCCAACCCTCTTCTGACCTCGCATACTCCTCGAAGTATGACATCAACTGAGAGACCGAGGAGATGCTTTTCCGATGAAGCTTATCCAGGAGGCCTTGATGAGTGACGCCTTCCCGAGCTGCATCAACTACCGAAGATGCAGACAACCCCCGAATTTGCGACTTCGTATGAGCGAAGCGCTTAAAATATTGCCTCAATGTCTCTTCGGGGAGCTGTTTCACCTGGAAAAGGCTTCCTGTTGACATGGGAGGCACGAAGGTGCCTTGAAAATTGCTTATAAACTTCTTCTTCAGCTGCGACCATGAATTAATTGATCCTGGTTTCAAGGACCAGAACCACCTTAATGCCACTCCTTGAAGAGCTAAGGGGAAGCACTTCGCCATGGTGTCTCGAACTCCTCCGCTAGCTTCAATTGCTAGGGCATAAGAACGAACGAACTCTCCGGGATCTTCATCTCCGGCATACTTACAGAGCTTCGAAGTTTTGAACTTTGGATCAAAGCGAACTTTCTGCAGCTCAGGATGCAACGGAGATTCATTATCGAAGGAGGCATTCTCCGGGGCTTCGGGATAATCGAGATCGTCGTCTTCGGGCACTTCTGGGATAGTTGGGATGGCTTGAGAGCGAAGCCTGTTCGCAGCTTCCTGTCGCCACCTTGCTACCTCAGCTTGAAGGTTGGCCATTTGAGTGGTCATATCTCCAAGATTGTCTTCATCTCCTCCGGAAGGATCTTCCGGGTCTTGAGAACTAGTAGGATCAGTTCGAATTGGGATGGAAGGTGGAGGAGGGACTCCGTGTGGTCGAAGTATGGAAGGGGTTGGCGGAGAAGCTTCGAATGTTCGAGGGATAGAAGCCCCTTCTGGAGTTTGCGAAGGGAATGTCGAAGGGCCTCCGACTTCAACCGTGTCAAATGGTATCTCTCCGGAGATCCGAGTAGACCTCCGAACGGGATTGCGGGGTGCGCTCCGCTTAGGAGGCATGATGTAAGAGGTTGGTAGAGAACGAAGTTTTTCGGACTAGGTTCCCCACGGACGGCGCCAACTATTGGCGTAAAAGATTACGCTAACAGGTTTCTGTAGAATAGAAACTAACAAACGAAGTGTTTGCGAAGAGAACTGTTCTAAGCCTCCGAACTGGATAACAACTTAGAATAGTTCGAATGTGTGTATTGAACAACTTGTATTCGGTCCCTATTACAGGGTGAAATGGGGGGTATTTATAGGCCCAAATATTAAGGAAAAGACCTATTTACCCATCTATTACAACCGACATAGTGGAAACTATTCGGTACCCTTGATAGGGCTAAAATGGTAAAAGACTAATCTAATAATATAAAAGATAAATCTTCCATCTTAGCTGGCAATAAAGATCTTGAATTGCCTTAGTTCGAAGATTTACTTCGAACTAATGTCTATCTTCGTGCTTCGAGCTTGACTCAAGGTATCTTCGAAGATGGATGTCTGGAAACCTTCGAATCCACTATCTGCTTTCATGCTGTTGCGGCAATAACCCCGAAGATGAGATATTTCCCCCCAACAATATCGAAGTGTTAAACATTACCGAAGAACTCCGCCTGCTATGGGCTACCTTCGATCTTTTAAAACTTCACAAGCGACCCCGATTTTTAGTTCCTCGAGATAGCTCTGGTGCATTTGCGCCCGAAGTATGTAAAGATATGCTATCTTATATTAAAGAGGAAGAAAAAGAAGTTAACTTGGAAGCTTCATCTTCCGAAGACATTGCATGGTCCGAAGATGAAGGTGAAGCTCAGGAAAAAAACCTGAAGAACTTGGCAGCTGGGAAAGGAGCCCCGAACGACTCCGAACTTGGGTCGAGCTTCAACAAGAACAAAAAGACTTTAGAGCTTCGAAGGGAGGTAGAAGAGTTAAACGTAAAGTTGTTAGAACTCCCGGCTCTGGAACTAGTCGTTCCAACCTTAGCTCTAGAGATCGAAGGAGTCTTCGATTCCTTCTCGGTATAGACACCAATTTTTCGTGATGTAATCATAATTTGTTCGGATAATAAATATTGATTTTTAAAATTGTCTCCCTACTTCCCAGCCCCTCTTTGGGCGTAAGCAACTTCGAACTTACTCAAAGATGGTTAGGCGCAAAGAAAAACTTAGGAGTACAATTTTGGAGGCTCAGAGCCCCTCAGCAATTTGAAGATTGATTAAAATCTTAAAAGTGTCTTCGACTACTTGAAGTCTGAAAACTGGTAACTTAGTACCTTTTGATTTGAAAGAAATCACTTCGGACAACTTTCCGGACACTTTAGTGTCCCAAACGATTGGTCACTTTGGACTTTTTCACAGATATTCGAAGCTCATGAGCTCAAACTCTGTTTTGTTTTGGCCTCCTTTGGCTCTTTTTGCGAATGCTATCAAACCGATGGTTTGGAATTCGCAGTGGTCTCCTTGGACTCTTTTTACGGATGCTTTCAAGCCGAAACTTGGAATCCACATTATTTGGTCTCCTTCGACTCTTTTTACGGATGCTTTCAAGCCGAAACTTGGAATCCGCATTATTTGGTCTCCTTCGACTCTTTTTACGGATGCTTTCAAGCCGGTGGCTTGGAATCCATTTTCTCAGTGACTTTCCCACCTCATCGGAAGCTTTGGACTAGTGGTCCGAAGTCCGAAAAATATGATTCAAATTAATGACACTTCCCTCCCAGTCAACTTCGCTATTCCAGTGCGTCCACTAGAAGTGGGAAGTATATGGGGGGTAGACATTATCTGAACCACAAGCTTTATTGACTCGGAAGGTGTTTACAAATGATTACAAGGAGCCCCTATGCGAAATATCACTTTAGGTGCTCCGCATGCCATGTATGCGCTAACTCTTCACCTTCCAAATTAGCTAACTTAAAAGAAACAGGATGCCCTGAGCGGACAATTATGTATGGACCTTCCCACTTATTTCCTAATTTCCCTGGCGCTATGATACTTCGCAAAACGAGATGACCCGGCCTAAGTTCATTAATCTTGACCTTTGGGTCGAATCAAGTCTTCGTCTGCTGCTGATACTTTGACAAATTTGCAACAGCTCGAAGTCTTGTCTCTTCTGTTAAATCAAGCGAAGTGTTCCTTTCTGCTTCTATTTCTGGTTCGGTGCTGCGAAGAGATCCTCCTTTAAGCTCCGTTGGTGTCATAGCTTCATCTCCGAATAATAGTCTGAAAGGAGTGAAACCAGTAGACCTTGTCTGAGTTGTCCGAATGGACCATAGAATCTTTGGGAGCTCTTCGGTCCACAATCCTTTTGCCAATCCCACTATTCTTCGATTCAGCCCTGACAAGATATTACCATTGTCTCTTTCAACGGCTCCGTTGGACTGAGGATGTCTTACTGCAGCAAAACATAATTGGATGCCTAGGTCTTCACAGAATTTCCTGAAGGGTTCTGCATCGAACTGTGTTCCATTGTCAACTGTCAGCTGCCGAGGCACTCCGATCCAGCATATAATATTCTTCCAGAAAACTTTTTGTACATTATTCGAAGTAATATCTGTTAGGGGCTCTACTTCAACCCACTTTTAAAAGTATTCGATTGCTACCACTGTGAACTTCAAATTTCCTTTTGCTACTGGGAAGGGGCCAATAAGATCCATGCCCCATATGGCCATGGGCCATACTGGAGCAATGACTTGAAGAGTTGTTGGTGGGAGATGACTTCTTTGTCCCATCCACTGACATCCTTGGCAAGTGCGGACTAAGCTCTCTGCATCAGCTACTATTGTAGGCCAATAAAGCCCCTCGCGAAGTGTCTTTCCTGCCAAAGCTCGAGGGGCCAAATGGCTACTGCAGAGTCCTTCATGAATTTCTCGGAGAATTTCTTAACCTTCGGCTTGAGATATACATCGGAGCAAAGGGGAACATACTCCGGCCTTATACAAAGTACCATTGATTATATGATAACTCCGAATTCTGAGTTTCAACCTCGAAAGTTGTGGCCCTTCAGACATACTTGCTTCTCCTTGCAACAATTCCATAATTGAACTTCGCCAATCTGTACTTGGAATGCAAAGGACTTCTGCAGCAGGGATTTGTGGCACCGAATGTGTACTGAGTTCTTCATAAAAAGTCTCTTCTGGTATGTCCATAGCTCTGGCTGCAGCTTTTGCTAAGATGTCAGCTTGCACATTTGCTGCTCTAGGTATACTCCGAATGGAAATCCCTTTAAATGTTGCGTCAATCTTACGCATTTATTCCAAGTATTTTACAAGCTGTGGATGCCGAACTTGAAAGCTCTTGTCTACGTGCCCTGCTACAATCTGAGAATTTATCTTAATAACAACTCTTGTAGCCCCTAGTGCACGTGCCTTTCGAAGTCCCAATAAAATTCCTTCATACTCCACTGTATTATTAGTAGATTTAAAATTAAGTCTTGCGGAGTACATCGCCTTTTGCCCTGAAGGCAAAATTATTACTACTCCAACACCTGCTCCAGATGCTTGGAAAGCTCCATCGGAGTAAATAGTCCAAATCCCTTCACTTGGCTTCTCCAGAGCCCATGCTGCAGAGGGGAGTCCACTCTTCCACGAAGTCCGCCAACACTTGTGACTTAATTGTTGTTCTTGCCACAAAGGATATGCCGAAGGGTGCCAACTCAACAGCTCACTTCCCAATTCTTCCTATAGAATCCTTACTTCAGAGCATATATCCCAAAGGATATGAAGTTGGTACAATTACATTATGTATCAAGAAATAATGCCTTAACTTCCTCGAAGCCATTATCAGAGCATAAGTGAATTTCTCAAGCTCGGAATATCTTGTTTTTGCTCCAGACAATGCTTCGGACACAAAATAAATTGGATTCTGAACCAACTTCCCGTTGAAATCAACCTCTCTGACAAGGACTGCACTGACAGCAGAGCCAGTAGCTGCAAGGTAAAGGAGTAGGGTTTCGTCCGCAACAGGCACCGTGAGCGTAGCGAGGTTGCTGAGATAATTCTTAATATCTTCGAAGCTATTTTGACACTCCGGTGTCCATGCAAAATCTACGGACCCCTTCAATGCTTTGAAAATGGGCATACTTCTCTCCGCAGACCTTGCCAAAAACCTGCTAAGTGCTGCAAGGCGACCAGTCAGCTTTTGCACTTGCTTTAAATTCTCCGGGGGAGCCATCCTTTGCAACGCAGTTATCTAAGTGGGGCTAGATTTGATCCCTCTGCTTGAAACTAGATACCCTAACAATTTTCCAGCCTGCGCCCTGAAGATACATTTTTCGGTGTTAAGACGGATCCCACATGCCCGAAGGCTATTGAATGTTTCTGCTAAGTCTAGGCTATGTTGGTGCTTTAAAGCACTCTTTATTACAATATCATCCATATAGGCCTCTACGTTGCGACCTAATTGATGACCTAGGGCCTTAGCAATTAACCTCGAAAAAGTAGCCCCGGCATTTCTTAAGCCAAAGGGCATTCTTACATAACAGAAGACTCCTGAAGGAGTTACAAAGCTTGTCTTGATTTCATCTTCGTGCTTTAGCCAAATTTGATGATAGCCGGAGTACGCATCTAGGAAGCTTAATAACTCCGAACCAGTAGTAGAGTCAACCAATTGATCAATCCGGGGCATGGGGTAAGGGTCGCGGGGGCATGCTTTATTCAGAGATGTAAAATCAATACACATGCGCCACTTCCCGGAAGATTTCTTCCTAACGAAGACTGGATTGGCCAACCACTCCGTATGAGCCACTTCTCTGATAATCCCAGCCTTCAGTAGCTTTTCCACTTCGTCTTTGGCAAGGATAGCTCTCTCTGTAGACAGCTTCTGGAGTCCTTGCCGAACAGGTCGAGCCTTCGGATTCACAAGTAAACTATGTTCAATAATATCCCGACTGACTCCGGTGATGTCTTCATCAGTCCTAGCAAAGACATCTAAATTCTCCTCAACTACTTTCTCTAACGAAGTAGCGACTTCTGGAGGCAAGTCTTTACCAAATTGAAATGAATATTCCTTGCCATCTTTGACAATAACCTTCGTTGCAATCTCTCCTTCAGGGCTTGGCCTTGGGAAGGATTTCTTCGAGGATTCGCTAGAAGCAGAGAAAACCTCCGGGTTATCTTGCACGTTGTTCACTGTCTCGGGTCGAGAGGAGGGCCATGACCATACTCCGCTCTTCGTGCGGTGCCCTGATCTCCGAAAACAGTGAGCACTCCCGCCTGTGTGGGCATTTTCATACATAGGTAATTATGATGCGCCACAGCTCCGAATTGATTCAGCATGCCCCTTCCGAAGATGACATTGTATGCATATGGGGCATCCACAACATCGAAAATCACTTCCTCCGTCCTGGCTAGTAGCCCCTCTCCAAAAGTAACTTATAAGCCAATTTGGCCGAGGGCATCAAGAGGGGGTCATGCGAAGCCTTGCAAAGGACGGGCTGCTGGGAGAAGATGCTTTCTAGTGATGCAGAGTTGATCAAAATCTTGGACAAAGATAATATTTGCCGAACTCCCTCCGTTGATTAGCACTCTCTGGACCTCAGTCCCTGCTATGTCGGCAGTGATGACGAGAGGGTCTGCATGTGGAAACTTTATACCAACTGCATCATCTGCAGAAAAAGATATCGGCACATGGGACCATTCGGGCATAGCAGCTGCGGACGAAGAGGTTCCAATATGGCCCACTTCTCTAACATATTCCCTTCTCTGCCTCTTCGACATACTTCCGAGGGTCCCTCCTCTGGAGATGGGGAGGACTATTCTTTTCCCTCGATCTTGTCCATCTTCCTGCTTCGGGGGTGGCATAACATTGACCACCAGAGGCCGCCTTGCAGGGTCAAAGTTCTCTATTCGTGCTAAAGCCTGGATAGGCTCCGGACGCACTTCGGTCGGAACTCGGTCAGTAGTGCCTCGACCCGAAGTTCTTTCCAAGTACTCTCCTCTTAAAGCAAGTATAGATTTGCACGCATCAGTCGCGTGACTCCGATTCTCACCATGGACACAGTAGAAAAAGGCCTGGGCTTTGCCAGCCGGTTTCCCTGGCGGCCTCCAGCCGCTGGTCTTGCTTCATGAAGGCTGCAGAGCCCTTGGGGCAAACTTCTACGGGGGTGCAATGTTCAAAACTTCTGAACGAGGATGCTTTTGCCCCCGACACCTGTCGTGCTGAGCTTCGAAGCTAGGCCCTTGTGGCTGTGTTGAAGTCTTAACTTCCAACTTAATTTCTTGCAGTATTGACGGGGTCACAGCAGTTCTCCGAAGCCACCCCTCTTCTGACCTCGCTTATTCCTCGAAATAAGACATCAACTAAGCAACAGAAGATATCTTTTTCCTGTGAAGTTTATCAAGAAGGCCCGCATGAATAACTCCCTCTCGAGCTGCATCAACTACAGAAGACGTAGTTAACCCTCGAATTTGCGATTTCGTATGAGCGAAGCGCTTGAAATACTGCCTTAAAGTCTCTCCGGGGAGCTGCTTCACCTGGAAAAGACTTCCTGTTGACATTGGGGGTACGAAGGTACCCTGAAAGTTGCTCACGAACTTCTTCCTCAACTCCCCCATGATCTGATTGATCCTGGCTTCAGAGATCAGAACCACTGTAGTGCCACTCCTTCGAGAGCTAGGGGGAAACATTTGGCCATAGTGTCTCGCACTCCCCCACTGGCTTCAATTGATAATGCATAAGAGCGAGCGAACTCTCCAGGATCTTCATCTCCGGAATATTTACAAAGCTTCGAAGTTTTGAACTTAGGGTCGAAGCGCACTTTCTGCAACTCAGGATGCAGCGGAGATTCGGTGTCGAAGGAAGCGTTCTCCGGGGCTTCGGGATAAGGAAGTTCGTCGTCTTCGGGCACTTCGGTGATTACTGGGGTGGTCTGAGAACGAAGCCTATCTGCGGCTTCTTGCTGCCACCTTGCTACTTCAGCTTGGAGACTGGCCATTTGAGCGGCCATATCACCAAGACCATCTTCATCTCCTCCGGAAGGACCTTCCGGGTCTTGAGAACTGTACGCATCAGTTTGAAGTGGAACTTGAGGTGGAAGAGGGACTCCGGCTGGCCGAAGTATAGATGGAGTTGGGGGAGGAACTCCGTATGCTCGAGGAAGGGAAATCCCTTCCGGAGTCTGTGGAGGAAACGTCGAAGGCCCTCCAACCTCAACTGTGTTTGAAGATCCTTCTCCGGAGGTCCGAGGAGACCTCCGAATAGGACTACCACCTGCACTTCGCTTGGGAGGCATGGTTTGAGAACTTGGTAGAGAACGAAGTTTTTCGGACTAGGTTCCCCACGGACGGCGCCAACTATTGGCGTAAAAGATTATGCTAACAGGTTTCTGAAAGTTAGAAACTAACAAACGAAGTGTTTGCGAAGTAAACTATTTCAAGCCTCCGAAAGGATAATAGCTCAAAACAGTTCGAAGATGTATATTGAATAACTTGTCTTCCCTCCTTTATTACAGGGTAAAACAGGGGGTATTTATAGGTCCAAACATTAAGGAAAAGACTATTTTACCCCTCTATTAACACCGACATAGTGGAAACTATTCGGTGCTCCTAATAGGGCTAAAATGGTGAAAGACTAATCTAATGAGAAAGAAGATAAGTCTTCCATCCTAGCTGGCAAAAAGACTCTCTGAAGAGTCCACGTTCGAAGATATACTTCGAACTAGCGTTCGCCTTCATGCTTCGAATCCTATTCAAAGCACTCCCGAAGTTAGACATCAAAAGCCTTTGATTAAATCTCCTGCCTCTGTCTTGTTACAACAATGGATCTGAGGATGAAGTATTTTCCACCAACAAGAAGCATCTCCATGATGTCCTTCTGCAGTTGGATGATCTTGCGCTGCAGCTCGCCATTTTGTTGGATCAAGCCCTTCGTCTCTTGACGAAGGAACTCGACCGCCTCGTGGTGTTCCTCGGCGTCGAGCATGGCCTCGGTGTGGAGATCGTCCATGGCCTGGAGAAGCCGGGCCATGACCAGATCACGGTTGGAGAGGACCCCGACGTAGATGCTACGGTGGGCGCTGGGAGTACACATCGGTAAGAGCCAGAACGATGAATCCTGAATATGATCGTTGTAGATCATCCTCAGCTCCATGAGGCCTGGAGGGTGGCGCACTGGCATGCGACGTCGAATGTCGGGGCCCCGAGTGCTACCGTGAAGAACAGCAGGTGGTCGCCGGACCTGTCAATAGTGACGGAAACGTCACAAGGTCCTACAAACTCCTCCATGTAGATGTCGTGGAACTCGGGCTCGAAGGTGAAGCCGAGGAAGGTCACCATCATCCAGAGTTCCCGGATGAATCCCTCGAAATGCCGGCAGAAGCTGTGGACATGGTGGACATGCATCTACAAATAAAACAAGTTAAAAAGAGTAAGGGGAGGATCAAAATGATGAAGTAGGTTTTCGCGAAATAGATTTTAACAAAACTAAGCGTTAGGCTGGTCCGTTTAGCTTCCTACAGTCAAGTCGGCTCTGATACCATCTTGTCACACCCCGATTTTACCAAATCGGAACATTATTGAATTTCCATAGAAAAATAATAATAACAAGAGGTTCATCATGCGACGACGTACATACGATCAAACATTTGTGGTTCGCAGACCACATTAGTACACAAGTGTAAAATCAAAAGAAACTATGAAAATAATCTGCATGACGAACGCCTTCTTCGGGATCATTTTCTTGACTGGTCAGTACTACAGACCATCCTCCTCATAGTATGCAGCCTCTGAAGTGTTTGTCCAACAGGTATGAGTACAAAAGTACTCAACAAGCCACCGAGAAATGCAATAATAGTGCAGGGTAATAACAAGGGAAAGATAATGGTTTAAAGTGTGTAAAAGTACGTTTTTCAGTTGCAGCATTTAGTGTAGTCAAACTTAATCATGCAGAATAATAAACATGAACAATGTAACATCATCTAACTCGAGGAGTATGCTTTCCCTCCTCGCTCAACAGTCCTTACATGCCAAGTCATCATGCAACACTCACAAATGTAAACTAACTACGAGTTGTCACGGAACCCGTCCTTGACCGTGGGCTCGGCTTTTCGAAAAGATTTAAACTCTGATCAGAGGTGTACCACTGTACCCACAAGGCACGCACTCATCCCATACAACAAAGTGTAACGAGATGACCCATACCACGGGAACTCGTGCCAAAACCTCGGCATGAAATGCTCCAAGCCGATAACACCTGCTCTAGGTTTCGCCGACGCGCCCGGCCACTCTGGGCTAACGTCGCACCCCCTTTTGTGCCACCTTGGTACAAGCCACCCGCAGGTGCTGCTTGACCCATCTCCAAGTGGTGCCTCGAGTTGGAACACTCCATACCTTAGTTAGGACTTACCCATTAGACTTGTGGTTAGTGCGGAAGTGTATTGCAATGAATACCGCAGACCGGTCCTTATAGTGCCCCGGGTGCTACCGACCAATGCCCTAGCTTGCACCCGGAACACACCATGCATACACACTTAACCAAAACTCTATCACCAACAGAATTCCAGGGATGAGAATAACGGGGATCATATAATGGAACCCAAAACTCTACGACTCATTTTTAACCTTATAGCAGTTGTATCGATACATTGGACACTATCTAATAATATTAATAATATGGTGACAAGGAGTTTAGGCTCAATAGCATGGCTTGGGTTTACACTTCAAGGTCGGGGATCTAAATAAATATAATGTAAAGCTTTAATTTGACTAATGCATGTATAACCTATGTGTTTTAGCGATAGTTTAAGAAAACTATGTTCAATATGCCCAAAAATTAGTTTGGTGACTTGCCTTCTTCAGCGAAAGGTGACGGGGGAACTTCCGGGTAATACTCCGGCTCCTCGACGGCGTCGTAGTCTTCTCGATACACATAATAAACATTACATTCAATAAACATTCCAAAATCCATAACAAACATAAAGGTTTTGATTGGGCTAAAATACTTGTATTGAAGTCATTAACTACTCTGAAATTATTATTTAAATTTTTAAGACAATTTTATGGAGTTCTGGAGTTTTCTAAAAGAATAATGAATTTACCCTAAAGTGTTTTTAAATACTTTATTAAGTAAAGATAAAATGTCCAAGGTAAACCTACTATTTTTATTGCATAAACATGTAGAGAATAAAAATATAAATTTTATGGATTTGAAATGGTTAAATTTGGGGTTAAAATGTGCAAGATATGATTTTTTGAAGTTTAAAATGATTTCTGTAATTTATTTTATACTGAAAACAGTCACTGGTCCATGGTGAACCGAATCTACCGTGAACCCATGCACTGTGCGCGTAGGCCAGATCGCGAATCACCGTCGGATCATGATCGGGCGGCTACGGGTGAGGCATGGGCGTTAAGTGGACACAGACGGCCACGATTAAAACGCTGAACCAGTACGTGATGGAGGGCTCATATTCAACGCAAGTTTTAAATACTAACGGATGATCCAGATTAAAACATACCGCTTTGCTGCAATCCGACGGGCTAAAATAAACCGAACGTGTGATCTAATCTACACCGTCCGATCGCGATCGCACGGTCGCGATTGAATCCGACACGACACGCGTACTTTACCCATGCCGGTCATCTTCTCCGGTGAAGGTGACGGTCTAGTGGCCACGGTGAGCAACGGCGGCTGGACCTAAGGGCTAAAATGGAACCAATAAAGCATGGCGGTCAAGAGGGTACTGTTGGCAAGGCTTGGGGTCGTCGGAGCTGCGTCGACGTCGAACGAGGGTGGAGAATTCATTCTGGTCTTTGTTGGTGGCGGGGTTCCGGTGGGTCTCGTCGGTGAAGGAGTGGTGCCCGAGGTCGGGGTGGCATCGGTGGTCACGATGGTGCGGTCACCGAGGGTGGAGGAGGACTCTAGTGGCGGAGAGCGGCGGCTGGAGCGTGGGCAGCAGTGTGGCATTAAAACGTGGAGCACGGGTGTTTGGTTCAGTTCGAGTGCAAAATGACGTGAGGGCTGAATGCGGTGGTGGCCGAGGGTTTAAATAGGGGCGCCGATGGGGTCAGAGGGGTGGTGTATACATGGAAAGCCAAGGGAGGCCTTCAATGCCACCGGTGAGGTCTTGCCATGCACGCGAGCTACGATCCCGGGGCGTAAACGCAAGGATTAAAGAGGGAAAATAGTCGACGGGTCTCGGGGAACAATTATGCGACGTCAATTTAATGGGAGGGGGCCGGCGACGAGCGGATCGCGGAGCGCGGCATTTGGCCAGTGAAGTTCGGGGGGAGTGGCATGAGTTGGACGACGAAACTGACAGTGAGGGCCCACTATCAGTGGGGCGTGGGGGCACGGGCGCGGCAACGGGCGGGGCTGACTAGTGGGGTCGGGTTCGGTCGATAGGGGGGATTGGCGCCGACATGTGGGACAAGGGATTCGGGCGCGCGCGCGTGGAGAGAGGTGGGTCGCTGACGAGCGGGGTCTGTGTTGAACCAGAAACGGCGACCAGAGGGGGGTGAATGGGAGCTTTTAAAATTTCAGAATAAAAATAGCCTTCTTTTTTAATTCAGTCTTGAACAGGCTTTGAACACACCCTTCGAAGTTCTGGTTCGGAGGTATTTTACAGCTCCGAAAATAGGCTTCGCAAGGAGCAAAAGTTCGAAGCCAAGAAGACTTCGCTCCACCCACAACCCCGAAAATTCAGCTCTGCTAAGTCAGTGTAGGCTCCGCACACAGGGTGCCTTCGAGCAGGCTTCGCACTTCACCCTTCACAAGAGCGGACTTTCCTCTGAGAACTTCGACCAAATACTCAGCAACAGCAACTGGTGCTGGCTTTGTACTTCGAAGGTCTAAACACACACTGAACAGACTTCGCCAAGGACTTCGACAAGGGAAGAAAACGGGTTTCGATCTAAGCCAACAACAGAGCTTCGCTAGTAATCAGAGAGGTCTAGCCTCCAGTTTACACAGAGCGAACATACACTGAAAAACTCACACTTCACTCGAACAGGCTTCTCACACACTTCTCCAGAAAAGATTCAGTGCACAAACTCAACTCAAAAGAAGTGAGACACAGAGAGATCAAAGCATGCAGTGAAGTACACATACAAGTTCAGGTAGTAAATGAAAACAGAATCAAAGCTTCATTGCTTGAACAGGGAACACAAAATGAACTCACAGACCGAATACAACGTGTGTGGCATCTAGCACAGGAGCTCAAAAATTACTACTCAAAGTTTTGATGTGACCTAGATAGCCTCCACTATTTATAGGCACTATTCAGCCATGTGAATAGACTACTTTACCCCTAGGGTTTACACCGGTTTTGTCTCATTAGAACAGGGGGTACAGCTGGTAGTCTACTTTATTTGGAGGCTTCTTTTTTCATCTTCACAGAGGGGACAGCACAAGCTTTTGCAGAGCAGACACGGTCAGCCTTTGCAGTTTTTGACCCTTCTGAAGCCCCCCTTCGTAGGGGTAGGGTGCAGTAGCTTCGGTGAGAAGCCTTGAGCCTGACGGCCTTTGCTTCACCGATGTCAACCTTCGATACAGAAACGGTTTTGAGCCGAAGCCATCAAAGCCCTTGGGCCTTCGCACAAACACCTTTGGAGTGGACCACCATGGCTTCGCAGCTTCCCCTAGCTCGAACTCCGTCAGTCCGTGTACAGAAGCCATGCATGGCCGAAGTACCTCAAGTCAGCCTCACTCCGGAGCCAGCCTCACTCCAGAGTCAGCTTCACTCCGAAGCCAGCCTCACTCCGAAGTCAGCCTCACTCTGAAGCCAACCTCACTCCAAAATCAGCTTCACTCTGAAGCCAACCTCACTCCGAAGTCAGCTTCACTCCGAAGCCAGCCTCACTCCGAAGTCAGCTTCACTCCGGAGCCATCCTCACTTCGAAGCCCCACCTTCGGAATACCACCCTTCGAAGTCCCTCCTTCATCCAAGGCCTCTGCATGAAGCATTCCATGAGCACTTCGGCGCAGTGTCTCTCCCCGAGCACACTCCTCGACGATCCTCACCCAGACCATGCCTTCAATGCACCTCGACTTCTGAGACCTTCGTCGGGTATACCTTCGAGTGCCTCCCTCCGGAGCACACTTCGAACGCCTTGCCTCATTGCTGAGGACTTGGTCCACCATACTCCAAAGTTACTCCATTCGGAGTACCCTTCGAAGTGCCTCGCCTCTGAGGATATCATCTCGGAGTACCTTCACCCGGAGCCACACTCCGCACTTACTGCCTTCTCCTGGCGCACCTCGACCCGAGGTCCGACCTTGACCCCTTCGCAGCCTTCGTGATGGAGCTCCCTGCTCCCCTGGCATCAAGCCTCCCGCATGACCTAGGTTCACTTGCTACGAACCATCTGTCACCTCCGAAGTCACCTGCGCACCATAGACAGATAGAGAAGTGTATCCAGTACCCCAGAGACCTCTCCGGTTAAACAACCATCGGTACACACTCTGGTGTACCGCCCAAAATACTAAATCCTTCGGTACAACCCAGTCATCGTGTACTGTCGGACCCCTCCGACAGGCACACTCCGCTGCAACAGCTGCAGCAAAACAGACCCACCGAACCCTTCGGTGAAACAACCTCCAAACCCCTTCGGAGGAACCCCTTCGAATCAAAGGGTAAAATCTGTCAATCACTCATCACAGACTCCGAAACCAACCCTTGGTTTCTCAATCTCCCCCTTGATGAGTGCATTGACAACCAATTTCAAGTTCAAGAAAATTTGGAAAATTTCAGCACACAAGTGACCATAAAAACTCAGAAACGAGCCAAATCATGTCACTTGACAAAATAATTTTCCTCCCCCTTTTCAAAATAGTAAATGCCCCTTCGGCAAATCTTCCCTTTGTAAGATAAAAACTCCCCCTGAGTTATTTTACCCCTTGCTACAGAGAACTCAAAAATTTCTCCTCCTTTGGCAAAGCAAGCATCAAGGACCATTCAAAAGATGCAAAGCTTCGAGATGAGCAGAATTGCAAAGACATATAAAGCAACAAATATGCCAACATTAATACCAATTATCATGTGCTCAGCTCAATTTAACATTCTCTAAAAACAAGATGACAACATGTGATTTTATCATTTTGAAATAAAAGCATCACCACTCAATCAAGATAACTAGACAAGTAAAAGCAAGGACTCCGCAAAGCTAGTCAATTTCTACTCTAGACAGACAAGTCCAGTTCAAGTGGAGCATTAAAAGCAAACTTGATGATCAATGAATTTAATGTTCTTTTCATAATGCCAGGGGTTATTTGTTTGTCTACCTTATACTTTCCAATCAAGCCAAGCTTAGGCATGAAAGCCATCAGAAGCTTAAGGCGGTGATTTTGGCATACACTACACTATCCTAGTTCAGACCAATGTGCAATGGTAAGAAGTCTAAAATAGAGTAGTGCTCCCCTCACAAAATGACGTAAGGGTGACAAACACCAAGTTCCCCACGCAAGTAGGCAAAACGAGAAGCATCGAGGGGTTTTGTGAAAATATCGGCTAGCTGGTGTTGGGTATCAACATATTGAAGTTCAATATCACCCTTCTCATTATGATCTCTAAGAAAATGGTATCGAACATCAATGTGTTTGGTTCTGGAATGCTGAACCGGGTTGTTTGCAATACAAATAGCACTAGTGTTATCACAGAAAAGTGGAACACTCTTATAATCAAACCCGAAATCCCGCAAAGTGGAAACCATCCACAAAATCTGAGAGCAACAGCTAGCTGCAGCAACATATTCGGCCTCAGACGTCGATTGTGCAACACTAGACTGTTTGCAGGAAGACCAGCAAACCAGAGAAGTACCCGGAAAATGACAAGTACCAGAGGTACTTTTCCTATCAATCCTACACCTAGCAAAGTCCGCATCGGAATAACCTCGAAGACACAAAGATGAAGATGCAGATACTAAATGCCAAATTCGAGGGTATGTTTGAGATACCAAAGAATGCGCTTTACCGCTTGGCGGTGCGAAGCTCGTGGTGAAGCCTGAAAACGAGCACATAGACACACTGTGAAGTGTATGTCCGGCCTCATAGCATTCAAGTAGAGGATGGAGCCGATCATGCTTCGGAACTCCTTCTGATCTATGGCTTCGCCATCTTCGTCAGGATCCAATGCTACAGATGTAGCCATTGGAGTGGCGAGTGGCTTCGCATCAGCCATGTCGAATTTCTTGAGCAGGTCCTTGGTGTACTTCGTCTGGTGGATGAATGTACCTTGTTTGCTTTGCTTGATTTGCAAACCAAGGAAAAAGATGAGTCTGCCCATCATGGACATCTCGAACTCCCTGCTCATGGCATCTGCAAACTCGGCAACCAAAGCATAAGAAGAGCCACCAAAGATGATATCATCCACATAAATCTAGACAAGGAGGAAATCTTTGCAATGCTTGAGAGTGAACAGGGTTTTATCAACAGATCCCATCAAATACCCCCGCTCAAGCAGAAAAGACTTAAGTCTGTCATACCATGCCCGAGGGGCCTGCTTGAGTCCATAAAGAGCCCTATGAAGTTTAAGGACTTTATGTGGGTATTTGGGGTTTACAAAACCAGGGGTTGTTTTACATAAACATATTCGCCTATGAAGCCATTAAGAAATGCACTTTTGACATCCATTTGATAGAGTTTGAATCCCCGGGATGTTGCAAAGGCAAGCAAAATCCTAATGGCCTCTAGACGCGCAACAGGTGCAAAAGTTTCAGTAAAATCAATCCCTTCTAATTGAGAATAACCTTGAGCTAGAAGTCTAGCCTTGTTTCTAACTACAGTCCCATCCTCCCCTTGTTTGTTTTTGAAAATCCATTTTGTTCCAATGAAATGAACATTTGGTGGAGGATCAACTAAAGTCCAGACTTGGTTTCTCTCAAAATTTTCAAGTTCTTCATGCATGGCATTGATCCATCTAGAATCAGAAAGTGCATGACTAACATCTAAGGGCTCAAAAAAAGCAACAAAAGCGGAATCAATGAAATGAGCATGAGAACGTGTTACCCTTTGAACATGATGTGGAGCCTCGCGGCGGGATGCAGTCTCCCCCTCAACTTGTGCGATGGAGTGGTCCAAGATGACCGATGTCGAGGTAGTTGCTTTGGGACCTTGTGCCGAAGTAGTCGAAGCGGGGTCAGCTTCAGGGATTGATGTCGAGGGTAGTAGGGGTTCATCCTCGAAATCTACGGGATCTTCTTCTTCAAAGATGGTCTGTTCCATGTCGTGTTCATTTGTCTGTTCAAGAGTAGAACTAACAGAGGGGGTTGATTCATCAAAAGTCACATCACATGACTCGATGACAGTGTTAGTCTCCAAATTATAAACACGATAAGAATGACCATGTGTAGTGTAACCCAAAAAGATCTCATCAGAAGAGCGCGACTCAAATTTATCCAAATTTCCACATTTTAGGATAAAGCAACGACAACCAAAAACTCGAAGATGAGTAACTTTGGGTTGTCTCCCTAAACGTAGCTCATAAGATGTCAAGTTCACAATTGAGCGCAAGAATATTCGGTTTGAGATGTAACATGCAGTGTTCATGGCCTCAGCCTAGAATTTTCTAGGAGTCCTATGCTCATCGAGCATCATCCTAGCCATCTCAACCAAAGTGTGGTTCTTTCTCTCAACAACACCATTCTGTTGAGGAACCCGTAGAGCAGAGAATTGATATTCTATGTCATGCTCCATGCAAATGTCAACAAAGAGATTGTTCTTGAACTTAGTGCCATTATCACTTCGAATGAATTTCAATGCACCAGGGAGTTCAGTGAAAAGTCTCAAAGCCAAGCTCCGAAAGTGTGAAAACACTTCATCCTTGCTTGCAAGAAAGAAGACCCAAGAGTAGCGAGAGAAATCATCGACAATGACTAACACATACACTTGCCGCCTAAAGAACTAACCCGAGAAGGACCTACAGTATCCATGTGGAGAAGTTCTCCGGGTTGTTTAGTCATCACAGTGGTGACTGGCGAGTGCGAAGCGGCAATCATTTTTCCATGTCGACAAGGAGTGCAAACTAAATTCTTCTCAAACTTGAGCTTGGGCAATCCTCGGATCAGACCTAGGGCACTCAGACGAGCGAGCAACTCAAAGCTCATATGCCCTAGTCTCCTATGCCACTTCCAAAGATCAGAAGTAGAATGTGCAACAAGACAATGAGAAGAACCAGATGACTCAGAAAAATCAGCTCCAAAAACTCTCCCAACTCTAAAGATCTTACACACCACAACGCCATTGAATTGAGTACTTGCGAAGTATCACGATGGAATCGCACTTCGAAGCCCTCATCAAGCAATTGAGATACAGAAAGCAAATTGTATCCCAAGTTCTCAACCAAAGCAACATCTTTGAGAGTGAAATTCGAGTTGATTCTTACCACACATTTACCTTTCACTCTACTCCTTCGATTGTTGCCGAAGGTGATATGTTCCCTTTGCTTGGTTGTGGTGAGGCTAGAGAACCATGATGCATCTTCGGTCATGTGGCGCGAACAACCGGAGTCCATGATCCACGTGCCCTCCAAGCCTCGGTCTGACGCCTACACATGATAAGAAAATCTCGATCGCTCAGTGCTGGGGTGAGTGAATACATGACGAGGCATCCAGCACTGAGTGATACGAGTAGTAGGCACACTAAAAGTAGACTGTCTACGCACAGCATAATCAGAATGATGCAAAGTGCGAGGTCTACCAACATGCTGTGATCTAAAAGCATGATGAGGTCTCCTACTCTGACAAGGTACAAAGCTACTCACCCGGTGTCTACCACCATATGGAACATGGTGAACACCTCGAGGAGCAAAACCTCTCCGAGAAGCACGAGGAGCCTCGAAAACAGGACGTGAGTACAACTCAGACTC
This sequence comes from Zizania palustris, assembly GCA_019279435.1. Lineage (NCBI taxonomy): Eukaryota > Viridiplantae > Streptophyta > Magnoliopsida > Poales > Poaceae > Zizania > Zizania palustris. The sequence continues at coordinate 13,819,243 of JAAALK010000286.1, forward strand.
ATGCATACCTCGAGATGGGTAATGCATGTCCTGGAAACTCATCGCCTGAGAGCGTCGCTCATCCTTGATGCGACGAAAACAGAACCCAACCAAATGAATCGCCCGCTCACAATAGGAACAATGAAACACTCTCCTAGGGGCACTCACATGGGTCATAGGAGTAATCCTCACAGACTCCTTGGGCTTCTGCTGAGTGGTTTTCTTGGGAGGAATTTTTTTGCAGAAGGAGTGGTTTTCTTTGGAGTTCGAGTAGGCTTTTTGGCTGATGGAGTGTCTAACAGAGCTCTCTCTTTATCTAAGGTAATGAGTGAGGTAAAAACAATTTTATTTACACTGTCTGAAGGAATCCTCTAAAACCCAATCCTAGAGCTAACCCTGCTCTGTCAGCACACATCTTGGTTTTGGCAAAGAGCAAGTCCATCCTACACTTTCCCTCAGTGCATTTGTTAACCACAGAAAGAAGGTATTCATTTTCAGTCATTAGGTTCTCAGCTCGCTCTCTAACAGTGCCTAGCTGGTCCTTAAGGGTTATGCAAGTGTCACACACAGGTTGCACATCCTTAAAACTACCGGCCCTCTCCAATCTAGCCTCTAAATCCTGAACATGCTTATCACGTAAATCAATGCTCTCACGTAATAAGGGCAGTTCATGCATTCAATTATACCATGAGGACTAGAATCCACCATCAAAAGTTGTTTCTGTGCAGTCTCAAGCTCGGAAAGAGTTTGAGCATGCACAGAACGCAACTGAGCAAGCTCACCCATGACAACAGTACAAGTTTCACATTCAGCATCATTAACCCTAGACTTGAGCATGGCATAATTAGTAGAAACAGATTTAGCCTAAGTCTAAGGTCTTTTCTATCTCTAGCGGCTTGCACAAGTAATCTATCCTGACCCAGAACTACTTCATTCAGTTCATCTAATTTAATTGAAAGCTAGTGATAGGATAGTGGTACCTCAGATGAGTCAAGCTCATCGCCACTGTGATCACTGTCGGCCATGAAGCAAAGGCTGGTGAAATCTCGTCCCTTCTTGTCCTTCGTCTCCTCCTTCCTTGGGGACTCCTCCTCAGAGCTCGATTACTCGGTTGAGGAAGTGTCGATGTCGCTGAGAGCAGCAACAAACGCTCTAGAAGCGGCTTTGGCTACCCTCTTAGCCACCTTGTCGCGCTTGCCCTTCACAAAGTGTTTCCTTTCCTTTTTGTGGTATTTAGGGCGCTCACTCTCATCTCTCTTCTTGAGTTTAGGGCAATTGGCCTTGATGTGAGAAGTGTCGCCACACTCAAAACAACCACTAAAACCACTTCTCCTATGATACCGTCTTTCATGATGAAAACATGTGAATCTTCTGGCAATGAGAGCAAGCTTATCATCATCCAAAGTATCCACCTGCTCCTTAGTGATGGAGACCAGGGAGGACAAAGCAAAACCATCGGCAAAAACACAAGTGCCTGATGTGCTTGGTTCTGAAGTGGTGCCACGGCTAGTGCTAGTAACCAATGTCAATGGCTGTGGCAAGGAGTTCCTATGAACTGCAAGAGATGCCTTGGCAATCTCTGTGAACTTCCGCTTGCTGAAGAGCTCATCACAAGTCAATGTGTCATAACCTGCGGACTCCTCAATGCTGGATATCTTCACTTCCCATATGATACGATCAAGAGCATAGAGAAGCTTGATAGCCCTATCATGATCATTGTAAGCAAGCATCCCGTTGGACCGCAAGTTACTCAGTATCGCATCAAAGCGAGAAAACATGGCATCTATAGATTCACCAGGAGCCTGCACAAACAGCTGATACTGTTGATTGTATGTGCTTTGGCACCTGGCCTTAATCTGTGTAGAGCCCTCATGAAAGATAGTGAGTGTAGTCCAAATTTCCCTAACTGTCCTAAGGTGTTGCACCCTATCAAACTCACTTCTACTCAAACCAATGAACAGTATATTTCTTGCCTTGGAGTTGGCATTATACTGATCCTTCTCTATTTGAGAGGTGCGAGTTTTAGGGATGGATTATTGGGAGTCCACAATCTCCCAAATTGCATTTCCTTGGCTTAGCAAGTAAGCCTCCATGCGCACCTTCCAGTATGCAAAATCCATCCCATCGAACAGAGGTATTTTACTAACTCTGTCCATGTCGCCAACAGATCACAAAACTGGTTAAGGTCAACTGGTGATCTTAACCCACTCTGATACCAATTGTTGGACTAGAAACGGCGACCAGAGGGGGGTGAATGGGAGCTTTTAAAATTTTAGACTAAAAATAGCCTTTTGTTTTAATTCTGTCTTCTGCGGAACAGGCTTCGAACACACCCTTCAAAGTTCTAGTTCGGAGGTATTTTACAGCTCCGAAAACAGGCTTTGCAAGGAGCAAAAGTTCGAAGCCAAGAAGACTTTTCTCCACCCACAACCCCGAAAATTCAGCTATGCTAAGTCAGTGCAGGCTCCGCACACAGGGTGCCTTCGAGCAGGCTTCGCACTTCACCCTTCGCAAGAGCGGACTTCCCTCTGAGGACTTCGACCAAATACTCAGCAGCAACAACTAGTGCTGGGCTTCGTACTTCGAAGGTCTAAACGCACACTGAACAGACTTCGCCAAGGACTTCGTCAAGGGAAGAAAATGGGCTTCGATCTAAGCCAACAACAGTGCTTCGCTAGTAATCAGAGAGGTCTAGCCTCCAGTTTACACAAAGCGAACAGACACTGAAAAACTCACACTTCACTCGAACAGGCTTCTCACACACTTCTCCAGAAAAGATTCAGTGCACAAACTCAACTCAAAAGAAGTGAGACACAGAGAGATCAAAGCATGCAGTGAAGTACGCATACAAGTTCAGGAAGTAATTGAAAACAGAATAAAAGCTTCATTGCTTGAACAGGGAACACAAAATGAACTCACAGACCGAATACAACGTGTGTGGCGGCTAGCACAGGAGCTCAAAAATGACTGCTCAAAGTGTTGATGTGACCTAGGTAGCCTCCACTATTTATAGGTACTATTCAGCCCTGTGAATAGACTACTTTACCCCGAGGGTTTACACCGGTTTTATCTCATCAGAATAGGGGGGTATAGCTGGTAGTCTACTTTATTTGGAGGCTTCTTTTGTTAGCTTCACAGAGGGGACAGCACCAGCTTTTGTAGAGATACGCGGTCAGCCTTTGCAGTTTTGGACCCTTCTGAAGTGACCCCTTCGCACGCGAGGGGTGCGATAGCTTCGGTGAGAAGCCTTGAGCCTGACGGCCTTCGCTTCACCGAAGTTAGCCTTCGATACAGAGACGGTTTTGATCTGAAGCCGTCAAAGCCCTTGGGCCTTCGCACCAACACCTTCGGAGTGGACCACCACGGCTTCGCAGCTTCTCCCAGCTCAAACTCCGTCAGTCCGTGTACCGAAGCCATGCATGGCCGAAGTACCTCAAGTCAGCCTCACTCTGGAGCCAGCCTCACTCCGGAGTCAGCTTCACTCCGAAGTCAGCCTCACTCCGAAGTCAGCTCCACTCCAAAGCCAGCTTCACTCCGAAGTCAGCTTCACTCCGGAGCCAGCCTCACTCCGAAGCCCCACCTTCGGAGTACCATCCTTTGAAGTCCCTCCTTCGTCCAAGGCCTCCGCATGAAGCATTCCATGAGAACTTCGTCGCAGTGTCTCTCCCCGAGCACACTGCTCGACGATCCTCACCCGGACCATGCCTTCGATGCACCTCGACTTCTGAGACCTTCGTCGGGTATACCTTCGAGTGACTCCCTCAGAGCACACTTCGAACGCCTTGCCTCATTGCTGAGGACTTGGTCCACCATACTCTGAAGTCACTCCATTCGGAGTACCCTTCGAAGTGCCTCGCCTCCGAGGACTTCATCTCAAAGTACCTTCACCCGGAGCCACACTCCGCACTTACTGCCTTCTCCTGGCGCATCTCGACCCGAGGTCTGACCTCGACCCCTTCGTAGCCTTCGTGACAGAGCTCCCTGCTCCCCTGTCATCAAGCCTCCTGCTTGACCCAGGTTCACTTGCTACGAACCGTCTGTCACCTCCGAAGTCACCTGCGCACCATAGACAGACAGACAAGTGTATCCAGTACCCCGGAGACCTCTCCGAGTAAACAACCTTCAGTACACACTCCAGTGTACCGCCCAAAGTACCGAATCCTTTGGTACAACCCAGTCATCGTGTACTGTTGGACCCCTCTGATAGGCACACTCCGCTGCAACAGCTGCAGCAAAACAGACCCACCAAACCCTTCGGTGAAACAACCTCCGAACCCCTTCGGAGGAACCCCTTCGAATAAAAGGGTAAAATCTGTCAATCACTCATCACAGACTCCGAAACCAACCCATGGTTTCTCAGTCCGCTTGTCAGTGAGGGGCGCGGGGAGGGGGTGGGCTGGGCCAGCCGGTTGAGGGAGAAAAGGGGAAAGGGGCCGTTACTGTTTAAATTCATTTCTGAATAAAAATATTTGCTAAAATTGATTTAAAATATTTGGGTTGCTTCCAATGGTGATAAAAATTTTTAAAAATTCTCAAAAATAGGTCTTGGCCTTGGGATCACATACAAATTTTCTTAGCCTCTGGTTTGGACATTTTCTCTAGGTTTTAGTTTATTTGAGTAAATATAGCCTTAAAGGAAATTCAAGAATAATCTTTTTCAGAAAAATATAAATAAATTGTATTTTTATTTCTTTGGAAATTTGGGGTGTTACAATGGGCTAGTAGAGTTGCAAAGCACGGTGCCACTAAAGTTAGTCCATATGAATTGGTATATGGATAAGAAGCCATTCTACCGGTAGAGGTAGATATTGTCTTGCTTAGATTTCTTAAGCAAGATGGCTTATCAGTCGATGAATATGAGACACTTCTAAAGGATAATTTAGAAGAAGTAACCGATAAGAGGTTGAAGGCTCTAGAGGCAATAGATAAAGATAGAAGAAGAGTAGCTAGAGCCTACAACAAGAAGGTTAGATCAAAATCATTTCATGTCAATGACTTGGTTTGGAAGACGATTTTACCATTAGGCACTAATAGCCCAAAATTTGGTAAATGGTCGCCTAGTTGGGAAGGACCTTTTAAGGTAGTAGAAATCGCTCCAGACAATGCATATGTCTTAGAATTTTTAAAAGGAAAGCGATTCCAAAGGGCTTTGAATGGTAGATATTTGAAAAAGTACTTCCCAAGTTTGTGGCAAAATGCTTGAAGTGTCTAAAGGCTGATATGGAAAATATCGCCCAAGGCCCATCATGCTTTTAGCTCACTAGGTTTTCTAAAAGGCAGGGGGCATGTGTTTATAACAAAAAATGGCATTAATGGTCAAACTAGGCAAAATACTGAAAAAATAGTATTTTTGACCGAAAATATGTCATATTGTTGACACGAAAACGTGCCCCCGCGCTTGGGTCAGTTCGATGATCCAAAAGTGTGCGGATACTTAGGGACAAGCCTAAGCGTAACACAACACCGACGTCACATTCTGACTACCCTTAGCCGTGGTAAGGGGGGTGGAGTCGCCAGGTAATCAGAGGGCTTCCAAGCAAACCCACGAAGAGTACAGAAAAGTAAAGATAAAGTAATTACGATTCAAAGCTAGGGCTTTGTGGTTGATTTGTGTTGAGGGGCCTTCTGAACCGGCCTCACCCCTATATTTATAGGGGCTAGACTTCTAATCTCTAAGCCTAATCTAGTGGAACTCTGTTTGGTCAGGCGTAGAGATAAACATTTAGCCAGAATCGGATTCAATTCCATCTCTGCCCGAAGTGGGCCTTCGACCAGGCCTGCTGAAGCCTACTCCTCGGGCCGAAGCTTCGGTGGGGTGGGCCTCCGAAGGCCTTCGGGCCGAAGGTTGCAGGCTTGCTGGAAGCTTCCGAAGCCCATAGCCTGGTGGGCCTTAGGCCCTGTAGGGCTTCGGCCCAACCCGGGACATGTGTATTTTCGGCCCAGATTACCAAAATTGATATTTTGATAATCTTAACCATTAATGCCATTTTTTGCTATCAACACATATCTATCATAGGCCAGTCTAACCGGCCATACTAGGCCGGCCCAACCGGCTAGGGATATGAAATCTGAATTTCAAAGTGGATTCGGGCTGTTTTGATCCAAATCTTATCCCAACTAATTTTTGGTTGAATCCTACTGATTTCCCCGCCAGATAATTCACGCCCACACCCTATAAATACCAGGGGCAAGGCCGATTCAAAGCTCTCTCTCAAAAAATCTCCAAAATCCAAAGCACTCGCTTTGAATCACATTTATCTTCTTTACTTTCCGCATTAGATAGTAGATCTTCGTGGGTTTGCTTGGAAGCCCTCCGTCCACCGTGTCCGTAATCACGATATCCCTTGCTGGTTTGCTTTTGAACCTCCCGTTAATCCACGTAACGAATTGCTAACATTTTTATCGGTTTTATAGCCATATTATGCAATTTGGCCTCTTGGCCGAATTATAATTGATCTTTTGTTGTTCTTGAAGAAAACACAACTTCATCATCATCCTCAAGAATTCGAGGTGATTTGGAGTCCATTTGCTAGATCATCTGAACCATAGAAGATTAGATATGTTGTCGCCGGTTTGACCGGTGGCATAGGGTCGGTCTAACCAGAGCCCCTCCGTCAGGCCATTGTTGGCAGCTCCCGGTCAGGCCGACGGGCCTTCGCCGGTCTGATCGGGAATCACAGCACCGCACCAAAGCCTTCTGCCGAAGCTTGTTGCGAAGTCTGCACTGGAGCTTGCCGCGGAGCTCTGCACCGAAGCCCTTTTGCAGAGCCTTGCACGGTCCAACCGAGGATTCTCCACCGGTCTGACCGGAGGATATTTGCCAGTGCGACCGCCTGGAGTTACCCCTTTGCATTGACCTTCAGGCGTCACCCGAAGCTTCTCCGCACACCCTCGGTCCGATCGGGTATTTGCCTTCGGTCTGACCGGGTTCAAAGGCCGAAGGTGCCCTAGGGACCCTTTGGGCCAGTTTTGCCGTAGGTCCGAATCAACCTCTAAATTGGCTGATTTCAAGTATTTTAATCATTTTTATACTGTTTACATTATTACTAACATCTTTTCGGCCAATTGGATTAAAATATTAATTATTTATCTGATTGCCTGGCGACTCCAAATCCATTATCAATACTAAGGGTAGTCGGAACGCGGCGTCGGTATCGTTGCGATACTTTTGGACGTCGAACCGGCCCAAGTGCGGGGGCGCATTTCTGCGTCAACACTACTAATGCTTTCTCATGTCCTTTATCAGTTGCATGGTCAAACTGATTGGCATGCTCAGAACCTTCTAAGATTGTAGGACATGCAATGGAGTTAAGCAGACCTCCTAGGCCACACGTGTGACCAGAAATGACACCAACAATGTCGGACCTTGCACCGGCTCATGAGTTATCATGTCGTCAACGATCTTCTTGATCAGCCCATGCAAGGTAATGACCAATATCTCGAACTGATTGATAAGGGCGTGGTGGAGAGCATTGTCGATGGCTTCCTAAAAACTGATACGAGGGCTTTCAGTCTGTTGGACAATCTCCACGGTAAGGGTCGGCTTTGCCAATTGATTCCTCTAGATGGGGCCAGATTGGGTCATGTCGAAGAATTTGAGGCACAACTTCTGGTAGTTTTCTACATGCTCCTGTACCTCTGCACTCTACTCGTCGGTAAATGCTTCTAGAGTAACCGGGATGATGTTACTAGTATCGATTTCACCCGCCATGATTGAGTCGTCTGAGGGATATCCCACCGGGAGTGCTAAAAAATGTGTCGGTATCGTTTTTGGTCACACACACGTGGCCTAGGAGGTCTACTTAATTCCAGTGCAGGTCCTACAATCTTAGAAGGTTCTAAGCTTGTCAATCAGTTTGACCCTACAACTGATAAGAGGGAATAAAAACATTAGTAACAACGCCAATCGGCTATCAAGCCGGTGGTCATTGTGAAAAGACATATTCGTGAATACTGGCGCTTATCGGCTACTGAGCCGATAAGAAAATCCAGACCATCAGGATCGGTTATGTCATCGTCCAATGCATATAACACGCCATCGGGCCGATGGACGTGCGAATAGCGTGTTGCACACAAGGGCCGATGAATAATCCACGACGTCGATGAGATGTAATGTGGAATTAAAGATAACCTATCGGCTTGTACTATGATAGAAACTAAATCTAATACACAAGAGAATGCAACTATACTATTAAATCGCCATAACAGCAAGATTGGACTTAACCAAGGTAGCTGCTAAATCATGAAAAATAGCAGTACTTTAACATATCAGACATGCTTTATCCAGATGAATGGTGCATAGCATAAATTAGATACAATAGATCAAGATATCAGACTCAACTGATGAAGCCTCAAGCTACGATACCTAACTTACATCAATCTAAGAGATCATAACGATGCAACTTTATACCTAGCAAATACACCAAGATAAACTAGCTATCATACTGACCAAACCAATGCTTCAAGAGATCAAGACCATGCAACCTCGAAAGACATCGATCTAGCCGATACGATCGTCGGGGTGGTGGGACTTATCTCTTCACCGGAGATTGAAACGATGCAGCCCAACTCCAAGTGTCAAGTCCCACTAGGATTAACCTTGAATTAACAAAGGGTGACGATGCGCCGAGAGTAGTTTTTGTGGCTATAGTTGTTGATTTTTAACGTAACTAATGAATACATATTATAGTCCAGAGACTTACCATCCAATGTAATCCATGTTGTAACTGATTGTAACTTTACCTCTATCGGCTCCTCCATACCCGGTCACGTATAACAATACGGACCGACTTCTTTGACCGAACTCCTTTGACTTTTGTTGACCATGCTACTGGGTTTGGGTCTGACCAATTTTCACTGTCAACGCAGTTATAATTATTGGTATATTTTTCTATATTTTATAAAGTTAGGTAAGTTTGACTTATAAAAAAATTGAAAACTGAGCTAATACTTTTTTGGCTACTGAACATCCAAAGGAAATTGCATGTTATGCGAGTACATTTTAAGATAAATATAGCAGTAGAAATTGCAGTGTGTGTGTGTATTGGATTGGTGCTTAAAATTCTATCTTTACTGCAATTGCGTTAAAACAAAATATTTTCATGACTGGAACAGCACATAGGAGAATAAAGGTGCATATATTGCCCTCACGTTCATTGTCAGCTCGATGCTTATACCAAGTTAACTGAATAATAAAACGAAAAAATATACCATGGATCTGTAACGATTCCTAAACTTTAGGTTACAACAAAATAATCTAGATTGACAACCTAGGCAAAAAAACTAGAAGCAACTTATTAACGGATTCATTTTAAACAAATTAATTATTCTTTTATCTAAAGTTAAGTGTGCGTACTTTATTTTTTATCAAACTCTCTTGGGTTATGATAACTAGACTAAAACCCCGAATCATTCACAAATAAAATATAAAAATACAAAGTCAAACAACTTATTTAGAGAAAAAAATATAAATATACTAAAATAAATATCACTCCTTATATTTTATAGTATAATGTGTTAAAGATAGCAACATATCTCCTAGTTTTGGCAGCCATCGCAATGCATAGCAGGCTTATTGCATTGTATAGCAGCCTATTTATTCTTTTCCATACTTTGTACACATTCCTACTTATCTCAGCACAGACTCTATATATGCATGGACAGCCCGCACGGTTTGTGTGTGGCCTATTCTCATATTCTACTTTCTCCTCTCCAATACGTTTGTATGGTATCAGAGCAAGCCTGATCCTGCATTTTTTTATAGTATAATGTGTTAAAGATAGCAACATATCTCCTAGTTTTGGCAGCCATCGCAATGCATAGCAGGCTTATTGCATTGTATAGCAGCCTATTTATTCTTTTCCATACTTTGTACACATTCCTACTTATCTCAGCACAGACTCTATATATGCATGGACAGCCCGCACGGTTTGTGTGTGGCCTATTCTCATATTCTACTTTCTCCTCTCCAATACGTTTGTATGGTATCAGAGCAAGCCTGATCCTGCATTTTTTTTCTCTTTCCGCTGCATCTATGGCGTCCGATGGCACCTCTGTCGTGGATGCTCCTGCCACCCTCGTCGCTGCGCTCGCAGCCGCTCATTCTGCGGCGGCTGCCGGCCGAACCGACGACCTCCTCGCCGCCCTTTCTCAAGCACAAGCAGCACAAGATGCTCTCGCGGCATCACCCATGGCGTCTGCACCAGGCGCTCCCCAGGCCTTGGTCACTGCGCCTCCCATGCAGGACGTGTCCCCGATGCTTCCCCCACTCGTCGGCCCGGCACCGGCACTCTCCCCATCGACCGGCGCACTCAGCATCCCCAGCGTCAAGACTCATGTGCCCATCGTCCTCGACATGAAGGCTTCCAACTACACCAAATGGCGGACCTTCTTCATCGCCTTCCTCGGCAAGTTCGGCCTCCTCGGCCACGTCCTCGACTCTCCACCGATGGATGACTCTGTCGGCTCATGGGCACAAGAGGATTTCGCAGTCCTCACTGCCCTTTACTGCTCCATCTCCCCCGACGTCCTCGACATCGTCATGGAGCCAACACAATCCGCCCGTGACCTCTGGGTCGTGACCGAAGTCATCTTCCGTGACAACCGGGAAACCAGGATCATCTATCAAGAGACGGAGTTCCGGAGCCTTCTTCAAGGCGACATGTCTGTATCGGACTATTGTCGGCAGCTCAAAACTCTCGCCGACTCCCTCCGCGACCTCGGCGAGCTGATCTCCGACCGCACCCTCGTACTAAACCTCATTCGCGGCCTCAGTCCTCGCTTCGCCACCCAAGCCGAGCTGCTACCTCTTCAAGTTCCTTTTCCGACCTTCGCTCGTGCCCGCTCGGCGCTTCTGCTAGCAGAGATGCGTCGCCCTGTCACCAACACCAATGGCGACAATGTGCTTTTCGCTACTGCTCCGTCCGGCCAAGGCTCCTCCACGAACAAGGGGAAGAACAACAAGGGCAAGGGCAAAGGAAAATGGAAGAATGGTGGCGGCGGCTCGGGAACCAGCCACACCAGCACGGTGTCTGGCTCTGGCGCCCAGAAACAAGCGTTGGCTCCCCCTCCTGGGCCATGGGTGATGATGGCCCCATGGTCCCCTGCTCCATTGGCCGGCCCACAACCATGGGCTGCCTCGTGGAGGCCTACTGGTGGCCCATGAATTCTTGGACCACGGCCTGTTCTGCCGGCCCAGCACGCTTTCCATGCATAGGACGCCCCTCCGGTTCCTGTAGCCGGATCAGACATAACATCCCAACCTGCCTGGGATCAATCCAGTCTTATTTCTGCTCTCAACAACCTGCGTATGCATGGACAATCCACTGGGGGTTGGGTCATGGATACCGGTGCTATCTCTCATATGTCATCGTCTGATGGTATGCTTCTTTCTTCTCGTCCCCCTTCCTCACCGGTAACTGTGACTGTCGGCAATGGCTCCTCACTTCCGGTCTCTCGCATTGGCAACACTACTCACTACCCGTTCTTCTTCATATGCCATTAACAATGTTCTCCATGTTCCTTCTCTCATACAAAATCTCATTTATGTCCGTCAATTTACCCGTGACAATTTTTGTTCTGTTATATTTGACCCTTCTGGTTTCTCTATTAAGGATCTACATTCGGGGACCGTGATTCTTCGCTTCAATAGCTCTGGCGATCTCTACATTGTCCCGGCCTCTGCCTTCGCCCGTCGCCCATATAGTTTTTTGTCCACCTCTTCGTCCTCCACCATATGGCATCGACGTTTGGGACATCCTGGCCGAGACGCGATTCTTCATATCCAGAAGCGCTCAACCTTTCCCTTTGATAACTCTAGTTCTAATTGCCATGCTTGTCACCTAGGCAAACTTGTTTAGCTTTCTTTTCCTCGCTCGCATAGTGTCTCCACTGCTCCCTTTCAGTTGTTACACTGTGATTTATGGACATCTCCTATTTTGAGTAATTCTGGTTTTCATTATTATCTTATCATAGTTGATGACTTTTCCCATTACTTTTGGACTTTTCCTCTTCGTCACAAATCTAATGTGTTTTCCATTTTTCAGACGTTCGTATCTTATGTCCACACACAGTTTCACCTTCCTCTTCAATGCTTCCAAACCGATAATGGCCGTGAGTTCCTCAACTCCGCCACCCTCTCTTTCCTCAACACCCACGGTATACTTCTTCGCTCCTCTTGCCCCTACACCTCCCATCAAAATGGCAAGGCTGAGCGATCCATCCGTACCACCAACGATGTTATTCGTTGCCTCCTCTTCCAAGCTTCCATGCCTTCGTCTTATTGGGCCGAGGCTCTCGCCACTGCCACATATCTTCTCAACCGGCGCCCCTCTCAACATATTGGTTTTCTTACACCCTTCGAGAAACTATTTGGTACTCCAGCTGATTTATCTCATCTTCGGGTTTTTGGTTGCTTATGCTATCCAAATCTAACGGCTACAGCTCCCCACAAACTTGCACCTCGTTCTACAGCATGTGTTTTCCTTAGTTATCCCTCCCATTAAAAAGGATATCGTTGCTTAGATCGCTCTACTAACCGAGTAATCACTTCTCGGCATGTTGTCTTCGACGAGACAACTTTTCCTTTCTCTGCAGATATCCCACCGTCGGCCTCCCCCATGGTTGATCTTTTGGATGATGACTTTGAGACGCTCATAGCGCCTGCCACGCGCGGCCCCGACGCGCGAGCCACGCGTGGCCCTGAAGCTCCAAGCGCACGCGCTCCTGACACGCGAGCCACGCGTGGCACTGAAGCTCCAAGCGCACGCGCCCCCGACGCGCCTGCCACGCGCGGCACCACTACACATGCCTCGCATGGCCACGACATGTGCGCCATGCGCGGCCATGATGCATGCGCCCCAGGAGCCACCTGTGGCCCAGTCATGCCACGCGCCTGGCATGACCCCGGACTGCTGGCCTGTGGCCAAGCCTCACAAGCCTCTCCAGGCCCAGCCTCATCAACATGCAGCCCAACTCCTTCATCCATGCACGACACAAACATTCCGCTGATGATCACTGCGCCTTCACCTCCGACCGCTGCACGAGTCCCCGTCGTCCTCCCCGAGGCTGATGCCCTGATAGACGGTCCTTTGGACTGCTCTTTGATGCGGTTCCACGATGCTCGGCCGGCACCCGGTCCTCACCAAATGAGGACTCGAGCAAAAGCTGGTATTGTCAAACCAATTAACCGGCTTAACTTATCTGCTTGTGCCTCTGGCCCTCCAACAACTTCTCCTCTTCCAAGACATATCAAGCGGCTCTCATGGACCCCAAGTGGCTCCAAGCAATGCGCGATGAGTACGAGGCTCTTCTCCACAATAAAACGTGGTCCCTCGTCCCACGGCCTCCTGGTGCGAATGTTGTCTCCGGCAAGTGGGTCTAAAAGCACAAGTTTCATGTTGATGGTTCTCTTGCCCGTCACAAGGCTCGTTGGGTCATTCGAGGCTTCTCTCAACAACCCGGCATCGACTACGATGAGACTTTCAGCCTCGTCGTCAAGCCTGCCACCATCCGCCTCGTCCTCAGCATCGTCGCTGGAAAATCTTGGCCTATCCACCAGCTCGACGTCAAGAACGCCTTCCTCCATGGCAATCTCGATGAGACGGTCTATTGCCAACAACCGTCCGGCTTTGTCGACCCCCACCACCCCGACTATGTTTGCTATCTCCACAAGTCACTCTGCGGTCTCAAGCAGGCTCCTCGTGTGTGGTATCAACGCTTTGCCACCTACACCCGCTCCATCGGCTTCACCTCGTCCGTCTCCGACACATCGCTATTCGTCTACCACAGTGGAGATGACCTCGCCTACCTTCTTCTATACGTCGACAACATCATCCTAACGGCCTCCTCCCCGAGTCTTCTTTGTCGACTCATCACACGTCTTCACGACGAGTTCTCCATGACGGACCTCGATGCTCTTCACCACTTCCTCGGCATCTCTGTCACGCGTACCGCTGCTGGACTTCACCTCTCTCAACGACAGTATGCTGTGGATCTTCTACATCGAGCTGGCATGACCGAGTGCCACCCCACGACCACTCCGATCGACACCAAATCCAAGCTCTCCACGACTGATGGTGCTCCCCTCCATGACGCCACCGTGACCGAGTATCGTAGTCTCACCGGAGCGCTACAATATCTCACCCTGACTAGACCAGATATCTCCTATGCGGTCCAGCAGGTGTGTCTTCACATGCACGCTCCTCGGGATGTTCACATGGCTCTAGTCAAACGTATTCTTCGCTACATCAAGGGCTCGGTGGACCATGGCTTATTCATCCAGGCATCGGTTTCTCCTTCCCTCACGGCCTACACCGACGCTGATTGGGCTGGCTGCCTCATTACTAGGCGTTCCACCTCCGGCTATTGCGTCTTCTTCGGTGATAACTTGGTATCTTGGTCCTCCAAGCGCCAAGCCACAGTCTCCCGTTCCAGTGCTGAGGCCGAGTACCGAGTCGTCGCCCACGTCGTGGCTGAGACTTGTTGGCTTCGCCAACTCCCTAGGGAACTTCACATTCCTCTCCCCTCCGCCACAGTGGTCTTCTGCGACAACGTCAGTGCTTTCTATCTCTCTGCCAACCCCATACAACACAAGCGCACGAAGCATATTGAGATCGACATCCACTTCGTCCGAGAAAAGGTCACCCTTGGGCACGTTCGGGTTCTTCATGTGCCTTCTTCACATCAGTTCACCGACATCATGACCAAGGGACTACCAATTCAACTTTTTGAGGATTTTCGGTCCAGTCTTTGCGTTCGCGTACCTCTCGCTATGACTGCGGGGGGGGGTGTGTGTGTTAAAGATAGCAACATATCTCCTAGTTTTGGCAGCCATCGCAATGCATAGCAGGCTCATCACGTTGTATAGCAGGCTTATTGCATTGTATAGCAGCCTATTTATTCTTTTTCATACTTTGTACACATTCCTACCTATCTCAGCACAGACTCTATTATGCATGGACAGCCCGCACGGTTTGTGTGTGGCCTATTCTCATATTCTACTTTCTCCTCTCCAATATGTTTGTATGGTATCAGAGCAAGCCTGATCCTGCATTTTTTTATAGTATAATGTGTTAAAGATAGCAACATATCTCCTAGTTTTGGCAGCCATCGCAATGCATAGCAGGCTTATTGCATTGTATAGCAGCCTATTTATTCTTTTCCATACTTTGTACACATTCCTACTTATCTCAGCACAGACTCTATATATGCATGGACAGCCTGCACGGTTTGTGTGTGGCCTATTCTCATATTCTACTTTCTCCTCTCCAATACGTTCGTATAATGTAATATTTCGTAGTACAACGAATATTCACAATCGTGTTATTTGAGGTATAGGCCATACTCTGAATATACTCTGCTAGGCTAAAGACGATTTGATAATTATGCAGTCGTGTGGCCACACAAGCATGACAATCACAAAAATTAAGATCGACCTGCCGGTTTGGAGTTTAGCTACACAAAATCTTGCGAGTTTATCCAGAAATCAGAAATGGTCCTACTTAAGCTGAGCTAGATGCTGCAGCGTGCCAGTCAAGCTACAGTCTCCACAAGCGACACGCCCACCAGTTCATCAGATGAACCAGAGCTACTGTTGCAATCTTTTCAGAAACGTGCAGATGTAATTGGCTATACATCCAATTCATTGCTACTTAGTCCGGACCACAAATAATTTATTTTTAAAATAAAGTTAAAATTTAGTAGCCAGAGTAAATTATTAAGTATTTTTATTAATAAGAAAATATTTTCTCTGTTCTATTAAAAAATATGTTTGAGATAAAATTAATAAATTATTCATGAAGAGTTGTTATTAATAATAAATAGAATTATAAAGTGATAATGATAGGCAGGCAAGGCTATTAAAGAGTTAAACTTATTGTTGAACTGAGGGTGGTGGATAAACTGCAAGAAATAATTTTTAAAAAACAAAATTGAGGGGCTTACAATGAACTTTTTTCAACCGAATGAGTAGTATTGTAAAATAGTAATATATAAGGGTATTAAATAAATACAATTTATTTTTAAAAGTATATATATAATAAGATATAAATAAAGTTATTTATACAGTTGAAGATTTATTGTCAAGGAAGGTACTCGGTGGTCCGAATGGACCTAAATTATCTGTTTTCACACTATACAATCTTCTAGAAGAAACTAAGCAAATAACTATATGAACAAATAATTAATCCCCTATTCATTTCTGTCCAAAAATAATACTCATTTTATATCAGCCAGCAGTCTGCACCTATCTATACTATATACAAACCGAACGTTGCTTATATCGAAAGAGGGTACTGTCTACGGACTACGGGTATTGTGCGGCTGCTGGTGGCGCCGCTACGCAACAAGGAAAACTACGTAGAGACATGGCTCCGCAGCCACAGCGTCGGCCCCAGAGAAAGCCGCTGTGGATTTGCGCCACAGGGGATCACCGGGCGGCTGTTCCAACACACAGGACACAGCTACACAGTTGCCACTTGCCGGGACCAGCGCGCGATCGGCCGGGTTCATCCGCTGTGGCGGCCTCTTTCCATGTGTCTTCGTGTGCGCGCGCACCCGCTGTCGCAACAGCGCCGTGGCGGATGTGGCACGGTGGGAGAAGATGCCTCGCTGACGGGTGGGGCCCGGCTCCGCAGCGCGGGGCGGTCACATGCTTGTGTCCGGTCCACGCTGTCTCCATCTGCCACCTGGGCTGACCACAAGGGCGAGGCCCATGAATGCGGTTAATTTTGTTCGTTGTGTTTAACCCAGAAGTTCTAAATATCGGAATAGAGTTTTATTTAGTAACCTGTTTTAAGTTAGAGCTAAATTTATTAGACTGATCAGTCTAACTATCTTAATATATATACTTATATTTTTATTTTGACGAAGAGATGAAAAAAATCTCCCTTACGACCAAGGCTGACAGCCTGACACAGACAAAAAACATCACAATAAAAAACGGCGAGATTATTATACATTCCGTAGGGATTTTCCAACCTGCGGTCAACTGCTTCGGCTCAGAAAGGAGCACTGGAGCAGATGGTATCAAGCTCATGGCAGTACGTACGTCGCTGGCTGGCCATGCATCTACCTACCTACGTATTGGAACTGCGTATTGCTGACCTGTACGCGTACGTTCGTACGCTCGTATACGGACGTACATATATTGGAATATGTGTCGACATTTCGTCCTGTTTGTTTGCGCCCATGTCGACATGCCAATAGGCAATAGCTTTCTCCCTTCGGCCCTCCTACCTTTTCCGGATGGCTACTGTTAACCGCCCGACGGAGCCTCGCGACGGACGAACCAGATCACCCGAGCGGCCACGGTCGGACGGTCACGAATGCCCTCATCGCCATCGGTGCCCCTTACGCTGGGTTGGGGGAGCCGGGAGGTGCATCTAGTGCTAGTGCCGATCGGTGTAGCCACGGACGGACGCGATTGACGCGTGACGGGGACGGACTAGACCAGCCATGGAACAGGGCCGAAAAGGCAGCCGTCGAGCCGTGGCCCCACCGGCCGTGTCGACCCAACCAAGGGCCGCTCCGCTGCCGCCAGAAAAATCCGGCTCGCCCGGATCGGCCGCGATTGGACCGTGGGCTAAAGTGCTGACTGCTGACTGCTGACTGCTGACAGCTGACACCCACACCCGGCCGGGCCATTGGACGGCGCCGATTTGTCCATCAGCTGCGTGATTTAGCTGTTTTAAAAAATGATAATTTGTGATATAAATTAATTAAACAATGAGAAAAAATTAAAATCATCGATTAACAATGACAGATTATAAACGCACTCGATTTTTAATAGGAGGGAGGAGGAAAAAGTTACGGGGTTTTTTTTAACTCGAAGCGAGAATAATTGGTCAGGAGCTGACGGAGCATCGAGATCACGAGGAACACAATTCCGACTCGATGGGACACCGACCGAACATTTGATACTATATACGTGTGCTACATATGTGTGCCCACATGGCAGTAGTTATTGGAATATTCATAGGTGAAGAGAGTTGATTTAAGGGGAGAGTTACTCACTTCTTAGCGTAACCATAATGTAGCACTAAAATAGTCCATAAGCAATAAACAAATAGATTCAGTTATCTATAAACATTGTGGAACTAATCCATAGCAAAAAGAAACACTACCGAAAACGTCTTGTTTGCTGAGTGCTTGCAACTTTGCCAAGTGTAATTTTTTGGGCACTCGACAAAGCTAAGTTTGCCGAGTGTTTTTTTTTAAAAAAAACATTCGGCAAACAAAAAAACACTCGGCAAACAAATTACTAACGGATGTTGCGACGACATTCTTGCGCGGGCAATTTTTTTTGAGGGCTTGCCGAGTGTTTTTTTAAACACACGGCAAAGAGAGTATGTTTGCCAAGTGTTTTCTAAAAAACACTCGGCAAACCCATTTTTATTTTTATTTTTGTGAATCATTGTTTCGAGTGTACGTGATATTTTTATTTTTATTTTAACTTGAATTTTTTTATACAATCTGTTGGACCGGAAACGGCGACCAAAGGGGGGTGAATGGGAGCTTTTAAAATTTCGGGCTAAAAACTAGCCTTCGGTTTCAGTTCTGTCTTCTGCGGAACAGGCTTCGAACACTACCTTCGGAGGTCTGGTTCGCAGGTGCTTTGACAGCTCCGAACACAGCCTTCGCAGAGCAAAAGTTCGAAGCCAAGAAGACTTCGCTCCACTAACAACCCTCGAAAATCTACTCTACTAAGTCAGTGCAGGCTCCGCGCACAGGGTGCTTCGAGCAGGCTTCGCACTTCACCCTTCGCAAGAGTGGACACCCTACTGAGGACTTCGACCAAGTACTTGGCAACAGCAACAGGTGTTGGGCTTCGTACACGAAGGTCTAAACGCACACTAATAGACTTCGCTAGGGGCTTCGACACAAGAAGCAAAACGGGCTTCGATCAGGGCTTCGCTAGTAAGCAGCGAGGTCTCGCCTCCTGTTACACAGAGCGACAGCACACTGAAAAACACACTTCGCACAAAGACACCCTTCGCCTAGACAGGCTTCGGCGCACTACAACTAGCGAGGTATGTAAAGCGAGCTCAAGCAAAAAGCACACAGAAGCAGGGCTTCGCCGCTTGAACAAGGAACACAGAAAATAAACTCTCTGGATGAATACAACGAAGTGTGTGGCTAGTACAGGAGCTCAACAGTAAATGCTCAAAGTGTTAAATGTTACCTACCGAGCCCCCATATTTATAGCCCACAGTTCACCCAAAGGAATTGACTACTTTACCCCTAGGGTTTACATTGGATTTGTCTCTACAGAACTGAGGGGTACAAAAGGTAGTCAACTTTATTGGAGGCTTCTCTGTCAGCCTTTGCAGATGGGACAGCGCCAGCTTTTTGCAGAGCAGACACTGTCAGACTTGCAGCCTTTGACCTTTCCGAAGCCCCCCTTCGCACGCGAGGGGTGCGGTAGCTTCGGTGAGAAGCCTTGAGCCAGATGGCCTTCGCTTCACCGAAGTCAGCCTTCGATACAGTGACGGTTTTGAGCCGAAGCCGTCAAAGCCCTTGGGCCTTCGCACCAACACCTCCGGAGTGGACCACCACGGCTTCGCAGCTTCCACCTAGCTCAAACTCCGTCAGTCCGTGTACCGAAGCCATGCAGGCCGAAGCACCACAAGACAACCACACTCCGGAGCTAGCCTTGCTCCGAAGCCTTTCACACTCCAAAGCCCCACCTTCGGAGTACCACCCTTCGAAGTCCCTCCTTCGTCCAAGGCCTCCGCACGAAGCATTCCATGAGCACTTCGTCGCAGTGTCTCTCCCCGAGCACACTCCTCGACGAGCCTCACCCGGACCATGCCTTCGATGCGCCTCGACTTCTGAGACCTTCGTCGGGCACCTTCGAATGTCTCCCTCCGGAGCACACTTCGAACTCCTTGCCTCCGCAGAGGACTTGATCCATCCAACTCCGAAGTCACTCCATCCGGAGTACCTTCGAAGTGCCTCACCTCCGAGGACTTTGTCTCGGAGTACCTTCACCCGGAGCCACGCTCCGCACTCTCTGCCTTCACCTGGCACGCCTCGACCCGAGGACCGACCCGGACCCCCTTCGCAGCCACCGTGACGAAGCTCCCCGCTCCCCTGGCATCAAGCCTCCCGCTTGACCCAGGTTCACCTGCTACGAACCTGCCCGTCGCCTCCGAAGTCCCTGCGCACCACAGACAAACAGACAAGTGTATCTAGTACTCCGGAGACCTCTCCGGGTTAGCAACCTCCGGCACACACTCCGGTGTACCGCCCAAAGTACCGAAGCCTTCGGTACACACCCAGTCATCGTGTACTGTCAGACCCCTCCGACATGCACACTCCGCTGCAACAGCTGCAGCAACCAACCACCGAACACCCTTCGGTGAAACCACCTCCGAACACCCTTCGGAGGTCTAGCCTCCGAACCCCCTTCGGAGGTACCCCTTCGAACAGAGGTTAAAAGCCTTTCAATCACTCATCACAAATACTGAAACCAACCCTTGGTTTCTCAATCTCCCCCTTGATGAGTGCATTGACAACCAACTTTAAATCCAAAAAAATTTAAAAACTTTCAGCACACAAGTGACCATAAAAAACTCAGAAAAGAGCCAAATCATGTCACTTGACAAAAGAATTTTCCTCCCCCTTTTCAAAAGAGTAAAAGCCCCTTTGGCAATAAAAACTCCCCCTGAGTTAAGTTTTCCCTTTTGGCAACAAAGAACCTTCTCCCCCTTTATGTCAAATTTTCTCCCCTTTGGAAATTATACCCCCTTGCGGCAGAGAACGTAGCAAGTCTCTCCCCCTTTGGCAATGCAAGCATCAAGGAGCATGAAAAAGATGCATAGCGTGGAAATGAGCAGAATTGCAAAGACATATAAAGCAAAAATATGCCAATTTAATACCAAGTATCATGTGCTCAGCTCAAATTAACATTCTCTAAAAGCATGATGAAGCATGTGATTTGATCATTTTTGAAATAAAAGCATCACCACTTAGGCAAGGAAACTAGACACGTAAAAGCAAGGACTGCTCAAAGCTAATCAATTTCTACTCCAGACAGACAAGTCCAGTTCAAATGGAGCATGAAAGCAAACTTAATGATCAAAGAATTTTGTTGTTCTTTTCTTAGTGCCAGGGGTTATTTGTTTGTCCACCTTATACTTTCCAATCAGGCCAAGCCTAGGCATGAAAACCATAAGAAGCTTAAAGCAATGATTTTGGCATACACTACACTATTCCAGTTCAGACCAATGTGCAATGGAAAACAGTCTAGAATAGAGTAGTGCGACAAACAAACCCACCTAGATCTTTTCACTTAAAGCATGCAAATCATGGAGTTTTTGATTTTAACTAAGTGAACCAATTGTTGGGTACTTTATGAATATCCATGAAAATGTAGAACAGTTTTTCAAGTTGCAATTTTTAGCATCCAATGAACAGTGTCTTGCTATCAAGCAGATACAAGATAGCTAAAGCAGTCTTGCCAACACATGCTAGATTCAAGACTAAGCAGTGAGTTTTGATTTTGAAAAGAAAACATCATGCATATAGATGCAAAAGATGTAAATGCAATTTCAACCCACAATTATCAAATGCACATCCATCTAAATCTGCTCCCCCTCACAAAATGCCGTAAGGGTGACAAATACCAAGTTCCCCACGCAAGTAGGCAAATCGAGAAGCATCGAGAGGTTTTGTGAAAATGTCGGCAAGCTGGTGTTGAGTATCAACATATTGAAGTTCAATATCACCCTTCTCATTGTGATCTCTGAGAAAATGATATCGCACATCAATGTGTTTGGTTCTGGAATGCTGAACCGGGTTGTTCGCAATACAAATAGCGCTAGTGTTATCACAGAAAAGTGGAACACTCTTATAATCTAACCCGAAATCCCGCAAAGTGGAAACTATCCACAAAATCTGAGAGCAACAGCTAGCTGCAGCAACATATTCGGCCTCAGCCGTCGATTGTGCAACACTAGACTGTTTGCGGGAAGACCAGCAAACCAGAGATGTACCCAGAAAATGACAAGTACCAGAGGTACTCTTCCTATCAATCCTACACCCAGCAAAATCCGCATTGGAATAACCTCGAAGACATAAAGATGAAGATGCTGAATACCATATGCCAAATTCAAGGGTGTGTTTGAGATACCTTAAGATGCGCTTTACCGCTTGGCAGTGCGAAGCTCGTGGTGAAGCCTGAAAACGAGCGCACAGACACACAACGAAGTGTATATCCGGCCTCGTAGCAGTCAAGTAGAGGAGGGAGCCGATCATGCTTCGGAACTCCTTCTGGTCTACGGCTTCTCCATCTTCATCAGGAGCCAATGCTACAGATGTAGCCATTGGAGTGGCGAGGGGCTTCGCATCAGCCATGTCGAATTTCTTGAGCAGGTCCTTGGTGTACTTTGTTTGGTGGACGAAAGTACCTTGTTTGCTTTGCTTGATTTGCCAACCAAGGAAAAAGGTGAGTTCACCCATCATCGACATTTCAAATTCCCTGCTCATGGTATCTGCAAACTCGGCAACCAAAGCATGAGAAGAGCCACCAAAGATGATATCATCCACATAAATCTGAACTAGTAAGAAATCTTTGCCATGCTTGAGAGTAAACAGTGTTTTATCAACAGAGCCCATCAAATACCCCCGCTCAAGCAGAAACGACTTAAGTCTATCATACCAAGCCCGAGGGGCCTGCTTGAGTCCATAAAGAGCCTTATGAAGTTTAAGGACTTTATGTGGGTACTTGGGGTTTTCAAAACTAGGGGGTTGTTTTACATAAACATCTTCGCCTATGAAGCCATTAAGAAAAGAACTTTTGACATCCATTTGATAGAGTTTGAATCCCCGAGATGTCGCAAAGGCAAGCAAAATCCTAATGGCCTCAAGGCGAGCAACAGGTACAAAAGTTTCAGTAAAATCAATCCCTTCTAGTTGAGAAAAGCCCTGAGCGACAAGTCTAGCCTTGTTTCTAACTATAGTCCCATCCTCCCCTTGTTTATTTTTGAAAATCCATTTTGTTCCAATGAAATGAACATTTGGTGGAGGATCAACTAATGACCAGACTTGGTTTCTCTCAAAATTTTCAATTTCCTCATGCATGGCATTGATCCAACTAGAATCAGAAAGTGCATGACTAACATCTAAGGGCTCGAAAGAAGCAACAAAAGTGGAATCAATGAAATGAGCATGAGAACGTGTTACCCTTTGATCAAGCTCACCAATGATCTGCTCTGGAGGATGCATCCTTTGAACATGGTGTGGAGCCTCGCGGCGGGATGCAGTCTCCCCCTCAACTTGTGCGTTGGAGTGGTCCAAGATGACCGATGTTGAGGTAGTCGCTTCGGGACCTCGAAGCGGGGTCAGCTTCGGGGGTTGATGTCGAGGGTAGTAGGGGTTCATCCTCGAATTCTCCGGGATCTTCTTCTTCGAATAAGGTCTGTTCCATGTCGTGTTCATTTTCCTGTTCAAAAGCAGAACTAACAGAGGGGGTTGATTCATCAAAAGTCACATCACATGACTTGATGACAGTGTTAGTCTCCAAGTTATAAACACGATAAGAATGACCATGTGTAGTGTAACCCAAAAAGATCCCGTCAGAAGATCGCGACTCAAATTTATCCAAGTTACCACGTTTTAGGATAAAGCAGCGACAGCCAAAAACTCGAAGATGAGTAACCTTGGGTTGTCTCCCAAAACGTAGCTCATAAGATGTCAAGTTTAAAATTGAGCGCAAGAAGATTCAGTTTGAGATGTAACATGCAGTGTTCATGGCCTCAGCCCAGAATTTTCTAGGAGTCCTATGCTCATCAAGCATCATCCTAGCCATCTCAACCAAAGTGCGGTTTTTCCTCTCAACAACACCGTTCTGTTGAGGAACCCGCGGAGCAGAGAATTGATGTTCTATGCCATGCTCCATGCAAAAGTCAACAAAGAGACTATTTTTGAACTCAGTGCCATTATCACTTCGAATGAATTTCAATGCACCAGGGAGTTCAGTAAAAAGTCTCAAAGCCAAGCTCCGAAAGTGTGAAAACACTTCATCCTTGCTGGCAAGAAAGAAGACCCAAGAGTAGCGAGAGAAACCGTCGACAATAACTAATACATACCACTTGCCGCCTAAAGAACTAACCCGAGAGGGACCTACAATGTCCATATGGAGAAGTTCTCCGGGTTGTTCAGTCATCACTGTGGTGACTGGCGAATGCGAAGCGGCAATCATTTTTCCATGTCGACAAGGAGCGCAAACTAAATTCTTCTCAAACTTGAGCTTGGGCAATCCTCGGATCAGACCTAGGGCGCTCAGACGAGCGAGCAACTCAAAGCTCATATGCCCTAGTCTCCTATGCCACTTCCAAAGCTCAGAAGTCGAATGTGCAACAAGGCAGTGAGAAGATCCAGAAGATTCAGAAAAATCAGCTCCAAAAACTCTCCCAACTCTAAAGATCTTACAGACCACAACGCCATCAGAATTGAGCACTTGCGAAGTATCACGATGGAATCGCACTTCGAAGCCCTCATCAAGCAACTGAGATACAGACATCAAATTGTATCCCAGATTTTCAACCAAAGCAACATCTTTGAGAGTGAAGTTCGAATTAATTCTTACCACACCTTTACCTTTCACCCTACTCCTTCGATTGTTTCCGAAGGTGATATGTTCCCTTTGCTTGGTTGTGGTGAGGCTGGAGAACCAAGCTGCATCTCTGGTCATGTGGCGCGAACAACCGGAGTCCATGATCCATGTGCCCTCCAAGCCTCGATCTGTCGCCTACTGTCGCGCCCCGATTTAATAAATCAGGACTTTATTGAAATTCCATAGAAAATCAATAACACAAGACGTTCATCATGCGACCACGTACAATACGGGCAATCATTCACGGTTCGTAGACCGCATTAATACAAAAGTGAATAAAGATGAAGAGAAACTAATAAAACAAGGGTCCTAGATGAACGCCTCCTTCCAGTCTCGCCTTGACTGGGTCGCTACTCCAGACCTTCATCCTCCTCGTAGTAGACTGGCTCTGATGTTGTAAGTCAACGGGGTGAGTACAGATGTACTCAGCAAGCCACCGAATGCAAATATAATGCAAGATAATAACAAGGGGGATAGTGGCTAATTTTGCGGAAGCAGCATAATTGTAAAGCTTTAAATGTGAGCAATTTATTAGTATGGAAAAATAAACATGTGCATGTGTATCATCATCTTCTAACTCGAGGGGTACAGTCAGCCCCACCTCGCTCAACAGTCCTTACGTGCCATGAATAACTTGATCATTCAAACAATTGTAAACTAACTGCGAGTAGTCACACAACCCGCCCTTGACCGTGGGCTCGGCTTTTCGAAAAGATTAAATTACTCTGATCAGAGATGTACCACTGTACCCACAAGGCACGCACTCATCACCTACACCGAAGTGTAACGAGATGACCCATCACACGGGAACTCGTGCCAAAACCTTCCATATAGTCCTCCCCGACCCAATAGCACCCTCTTATGGGTTTCATATGGTGTCCCGACGCATCGGAGCCCCACCATACCCCCCCTTGAGCCTCGTCGGTACAAGTCGCCCGCAGGCTAGCCCCTTGCCCCCTCCTCTATGGTGCATCAAGCCGGAGTATTCCATACTTCCAGTTAGGACTTACCCATTAGACTTGTGGTTGGTACGGAAGTGCTTTGCAACAGATCCCGCAGACCGGTCCTTATAGTGCCCCGGGTGCGACAAACCAGTGCCCGAGCTTGCACCCGGAACCCACCATACTTATAACCTAGCCAACTCCAACAGAGTCCAGAGACAAGAATAACAGGGAAATTCATATACAGAATCCAGCTATCTACGACTCATTCTTTTTAACCTATAGCAGTTGTGCCGGTACATTGGGCACTAGCTAATATTTTTATAGTAGAGTGACAAGGAGTTGAGGCTCAATAAGCATGGCTTGGGTTTGCACACAAGGACAGGGATCTAATAAATATAAGTGTAAGGCTTGAATATTGGACTAATGCAATATTAACCTATGGGTTATAGCGATAAGTTATTAAAACATGGGCTCAATTATGATCAACTGTTTCCACAGAGATGGTCGATGACTTGCCTTGATCAGCAAAGGGGGATGGAGGAACCTCGGGGTAGAACTCCTGCTCCTCGACGAACTCGTAGTCTTCTCGATACGGAAAATAAACAATACATTTAATAAACAGATAAAATTCACCAAATATTAAACATACACATTTGTAGGTTTTATTATGTGAAGTAATATTTCTAATATTTCAAGGTTTTGTTCAAAACAGTAAAGTTTAATATTTTAGAATTTTCCCAATTTATTTTCTGTATTTTTAATTTTAACCCTAAGGGATTTTTATTCATTTATTTATTAATAATATTTTAAGTAACAGAAACATACTGTTTTTATTGTATTAATGTGTAGAGAATAATATTCTGGTTCTAACAAAATTTGAATGGTGAAATTTGGAGTTAAAATGAGCAAGATATGAATTTTTGAAGTTTAAACAATTTTCTGGAATTTTATTTAAACTAAAAACAGTCTCTGGTCCACGGTGAACCAGGTTCACCGTGAACCCGTGACTATGCGCGTGGACCCGAGCGATCTGGACCGTTGGATCTGGATCCAGCGGCCAGATGCGAGGCGGGGGTTTTAAATGAATTTCAACGGCTCAGATTAAAACGTGACGAAGGGTTACACGTGGACGCCTGAGATCGCTCGGAGGCTTTAAGTGGCGATCGACGGTCGTGATCGCCCGATACCCCTTCGATCAGATCCGAGGGCTCGGATTAAATCCCGAAGGGATTTAATCGTAGCCCTCCGATCGTGATCGGACGGCCACGATCGCGTCCGGCACGGCACGACGTAAGGGGGCGCGTACCCCCTTCGCCTCCGGCGACGGCGGGTTCGGGCGCGGTGGCAGCGGCGGCGGCGAGCGCCTACGTGCCAAGCTAAGACCAAAAATGGAATGCGGGGAGCAAGGGGGTCACGATGGTACCTTCGGCGGTGAAGGTGGGTGACGGACGGCGACGACGGCGAGGGTAGACGGTGAGGTCTCCTCGGGAGCTCGACGGCGACGGCGATCCGGTGGCTTTCACGACTGATGGAGGCGTGGCCGAGGACGGGTGGACGACGGCGGACCCGATGGGAGCGGTGGCTAGGGCAGGGGAGGCCGGAGGCGGCGGCGATCGCTCGCCGGAGGCGGAGCAGAGGGGAAACCCGAAAAACGGGAATTGGGCGCTCTGTTCTCACTCGACTCGGGCTGCTACGGTGTGGCTGAGGGCGGTGGTCTCAGGTGGTTTAAATAGGGGGGTCGTCGGCCTCCCTATGGCAAGGAACCGAAAGGTTCCCGAGAGCTCCGGCGAGGGTTACCAAAAGCTTCGGGAAGCTTTCTATAAGCGCGAAAACGCGTCGGCCGTAGATGGAAGGGGAGCGGTGGCGACCAGGGAAGGTGATCGGAGGGAGATCCGAGGCGATCCGGTGGCCGGCGGCGAGGAAACAGAAGGGGATCGCCGGGGAAGGAAAGGGGAGCGATCCCCTTCCATCGGAGACGAAGGTTCTGACAGGTGGCCCCCACCTGTCAGCGACCGAACCAGAAAAGGAAGGGCCGACAGGCGGGCCACGGCTGTCAGAGGGCGAACGCGAGCGCACAGAGGTTGACTGGTGGGGCCGAGGCGGGGCGCGGGCGGGAGGAGAGAGAGGAGGGCGGCGCCGACAGGCGGGCCCCTCTTGTCAGAGAGTGAGTGGCAACGGGCTGGGCCAAAAGGCCGTCGGGGAAGGTTTCGGGGTTGAGGCCCGTTAAGGCTTTTTAATTCTTTTCTGATTTAAAATAATTCCAGTAATTCATTTATTTGATTAAGGGTTGAATCACTGTTGATAAAAATTTGTAAAAATTCCTAAAATTATATTTTGATCTCTAGTTCATCTCATAAAATTTTCAAGTCCAGATTTTAAGTATTTCTCCCTGTTTGGCTTTATTTGGGTTCTTTTGGGATTTTTCCTTTATTAATAAATCCAGAAATGATTTAAATATTATTTTCTTTTTACTTTATTCCTTTTTAATTTCTGGGGTGTTACAATCCTATCCCCCTTACAGAGAATCTCGTCCTCGAGATTCGGATCAATCCTCGAATAGCTCAGGATGCTGTGCCTTGAGTTCATCTTCTTTTTCCCATGTAGCTTCCTCTACTGGGTGATTGCTCCACTGCACTTTGCAGAAACGGATGACTCGACTTCTGGTGGTCCTTTCTTTGACTTCCAATATCTTGACCGGTTTCTCCACATAAGTCAGATCTTCTTGGACATCCAACTGCTGAAGATCCACTTGCTCCGTGGGGACGCGGAGACACTTCTTGAGTTGAGATACATGAAATACGTCATGCACTCCAGCCAATGAAGGTGGTAATTCCAACTGATATGCGACTTCGCCTTGGCGTCGAATAACGGGAAATGGTCCAACATATCGAGGGGCCAACTTTCCTCTCATGTTAAACCGTTGAGTCCCACGAAGAGGTGTAACCCGAAGGTAGACATGATCTCCTTCTTCAAAGGCTAAGTCCCGACGGCGATTGTCTGCGTAGCTCTTCTGTCGAGATTGGGCTGTCTTGAGTCGGTCTCTGATAATCCGTACTTTCTCTTCAGCTTCACGTAGAATGTCGGTTCCGAATACTTGGGATTCACCCGTTTGGTCCCAAAGTAGAGGCGTTCTGCACTTACGTCCATATAGGGCCTCAAAAGGAGACATCTGAAGACTGGCTTGATAACTATTGTTGTATGAAAATTCTGCATAAGGCAAGCTCTTGTCCCAAGTGGCTCCAAAATCCAAAACACATGCTCGAAGCATATCCTCTAGTATCTGATTTACCCTTTCTGTTTGTCCATCGGTCTGAGGATGGTAGGCGGTACTGAAATTTAATCTTGTGCCCATCTCCTCTTGGAGGTTCTTCCAAAAGCGAGAGGTGAACTGACTTCCTCGGTCAGACACTATCTTCTTGGGCACTCCATGAAGGCATACTATCCTGGCCATATATAGCTCTGCTAGCTTAGGGCCACTGAAGGTCGTCTTGACGGCTATGAAAT
Organism: Zizania palustris; assembly: GCA_019279435.1. Lineage (NCBI taxonomy): Eukaryota > Viridiplantae > Streptophyta > Magnoliopsida > Poales > Poaceae > Zizania > Zizania palustris. The sequence continues at coordinate 13,848,286 of JAAALK010000286.1, forward strand.
GAGCCACTTTCGTAAGCCGATCAATGATCACCCAAATAGAATCATATCCAAGTTGGGTCTTTGGGAGTCCGGTGATGAAATCCATACCGATCTCTTCCCACTTCCATTCCGGTACTTTAAGTGGTTGTAACAATCCTGCAGGTCTCTGATGTTCAGCTTTTACTCTTCTGCAGGTGTCACATTCGGTGACGAACTGGGCAATCTCTCTCTTCATGCTAACCCACCAATATCGTTCCTTCAGATCTTGGTACATCTTGGTACTGCCGGGATGAATGGAGTACAACGTCTCGTGGGCTTCTCTTAGGATAAGAGTCTTTATTTCAGGTTTATCCGGCACACATATCCGAGTTCCAAACCATATGGTGCCATTCTCGTCTTCTGAAAATCCGGGGGCCTTTCCTTGTCTCATATTCTTCTTAATGGCAGCTATATCCGGGTCCTCTGACTGAGCTTCACGAATCTGCTCAAACAATACCGGTTGGGTCTCCAAGGTGGCTAGATAAGCTCTGGTGGTAAATCCAAGATTTAAGTTTTCCATCTCCTTACATAACAAGGGTGCGTGTTCTTGAATCATCATGGCGGTGCAATATCCTTTGCGACTCAAGGCGTCAGCTACCACATTGGCTTTTCCTGGGTGGTAGTGAATACCCAAGTCATAGTCCTTAATCAATTCCAGCCATCGTCTTTGCCTCAAGTTCAGATCTGGCTGTGTGAAGATATACTTCAAGCTCTTGTGATCCGTAAAGATCTCACAGCGATTTCCAACTAGATAGTGCCTCCAAATCTTAAGGGCATGCACTACGGCGGCTAATTCCAAATCATGGGTCGGATAATTCAACTCATGGGGTCTCAATTGTCTGGAGGCATAAGAGATGACTTTTCCATCTTGCATAAGAACACATCCCAATCTCTGGCGAGATGCGTCGCAATAGACATGGAAGTCTTTGCGGATATCCGGTAGGGTTAGTATAGGTGCAGACACCAAACGAGTCTTGAGGGTGCGGAAACTTTCCTCGCATTCAGGAGTCCATTCGAACTTTTCTCCTTTCTGCAACAATCTGGTCATTGGCTTGGCTATCTTAGAAAAATTCTCAATGAACCTTCGATAATATCCGGCCAATCCCAGAAAACTTCGTATCTCAGATACGTTCGTGGGTGGCAACCAATCCGTGACTGCTTCTACGGTGGCAGGGTCTACTGCGATTCCTTGCGCAGAGATGATGTGTCCAAGGAACTTTACTTCTGCCGTCCAAAACTTGCACTTGCTGTACTTGGCATATAATTGGTGTTCCCTTAACTTTCCTAGGGTTAACCGGAGGTGAGTCTCGTGCTCCTTCTGGTCCTTGGAATAAATAAGGATGTCGTCTATGAAGACCACGATGAACTTGTCCAGATATTCCATGAATACTTTATTCATCATATTCATGAAGAATGCAGGGGCGTTGGTTAATCCAAAGGACATAACTGTACACTCATATAAACCATAACGGGTAGTGAAGGCCGTCTTGGGTATATCTTCTTCTCGAATCCTCAACTGATGGTAACCAGATCGGAGGTCGATCTTCGAGAATACCGTGGCTCCTTTGAGCTGGTCGAAGAGATCATCGATCCGAGGCAATGGGTACTTATTCTTGATCGTTACCTCATTCAAGGCGCGATAATCCACACACATACGCTTTGCCTTGTCTTCTTTCTTCTCGACAAAGATGACGGGAGCACCCCATGGTGATGTACTTGGTCTGATATAACCTTTCCTTTCAAGATCCTCCAACTGCTGCTTCATTTCAGCTAATTCATTGGCGGCCATCCGGTATGGTCGCTTATAAATAGGAGTGGTTCCGGGTACCAAGTCAATCCTGAATTCGATATCCCTCTTAGGTGGCATCCCTGGTAGATCCTCTGGAAACACGTCCGGGTACTCACAGACTATCGGTATCTCCTCCAAGGTAATCTGATGTAGTCTTGTTCTTCCGGCCTTCATGCTGGGCATCTGGAACGTGACTATATTCCCTTCTTCATTAGTCACCGTTACTTTTCTCTGGGCACATTCTATCACACCTTGATGTTTGTTTAGCCAATCCATCCCTAGAATGAGGTCCAAACCTTGACATTCTATTAGGATGGGGTCGGCCCAAAATATCGTGCCTTGGATATCTACCCATATCCTTGGACTAAAGGAACAAGCGAGGGTTTGCTTTCCCGGGGTAGCTATTAGTACTGGCCTGGGTAGTTCACTTATGTCCAGTGCATTATTTTCCACAAAAGCAGTTGATATAAAGGAGTGGGTAGCTCCGGTGTCAAATAATACCACTGCATGAGATGAATGAACCATAAACTTACCCATGACAATCTCTGGTGCAGCCTGGGCTTCTTCGGCGGAGACGTGGTTCACTTTGGCGCGGACGGCGGGGTTGGAGGTGACTCCTTGAGCTCTCTTGGGGTGGGGGCACTGGTGGGAGTAGTGTCCCTCTTGGCGACAGTTGAAGCATACCACAGGCTTGCCATGCCTGTCTCTCAAGACCTCCGGCTTCTTGGCCGGGGCGACTGGAGCGGTCGGTGCGACTGGAGCGGTGCGAGGTTGACTGGCTCCGGCGTTGGCAGCTGGCGGCGCCGGGCGATACACTGGTCGGGGGTGGTATTGTGGCGCTGGTGGAGGTGGAGCAAAGCGGGGTCTTTGGGCCATGCCCTGATTCTGCCTAAAGGCAATCATGCGCTTCTTCTTCAAATCTACCTTATTTTGCTGGGTCTCTTGCATGATAGCCTTATTCACCAACTTCTGGAAGTTGGCGAAGTCTCCTGAAATGAGTTGTAGAGACAACTCGTCCTTCAGTCCCCGGAGGAACTTGGCCTGTCTGGCCGCATCCGTACGAACCTCTTCAGGTGCGTACCTGGCCAATCTGTTGAACTCGTGCAGATATTCCGTTACGGACCTGCTCCCCTGCTGCAGGTCCCTAAACTCCTGTTGCTTCTGAGCAACGATGCCGTCGGGGATGTGAGCGGCACGGAAGGCAGCCGAGAACTCTGCCCAAGTGTGGGCGTGGCCCTCGGGTAGAGTCTCGCGGTGGTTGTCCCACCACTCAGCGGCGGGACCATGTAGCTGGTGGGTGGCGAAGGCCACCCTCTCCTGCTCAGTGCAGGTCAGGAGATCGAGTTTCTTCTCGATCGCCCGCAACCAATCCCCAGCCTCCATGGGGTTGGTGGTGCTTGAGAAGGTCGGCGGGCGGACTCGGAGGAACTCCGAGAGCTGAGTTGCGGGAGCGGGAGCTGGTGTGGCGGGTCGGGGCAGCTCGGGCTGTTGGTGGAGGCGGAAGAAGTGAGCCTGCTGCTCCTGCATCTGCTGCTGCTGCTGCTGCATCTGGTGCAGAAGGGCTGAGACCAACTGGTTTTGCGTGGCCATCATTTCAGCCACGGTGGGGTGGTTGGCGACCGGGGCCTGCCTCTGCCCGGTGGCTCCCCATTGTGGCAGGTTGCCACTCTCCCCTCCGTTCTGAGGAGCGTCTGATCCCTGGGTGTTGGTCATCCTGGAATTTCCAATGTACACATATTTATTTTGGGTGAATTTCTTTATATTTATTTCAAAAGAATACCGTTCTTGCGGTTACATTTATTTATTCTCTCATTCATGCCTTATATTTTGACATGAATGCTAAATACAAGCAATCAAAATAAAAGGAAAAACAATCAATCGTAATACTACGTCTAAGGCAGCTCGGGGGACGGCTCGATCTCGGGCTCGTGGGAGACGGGTGGGGTCGAGGAACTGGACGGTCCGGCGGGTGGTGCACTGCGGGAGATCCTCTTGGGCCTCACTGTGGGAGTCTGGATGGGTTTCTTCCGGCGAGGCGGAAGAGGTGCGATCTCCTCTAGGTCCTTCTTCAACTCCTCGATCTGGTAGCGGAGGTGCGGGTTGGTGGCGACTCGCTGTCGAAGAAGCTCATTCTGACGCCGCAACTCCTCTGCCTCGGCAGCCAACCGGTGTCCCTGCTGGATGCGGCGACGAAGCTCTCCGTTCTCGCGGTTCAGGTCCTCGGAGGAATGGCGGTAGAAACTGATAGTGTCGCGCTGTCCATTGGCGTCCTGCAGCGCCTCATAGTGGAGATCATCCATGGCCTCCAATAAGCGCATGGTATGACCGATCGCTGAATGACGCTGGGAGAGGGTGCTGACGAAGACACTGTGTGGGCTCCCTGGGGTGCGAAGAGGTACGAAGCGGAAGTCCGTGTCGTAGAGCTCGCTGTCGTAGATCATCCGGAGCTCGGTAAGTGCCTGGAGAGCGGTGCGCTGACTGGCTACCAGGAAGGTAGGTCCTCCTCCGCGGTAGGTGTGAGCTGTCTGAGGGGAGGGCTGGATGACAACGGTGACCTCGCAGTAGCTTTCTTCCTCGTCGGGGAAGACTCCATGGTACATCGGCTCTTGCTCGAAGCCGAGGAAACTGACGAGCATGCGTAGCTCGCGGATGAATCCGGTCTCGTCACGAAGGTTCCCGTTCATGGTACGGATCGGCATCTACAAAAGAGAGAAAATTTTTGTGAAAATCTCAGGAGATGAGAGGATAAGTAATCTTTTGTAAAATATAGTGAATATATATAAGTCCTAAGGTCAGGTCTGTTTGGCTTCCTACAGTCAAGTCGGCTCTGATACCATCTTGTCGCGCCCCGATTTAATAAATCAGGACTTTATTGAAATTCCATAGAAAATCAATAACACAAGACGTTCATCATGCGACCACGTACAATACGGGCAATCATTCACGGTTCGTAGACCGCATTAATACAAAAGTGAATAAAGATGAAGAGAAACTAATAAAACAAGGGTCCTAGATGAACGCCTCCTTCCAGTCTCGCCTTGACTGGGTCGCTACTCCAGACCTTCATCCTCCTCGTAGTAGACTGGCTCTGATGTTGTAAGTCAACGGGGTGAGTACAGATGTACTCAGCAAGCCACCGAATGCAAATATAATGCAAGATAATAACAAGGGGGATAGTGGCTAATTTTGCGGAAGCAGCATAATTGTAAAGCTTTAAATGTGAGCAATTTATTAGTATGGAAAAATAAACATGTGCATGTGTATCATCATCTTCTAACTCGAGGGGTACAGTCAGCCCCACCTCGCTCAACAGTCCTTACGTGCCATGAATAACTTGATCATTCAAACAATTGTAAACTAACTGCGAGTAGTCACACAACCCGCCCTTGACCGTGGGCTCGGCTTTTCGAAAAGATTAAATTACTCTGATCAGAGATGTACCACTGTACCCACAAGGCACGCACTCATCACCTACACCGAAGTGTAACGAGATGACCCATCACACGGGAACTCGTGCCAAAACCTTCCATATAGTCCTCCCCGACCCAATAGCACCCTCTTATGGGTTTCATATGGTGTCCCGACGCATCGGAGCCCCACCATACCCCCCCTTGAGCCTCGTCGGTACAAGTCGCCCGCAGGCTAGCCCCTTGCCCCCTCCTCTATGGTGCATCAAGCCGGAGTATTCCATACTTCCAGTTAGGACTTACCCATTAGACTTGTGGTTGGTACGGAAGTGCTTTGCAACAGATCCCGCAGACCGGTCCTTATAGTGCCCCGGGTGCGACAAACCAGTGCCCGAGCTTGCACCCGGAACCCACCATACTTATAACCTAGCCAACTCCAACAGAGTCCAGAGACAAGAATAACAGGGAAATTCATATACAGAATCCAGCTATCTACGACTCATTCTTTTTAACCTATAGCAGTTGTGCCGGTACATTGGGCACTAGCTAATATTTTTATAGTAGAGTGACAAGGAGTTGAGGCTCAATAAGCATGGCTTGGGTTTGCACACAAGGACAGGGATCTAATAAATATAAGTGTAAGGCTTGAATATTGGACTAATGCAATATTAACCTATGGGTTATAGCGATAAGTTATTAAAACATGGGCTCAATTATGATCAACTGTTTCCACAGAGATGGTCGATGACTTGCCTTGATCAGCAAAGGGGGATGGAGGAACCTCGGGGTAGAACTCCTGCTCCTCGACGAACTCGTAGTCTTCTCGATACGGAAAATAAACAATACATTTAATAAACAGATAAAATTCACCAAATATTAAACATACACATTTGTAGGTTTTATTATGTGAAGTAATATTTCTAATATTTCAAGGTTTTGTTCAAAACAGTAAAGTTTAATATTTTAGAATTTTCCCAATTTATTTTCTGTATTTTTAATTTTAACCCTAAGGGATTTTTATTCATTTATTTATTAATAATATTTTAAGTAACAGAAACATACTGTTTTTATTGTATTAATGTGTAGAGAATAATATTCTGGTTCTAACAAAATTTGAATGGTGAAATTTGGAGTTAAAATGAGCAAGATATGAATTTTTGAAGTTTAAACAATTTTCTGGAATTTTATTTAAACTAAAAACAGTCTCTGGTCCACGGTGAACCAGGTTCACCGTGAACCCGTGACTATGCGCGTGGACCCGAGCGATCTGGACCGTTGGATCTGGATCCAGCGGCCAGATGCGAGGCGGGGGTTTTAAATGAATTTCAACGGCTCAGATTAAAACGTGACGAAGGGTTACACGTGGACGCCTGAGATCGCTCGGAGGCTTTAAGTGGCGATCGACGGTCGTGATCGCCCGATACCCCTTCGATCAGATCCGAGGGCTCGGATTAAATCCCGAAGGGATTTAATCGTAGCCCTCCGATCGTGATCGGACGGCCACGATCGCGTCCGGCACGGCACGACGTAAGGGGGCGCGTACCCCCTTCGCCTCCGGCGACGGCGGGTTCGGGCGCGGTGGCAGCGGCGGCGGCGAGCGCCTACGTGCCAAGCTAAGACCAAAAATGGAATGCGGGGAGCAAGGGGGTCACGATGGTACCTTCGGCGGTGAAGGTGGGTGACGGACGGCGACGACGGCGAGGGTAGACGGTGAGGTCTCCTCGGGAGCTCGACGGCGACGGCGATCCGGTGGCTTTCACGACTGATGGAGGCGTGGCCGAGGACGGGTGGACGACGGCGGACCCGATGGGAGCGGTGGCTAGGGCAGGGGAGGCCGGAGGCGGCGGCGATCGCTCGCCGGAGGCGGAGCAGAGGGGAAACCCGAAAAACGGGAATTGGGCGCTCTGTTCTCACTCGACTCGGGCTGCTACGGTGTGGCTGAGGGCGGTGGTCTCAGGTGGTTTAAATAGGGGGGTCGTCGGCCTCCCTATGGCAAGGAACCGAAAGGTTCCCGAGAGCTCCGGCGAGGGTTACCAAAAGCTTCGGGAAGCTTTCTATAAGCGCGAAAACGCGTCGGCCGTAGATGGAAGGGGAGCGGTGGCGACCAGGGAAGGTGATCGGAGGGAGATCCGAGGCGATCCGGTGGCCGGCGGCGAGGAAACAGAAGGGGATCGCCGGGGAAGGAAAGGGGAGCGATCCCCTTCCATCGGAGACGAAGGTTCTGACAGGTGGCCCCCACCTGTCAGCGACCGAACCAGAAAAGGAAGGGCCGACAGGCGGGCCACGGCTGTCAGAGGGCGAACGCGAGCGCACAGAGGTTGACTGGTGGGGCCGAGGCGGGGCGCGGGCGGGAGGAGAGAGAGGAGGGCGGCGCCGACAGGCGGGCCCCTCTTGTCAGAGAGTGAGTGGCAACGGGCTGGGCCAAAAGGCCGTCGGGGAAGGTTTCGGGGTTGAGGCCCGTTAAGGCTTTTTAATTCTTTTCTGATTTAAAATAATTCCAGTAATTCATTTATTTGATTAAGGGTTGAATCACTGTTGATAAAAATTTGTAAAAATTCCTAAAATTATATTTTGATCTCTAGTTCATCTCATAAAATTTTCAAGTCCAGATTTTAAGTATTTCTCCCTGTTTGGCTTTATTTGGGTTCTTTTGGGATTTTTCCTTTATTAATAAATCCAGAAATGATTTAAATATTATTTTCTTTTTACTTTATTCCTTTTTAATTTCTGGGGTGTTACACCTACACATGATAAGAATATCTCGATCGCTCAGTGTTGGGGTGAGTGAAATAATGACGAGGCATCCAGCACTGAGTGACACGAGTAGGAGGCGCAGTAAAAGTAGACGGTTTACGCACAGGAAAATCGAAATGATGCAAAGTGCGAGGTCTACCTACATGCTGTGATCGAACAACATGTTGAGGTCTCCTGCTCAGACGAGGTACAAAGCTACTCGCCCGAGGTCTAACACCATATGGAACATGGTGAACACCTCGAGGAGCAAAACCTCTCCGAGAACCACGAGGAGCCTCAAAAACAGGACGATAGTAACACTCAGACTCATGCATACCTAAAGATGGGTAATGCATGTCCTGGTAACTCATCGCCTGAGAGCGTCGCTCATCCTTAATGCGACGAAAATAGAACCCAACCAAATGACCCGCTCGCTGACAGTAAGAACAGTGAAACACTCTCCTAGGGGCACTCTCATGGGTCACAGGAGCAACTCTCACAGGCTCCTTGGGCTTCTGCTGAGTGGTTTTCTTGGGAGGGATTTTCTTGGCAGGAGGCGTGGTTTTCTTTGATGGTCGGGTAGGCTTTTTGGCTGATGGGGTGTCTAACAGAGCTCTTTCTTTCTCTAGGGTAGTGGGAGAGGTAAAAACAGTTTTGGTCTTACTGTTTGAAGGTATCCTCTCAAAACCCAAACCTATAGCTACCCCTGCTCTGTCAGCACACAACTTGGTCTTGGCCAAGAGCAAATCCATCCTACCCTTTCCCTCAGTGCATTTATTAACCACGGAAAGAAGGTATTCATTTTCTGACATGAGGTTTTCAGCTTGCTCTCTAACAGTGCCTAGCTGGTCCTTAAGGGTGATGCAAGTGTCACACACAGGCTGCACATCCTTAGAACTACCGGCCCTCTCCAGTCTAGCCTCTAAATCATGAACATGTTTATCACGTAAATTAATGCTCTCGCGTAATAAAGAACAGTTCATGCATTCAATAATATCAAGAGGTCTAGAATCCACCTCCAAAAGCTGCTTCTGTGCAGTCTCAAGCTCAGAAAGAGTTTGAGCATGAACAGAACGCAACTGAGCAAGCTCACCCATGACAGTGGTACAAGAATCACATTCAGCATCATTAACTTTAGACTTAAGCATGGCATATTCAGTAAAAACAGATTCTAGCCTAAGTCTAAGGTCTTTTCTTTCTCTAGCGGCTTGCACAAGTAATCTATCCTGACTAAGAACTACTTCATTCAGCTCATCTAATTTAATCAATAGCTGGTCAGATGATAGAGTTACCTCAGATGAGTCAAGCTCATCGCCGCTGTGATCGCTGTCGGCCATGAAGCAAAGGCCGGTGAAGTCTCGTCCCTTCTTGTCCTTCTTGTCCTCCTTCCTTGGGGACTCCTCCTCCTCACAGCTCGACTCCTCAGTTGAGGACGTGTCGATGTCGCTGAGAGCAGCAAAAAATGCTCTGGAAGCGGCTTTGGCTACTTTCTTAGCCATCTTGCCGCGCTTGCCCTTCACAAAAGGCTTCCTCTCCTTTTTGTGGTATTTGGGGCAATTAGCCTTGATGTGAGAAGTGTCGCCACACTCAAAACAACCACTAAAACCACTTCTCCTCTGATCCCGTCTCTCATGGTGAAAACGGGTGAACCTCCGGGCAATGAGAGCAATCTCATCATCATCTAGAGTGTCCACCTGCTCCTTTGTGACGGAGACTAGGGAGGACAAAGCAAAACCATCTGCAAGAACACAAGTGCCATATGTGCTTGGTTCTGCAGTGGTGCCACGGCTAGTGCTAGAAACCAATGCCAATGGCTGTGGCAAAGAGCTTCTGTGCACCGCAAGAGATGCCTTGGCAATCTCTGTGGACTTCAGCTTGCTGAAGAGCTCATCACAGGTCAATGTGTCATAACCTGCAGACTCCTCAATGCTGGATATCTTCACTTCCCATATGCTACGGTCAAGAGCATAGAGAAGCTTGATAGCCCTATCATGATCATTGTAAGCAAGCGTCCCGTTGGACCGCAAGTTACTCACTATCGCATCAAAGCGAGAAACATGGCATCTATAGATTCACCAGGTGCCTACACAAACAGCTGATACTGTTGATTGTATGTGCTTTGTCGCCTGGCCTTAATCTGAGTAGAGCCCTCATGAAAAATAGTGAGTGTTGCTCAAATCTCCCTTGCAGTCCTAAAGTGCTGCACCCTATCAAACTCACTCCGGCTCAAACCAATGAACAGTATATTCCTAGCCTTGGAGTTGGCATTATACTGATCTTTTTCTGTTTGAGTGGTGCGAGTATCAGAGATGGAGTATTGTGAGTCCACAATCTCCCAAATTGCATTTCCTTGGCTTAACAAGTAAGCCTCCATGCGCACCTTCCAGTATGCAAAATCAGTCCCATCGAACAGAGAAATTTTACTGCCTCTATCCATGTCGCCAAAAGATCACAAAACCGGTTAAGGTCAACTGGTGATCTTAACCTGCTCTGATACCAATTGTTGGACCGGAAACGGCGACTAGAGGGGGGGTGAATGAGAGCTTTTAAAATTTCGGGCTAAAAACTAGCCTTCGATTTCAGTTCTGTCTTCTGCGGAATAGGCTTCGAACACTACCTTTGGAGGTCTGGTTTGGAGGTTCTTTGACAGCTCCGAACACAGCCTTCGCAGGAGCAAAAGTTCGAAGCCAAGAAGACTTCGCTCCACTAACAACCCTCGAAAATCTACTCTGCTAAGTCAGTGCAGGCTCCGCACACAGGGTGCTTCGAGCAGGCTTCGCACTTCACCCTTCGCAAGAGTGGACACCCTACTGAGGACTTCGACCAAGTACTTGGCAACAGCAACAGGTGTTGGGCTTCGTACACGAAGGTCTAAACGCACACTAATAGACTTCGCTAGGGGCTTCGACACAAGAAGCAAAACGGGCTTCGATCAGGGCTTCGCTAGTAAGCAGCGAGGTCTCGCCTCCTGTTACACAGAGCGACAGCACACTGAAAAACACACTTCGCACAAAGACACCCTTCGCCTAGACAGGCTTCGGCGCACTACAACTAGCGAGGTATGTAAAGCGAGCTCAAGCAAAAAGCACACAGAAGCAGGGCTTCGCCGCTTGAACAAGGAACACAGAAAATGAACTCTCTAGATGAATACAACGAAGTGTGTGGCTAGTACAGGAGCTCAACAGTAAATGCTCAAAGTGTTAAATGTTACCTACCGAGCCCCCATATTTATAGCCCACAGTTCACCCAAAGGAATTGACTACTTTACCCCTAGGGTTTACATTGGATTTGTCTCTACAGAACTGAGGGGTACAAAAGGTAGTCAACTTTATTGGAGGCTTCTCTGTCAGCCTTTGCAGATGGGACAGCGCCAGCTTTTTGCAGAGCAGACACTGTCAGACTTGCAGCCTTTAACCTTTCCGAAGCCCCCCTTCGCACGCGAGGGGTGCGGTAGCTTCGGTGAGAAGCCTTGAGCCAGATGGCCTTCGCTTCACCGAAGTCAGCCTTCGATACAGTGACGGTTTTGAGCCAAAGCCGTCAAAGCCCTTGGGCCTTCGCACCAACACCTCCGGAGTGGACCACCACGGCTTCGCAGCTTCCACCTAGCTCGAACTCCGTCAGTCCGTGTACCGAAGCCATGCAGGCCGAAGCACCACAAGACAACCACACTCCGGAGCTAGCCTTGCTCCGAAGCCTTTCACACTCCGAAGCCCCACCTTCGGAGTACCACCCTTCGAAGTCCCTCCTTCGTCCAAGGCCTCCGCACGAAGCATTCCATGAGCACTTCGTCGCAGTGTCTCTCCCCGAGCACACTCCTTGATGAGCCTCATCCGGACCATGCCTTCGATGCGCCTCGACTTCTGAGACCTTCGTCGGGCACCTTCGAATGTCTCCCTCCGGAGCACACTTCGAACTCCTTGCCTCCGCAGAGGACTTGATCCATCCAACTCCGAAGTCACTCCATCCGGAGTACCTTCGAAGTGCCTCACCTCCGAGGACTTTGTCTCGGAGTACCTTCACCCGGAGCCACGCTCCGCACTCTCTGCCTTCACCTGGCACGCCTCGACCCGAGGACGGACCCGGACCCCCTTCGCAGCCACCATGACGGAGCTCCCCGCTCCCCTGGCATCAAGCCTCCCGCTTGACCCAGGTTCACCTGCTACGAACCTGTCCGTCGCCTCCGAAGTCCCTGCGCACCACAGACAAACAGACAAGTGTATCTAGTACTCCGGAGACCTCTCCGGGTTAGCAACCTCCGGCACACAGGTGTGCCGCCCAAAGTACCGAAGCCTTCGGTACACACCCAGTCATCGTGTACTGTCGGACCCCTCCGACACGCACACTCCGCTGCAACAGCTGCAGCAACCAACCACCGAACACCTTTCGGTGAAACCACCTCCGAACACCCTTCGGAGGTCTAGCCTCCGAACCCCCTTCGGAGGTACCCTTCGAACAGAGGTTAAAAGCCTGTCAATCACTCATCAAAAATACTGAAACCAACTCTTGGTTTCTCACAATCAAAACATAACATGTATTATATTAAGTAAAAATTCTATATTTTTTGGTTTAGTTTGTTATTTTTAAATTATTAAGTATGTTTATAGGATTTAAATTGAAATAGGTGAAATTTGAACTACAAGTGCCTAAAATCATAAAAGAAAAATTATATAAAAAAATCATATTCATGTTTTTAAGTCTATTTACGGTTATTATTAACTGAATTGAAATAAAATTGACAATTTAGGGTGTGACGCTCGTTCGACAATATGAAGCTTAATAGTTTTTGAATTATAAAAAAATCATATGAAGTCTAAAAAACATTAGACTTGTCATAGTGTTATTATATGATACATAGATACTGTGATAAAAATTTAAAGATATTTCGAGAAATTTTTCACGTAGAGTGTTTACAAATCAGAGATTATGAGAGGAGGGATTAGGGTTTAGAGAAGAAATGAGATAGGTTTGAAAGAAGTTTTATGGGTAAATTATTTTTTATACTTGAATTTTTTTCTACAATCAAAACACAACATATATTTTCTCATGTAAAAATTCCACATTTTTTGGTTCAGTTTGTTATTTTTAAATTATTAGGTATGTTTCTAGGATTTAAATTGAAATAGATAAAATTTGAACTACAAGTGCCTAAAATAATAAACCAAAAATTATAAAAATATCATATTCATGTTTTTAAGTCTATTTAGGGTTTTTATCAACTGAATTGAAAGAAATTTTGAACAATTTAGGGTGCGATGCTCATTCGACATAGTGAAGCTTAATAGCTTTTGAATTATAAAAAAATCATAGAAAGTCTAAAAAAACATTAGACTTATCCAGGTGTTATTATATGATACATAGATGACGTGATAAAAATTTAAAGATATTTCGAGAAAATTTTCACGTAGAGTGTAAGATTATGAGAGGAGAGATTAGGGTTTAGAGAAGAAATGAGATAGGTTTGAAGAAGTTTGATGGGTAAATCATTTTTTATACTTGAAATTTTTCTATAATCAAAACACAACATATATTATCTCATGTAAAAATTCCACATTTTTTAGTTCAATTTGTTATTTTTAAATTAGTAAGTATGCTTATAGTATTTAAATTGAAATATGTTTGAAAGAAGTTTGATTGTTAAATATTTATTTAAACTTTAAATTTTTTATAAAATTAAAATACATCCTATCATATCTTGTGAGTTTTTTTGGTATTTTTGTAACTTAGTTGGTTTTAATTCAATAATTGAATTTCTAAGATTTAAATTGAATTGCGAGACACTCGGCGAAGCCTCCAAAATTTTTGCCCGCAAGCCCGCAATTTACTTCCCGCCTTAAAAATTGAAACTTCCCACCTTAAAAATTTTTTTGGCCACATTAAAAGCAGCGCTGGCTCCTCATCCCCTCCCTCTCTCCTCTACCTCCACCGACCGGCCGCCGGCTGGCTCTCCTCCAATGGCGCCACCTCGTCGCCGCCGTTCACCGCCCCAACCTCGCCCCGTCGCTGCCATTCGCCCCCCGGCCTCGCCTCAATCGGCGTCGTCCCGCCTCACCCTGACCGGCGCCGCCTCGACCTCGCCCCATCGCCGTCGTTCGTCGCCCCAGCCTTGCCCCGACCGGCGCCGCCCCGCCTGGCTCCGCCTCGCCCCCGCCCGGCTCGCCCCCCTCCGCCTGTCGTCGCCACCCCGCTCGACGCTGCCCCATCCATCCCACTAGCCCACCGCGCTCTATCGTGCCCTACCGCGCCCAGACGTGCTCTAGCGCGGTTCATTTTTGTATTTTTCAATTTTTTTTGCCGAGTGTCAAAACTTGAACACTCGGCAAACAGTCCGTTACCGTCTGTCAATCATTTTTTTACCGAGTGTTGAGTTTGGCACTCGGTAAAGACTTTGCCGAGTGTCCGACAAAATGCACTCGGCTAACCCTAGTATGCCGATAGCTAGTTCGCCGAGTGCGCTTCGCCGAGTGCTACACTCGGCGAAGCCTTCGCCGAGGGCATTATGGCATTTGCCGAGTGTCTAGGACACTCGGCAAAATCTTGCTTTCCCGTAGTGAAATATGTTTAGCTACCCATAGTACTTTAGACTACCCATAAAAAATAAAAAAATATCTATTCTATCTCTCTTCTCTCACCTACACTTTTGCTGATTTATTTGTTTGTGGGTCACATCTATTTGGTCAATTTAGCTATTTACACATTTCATAGCTAAAGACTAATTATTTTTAATTCATTTATATGTATCATGTGGTCTAAATACACCGGGGGTGCTATTAAACTAGTTTTTGGAGTGTAAATAAGACTCCCTTCTTGTATGAACATGAGGTTAGATCAATTTCTCTTATAGTGGACCGACAAATAATATCATGTGCGATGTGAGATATCAACTTAAATAGTACGAAGAGTCTCTCACTTCTTGAGCTAGATTTTGAGATGTAGACCCGGCTCTGACACTATTCACAGTTCACGCCGGTCCATCTAGAGATGTCGATGGGGACTCGTTCCCCGATTTCCCGTCGGAAATTCTCCTATTAGGAGTCGGGGATGGTAGGAATTTTTTACCCGTGGGAAATTATATGGTGAAAAAATAGTCCCCGTCGAGTTTCACGGGACGGGTATGATTCTCTATTCCTCATGCCCGTTCCCCACGGGGACCCGGTTCAACCCATAAAAGCATGTTCATTCTAATAGCTTATGTTGGTTGTTTTATAAAATTATTGATTAATGTTTTTTGTTAGTTACTGATTGGTTTGTTATTTTTACAAATTTTATTAAAATTTGGAATCACTTGCAGTTAGAAATTTTAGTAAATTTGGTCTCTATATTATCTTAAAAAATATACTTTAGATGATTAGATTGAATCGGGGATAGGAGCTCCACGGGGAAAAATTCCCGCGCAAGTACAACGATGGAGGAAAAATATCCCTGTCATCATTAGCGGGACATGGAAAATATATCCCGTCCGTGGGTATAAGGAGGTAAAACCCAACGAAAAATTCCCTCTGGGTTGCACCATGTCATGTCATGTCTACACAACTACACACGCACGTACGCCAACAGCCACACAGTTGATGTAAAAAAACTAAAAAGTAGAACCAGCTGCCTCACTCAGCAGTTATACTCCTACGTAGTATCCATAACAAGCACGTGCATGCGTCATGCGTGCGTGATTTGGTAACAATTGAACTGAGCAGAATTCGTGTATATCCTTCAGCCACTGCAACGAGCAAGAACGAGCTAGCGAGGTCCGGGCATTGGATGAAACGCAGACGATATATACATTAGATAGAGAAAGCTATATATATAACTATCCATGAACAGTACACAAAAGTAGCAAATAATTGCAACATGGAGCATATATGGACGTAGCTGGATTGGCAGGCACGTAGATGCAGCTGCAACCAGAGGATATGGTGCAAAATACTGTACTCTGGTATGCGTAGATGAGTGGTAGTACATGGCCATGGAGATTCGAGCATGAGATAGATGAACAGTGACGATATGATCGAACAGGGCATTGCACGGCGGTTGGTTGCAGGAGCCATCCAAAGTACAGACCACTACAGACTAGAGTCACAGAGAACAGCTGCAGCAGCAGATGCAGATGCAAACACCAAAGCTAAAAGAAACAGAGAAGCCAAGCGATCAATTGGCAAAAAAAAAAAAACAGGAATAAGATGCAAAGAAGAGGAGACTGGTTGATCTATTACAAAGAGTACTAACATTAACATTCAGGTGAGAGGAGAGGAGGCGAGAACTGAGATTAATTAACGTCCCTAAAAGCTAATTAACGAGTAGGCACGCCGTCGTCATAGGTAGAATCTCACGAGGAGGAAGAAGAAGGTCCAGACGAGAGAGATCCATGGTGATTAACTTTTCTTGGATTGGGGTGAGTTGGAGAGAGCTGGAAGGTTCGTATGCAGCAGTGGTTTGGCTAGAGGCTCAAGTTGAGGTCGAGCTCTTCCTCGCCGTTGTTGCAGCTGGCGGAGATGGAGGTGAGGGTGGTGGTGGTGCTGGCCGGGGAGGGGGTGGTGGCGGCGGCGGCGGAGGCGGTGGGGCCGTGGGAGCCCCGCCTCCAGTTGAGCATGTCGATCATCTCGTCGTGACCGGCGCCTGGATGCTCGGCCGCGGCCAGCATCGCACGCCCGGTGCTCACGGCCGCCAGGAGATGCTGGCGCGTGGCGAACCGCTGCCCCTGCAGGCCGGCGCTGCCGCTGCCGCCGTGCGCGTCGCTCGCCGCCGATGTCGCGGCCACCGCAGCAGCACTCTCGGCCGGCGCGTAGTACGGTAGCCCACCTGACCCGACCACGCTCGAGCTGTGTGACGCGATGGGGAACGACGTCGGCACGGCGGCGTAGCCATGGCCAGCGTACGCGTGCGGCGGGAGGCCTCCTCCTGCCCCTCCGCCGCCAACAGCAACCCCGGCCCCTGCCGCCGCCGCGGCACCAACCCCGCCGTAGCTCCCGGACGCCGTTGGGACCGACGCCGCCGCATTGCTGGGGTGCGCCGTGGGCGGCATGTAGAAGTAGGGGTTCCACCCGATGCTTCTCTCCTTCTTGTGCGCGTTCTGGTGGCCGCCGAGCGCCTGCGACTTCAAGAACTTCTTGTTGCAGAAGAGGCACGGAAACAGCCGCACGTCCTTGCCATCGATGCACGCCGACGCGCCCCCTGCACCGATCACTGCCCCGCCGCCCCCTCCCGATGGCGCCAACGTCAGCGACAGGTCGGCTGCCTGCGACAACGGCAGAGTCGTCGGGGAGTCCATCTCGCTCTGGCCGCCGCCGCCGCCGCCGCCGCCGCGATATTTATCCCCGTAGCAGCGCGCACGGCGAGGCCGGAGCTCTCGAGCAAGCGGAGGCGAGGCGAAAGTATTATTAAACAAGCGGGCGGGTGACTGATATGACGATAAAATAAACTACTAATAATAGCAAGCCGGACTGCCGGAGAGGAGAGCTCACAGCTCAGCGGAGGAGTAGAGTAGAGGGGTTTGGTTTGGCTCAGCGGAAACGAGGAGGTTGGTATTACTATATATGGAAATGGAAAAAGGAAGAGTTGTCGCCGCAGCCGTAGTAGCACCAGTTTGGCTTGGTACGAGCCGAATATTATACTACTATTTTTATTATTAGTTCCGGCAGGTCGAGTCGCAGCACTAGTGCCAGATAGTTGTTGTCGTACTACCACTATATACGGCAGTGAGCTGATATAAACAAATAATACCCTATCAAGTCACAAAGCTTAAGTGCTATTTGGAAGTTACGAGGCGAAAAATACAGTGATTAGTCTTATTAGTTGTCTGTATACTCCCCAGGAAATTTATAGGGATTAGGGATAAAAAACTATTAAATCAAATGCTTATCAAGTCACCGTACTTAAGTGCTGTTTTGGAAGTGAAGAAACGAAAAATATGGCAATTAGTCTCATTACTGTTTGTATACTCCATAGGAAAATTGCAGGGATTATAAAGAAAAGACTATTAAAAAAGAGTTGAGAGAAGAGACAAAGAGATATTTCATTAGACTTCTCAAAGGAAATCAAAACCATGAGGTCTGAGCTTATATTTGAAATGTTCCAAATTGTGGATGAAAATATTGTTTACATTGAACGAATTTTGTAAGAATTTTAAGTATTTAAACCATATGGAAAATTTTCTATCTATGTTATTTGGAATATAAGATTGGAGCTTTATAAAATCCCATGGATTGCTGACATGAACTGTGTTGGAACAATTGCGTTAGTTCCAGCAGGTTTTTCTGTGGTGGAGTATGATATGGAGAATGAACCTCGATGGGTTCTCACAGGGAGAGACAGGGTTTATACTGGTTCGGGCCTCCCCTAGGGGATAATAACCCTACGTCCAGTTTGTAGTGGATTTGGCATGGTGTGCCTTGATGTGGAGAGGATAACTCCAGGGTCTCATGGCCCCCTGGAGCCTCTCCTCCGTTACAAGGGCTTGGCCCTGCTTTTATAGGCACGCAGGCCAGAGGAAAAGACTGGAAAGCCCCCCTATGAACCCTTGGTTCATAGGGGCAGAGAGGGGAAAAGGAGCTTAGCTACGGTACAAAAGGTGCCAGACAACTTTACAGCTTTACTGGCGTGTCAGGCTGCGCCAGGCTTTGACCAGCTAAACGACACTCCAAGGGCGGGGGGCCCCCGGTATGGACTGGGCTCCGGAGGGTGGCCTCCGGTCTTGGCTCCCGGAGGGTGGCCTCCGGACTTGGCTCCCGGAGGGTGGCCTCCGGTCTTGGCTCCCGGAGGGTGGCCTCCGGACTTGGCTCCCGGAGGGTGGCCTCCGGTCTTGGCTCCCGGAGGGTGGCCTCCGGACTTGGCTTCCGGAGGGTGGCCTCCGGACTTGGCTCTCGGAGGGTGGCCTCCGGTCTTGGCTCCCGGAGGGTGGCCTCCGGACTTGGCTTCCGGAGGGTGGCCTCCGGTCTTGGCTCCCGGAGGGTGGCCTTCGGACTTGGCTCCCGGAGGGTGGCCTCCGGTCTTGGCTCCCGGAGGGTGGCCTCCGGACTTGGCTCCCGGAGGGTGGCCTCCGGTCTTGGTTCCCGGAGGGTGGCCTCCGGACTTGGCTTCCGGAAGGTGGCCTCCGGACTTGGCTCTGGAGGGTACACTGGGACCTGTAAACAATACTTAGGGAAAAAGCAGGCTCCGACAGTACCTGACTCTGGGCCCGAACCTGTCGGAGGCTGACGTCATTTGGCCTCTGTTTAAGGGAAGCATATTTCCCCAACAAACTGAAACCTTATTTTATTTTATTTTTCCTTTAAAAAGTCCAATGCATTTTCTTATTTTGTCTCCCTTCCCTAATTGCAAATTTCTATGTATATTTCCTATAAAGCATCTAAACACATCATTTTTAAAAATGATATGCTATAGATTTCTAAAGGATTCATATACAAGTTGTTTCAATCCTTCCTTTTTAATATTCTTGTGTTTCTTAAATCATTTGTTCAAAGACCTTACATCCCAATCCTAATCCAAAAAAGGAGGAATTTCCAAGAGATTTCGATGATTTAAATAAAATTCTATAAAAACATTGTAAAATTTCTTCGCTCCAAAGAACCAAAAATGAAAAAAATAGAGATTTTTAAACCTAAAAAATCCTCTAAAAATCCCTTATTTTAGACCTTTACAAAAAAACCCTCAAAAATGACTTGTTTTAGTGACGCCCTAATTTGTTTTTTAGTTTCAAAGTCGATTTTCCATAAATTTAACTACTGAGTTTTTATATAAATTGAAAAAATATTACGTAGTATCAAAATTGCTCAGACAACTTAACCGTTTCATATTTATATAAAAAAACAAAGAGAGAAAGGAGAAGAGAGACAAGGCGGTCTCGGTCGGTCGGGCAGCTGCGCCGTGGTGGCGACTGGAATAGATGCGGCGTTGAGGTGGGCGAGTGGGGGCGAGTGGTGCCTGCAGCCTGCATCGAGCAAGGTCCGCAGCGCCCGCGACCGATGGGGCCCCCGCGCCATCCGGCGGCACCTGAATGGTCGAAGCGGGGAGGCGGGTTGCCACGCGGCGCCGCTCCACTGGCCCATGCGGGTGCTGTGCTCTATAACTCCGGGCCCACATGTGGGCCCACCTCGCCAGCCGTAGCCAGTAGGGGAAGTCACGTCGTAACACGATGCTTGTGTAGTTGTGTACGCAGGAGAGAGTAATCGTGTCATATAATACGGCCGGAGAGATTATCTTTGTTATACCCGTCCCCGGGTAGATATTTGTGTTTATATTATAAGGCTTCATAGCTATAAAATATAGCATAATATAATATCTTTTATTAGAGTGAGTGAGTGTTGAATGGGAGCTATGAGTAGTAAAGTTAAGGGTGGAATGAGTATTTTAGAGATTATCTTTTACTATTATTAGGCTGCCATATTTAAAATAAAATAAAATCTAAAAACACTATATTTTAGAGAGAGTAACTTCCCTTCTAAAATATAAATCATTCACATTTTCAATAGTTATAACTTTTGACACTAAAATTATTTATTTTTAATATTCTAAATGTCACATAGTAGCACATAATATATAGGAAAAATAATGATTAATATTGTACATAGAAGATTATATAAAAATATATGTCTTATGTTTTAAAATGAAGATAATATTATGTACTCACTCCATTATCTTTGGAGTCCAAACTTTGTCCCAAAATATGTAAACTGGTACTAGTAAAATAATATTTTGTATACAATTTTAAAAATAGCTAGTGGTGATGATAGTGAATCTATCATCCAATCTATTTCTATTATAGTTTTTATAGTTTGTTTCATGATATTATTTAATATATTCATCCGATTGCTTTTAGTCCCATACACACTCCGAAGAAATGTATTAAGGTCTTTTTTATTTCTACTTAATATATATGACAAAACCTAAAATATTATATATTTCGGAAGGAGGAAGTAACTTAAAAACCGTAACTTCTTCGAATTCTCTGGCTAGATACTATATTTTTGAGAATTGTAAAGCCAACTGGGTGTGTTAACTCGTGTGATACATGGGCCACTGCGGCATGTGATTTTTGGTTTGCTCACTACGTACACTTTCTTTTTTGCCTTGCTCAACTGCTGCAACACAATTCAGTGGATCTGAGTCCTTTTGCAGCTTGCAGAAAGCACAGTGAAATGAATTTGGTCTACAGAAACAGCTGCTCTCTGTGCTGTACTAGTGTCATAGTGTGGCAGAGGCAGTGAGCAGGCCGTGCTGTGCGTGTCGCTGTGGAGGTCTGCTGTCGCTGTAGCTCCTGTACTGTACCTCTCAGTTTTAGCCATTGGATTCAAGTGCGATCGACAGATGACTGTACTAATGAAGTGGACTGTTCATTCTCTTCGTTGAGGCCTCAACTGGTGTTCGGTGCTAAAATTTTAGCTCACGTCATATTCAATATTTAAATATTATTTTGGAATATTAAATGTAAATTATTTATAAAACCTATTCATAATCAGCAGAGGATTATTCACGAGACGAATCTAATTGTTGGGGGAATATATTTCCCTTGAACAGGGGCCAAATGACGTCAGCCTCCGACAGCCTTCGGCCCAGAGCCCAGCACTGTCGGAGCCTGTTTTCTCTCTAAGTGTTGTTTTCAGGTCCCAAGGAGCCTTTCGGGGCCTGTAGCTTCGGAGCCCTCAGATCAGGAGGTCCGGCTCGGAGCCCCCAGTTCGGGCCCTGGCGCAGGGCGCCGGAGGCCACCCTCCGGGCGCAGGAGTTCGGAGGCCGCCCTCCGGGAGCCAAGTTCGGAGGCCGCCCTTCGGAGCCAAGTCCGGAGGCCGCCCTCCGGAAACCCAATCCGGAGGCCGCCCTTCGGAGCCCAGTCCGAAGGCCGTCTTCCGGAGCGTGCTTCGAAGCCCCCCTCCGGGGTATACTTCGAAGCCTTCCCCCCAGCCTCCACCTTCGGTGTGTCTTTTAGCTGGTCAAAGCCTGGCATAGCCTGACACGTCTGTAAAGCTGTAAAGTTGTCTGGTACTTTTGTACAGTAGCTAGCTCCCTTTCCCTGTCTACCCCTATAAGCCTAGGGGCTTGTAGAGGGTATCTTGGTCTTTTCCTTAAGGCCTGCGTGCCTATAAAAGCAGGGCCAAGCCCTTGTAGCAGGACACACGCTCCAGGGGGCCAAGAGACCTTGGAACTATCGCTCCATACTAGGGCATACCATGCCAAATCCACCACAACTGGACGTAGGGTTATTATCTCCCAGGAGAGGCCCGAACCAGTATAAACCTCTTTCTCCCTCTGCTAGAGCCCTTCGAGGCTCATTCTCCACATCACACTCCACTACACAGAAACCTGCTAGAACTAACACAATTGTTCCAACACTAATGTACCTAATTACACCATGATTTAATAATGTGATGCTACATTAAACATTTGCTATTTATGGATTAATTAGGCTTAAAAAATTCGTCTCGCGATTTAGTCTCCGATTCTGCAATTATTTTTATAATTAGTTTACGTTTAGTCTTTCAAATTAATGTCGAAACATCTGATGTGATATGGGCTAAAATTTTAGAGTAACTGAATCTGAATTCCATACAGATAATACTCTGACATCATTTTACATGTATTAATCCCAAGTCTGAAATAGTGTAGAGGAGGTTAAGTTACCTTTTACCAAGTTCGGTTTGTTTCTGTCACTAGTGCGGGTATCTATTTCTCCTAAGCACGCAGTAAAAAAACATGACCGGATCACTGATTAAACCAAAACCGAAACTGGACAATTCGACTATTCAGTTTCACTAGAAGATCACGAATGCAATTGGACCGAAAAATCAAGATGAATCTGCCGATTTTTAATCGGAAGACCGACCAGATAACGATTTTGAAGAACTAGTTGGTTTACTGTTAGGACACAAAATACTTCTACTTTAATTTTATACCTTTTTACTATGATGTTTGTTTCCGCTCGTCTATTTTTAAAATCTAAAACTAAGATAAATAGTTTAGATTCTAGATCTAAATTGTAAGAATTAATAGCTCTAAAATCTAGAAATAAACTAGAATTTTAAATTCTCACTAGCTAGACTTAGACTATCTAACTATTCAAACGAGCTAACTACTAAAAATCTCTAGTTACGAGAAGCTAAAACAAACCAACCCTAAAAGTAAGTAAATATGGTTGTGAACTTGAAAACGTAACATGTCTTTTATACATCCTTTATAAAATTTTCAAATAGCTTAGATATTATTGGTAAGTTGTGCTATTACAGTTATTGTTGGCGTAAAAGATTACATTAACAGGTTTGAATAACTTGAAGAACAACAATTAGCTAATGGAATTGTCTTGAGTCTAAATAGAGCCTCCGAATTAGATAATAATTCTGACTGGGCTCTAAGTATGTGATTGTTTGAATCTACATCCCTATTACAGTGGGGAGGGGGGTTTTATAGGAAGGGATTTATAAGAAAAATACCACATTACTCTCTAGTTACAACTGTAATAACAAACTCTATTCACTGGAACCTGTAGGGGTACAACGATACGGGCTTGAACACGTCCCCAGATAAGGCAATCGTCTAGTTAGAGTGACGGTGCACATCTTGACCGAATGGGCGCCTCGTCATGACAAGACGTCTTCATAAAGTAAACGTCTTTTCCAATAGACAGCGCCTAGTACTGTAATCATCATGTCCTGTTTGGCAGCTGTAACGCCCAGATTTAATAAAACCTGGACTTTATTGAAATTCCATAGAAAATCAATAAAACAAGACGTTCATCACACGACTGCGTACAATACGCCAATCAATCATGGTTCATAGACCATATTAGTACAAAAGGGTTAAATCAAAGAGAAACTAATAAAATAAATCTCCTAGATGAACGCCTCCTTCCAGTCTCGCCTTGACTGAGTCGCTATTCCAGACCTTCATCCTCCTCGTAGTAGACGACCTCTAGTGGTGTAAGTCAACGAGGGTGAGTACAATCGTACTCAGCAAGCCACCGAATGCAATTATAATGCAAAGTAATAACAAGGAAGGTAGTGGCTCATGTTTGTGGAAAAGTACAGTTGTAAAGCGTTTAAATGAAGTCAAGTTATTAATACAGAATGTAAACATGTATGATGCATCATCTTCTAACTCGAGGGGTACAGTCAGCCCGCCCTCGCTCAATAGTCCTTACATGCCATGAATCCCACGGTCATTCAAACAGAAGTAAACTAACTGCGGTGAACATTGCCCAGCCCGTCCTTGACCGTGGGCACGACTTTTCGAAAAGATTATACTCTGATCAGAGACGTACTACTGTACCCACAAGGCACTCATTTCCCGCACACCACAGTATGTCAAATGACCCATGCCACAGGAAATCATGCCAAAACCTTTAGCATGGAACACACCAATTCGATAACACCCTCTTATAGGTTTCATACGGTGCCCCGACCCGTCGGGCCAACACCATACCCCCTTGAGCCTCGTCGGTACAAGTCACCCACAGGTTGCCCCATGCCCCCTCCACTATGGTGCTTCAAGTTGGTATGATCCATACCTCCAGTTAGGACTTACCCACTAACTTGTGGTTAGTACGAGTTTGTTTTGCAACAGATCCCGTAGACCGGTCCTTATAGTGCCCCGGGTGCGACTAACCAATGCCCTAGATTGCACCCGGAACCCACCATACTTATAACATAGCCAACTCCAACAGAATCCATAGACAAGAATAACGGGGAAATCATATAGTAGAATTCAACTATCCACGACTCGTTTTTTTATCCTATAGCATTTGTATCGAAACATTGGACACTAGCTAATATAATATTTAAAAGGTGACAAGGAGTTTAGGCTCAATAAGCATGGCTTGGGTTTACACACAAGGACGTGGATCTAATAAATATAATTTAGGGCTTGTGATTAAACTAATGCAATATTTAATTCCTATGTGTTATAGCGGTAATTATGAAAAACTGGGCTCAAATATGATCAACTTGGGGTTTGAGACTTGCCTTGATCCGTGAATGGTCAAGGTGGAACCTCAGGGTACAACTCCGGATCCTCGACGGCGTCGTAGTCTTCTGATACGAAAAAATAAACACGACATTCAAGGTTTTTAAAGTAGTGAAATGAAGTATTATATCCTCTGAAATTATTAACTGAATTTTTAAGGTATTTTGAGAGAGTTCTGAATTTTATTATATGAAGTAAACATTTTATCCTAAAAGGGTTTTTGAATTATTATTTAATAAGAATAAAATGTGCAAAATAAACATACTGTTTTTATTGCATAAATGTCTAGAGAATAAAAAGACAAATTTTAAAAAATTTGAATGGTCGAATTTGGAGTTAAATTGAGCAAGATATGAATTTTTAAAGTTCAAACTATTTTTTGGATTTTTATTTTGAACAGAAAAGGGTTCTGGTCCACGGTGAGCCAGGCCCACCAAGGACCCACGCACTGTGTGTGTGGACCGGAGCCCTCTGTACCGTCCGATTCAGATCGGGTGGCCAGATGCGAGGCGGGGCGTTTAAGTGGAGATCAACGGCCCGCATCGCCCGATACCCCTTTGACTAGACGGACATCCCTGATTAAACCCGGGTGGGTTATAATCCTAGCCGTCCGCATCAGATCGAATGGCTCCGAGCTCGTCTGACACGACACGCGCAGAGGAGGGTAAAGTACCCCTCTTCTCCAGCTCCGGCGACACAACGGCGAGGGTTTTCGGTGGCGGCGATGGCTACGCTGCCGATCTAAGGCCTAAAATGGGACCAGGAGGGCAAGGGGAACTCGGGCGTACCGGCGGTGGCGGTGAAGGAGCAGTGATGGTGGTCAACGACGAGTGATGGCGGTGAAGCTTTTTGGATTTGACGACGATGACAAGTTCCGGCGGTCCTCACGGCCGACAGAGATGTGGCTGAGGATGGGTGGGTGATGGCGGTCCCAGAGAGGTCAGCGGCGAGGACGGCGGGGGCCTGTGGCGTCGGCGATCGGCGGCCGGAGTCAAAACCAAGAGAGGGAGAGTTTCGGCGTTGCAAGGCGCTGGGAGAGCGTGGCTAGGGCTAGGGCGTGTGGCCGGTGCTGCGGTGAGGCTGAGGCTTAAATACTGGTCGTCGGCGGCGAGGATGGAAGGCTAAAAGGGGGAAACCCGAGGAGGGTTTCCAAATTACTCCGGCGAGCCTTCCTTAAGCTTGGATTCTTGCCATATTTGACGATAACGCGTGGGGAAAGGAAGGAAAGTGATCGCCGGTGAGAGGGAAACCCGAATCAGGGACCAATTTGGCTAAACGCGATGACCGGCGGCGGATTTTTGGGAACGGGTCGCCGGAAATGGAAGGGGGGATCCCCTTCCATCGGAGATGAAGCTTTTGACAGGTGGCCCCCACCTGTCAGCGGCCGAGCGCGAAGCCAACAGCGCCGACAAGCGGGCCACGGTGGGCAACGGGTGAGGGACGCGAGAGTGTGGCTGACGGGTGGGGCCAAGGCGGGCGTGGGTGGGAAAGAGAGGAGGAGGACGGCACCGACAAGGAGGTCCCACCTGGCAGCGAGCGAGGCACTGGGCTGGGCCGGGCTGAGGTGGTTTGGGGCTTGCAGCATATTAGGATTTTAAATGCATTTTTCATTTATAACAATTCCATAAATTCATATATTTATTTAGAGCTTGAAGCACTGTTGCTAAAATTTTGTAAAAAATCCTAAATATATTTCTTGGCTTATAGATTCCATCATAAATTTATTAGCTTAAAACTTGAAGTATTTCTCCTTGTTTTGCTTTAATTGGGTTCTTTTATCCTTTTCTTCAATAAAATAATTCCTTTTTATTTCAGAATTTTCATTTCCCCTATTTTTATTTTATTTCTAAATTTGGGATGTTACATCAGTGCCCCTTCGAAGTGGAGTCCCAAGGGGCCTTATGGAAGACCTCTGTTACGGCCGACATCAGAGTGCCAGCGAGGGCTTCGAATCCCTCTAAAGGTCTTCGCCTAGGGAGGGGGCGCCACACACTTCAGAGTCTCTTCTTCGGAGCATCGTAGCAGCACCAAAAAGCTTCTGTTGGGGGAAATAGCTTTTCCCTAATAGGGGTCCAATGATGGTGAGCGCCGAAGCCTCCGAAGGTTTCGGAGGTCGGAGCCTATTGGGATAGCGGGGACTGTAATCAGACCCCCTGGCCCCCTTCAAGCGAAGACTGCAGCGAAGGCCAATGAACCGCGAGTCTAGACGGATAGCAGGGTCCCCTCTCTAGAGGCCACTCCGAAGTCCTCTCGAAGGTATCCTTCCGAAGATTACTCTAAAGCCCTCTCGGAGGCCCCCTTTCGAAGGGCCTTCCGAAGCCTTTCCCGAGGCCCTCTCCGAAGGCCCTTCGACAAAGTACATTGGCTCAAGAGTTGTAAAATATCACAATACCAATGTGAAGCGAGTAGCAATACCAGGGGCCCCTGCCCCTGATATTGACACATAACCACCACGTCTGTAAAGTCGTAAAGCTGTGCATGTACTCAAATAATTCTTACCGTTTTACCCCTATGTTGGCGTAAAAGATTACGCTAACAGGTTCTCTAAGATTAAGAACTGACAAACAATGAGTTTGTGTTAAGAACTATCTCGAGCCTCCGAATTGGATAATAACTCAAGTAGTCCGAATGTGTGTATTGAATAGCTGAGTATTCGATGCCTATTACAGGGTAAGAAGGGGGGTATTTATAGGCAAAAAAGTCTAAGTAAAAGACCTATGTACCCCTCAATTACAACCGACATAGTGGAAACTATTCGGTACCCTGAACAGGGTTAAAATGGTAAAATCTACCCGGAGTAATTAGATAAGTCAAACATCTTATCAACCTTGCCGCTTATCACCAGAGCTTCATATCGTGCGGAGGGTTCCTTCGGACTATAAGTCGAAGCACCCTTCGACTTAACGACTCCACTACCTTTGGGCATAAGCTCATGATCTCCAAAGCTGATAAGTTATCTTAAATTGTCAATCTCTAAGTCCTGAAAGTAAAGCATTTTCCCCCAACAGTAGCCCCTCGAATACGCTTCTCCGAACTTAACCTGTATAGAAGGGAAGCAGTATACGCAAGGAATATTTTCATATTCTGAGACTTAGAGAAGTTTGAACACATTATAGTTATTCAAAGGGTCTTTGACCCCGAAGCACTCGGACAACGGCTTCGAACCCAAAACCGCCGTGTGAATGCTTCGTGGGAAAAAGAACCGCTGCGAAGTCCAAACGCCGTGAAGAGCCGTTTATTTAGAACCATTACTATACAAGTAGCCGTTATGCTCTCGAAAGGTAACGGTCAAAATTTACGGCAGACTCACACCGTTTCGCTTCTTGGACCCACCTGCCAGTGATGGAAGTCGAACCTGCAATGTGAATGCAATCGAAGCACAACACTAACGGGAGGCTATAAAAAAGGAATCGGAATTCACCAAGGGCTTTTTACCGTGCTTAGCATCCGAAACTTACTCTCTTCAACCTCCAACTCTCTCAACTTCCTAAGCGATCGAGTCATGGCGAGGACCAGCCACACCGTGCTAGCGGCGGCGGGTACTTTGGTGCAGAGGCAAGCTTGGGCGGCTTCAGTAGTAGCAGCAATGGCGGGAGCTTCGGGAGACGCCTGGCCCAAGAACCCTCGAGAGCTCTGCCCGCCATCTAAGAAGAAAATCCCCCAAAGCTTCCTCATCGGCCAATCCACAAGCACCGCGGAATCCATCGAAGAAGCCATGGAAGGGAAACTGGGGTCCGGAATGAGAACTCGGGTCCCTGGACCAGAATCAACTCCGAGGCCATGAAGCGGAGAAGTCGTGGTCTTTGAGGCATTCTTCGAAGCAGGTCTGGGGCTTCCTGCCATAAATTTTTTATCAGAGGTATTGGACATGTTCCACATTACCTTGCCTCAGTTGTCTCCCAATGCTATCACCCGCCTGGCCATCTTAGAGTGGGCGCTTCGAGCCGAAGGGTGCGAAGGGCGATCAGAGGTCTTCGCCGCCACCCACGAAGCCATCTGCTAGCCAAAGCCGCAAGATGGCCCTGGAGACACCAAAGTGATAACGGCCTTCAGAAGTGTCAACTTCCAGTTGCGGAGGGAGCACGCCCAACATTTTCTAGCGAAGGCCATCAACTACCGATGGTATACTAACTGGATCCTTCGGTGGTTCTACACCAAAGTCGGAGAGGACTCCCCTTCGCTGGACCCCTCCAAGAGATCTGGTTCCGAAAAGAGGCGGAGGTCACCCCAAACCCTAGCCTGCTCTCAACGTGGCTAGGTCTATTAACTTCAGTTGCCAGTTGCATGAGCATGCACGACCTTGCCGAAGAGTTTATCGCTCTTCGAATTCCACCCCTCGGGGCTGACTGGCCGATAGTGTTCCAACACGCTTCGGAGGGTGAGCTCTGAAATCTAGGTAAGACTTTGACTTTCCTGCAATAACATGTTAGATGAAGAAATAACATACTTATGATATGTTACCTCTTTTCAGCGGCTCCACCAGCGTTAGCCCCGGATCAGATAACACGGGCCACTGAACGGGTCCTCGGAGCCCCTATGGTGGCCGAAAGGCAAAAGAGGATAGAGCTGGTGGGGAGCTGGGAGTGCTCCAACAGGGTATAGGAATCCCTTAGAATGGTGCCTCCTCCCCTGCCGGATTTCAACCCGGCCGGAGCGGCCCCTCGGAAGAGGAAAGCCGTCGCCGAGCCTTTGAAGAAGGCCAGCAAAACCCCCATCAAGAAGGGGAAGAAGGTAGAAAAAATCCCTCCTCAGCTGACCCCGGCTTCATCTGCCTCGTCCCTGGGCATTCGGAGCTCCGCTTCAGATGACTCTGGGAGCAAAGGCTCCGGAAGCAAGGGCTCCGATGTCCAATTGGTGAAGGACTTTGACAACTATCTTCTGGAAGGCGAAGAAGACGAAGCAGGGGCCCCAACCAAAGCTTCTGCTCGAGAGGTTGCGGAGGCAGACACAACACACACTCTAGCGCCCGCTGCTGTGAGCTCGGAGCAGGAGACTGTCGCCCCCAATTAACCCATAGCTGGGGTGATCACGGTGGAGGTTGAGGCTCCAGCGGTAACTACACTGGAGAGGATTTCGAGGGATGACCTCGACGAGATTCTCCGGATGTACGAAGTCCTAGAGGACCCGTCTATTTTACCTCAAGGTGCCTCCGAAGGTATACTTCGAAACTTTTGCTTTGGTCAATTCCTGCAACAATTATTACTCATGAATGTTCATCAAGTACCTCGATGCTGTAGGCATATCGAAGGGCGACGAAGCCCAGCCGCAAACGAAGCTCCAGCTGCTTCTGAGGTTGCTGCTCCGATGGACACCGCTGCTCCACTGGACGCTCCGGCTTCGGTAGCAGGGGCCGTCTCTGCCGACGCGGCTCTGGCCGAAGGGACAGCCGTCGAAGGAGGATCTACCTCCACCGAAGTCGGGCCTCCAGCCTTCGTGCCGGGGAGGGGAAAAAGCATGACAAGCCTTGGACTCCCTCCCGCTCCAACGACAACACCCTCTTCCAATGAGCCTTCGGCAAGCAACTCAGAGGAAGAGGCAACGGTAGATGACCGCCAAGCTTTGTCTTGGATTCCTTTGTTGGCTCCTTTCCTGGAGCAACGAACGGGCTTCCGGGCGCTTCTGGAGCCCTTGGCGAAGAAAGGCCAGGAAGTCGTTAACTCCGACTTGGTCTCCATCCTGAGCGAAGCTAGGGCCCCGGAGCTTAACCTAGCATTCGAAAGGGTTGCCCTTCAGGTATAAAGAGTATCACGAATATCTTCAATTAACAAATGTAAATACTTAGTACTTACTTGTTTCTCTTGCAGCAATTTGTCCTTGCTAGAGCGGCAGCGACTTCCAAGGAAGTCGAAACTAACCGACTCAAGAGGAAGGTTACCACCCTCCAATCCGCGCTTAAAGAATCCGAAGAGAAAACACTTCGGTTGGAGGAAGAGCTCCTCGAAGAACAGAGGGCTAGGGTCGGGACTGACGAAGCCCTCTGGCTCGAAAAGCAGAGCAGTGGTGCACTCCGAACTTCGTCCCAAGAGGCTGAAGCCGAGTGCCTGGTGCTTTGAGTGGAGGTCGAGAAGCTCCGGTAGGCGGTGGCTACTTCGAGCACTCAACTGGTAGAGCTCCAAGGCGGTAGAGAAGAAGAATGCTACTATAGCTGAGCGTACCTTGGTCATTTCAGCTACTGCTGTGGGGCTGGAGGCGGTAGAGAAGAAGAATGCTACTATAGCTGAGCGTACCTTGGATGCCCTTCTGGGTACCTTGGAATATTTTGGCACCATGTCCCTTCGTCCTCTACTACGACCAGCGAGCCCCTCGACCGGAAGCTGAAGAGGAATCTAGTGGCGACGTCGCTGATGATGGGCTTCGGTGTCCGGTATGGAGAAATCTCTAGACAGTGCACTAGAATCGGAGTCCTCTGTCACCTCGAAGCCCTTGGGATTTCCATCTCTCCGGTCAGGGGTTCGACACCCGGAAGCTTTGCCTCCGAGAACTTGTTGCATCATTCGCCAGATGTAGCTTTGGCTTGGGAAGTTTTCCGGTCAACCTGGAAAACAGACCACAAGGCTGCAGCTAAAGCTTGGATTGACGAGGCCCATCGGAAGAAGCAAGCACAAACAAGGTCGCCGCTTCCAGCTTCGTCGGCTCCGTCACCTCCTGCTCCGCCAAATGACCCGCAGGTTTAGCTCAGAGGCGCTTAATCATGTATAAGAAATCTTGTAAAGCCCCTTGAATTAATGAAAAGTTTATAAACGAAGAACTTGTTTGGGTGTTTTATTCTTTTAGGTTCTGCCATGCCCTTCGGAGCCTGACTTCTAAATACTGGAAATTAACGAAGGGCTCCATCGGCAGTGGACAGTCCTTGAGAGCTTAAGGCCTTACCGCCGCTCTCGCTTCTCTGTTCCACGCGGAGACAAAGGAGAGGTAACCCTCAAAGTTTGTCAAGAAGTCTTAACTTACATCAAGGAGGAGGAGAAGGAGAAGACATCTTCATCCTCCGAGTATATAGATTGGTCTGACTCGGAGTATTAGGCCGAAGACCCCGCGGAGGCTAACTCCGAAAGGCTTCTGACTTGGGCCGAGCTTCAAGAGGAGCAGAAGAAACTACGAGCTTCGAAGAAGAAAAGAAGCACTCGAACTAAAAAGACAATTTCAGCGGCTTCAAGCTCCGGAGGTCCAAGTAGCCTTAGAAGTGGTTCTAGAGGCCGAAAGGGTCTCCGATTCTTCCTAGGCTTAGACCAAAATTTCTCTTGATGTAAAAGTATGATAAATTAATATGAATTGCTGTAGGAGCGAAAGTAGTGACCAGAGGGGGGTGAATGGGCGCCTAAAAAATTCTTTCGAATAAATGGCCTGCTCCCAAAACCCAACGCACCTCAAAAGACTAAGCAGCAAAGCGAGGACATATTGCCTAAGTCTGCAGATTCGAAGTCTGCTGATTCAAAGTTTGCTGATTCAAAGTCTGCAGATTCGAAGCCTGCAGATTCTAAGTCTGCAGTTTCGA
Organism: Zizania palustris; assembly: GCA_019279435.1. NCBI lineage: Eukaryota > Viridiplantae > Streptophyta > Magnoliopsida > Poales > Poaceae > Zizania > Zizania palustris. The sequence goes on from JAAALK010000286.1 coordinate 13,880,660, forward strand.
AGTATGCTGATTCGAAGGTTGCAGATTCGAAGTCTGCAGATTCGAAGTCTGCTGATTCGAAGTTTGCAGATTCGAAGCCTGCAGTTTCGAAGTCTGCTGGTTCGAAGTCTGCAGATTCGAAGTCTGCTGATTCGAAGGTTGCAGATTCGAAGCCTACTTATTTCGAAGTCAGCTGATTCAAAGGTTGCACATTCGAAGCCTGCAGATTCAAAGTCTGCTGATTCGAAATCTGCAGATTTGAAGCCTGCAGTTTCGAAGTCTGCTGGTTTGAAGTCTGCTGATTCGAACTCTGCTGATTCGAAGGTTGCAAATTCGAAGCCTGTAGATTCAAAGGTTGCAGATTCGAAGCCTGCAGATTCGAAGTCTACTTCACAGAGTTGGACTTCACACAATAAAAGGGACTTTGGCCCTGCCAACTCGATCAAAAAGCTGTGCAATAAAAAGCAAGCTATAGTACTAGTGTACTGTTGCTACAGAGAAGTAGTACTACTTGCAACCACAAGAACTAGTACTACTTGCGTGAAGAACAGAGGCAACAGAAACACCAAAACTCAGAAATAAATTTGTTGTGCGCAACGAAATGAAACAGCAGAGCTAATAATGAGATGCTACACATGAAGCAGAAGGAATACAATCATCCAAAACAGGGAACAAACAGGATGAACAACAGCAAGCAGCCTGGCGGCGCACACACAGGAGAGAGAAACTTCAGGAAGCAAAAGTGACCCAATAGATTGAAAAGTGAATTCTGGAAGGGTAGTCCAACCCTAGGGATTGGGGCCCTATTTATAGGCTGCCCAATGGCCTAGAATATTCCACCAGCCCCTTAGGGTTTTTTACAGACGCTAAAATAAAGGAAAAGACTCAACTGCCCTTAGGAATTTTTACAGACACGACTGACTGACTGTGGGCCTAGAGATACAGATGACTTATCCGGAAGCTAAGCTTTCGTAGCGACTACAACTTCTCTTCTGGACGGTCCGATACAAGATCGATGGTTGTCAGTTTTGTGCCGAAACTGACAAAGCCTCCACCGACTTTGCACCAGGTACCCGGATTGGGCCGGCCTGATTCCGCAGCTCTCTAAGCCCGGCAATCACTCACCGCCCGTGTACCTGAGTCAACCCTGGTCAACAGCCCAGTGGGTCTTCTACTGCTTTTGGCCCATGTACCCGGATTGGGCCAGCCCGACTTCACAGCTCTCTCAGCCCGACAGTCACTCGCTGCCCGTGTACCTGAGTCACACGCGGCCCATGAAACAGCAGATCTCTTCTTCTTCTGTCCTCTTTGACTATCGTTGACAATGACTCATCACTTCTCGAGCCATGAGACCCACGCTATTCAGCATGGCTCCTCAATTGCTTCGGAAGTATCTTGTTTGTTCTTTACTCTCCTACCCCTCCTTGTGGGTGGGGGACCTTACGCGTTACAATAAGGTCCGTCGGACACAATGACGTGCACAACAATCCGATGCTTTGCACAACACTTAATAACCATGGTTTACTTTTTCGTAGAGTTCTTAGAACTATACGTTCGTATTATGATTTTTGTAAGTTTCGGAGCTGAATTTATATTTGCAAACTCCTATACTAGTCGCTTAGGACTTTAAAAGTGTCTCATTGGCCGGAGCCTTGAAACCTTATTGCTTGGTTACCTTCGACTCTTTTACAGATGCTTCGAACCCGAAGGCCGGTAATCTGTTCCTTTAAAGTCCTTAGACTCTTCTACGGATCCTAACAAACCGGGGCTTGGAATCCGTAGGCTGGCCACCTTCAGCTCTTTTACAGATGCTTCGAACCTGGAGGCCAGAAATCTGTTCTTTTAAAGTCCTTAGACTCTTCTACGGATCCTAACAAGCCAGAGCATGGAATCCGTAGGTTGGCCACCTTCGGCTCTTTTACAGATGCTTTGAACCCGGAGGCCGGAAATCTGTTCTTTTAAAGTCCTTAGACTCTTCTACGGATCCTAACAAGCCGGAGCCTGGAATCCGTAGGCTGGCCACCTTTGGCTCTTTTACATATGCTTCGAACCCGGAGGCCGGAAATCTGTTCTTTTAAAGTCCTTAGACTCTTCTACGAATCCTAACAAGCTGGAGCCTGGAATCCGTAGGCTGGCAGCGAAGCCCTTGAACCAATGGTTCGAAGGCTGTTGCCCAGGTCCTTAGAAATATGCTTGGCTCCGCAAGCATCTCCGTCCTCCTGATGCGTCCACCAGGAGTAAGGGATATTCGAAGAGCAAACAAGATTCGAACCTCCACTTTATTTATAAAAAGAACTTTTACAATTGATTACAAGGAGCCCCTAAGCGTAATAACGCTTAAGGTGCTCCGCATGCCATGCATGTTTCAATTCTTCCCCTTCTAAATTAGCTAATTTAAACGATCCGGGGCGCCCTGAGCGTAGGATGATATATGATCCTTCCCATTTATTTCCTAGCTTCCCCGGGGCTATTACACTTCGCAAAACTAAATGACCTGGTCTAAGTCGTTCAGCTTTATCTTCGGGTCATACCATGTTTTTGTTTGGTCTTGGTACTTCGTCAGATTGGCGACAGCTCGAAGCCTTGTTTCTTCTGACGAGTATAGCGAAGTGTTCCTTTCATCTTCGTCTCCGGGTTGTACTACACGAAGGGATCCACCCCTGAGCTCCGTAGGAGTCACGACCTCATCTCCGAATAGTAGTCTAAATGGCGTAAATCCTGTGGACCTGGCTTGAGTGGTCCGAATGAACCATAAAATCTTGGGGAGCTCTTCGACCCACAACCCCTTGGCCAACCTGACAATCCTTCGATTTAGACCGGAGAGAATATTCCCGTTGGCTCGCTCGACGGCTCCGTTGGACTGTGGGTGGCGCACTGCTGCGAATCATAACTTAATGCCCAGTTCTTCACAAAATTCTTTGAATGTGTCAGCTTCGAACTGGGTTCCATTATCCACAGTTAGCTCCCTTGGTACTCCGAACCTGCATATAATATTTTTGCCAGAAAAAATTTTGCACATTCCTTGTAGTGATAGCATTCAAGGGTTCTGCTTCGACCCACTTGGAAAAATATTCGATTGCTACCACTACAAACTTCAAGCTGCCTTTTGCCATTGGAAAAGGGCCAATGAGGTCCATGCCCCACCGAGCTATTGGCCATACTGGGGCAATAACTTGAAGTGGTACTAGCGGACGGTGACTTCGTCTTCCCATCCACTGGCATCCTTGGTAGGTTCGAACCAACTCCTCCGCATCTCTTACAATTGTCAGCTAGTAGAGCCACTGCCGAAGTGTCTTTCCTGCTAGAGACGAGGGGCTAGGTGGCTTCCACATAAACCTTCGTGAATGTCCCGAAGTATATCTTGTCCTTCGGGTTGGGAGATGCACCGGAGTAGAGGAGAACAAACTCCGGCTTTGTACAACACTCCATTGACAAGCTTATAATTTCGGGCCCTTGCTTGTAACCTTCGGAAATCCGGACCTTCTGATGAATCCGCGTTGCCTTGTAAGACATCCATTATCGGAGCCGCCAATCTACAGCGGGGATGCAAAGGACTTCTGTGGAGGGTAATTGATTGATTGTAGGCTTGACTAGTTCTTCATTGAAAGCACCCTCCGGGAGGTCTAATGCTCCGGCTGCAGCCTTTGCTAGAATGTCTGCAAGTTGATTATCTGCTCGAGGGATACTTCGAACAGAAAATCCTTTGAATGCTTCTTCTGTTTTGTGGATTCCGACTAGGTATTTCGCTAGATGTGGGTTCCTTGCTTGAAACCTTTTGTCAACATGCCCTGCGACGACTTGGGAATCTATTTTAATTATTATCCTTGCTGCTCCAAGTGCCTTTGCCTTTCGGAGGCCTAGTAGGATTCCTTCGTACTCTGCAATATTATTGGTGGTCTTTAAGTTGAGTCTCGCAGAATACATGGCCTTTTGCCCTGACGGTGATATAATTACCGCTCCAGCTCCGGCACTAGATGCCTGATAAGCTCCGTCAGGAAATATTGTCCATAAACCTTCGGAGGGCTCCTCCGGAGCCCAAACTGCAGATGGAGTCCACTCTGCTACGAAGTCAGCTATGATTTGGGATTTGATAGCTGTTCTTACCATGAAGGAAATTCCGAAGGGGGCTAGCTCGACAGCCCATTTTCCGATCCTACCTGTAGAATCTTTGCTTCGAAGCATATCACCAAGAGGATACGAGGTAGGAACGATTAGGTTATGCACCAGAAAGTAATGCCTTAGCTTCCGTGAGGCCATTACTAGGGCATAAGCAAATTTCTTGAGCTCGGAGTATCTTGTCTTTGCTCCGGACAAAGCTTCTGAAACAAAATAAACTGGTTTTTGCACCAGCTTTCCCTTAAGCTCAACTTCTCTGACCAGTACTGAACTTACTGCGGAGCCTGTTGTTGCAAGATAAAGGAAGAGAGTTTCCTCCGGGAGGGGCACAATAAGCGTTGACAGGCTTCTGAGGTATGCCTTGATATCATCGAAGCTCTTCTGGCACTCTGGCGTCCAGTTAAAACTTTCAGACACCTTTAGAGCTTTGAAAATTGGAAGGCTTCGTTCGGCTGACCTGGCCAGGAATCTGCTAAGAGCTGCGAGCCGTCCTGTTAGCTTCTGGACTTGCTTCAAATTTTTTGGTGGAGCCATTCTTTGTAGTGCACTTATCTGCGTTGGGCTAGCTTCTATTGCCTTGCTCAAAACTAAGTACCCTAGCAGTTTTCCTGCTTGCACCCCGAATATACATTTTTCAGGGTTGAGGCGTACTCCACATGCTCGGAGTCTCTCAAATGTTTCAGCTAATTCTATATTATGCTGGTGCTTTTCAGCACTCTTTATTACAATGTCATCCATATAGGCTTCAACATTCCGGCCTATTTGATGACCTAGAGCCTTAGCTATTAAACGTGAGAATGTGGCTCCGGCATTCCGCAAGCCAAAAGGCATTCTTACATAACAAAATACTCCGGATGGAGTTATGAAACTTGTCTTGGCTTCGTCTTCATGCTTTAGCCAGACTTGATGATACCCGGAGTAAGCATCGAGGAAGCTTAGCAATTCGGAGCCAGCTGTGGAATCTACCAGCTGGTCTATTCGGGGCATAGGGTAGGGGTCTCGCGGGCATGCTTTATTTAATGATGTAAAATCGATGCAGATGCGCCACTTGCTCGAGTCCTTTTTCCTGACAAAAACAGGGTTTTCCAACCACTCGGTATGTGCTACCTCCCTGATGATGCCAGCCCTTAACAATTTTTCCACTTTGATCTTGGAGAGGCCTACCCTTTCCACAGACAGCTTGCGGAGCCCCTGGCGCACTGGCCTAGCCTTCGGGTTGACGAGCAAGCTGTGCTCGATGATACTCCGATCAACTCTGGTGATGTCTTCGTCAGTCCAGGAAAAGATGTCCAAATTTTGCTTGACTACTTCTTTCAACGAGGCAGCTATCTTCGGAGATAGCCCCTTGCCGAACTGTATTGGGTATTCTTTGCCATTCTTCAGAATTATCTTCGTCACGACATCACCTTCTGGGCTTGGCTTAAGGGAAAGGCTCTTCGGTGTGCTCCGTCACACTATGTACTTGCCGAGGGTCCAACGGCTGGCCGTGACCATATTCCATTCTTCGAGCTATAGCTTGGTCTCACAAAATAGTAAGAACTCCACCTTGCGTGGGCATCTTGAGACATAGATAATATGATGTGCTATAGCCCCGAACTAGTTCAGCATCCCTCGTCCGAAGATTGCGTTGTAGGCATAGGGGGCGTCGACGACGTCGAAGATCACCTCCTCCACCCTGGCCAAAGGCCCCTCTCCGAAAGCAACCTCGAGGCCTATTTGGCCGAAGGCATCGAGAGGCAGACCTGCGAAACCTTGAAGTGGCCTGGCCGCTGGAAGTAAATGCCTCCGAGGTATGCACATTTGGTCGAAGGCCTAGACAAAAAGTATGTATTTGGAGCTCCCGCCGTCCACCAGGATCCTTCGAACTTCCACCCTAGCTATATCTGCTGAAATGACCAAGGGGTCAGCATGGGGGAACTTCACCCCCGTGGCATCACTGGTAGTAAAGGAAATAGGCACATGAGACCATTCGGGCATTCCCTCCGTGGAATTCGAGGTCCCAATGTGCCCTACTTCGCGGACGTATTCATGCCGCTGCCTCTTGGACATGTTACCGAGGGTCCCCCCTCTAGAGATGGGCAGGAATACTCGCTTGCCGCGGTCTTGGGGGTCTTCCTGCTTTGGCGGTGGCATAATGTTTGCCACCGGTAGCCGCATGGGGGCTTCGGGGACACCGGCTCGGGCCACGATTTGCACATGCTCCGACCGTGCCGCTGGAGGGGTTCGATCCGAAGTACCCTGCCCGGTACTTCGTCCTAGGTATTCACCCTGAAGGGTTAACACCGCCTTGCAGTCCTTCGTGTCATGGATTCTATTGTCGCCGTGCACGCAGCAGAAAAAACTCTGGCGCCTGCCAGGTACTCTCTCTTGGGGCTTTGGTGCTCCAGCCTTGAAGCCTTGCGCCTGCTGATAGTTGGCAGGTGCCTTCGGAATGGAGGGTGCGATGCTCAACACCCCCGAGCGGAAATGCTTCTTTCCCCGCCTGTGATCGTTGAAGCGATTGTCTTGAGGGGGTTGGAGAGAAGTTGAGGCTTCGGGCTCCGTCTTCACTTCTCAAAGGGCTGGTGCAGGTGCTACGGCTCGTCGAAGGCAGCCTTCCTCCGCCTTGGCATACTGTTCGAAGTATGCCATCAGCTGTGCCACGGATGACACAGGCTTCCGATGAAGCTTGCTGAGGAGATCGGGGTTCAACACCCCTTCGCGGGTGGCGTCGACTACCGAAGAGGTAGACAAGCCCTTGCTCTGCGACTTGGTGTGGGCGAAGCGTGTGAAGTATTCCCGAAGCATCTCCCCTGCTCGCTGCTTCACCTGGAATAAGCTCCCTGTCAACATCGGAGCCACAAAGGTACCTTGGAAGTTGCTTACAAACTTCCTCTTCAACTGCTCCCAGGATCTGATCGATCCTGGCTTCAAGGACCAGAACCATCAGAGAGCCACACCTTCGAGAGCGAGGGGAAAACATTTTGCCATAGTGTTGCGCACCCCTCCGCTTGCTTCTATCGCCAGGGCATATGAGCGAGCGAATTCTCTGGGGTCAGACCCACCGGAATACTTGTGCACCTTCGAGGCTTTGAACCTGGGATCGAAGGGCACCCTTTGCAAGTCCAAATGTAGCAGAGACTCATCATCAAAAGATGCGTTCTCAGCCTCCTCCGGGACTTGAACAGCTTCAGGAAGATTGCGAGCACCACCGTCTTGGGGCCCTTCTCAAGTCTGGGTGGAGGCTTGGGAGCGGAGGCGATCAGCGGCCTCTTGCCTCCACCTAGCCACTTCCTCCTAAAGCCGCACTATCTGAGTAGCCTCGGCTTCAGGAAGGTCTTCGTCTTCATCGGAGGGGAGCTCCGGGTCTCGGGAACTAGCATAATCAGTTTGGAGCACCGTAGGAGCAGCCCGAGGGCCTCTGGGTACTCGACGCCCAGCGACGCCTTTGGGGATTGTGGAACAGCTGAGGGTCCGACTCCGTTGGTCCGAGGGGACCTTCGGAGAGGACCCGAGGCTAGGCTCCGCTTGGGAGGCATAGCTAGTAACGAAGAGATTCGAAGACCGAGGACTTCGATTGGTCTGGGAAGGCGAGGGAAGGCCTTCGAACCGCACTAAGAAGCCCCTTACCGAAGGGTGCGCAGAATCTTGGAACTCCGAAGCTCTCTACGCAAGTGCTCTTCGAAGTGCAGTCAGCAGTAGAGAACTAGCTTCTAGAACTAGGTTCCCCACGGACGGCGCCAACTGTTGGTGTAAAAGATTACACTAACAGGTTCTCTAAGATTAAGAACTGACAAACAATGAGTTTGTGTTAAGAACTATCTCGAGCCTCCGAATTGGATAATAACTCAAGTAGTCCAAATGTGTGTATTGAATAGCTGAGAATTCGATGCCTATTACAGGGTAAGAAGGGGGGTATTTATAGGCAAAAAAGTCTAAGGAAAAGACCTATGTACCCCTCAATTACAACCGACATAGTGGAAACTATTCGGTACCCTGAACAGGGTTAAAATGGTAAAATCTACCCGGAGTAATTAGATAAGTCAAACATCTTATCAACCTTGCCGCTTATCACCGGAGCTTCATATCGTGCAGAGGGTTCCTTCGGACTATAAGTTGAAGCACCCTTCGGCTTAACGACTCCACTACCTTGGGCATAAGCTCATCAGCTCCGAAGCTGATAAGTTATCTTGAATTGTCAATCTCTAAGTCCTGAAAGTGAAGCATTTTCCCCCAACACCCTACAAGACCTAAATAGCAGTGCACTGTGAGTAGAGGGTAGAATCAACTTTTCCTTTACTTTCTTGCTATATAATCAGAGCACCACCCTTGTAACAAGGGGGACAACCCCATAGTAAAAAATACTACAAACTGGACGTAAGGTTATTATCCCTAGAGGAGGCCTGAACCAGTATAAAAATCCTCTCTCTCTCTCTAAGAACCCTTGAGGTTCATATTCTACACCCCTATTATAGAAACTTGTTTTGTAGCTAACGCAATTGCTACAACAACTTCGCACGCGCAGGCTCTGAAACCATGTTTGGAGTCCTTGCTCCAATTACTTATGCTGACGGGATTATTTCCCCCAACAGTAGCCCCTTGAATATGTCTCTTCGATCAACCTATCTTGTGAGACGGTCAATCTGCACAACAAATAATACCACCATAGAGTTTCAGAATACGGACAAACCTCATGGCTTACCTTGAGATGCTCTAGGATGCGAAGGGACCTAGCCCGAAAGAGTCTTGCGTCGAAGCGCCCGTCGTTTGCGCTCCCTTTTGGAGGCTTGGTATTTTGGGTGCCTGAGCATCGCTTAGCGTAGCCTAATGTCCTCTGGTCCCCTAGGTGCCAACTATGGACCTTCAGAATGTTTCCTTGGCCGGCGAACCATCATTCTTGATGAGTCACTGTGCACGATATCCCAACCACTTCGGAAAGATTAGACCGTTTTCGACCATGGCCTCACCTTCTAGTCTTGGGGGGATTGAGAGGAAAATAAAAGGGCACGAGAAAGTATTGTGATGCAAGCCCTTGGCTCCAATAAAAGGGTAGCAGTCTCCCGTTACCGCGACACGCCTTTTGCGCCTTAGACTTCACCTTTCCACTTGTCCTCTTCTAGCTTATGCCTTCTAGCCTTGTATTCTTCTTCGCGCGACTTCCACGTCCCCAAAAGATGATGAAGAAGGAGGCTGCGTGCCTTCCTCAGGTTCCCACCTTATCCAGCAGCAGATGGTTGCGGCTGCGGCAACTGCCGTGACAGGGACCTCATGCTCCGCTAAGACGTATGGCCCCCGAGACCTCCGTCCTCTATCTGATAACTTCTCAGAGCAGACTCTGGTCCTAGAGAGGTCCACCTGCACCGATGAAACCATGAGGAATGAGGTGCACAAGCGGCTCGAACTTGGAGTCGTAGTGCGACTTCCAAAAGATGAGGTCATCCCTAAGCCAAGTGAAAGGGAGGTGGTCGTCTTCGAGGCCTTCTTCGACGCGGGACTCGGATTCCCGGCATCGGAGCTCCTGGTATAGGTCTTTTGCCTCTACCATTTGGACCTGCCGCAACTTTCTCCGAACACCGTCACCCACTTTGCCATCTTCGAGTGGGCCATGAGGGTGGAAGGATGCGAAGGGAGGGCCGAGGTCTTCACGGTGATGCATGAATTTAGTTGTCAGCCCAAGAAGCGGTACAGCTTGGATGGCTCCACGAAGATGCTAGCTTCAAGCGCACCAACTTCTAGCTCTGAAAGGAGTACACAAACAGATTCCTGACGAAGGCTATCAACGAGTGATGGTACTCTGATTGGATCCATCGTTGGTTCTATGTGGCAGTGGGGACAGACTCTAGATTGCCAAGACCCCTCCGACAAATTCTTTATCGGAGGGAATCTGAGGTTTTAGCGGACGCGGGCTCAGTTTAGGGCTGTATCTAGCTTGTGTATCTCATTGCTCGACGGATGAGCATGCGGGACCTAGCAGAGGAATTTGTCTCCCTTCGCATTCCTCCCTTGAAGGTCGATTGGCCCCTCGTCTTCCAGAGTGCCCAAGACGGTGCTCTCCTCGAAGTGTCCTCCGTCTTCCTAGGTATGCTTCAAAAAAGCCCTTCCCACAACTTTTAATCACTTTTCCTTCAAAGAGTACTTATCAAAAATGTAACTTGGCTTGTGCAGGTTCATGGGTGGTCATGACTCCGGAGCAGGTGGTTCGGGCGGTTCAAAAGATCCTCAGGGCCCCCACCCCAGCCGAGAAGAGGCGGCATATAGAACTAGTAGGGGTCTACGAGAGGTACAACCATGTATGGGGCAAGCCTCGAGGTTGAGCCCTCGATGCTCCTAGACCTAGACCTCTCGGATCCCATTCCGAGGAAGAGGAAGGCGGACAAGGGCCCAGCCGGGACCCCGGAGCTACACTCCAAGAAGACGGCTCGAAGGCCAAAGAGCCCTACGAAACCAAAGCCTCGTCCTGACTCCCTAGAGGAAAGGTCTGCTCCCTCGTCAGCTGATGAAGAGGGGACTTCGAGCGAGGCCCCTATCGAGGTAGTTGCAGCTGACGAGGTAGCAGACGAATAGGCTATGATCGATGAGGCCACGGTTGAAGAGGCTGTGATCAACGAGGCAACGATCGAAGAGGCTACGAACGATGAGGCCGTGGCCCGAGAGGCTGCAATTGATTAGGCCGTGGCCCGAGAGGACGCAATTGATGTGCCGTGATTAATGAGGTCACGACCGAGGTGGCCGCCGTGCTGCAAGGATCCCCGAAGGACTCCATAGGGGGCCTCTTCCGAATGTTGTCGGACATGGTGTCCCCCGAGCATTCTTTGAATGATGCTGGAGCCGGTAGGTCACATTTCCTTAGTGGTAGGCTTAGTTGCCCCCCTAGTACCTACACTTACATAAATATTTTTCATGTACCTATTGTATTGTAGGTGCCATGGCGGGGAGCTTTCTAGAGATCCCCTCGTCTGCCGCGGAGAAGGACGGGGCTAAGGGGAAGGCCCCTTCCGAGGTAGTTGAGATGCTTGAGTCGGACGAGGAGGCTTGTTCATAGGGGACTTCACAGTGCCCCGGGGTCTCTTCTCAAGGAGATACCCACCGCGTGCTGGCAGAGATCCCTCTGCTGGCACCGTTCCTAGCGCTTGGGCCAGGGCTGGCCGCGAATGTGGAGCCACTAGCTTAGCTTTTCTGGACCTTAAGAAGCACCGGCCTAGTCAATGAGGTGAGCCAAATGGACGAGGTCCAACTGAGCCTCGCCCTCGAATGATTAGCTTACCAGGTATCTTGCCGAGGTTCCTTGAAGCGTTGCGTGGTGTTTCTCCTTTCTTCTCTTGCTTACTTTTTTTCTCTTTTCTTCGAAGTTTGTCATCATAGCTCAAGGGGTCATAACTTCCTTTGAAGCGAAGCACGGTTGGTACTTCGGTGAGGAGGCGAGGCTCCACGAATGCCTTCAGTTTGTTGAGAGGAAGGCAATGGACTTTTGGGTCGAGCGGAATGCCTTGGTCACCGAAGTCGACGAGTTGTGGGTGCGGGTATCTGAGGTCGAGGAGCTTCGGGCGTGCGTAGCCGAGGTCAAGGAACTTTGGGCATGAGCAGCTAAGGTCGAAGAGCTTCGGGTGTAGGGAGCCAAAGTTGAGGTGCTTTGGAGGAAGAAAGCTATCTTGGAAGGGGCGATCTCGGACCTTTTGACCTCGAACCACGAGCTAAAGTCATCATCGGAGCGTCTGCTTGCTGAATGAGCGAAGGACAAAGAGGTGGCGGTCGAGACCATGGACACCCTTCGAGGCATCCTAGAGCGCTATGGCACGTCCTACCCTCTGTCCTCGGCCATCGCGAGCGAGCCCTTGGGATGTCGGCTGAAGCTCGTCCAAGCCACGACGAATATGATGGACGCCACCACCGCCAAGTACGGAGAGGTCTTTGGATGAGTGGCTGCCTTCAGCGTCCTTCATCACCTCGAGGACGTTGGTAGTGCCATATCACCGGCAATGGAGGTGGCGCCTGTCATCTTCGGAGGTGAGCGCATCTAGGCTCTATCTTCAGCCGTCGTGAAGGCTTGGAAGGTCTTATATGCACCTTGGAGGGCCGAGGGTTCATCGGCGGTGAAGGCGTGGGTGGACGAACTTCAATGCAAGAAGCAACCGGGGGTGCACCGTCCTTCGAAGTCTTCGTTCAATATCCCTCCGGTGGACCCAAAGGTGTAGTTTCTTCTTAGGGTTTCTTTTGTAGAGTCCTTCTTGTAAAAATCCTTATGATTTTATAAATGAGAAGGACTTCATTTGTATTTATGTGCTCAGGGTTCGGTTGATGCTTCGATCCCAAAGATCGAGATACTCGAAGTAATAGAGGCCCTTCGTCATCAATGGGCGATTTTCGAAGCCCTTAGGCGTGATAGGTGCGCCCGATTTACTATACCTCATGATAGACTAGGAAATATTGTATCTGGTGTAGTTAACGAAGTGCTTACTTCCATAAAAGAGGAAGAAAAAGGACATAATTCTTATCTTCATCCTCTGAGTTCGTAAACTGGTCTGGCGGAGAGCAGGAGCTGACTATGGCCTCATCCTCGTCTTCAGAGTTCATAAACTGTTCCGATGTTGAACAAGATCCTATTACGGCAGAGTCCGGTGATCGTGGGCTTCGAACCTGGGTGCAGCTTCAAGAAGAATAGAAGGCCTAGAGGGCTTCGAAGAAGGCGAGGCAACCCAAGGATAGGAAGAAAACTTTTGTAGCCCCTTTGGTGTCGGGCCCTGGGGAGGGCTCTCGGAGCTAACCTGACCTTTGGTAGTGGAAGGGCTCTCAATTCCTCCTTGGGCTAGATACTATTTTTTCATAGTGTTAGCATTCTTCGACTTTTGCTTGCGCTGTATTTACATGATTCTTGTTGTATTTACAATATTTTGCAATAAAGTTCATGAATTGAGTTGTTTTTCTTTTTGTTTTGAGTGTCTACATGCTACGATTGGTGCTTCGAGCATATTTATTTTACCCTTCGCCCCTCTTTTCAGGGGATGACAACTTCTAGCTAGACGGTGTCAGCTCGTGCAATGGTTTTAACATGACTCAGAGCATGAATCATTTGTCATGCAAAGGATTCATATATTGGCCACTTTGGACTCTTTTTAGGATGCTTCGGGCCGGTGGCTAGGAATCCATTTTTAGGATGGTTCGGGTCAGTGGCTCGGAATCCATTTTTAGGATGCTTCGGGCCGGTGGCCCAGAATCCAGTTTTAGGATGCTTCGGGCTGGTGGCCCAGAATCCATCTTTAGGATGCTTCGGGTCGGTGGCCCGTAATCCATTTTTAGGATGCTTCGTGTCGGTGGCCCAGGATCCATTTTTATTATGAATGGTGTCGTGCCTCAGAAAAATGCTTCTTGTACCTTAGTGCGTCCACCACGGTAGGGGTTCGTCCACCTCAGAAAAATTCACCCCCCCTCTAGTCGCTACTTTCGGTCCTACAAGTGGTATCAGAGCAAGGTTAGGTTTTTTCTAATATCTTAACCGATTCAAAAGCTAGGTAGTGACCATGACGTCTTCTGGTAAAATCCCATCCCTATAAGCTTTTGGCTACACTTATTGGAAGACTCGCATGTGAGCATATCTTATTAGCCAGAGCTCGGACATATGGGAGATTTGTGTTCATCCTAGTTTCACCATAACAACTATTGCTGCGGATACTGCTGCAGATGTAATTACCCAGCATCAAAATAATAGTAAGGCGGTGAATATTTTATTTTTTGGTCTAGGTCCTAGTGAGTTTGAGCGTGTTAGCCATCTCACCACTGCTCAAGATATCTGGGCTACCCTCCAGGCACACCATGAGGGGACAACTCAGGTCAAGGCTAGGCTCTACCAGACCTACCGGCGTGAGTATAAAAATTTTTCACAGAAGCCGGGTGAGACTGTTGAGGCTTTGTTTGGTCGTTTTCAATCGATCATTAACAAGCTTGACGTTAACAAGGCCGAGCGTGATCAGCTGGTCTCGGATCATGAACAGGCGCTTAAGGTACTCCATACCTTACCTTGGACCCTAAGATCTGGGAGATCAAGGTCTCTTCTATTGTTGAGAGCGCATCTTATGATACCTTGACCGTCGCAGAGCTTTTTAGTAAGCTCAAGGCCTCAGAGGTCGATATTCAGTTGAGATCAAATCTCACTGATTCTGGATCCAAGACTCTAGCACTTGCGACACCGTCTGCTGATCTAATGCCATGAGTTGTACTGCTTTTTCCTTGATGTCTATCTCCAAGGAACAACTTGATTCACTAGGAGATGATGATCTGTGCTTGTTTAACAACCTGGTGCGACGTGTCTATGATAAGCGAATGTTTAAGAGACACGGCACAAAATCCGAATGCTTTGAGTGTGGTGACCCAGGTCATTTCATTGCCGACTGCCCCAAGCAGAAGAATTACAAGAAGAGCACCGGCGGAAACTCCTACAACTCTGGCAAGTATGACAACTCCACAAAAGGCAAGCCCAAGACAAGATTTTTTCAAAAAGCTCTAAAGGATTACAGGCGTGAGAACAAGAAGCAAGACAAGACCTTCTTCGCCGAGATGGAGAAAAAAATACTCCAAGAGATCCTCGTCTTCCTCCTCGTCTTCAAGTTCAAGTGATGAAGATATCATGATCAGGAAGGGGAAGGACAGGGACAATCCGACGGGCCTCTGTTTCATGGGCTTCGGGGACAAGCTGAAGAGTCGCTCACGTCACAGCCGAAGATCCCACAGGAGATTCTGCTCAATGGCTGTTGGGGAGAAGAAAGAAAAGGACTCCTCCGATGACTCCGACGACGACGACGATGAGAAGACATCTTCCTATGAACAAGAAGTTGTTAATTTACTAGAACAGAACAGTCATGAGTTGAAGTATCGAGAGAAACTGCTTAGAGGGTCTAAGAAGAGGATAGATGAGCTTGAGAGTGAGCTTGCCACGAAGAATGGCAAGATTGAGAGTTTGTCTCCTTCCCTTTGCTTGGGTGATAGTGGTGAGTGCCCTAACTATGAGGTGTTGTTGTGTGACCTGACGACTCTTAAGTCCAGGTACACAGAGAGAGTAGATGAGAGAGACGCATTGGCCACTGAGCTTGAGAGCGCTCAGCAGGAGCTAAAAGATGCTCAGGCCACTGTCGTCGCACCTTGTGTAGACTGCCCATCTCATTTAGCTAGTATAGCTGAGCTGAGAGCCAAGAGTGATGAGAAGTTTAGCGAGTTAGCTGGAGTGAGAGCTGAGTTGGAGCAGACTAAGCTAGAGCTTGAGACCTTGTCAGTTCCACCCACTGTCTATGAGAACTGCTTGTCTATTAGACTAGAGTTGATTAGCTGAAAGCCGAGAAGTCTGTCCAAATAGATAGAGAGTGTGTGATAGAGATGAAGTGCACGATCTTTCGGTGAGTGGAGATAACTTCGATTTGGTGGAAGAAGACCCTCACGATCCGACTACGACGAGTGAACCCGAAGTGCCAATGCAATCGCTGAACCAACTCCCTGTGGTTACCGACCTTGTTGATGCAAGATCAGCCTGATCACGAAGATCGTTTCCTGTTCGCAATCGAAGAACGAACAAGAAAGAGATGCGAGCAATATGAATATCACTCAAGGTGGAGTTCTGAATCACACGAGGACAGCGCTGTTTGGTGCATGTCGAAAGTAGCAAAAGCTAATTGTAAATCAAAACTCGAGTCTATGGAATGACAAGGCTCTATTTAAATAGAGGGGGAGAGGTGGGCGCAGCCCCTGATGTGGACGGCCAAGGAGGGGGGCGCCCCTAGGTAGGCCGACTCTAGGCAGGCCCGTGTTTATTCTTCTGGGCCTTCATTCTTTAGTAGTATGATGAAGTTCATCTCTCTTGCACGGGCCCTCGTGATTGCCCCAGAAGGAGATGGCGCCGAAGAAGGTGCTGCTGGTGAAGATGTACTGATGTCCTCATCATCCTCCCCTTCTAGAATCGAAGTCGTCCTCGACGGCAACTCCTCATCCTCGCCCGCATATGGTCTCAAATCTGCAACATTAAAACTAGTGGAAACACCAAACTCCGCGGGTAGGTCAAGGATATAAGCATTATCATTAATCTTGGTAAGTACTTTAAAAGGACCAGTAGCACGAGGCATCAATTTAGAACAGCGCAAATTAGGGAAACAATCCTTTCGTAAATGCAACCAAACCATATCACCAGGTGCAAACGTAACATGTTTTTCATCCTTTACTACCAGCAACCTGATTTTTAACATTAGCAGCAGCAATGTTTTGGTGGGTTTGTGCATGAAGGTCAATCATTTGTTCAACATGTGCAACTGCATCGAGATGTAGGGGTTCCGCAGCATCAAGCGAGAACAAATCAATAGGTGCTCGAGGAATGTAACCATAAACAATTTGAAAAGGGCACATCTCTGTATAAGAATGTGTGGCATGATTATAAGAAAATTCAATATGAGGCAAGCAATCCTCCCAACATCGCAAATTTTTATCCAAAACAGCCCTAAGCATGGTTGACAAGGTTCTATTAACTACCTCAGTTTGCCCATCAGTTTGAGGATGACAAGTTGTGCTAAACAGCAATTTCGTTCCCAATTTATTCCACGGAGATCTCCAAAAATGACTGAGAAACTTAGCATCATGATCAGAAACTATTGTATTTGGAAGGCCATGCAAACGAATAATCTCTCGAAAGAACAATTCAGCAACAGTGCTAGCATCATCAGTTTTATGACAAGGTATAAAATGCGCCATTTTGGAAAATCTATCAACAACCACAAAAATGCTATCCCTCCCCTTCTTATTTCTAGGCAATCCCAAAACAAAGTCCATAGAAATATCAAGCCAAGGGGAAGTAGGGACAGGCAAAGGCATATACAAACCATGGTTTCTCAACCGGGACTTAGCTTTTTGACATGTAGTGAGCGTGCAACAAGGCGCTTGACATCACGGCGCATCCGGGGCCAAAAGAAATGCGCGGCCAACACCTCGTGCGTCTTGTGGACACCAAAATGTTCCATGAGACCACCACCATGTGCCTCCTGTAACAACAAAAGATGAACTGAGCTAGCTGGAATACACAACTTGTTAGCGCGAAACAGGAACCCATCCTGCAGGTGGTATTGACCCCAAGGTTTGCCAGGCGTGCAATGAGTTAGAACATCTTTAAAATCAGCATTGTTGACATATTGATCCTTCACAGTTTGCAAACCAAAAATTTGAAAATCGAGCTGTGAAAGCATGGTATATCTACGAGACAACGCATCAGCAATGAAATTTTCCTTCCCGTTCTTGTGTTTAATAATATAAGGAAAAGACTCGATGAATTCTACCCAACTAGCATGACGACGGTTCAGATTTGTTTGGGTACGAATATGTTTCAAAGCCTCATGATCAGAATGAATTATGAACTCGCGATGCCAAAGGTAGTGCTGCCATGTGTGCAAAGTGCGGACTAAAGCATAAAGCTCCTTATCATAAGTAGAATATCGCAAGCTAGCACCACTCAATTTTTCACTAAAATACGCAACCGGTTTCCCCTCTTGTAACAAAACAGCACCTAATCCAATCCCGCTAGCATCGCATTCAAGCTCAAATACTTTAGTAAAATCAGGCAATTGCAAGAGGGGGGCATGTGTTAACTTATCTTTCAAAGTGCTGAACGCTACCTCCTGCGAGTCGCCCCAAGCAAATGGCACACCTTTCTTTGTAAGCTCATGTAGAGGTGCTGCAATGGAGCTAAAATCACGTACGAACCGACGGTAAAAACCTGCAAGTCCAAGAAAACTCCGAATCTGTGTGACCGTCGTCGGCGTGGGCCATTCCCGAATTGCATCAACCTTGCTGCTATCCACCTCGATGCCCTGTGGGGTAACAACATAACCAAGAAACTAGACACGTTGTGTGCAAAAGATGCATTTTTCCATATTAGCAAACAAGCGGGCAGCACGCAAGGCATCAAAAACAACACTCAAATGTTCTAATTGCTCTTCCATAGTCTTGCTGTAAATAAGGATATCATCGAAGTAGACAACAACAAACAGTCCTATGAAGGGTCTAAGAACTTCATTCATCAAGCGCATAAAGGTGCTGGGAGCATTAGTCAATCCAAACGGCATAACCAACCATTCATATAACCCAAATTTCGTTTTAAAAGCCGTTTTCCATTCATCTCCTAATTTCATGCGAATCTGATGGTAGCCACTACGTAAATCAATCTTAGTGAAAATCATGGCACCACTAAGTTCATCTAGCATATCATCAAGGCGTGGTATAGGATATCGATAACAAATGGTGATGTTATTAATAGCGCGACAGTCTACACACATACGCCATGACCCATCTTTCTTTGGCACAAGTAAAACAGGAACCGAGCAAGGGCTAAGAGATTCACGAATGTACCCCTTATCAAGCAACACCTGCACCTGGCGCTGGATCTCCTTCGTCTCATCTGGATTCGTACGGTATGGGGCGCGGTTAGGTAGTTGGGCGCCGGGAATGAGGTCAATCCGGTGCTCAATACCACGGAGTGGAGGGAGACCCGAGGGTAAGTCTTTGGGAAACACATCAGCGTACTCCTCCAAAAGGTTAGAAACAGCGGGGGGAATATCCAAAGACGGGGGAGCATCA
Source organism: Zizania palustris (assembly GCA_019279435.1). NCBI lineage: Eukaryota > Viridiplantae > Streptophyta > Magnoliopsida > Poales > Poaceae > Zizania > Zizania palustris. The sequence goes on from JAAALK010000286.1 coordinate 13,899,329, forward strand.
AGTGCAGCAAGCATACTAGAGCAGACAAGTGCATAGCAGGGCAAAAGATCATTGCGTAAGTCATCAAAATCAGCACGCGTAGCAAGCAAGACAGGCGCATTCAACTTGATTTCAGAATTAACATTGGCGGCTGGTTGGAGTGCGAGTGGGTTTGCCGCTTTAGTAGCCCTAGCAAGATCATCTTTAAGAATTTGGTCGGGGGTCATTGGAGGTATAATAATTTTCTGACCCTTAAACAGGAAGGAATAGTGATTCGAACAACCATGATGTACACTATCAGTATCATATTGCCAAGGTCTACCAAGTAACAAAGAGCATGCTTCCATCGGAACAACATCACAATCAGCATAATCAGAATAAGAGCCCAATGAAAAAGAAACGCGTACCGAACGTGTGATTCTAATTTTCCCACCATCATTAAGTCATTGAATGTGATACGGGTTTGGGTGCTTACGTGTGGGCAAGGAAAACTTCTCGACCAAAGCTGTGCTTGCCAAGTTGTTGCAGCTGCCACTGTCGATGATGATGCGAATAGACCGTTCGTGTACAACACCTTTGGTGTGGAAAAGTGTGTGCCGTTGGTTTTTTTCAGACGTGGTGACCTGTGTGCTAAGAACACGCTGCACAACAAGACTCTCATACTTATCGACGTTGGCGGGATCGACATGTACCTCCTTTTTAGCTGCATGGTCAGTGGCAATCATAGTATGTTGAGTTTCCTCGGAATCACTAGCGGATGAGTACACACCATTGTCACGTATGAGTAAAATACGCTTGTTTGGACAGTCCTGACTCATGTGTCCAAGTCCGTGGCAACGATAGCACCGAATATCCCGTGTACGTCCTGTGGAAGGAGCAGCGCCTAGGGACGAGGATGCGGTAGGCTTGGCCATCATTTCGCGCGATGGAGTGCTGATCGTGGATGCTGTAGGCGGAGTAGGCGCTGAATTGATTGTTGCGCCTCGACCTGCAAAAGAGTTAGGATATGTCTTCGAGCAGTGTCCCTGCACTTCACGTTCAGCTTTGCAAGCATATGCAAACAATGTGGCCATATCAGAATATTCCATATAATCAAGGATGTCCTGAATTTCTCTGTTCAAACCACCATGAAAACGGGCCATCGCAGCTTCATCTGCCTCAAACAAACCACAACGAATCATACCTTTTTGGAGCTCTTGACAGTAGTCCTCAACAGATTACTGTCCTTGTCGAAAACTCTGCATTTTCTTTAGCAAATCTCGCACAAAATATGAAGGAACAAATCTGTGTCGCATAGCAGCTTTTAATTGAGTCCAAGTGATGGGTGTGGAAGTAGGATGTGTTAGTTTATATTCACGCCACCATATTAAAGCAAAATCAGTAAATTCGCTAATAGCAGCTTTAACTTGAGAATGAGCAGGAATATCATGGCATGATAATTTCTGATCGGCCTCTAGTTCCCAATCAAGATAAGCAGCAGGATCATATTTGCCATTAAAAGATGGAATTTTAAATTTAATATTAGCAAATGAATCATGAGGGGAATGATGTACCACGCGACGTGCACGACTGTGGCGAGGTCCATCGTCCTGCTCCGTATCACCGCCATAATCCTTTTGTAATTCGGTGAGCGACGTAGTTAACGCATCGAGTCGTGACATGATGGTGTCAAGCGTGGTCACCATGGCCATCTGAGCGAGGTCGATCTGGTCGAACCGCTCGGTCGACGAAGTGATCGTAGAATCAAACCGCTCATGCATCGTTGTCATGTCCGCAGCAAGGCCATCAACCTGTGCCCGTACGCCCAGCAGCTGCGCATCCTTCGGTTCGTCGTTGCCTGCCATAGTTAGTGCAAACACAAAGCAAAAAAACCTACGACAACAAGGATGTGGATTGGTCGCTCACAGACGTGCTGTTATCAAATTATTATCCGTTCTTACCAAGCACACAGGGGTGACCTGCAACCAATAGGTGGAACCGGTGAAAGATTGGAGCAGCGATTGCTTGGAGAAACAAAATCTGCTCGTTGTAGAACTATGTGGGGTTCTAGGTAGGCTGCACTCAAAACAAGGATTAGCACAATCAAACAATAATGCGAGGTTGAATTATAGTGCCAATTACGTAACCAAAAGCTGCTGGAAACAAAGTGCAAAAGGTGGCACGCGAAAAGGGAAACCGAAGAGGTGAGAAGGAATGGAAGGGAGGAGGGGCGCACGGCCAGGAGGGGTCGCCTCCTTGCTGTTTTTCTCCTTTCTTTCCTTTTTTTCGTTTGTTTTTTTTATCCAGAGAAACTTGCAAGTGAAATTAGGCAACCAGCAATAATGGACGACCCTTTGTATGATAGGTGATCCAGAATTTCGGAAATGAAGCAATCTGCCCTTTGTATGATAGGCGACCAAAACTTTCTTAAATGAGTGTGATCAATATTAGGCAACCAGCAATAATTGACTGCCCTTTGTATGGAAGGCAACCCAAAACATTCTCAAATGAGTGTGATCAATATTAGGCAACTAGCAATAATTGACTGCCCTTGTATGGAAGGCAACCAAAACTTTCTCAAATGAGGTTGAACAGAATGAGGCAACCTATATTTTTTTGTAACTTTCCAAATGACACACAAGGCAAGGAAGGGAGGGGCGCTCGGCCAGGGGGGTTTGCGTGATATGCAGATGAAGATGCACAAGTAACCAGCAACAATTGACACGCATAAGCACACAAATTCAACAAAGCAAATTATTGAAAGATAGTGCAAGGCTCAAAAAGGTGCTGGGACAAGGATCTAACCTGAAATATATTTTTGTGTTTTGGTTTTGTGGATTGTAGGAAGGGACAAACACTCGATAAACTCACCGATCAACCCGAAAAATCTGATACCACTTGATAGAGCTGAAGTGCCCAATATTTTGGTGAGTGGAGATAACTTCGATTTGGTGGAAGAAGACCCTCACGATCCGACTACGACGAGCGAACCCGAAGCGCCAATGCAATCGCTGAACCAACTCCCTGTGGTTACCGACCTTGTTGATGCAAGATCAGCCTGATCACGAAGATCGTTTCCTGTTCGCAATCGAAGAACGAACAAGAAAGAGATGCGAGCAATATGAATATCACTCAAGGTGGAGTTCTGAATCACACGAGGACAGCGCTGTTTGGCGTGTGTCGAAAGTAGCAAAAGCTAATTGTAAATCAAAACTTGAGTCTATGGGAATGACAAGGCTCTATTTAAATAGAGGGGGAGAGGTGGGCGCAACCCCTGATGTGGACGGCCAAGGAGGGGGGGCGCCCCTAGGTAGGCCGACTCTAGGCAGGCCCGCGTTTATTCTTCTGGGCCTTCATTCTTTAGTAGTATGACGATGTTCAGCTCTCTTGCACGGGCCCTCGTGATTGCCCCAGAAGGAGATGGCGCCGAAGAAGGTGCTGCTGGTGTAGATGTACTGATGTCCTCATCAGTGTGAGACCTGCTTGTCTCAAGTGGAGGCTCTAGCTTCCTTGAGAGAGGAGCTAGCTGATGCCCAGAATGAAAACTTATACCTCCGTTCTATCCTGAGTTGGATCAGTGCTAGAGAGCCACAGCTCGACATGATGATCCAAAGTTTAAGAGGCAGGATGGGTTTGGGGTAGGCTACACCTACACCAAGGCTGACTTTGAGAGTGCCATTAGCCGGGCAGTGGAGTGGAGTAAAATGACTCCTGAGCAGAGATATCCCAAGACTCACTCCACTGAGTCCGTTAAGGATAGTCAGCCCAAGGATGGAGTGATCCAAGAACAACCTAAAGCTCCACCTAAGAAGCAGATCTGGGTTCTGAAGCCTAAAACTCTTCACACTTCTCTTGATTCTTTACCTGGACCCTCTCACACCAAAGATGCTACATCCAACACCACCAAGCCTAAGAACCCTAAGCCACAACAACTTCCCAAGAAGCCTACCTATCACTGTGAGTTTTGTCAGAGAGACGGGCATCTTGAGGAGTTTTGCTTCAGGAGGAAGTGGGTCGAGCGAGCAGAGAAAGCTCGAGGTGGGCAGGAGCAGTTCTACCAGCAGGGTGGTAGACAGAGAGTTCCTCGACGTAGAGAGAGGCTAGAGGCCAGGCCACGTCGTGTAGGTGGTGGTAGAGGAGACTGTTTTTATGATCATGCTCTAGAGGGTGGTTTCCGTTCCGGCAGAGTTCCAGATCATTATGGATACGATGTTGGACCTTGTGACAGTGATTTTAGGAAGAACAGAGGACCGCGCTTTGATCCGCGTTTTGGTCCAGACTCATATGATTCTTTTTGCTTCCCTACATACGAGCAGATGGCTCGACACTGGTTTAACACATTTGCCAAACCTGGCGTTGGACCGTTTGTTCCCACTCATGATTATTGATCTTGATTTGGGAGTTGTGTATCCTTTTTGGGATATTTTGAGTTAGTTTTTTTACTTTATTCTTTTTTATTGAGTCTTTTTGTGTGCGTTCATATTATGCATAATCATAAATCACATTTTAAGCTTGCTTCTGTTATATGATTAATCTGCTTTACTTTCTCTAACTAGTATATGCTTTTGATTACTTGTCGATGATCATGTTCTTTTTCAGTTCACATGATATATCTGATATCTGTCATATGCATGGCTTTTATGCTTTAAAATTGAAAAATGATCACCACTGCTTCTGGTAACTAGCATGTGTAGGCTGAATGCTTTTGCTATCTTTTACATGCCTTGTAGCTAGATCCTCACTTACACGCAGATATGCAACTTGAACATCTATATGCTTTAAATATAAAAAATTGTACTATAAAAATGATAAAAAAAATTAAGAAAAATGAAAAATTTATGCATTTGTATGATTATCAGAAAAGATCCAGGTGGGTTTGCTTTGTCGCATTGCATTATTCTGGACTGCTTACCATAGCACTTTGGTATGAACTAGGACGGTGTAATGTATGCCAAGACCAATGTCTTAAGCTTCTGATGGTCCAGTTCTGGCCTAGGCTTGACTTGGTCGGTTAGCATAAGGTTTGACATGCAAATAACCCCTGCAGAAATGAAAAATATAAAGAAAAAGAAAAAAGTATGAAAAATTTAAAAAGATGACAAGTTTGCTGAAGCATTTTGTTTTGGACAATGCTTATCTTGGTAGATATCAGTTAGCTTTTGCATCTCATGCTTTACTTTGCTTGTCTACTAGAAAAAGTGGTGATGCTTTTGTTTTGCAAAAATCGAAAAATGCGTGCTAATGACGTTCTTAAGATATCATCTATTGCACTGATCAATGTCATGTATCTTAGATAGTATATCTTTCTCTATACCTGTTAGATGTTGTAATTGCAGTCAATCATATCTAAGAAGCGTGCTTTTCACACTCCACCTGCACCCCATCTGCATTCATTGCATATTTTGAGGGGGAGCTGCATTTCATGGGGAGTTTGTGTCTATGTCTCTTTAGAGTGCATTTAGTCTCACTTGATGAGTCAAATTGTCAACAAGGGGGAGAAATTTTGGATATATTTTTGGCTTTCTATGGGATTTATTTCAGGGGGAGTTTATCCTTGTTGGTAATTCTGAGATTGCACTTACTTTTGAGTCTTTATTTTTTGGTTAACCATAATGACCGCTTTTCTTGCTTCTGTTTGGCTTTTGGTCATTAGGGTTAAACTTTTATTTTCTTTCTTCTATTTTTCTTTTGTTTTTGTTTTCCTGTTTCCACATGTTTTGCAGGTTCTGGAGATGAGCTGAAAAGGGTGTTGACAATGCACTCATCAAGGGGGAGATTGAGAAACCATGTTGAAGAATATGGTTTTGATATTCCAGATGTGATGAGTGATTGTCAACAGAAGTCAAAGGAAGGGAGATATGAAGACTTGCCGAGTTTGAGGCGTATGTGACTCAAGTACACGGGTAGTGAGCGACAGCCGGGCAGAGGAGCCGCGGAGTCGGGCTGGCCCAATCCGGGTACATGGCTAGGAGCGGCAGATGATCCACCGGTCTGTTGACTGGGTTTGACTCAAGTACACGGACGGCGAGCGATTGCCAGGCTGAGGAAGCTGTGGGGTCGGGTCGGACCAATCCGGGTACCCGGTGCGAAGACAGTGGACGCTTTGTCAGTTTCGGCGCAAAACTAACAATCTATGATTAATTCGTTTTTAGGATATTAATATTTAGTTTTTAAGTTTAGAATATTTTTATTTGAGTCAGGTGATTTTTTTAAGAATATTTTAGTAATTTTCGGAATTTATTTTAGAGTCAGTTTAATTTAGGGTAAATTAGTCTTTTTATGTATTAGAGTCGCCTATAAATAGGTCCCTATCCCCCTAGGGATAGATGACAGTTTTATTTTCCCCCAGATCAATCTACAGTCCAACATTTATTTTCGTCGCCAGTTTTCATCTGCTCATTTTTCTTCGGCCCGCGTCATCGCTCTTCTTCCACACGCACGACCTCGGCGGATGAAGCGTTCGACATTGTTTATCATCGAAGCACGGCAACCCACGGCGTGAGCCCCGTGCAGCATTTTCCACGGCAAAAACAAAATCAGCTTTGCTTTTTGGTTCCATCGTGGGACCCATGCATGCATGGCTTGACGTCCTTTCTCCCCACGGCAGCAAGTCCTCTGCACTGCTTTCCATGGAGGGGCCTACGGCCGGCTGTTGCTGCATCTTGCACGTCACCGAGTGAAGCGCACAGGGCTGCAAGGGCTCGGGAGAAGGACCTCAGGCACGTGAGACGAGGAAGCAGCTGCTGCATGTGGACGCCGGATTTTTCCCTACACAACGGAGTGGACGACGGATAAATTTTTGTTACGATAGATTTCGCACGGCGATGAGGACGAAGACGAAGGTAAGCAGTTGTTTAATCCATTATTGTTCAGCAGTTTAAATTAAACCAGTCTTTATTTTTTGCCTAATTAGCTGCAGATCTATTTAGAAAATTAGGGATTAATTTTTATCTATCAAAATATTAATAGTGTTTGCATATTTTTAATTAAGTTTTTTCATCTGCTCATATATATATATATATATATATGTTTATCTAGTCGCAGTAATATTTCTATTCTACATTTACATGAAATATTTTTAGTTTAATTCTGAATTAATCTTTAATGATCCATGTTTTTATTAATTTAATTAGTATTTTATTTCTAGGCTGAAACATTAATATCTCAAAGTTTATCTATGTATTTTTATTTACTGCAGTAATTTTATTTAGTTTATCTTAAATATCATTTAAATTAAGATACCGATCATTTTTAGGCTAGACAACTTTGGTTCGCATAATTTGTTTTGCAAATATTATTTGTCTGTTTAATTTCGTTTGGGTGTTGGGTTTAGAAAATAGTTTAGCAAGAAATTTTTAGGCGCCCATTCACCCCCCTCTGGTCGCTACTTTCGGTCCTACACTCCCCGATCGCCTAGCATCAAGTCTCCCGCTTGACCTAGGTTCACTTGCTGTGAACTGTTCGTCGCCTCCAAAGTCACCTGCACAGCACTGACAAGCAGACAAGATTTTCTAGTACCTCGGAGACCTCTCCAGTAAACAACCTCCGGTACACACTTTGGTGTACAACCCAAAGTACCGAGCCCTTTGGTACAATCTTTTTATCGTATTCTGTCGAACCCCTCCGACAGACATACTCCGCTGCAACAACTGCAGCCAGCAAACACCAAACCCTTTGGTGACACACCTCCGAATGCCTTCGGAGGGATCCCTTCGCCCAGAAGATAACTTGTCAATCACTCATCTCAGACTTGAAACCAAGGCACATTTCAACTTGGTTTCTCACTCTCTGAAAGGTTGAGCATCGAACTAGGTGCCATTGTCGATTGTTAGTTGCCTGTGTACTTCGAACATGCAAATGATATTCTGCCAGAAATTTTTGGGCATTATTCAAATTGATTGCTGTCAGAGGCTCGGCTTCGACCCACTTGGAGAAATATTCAATTACGACCACTACGAACTTCATGCTCCCCTTTGCCTTTGGAAATGGTATGATTAGATCCATGCCCCATCTGGCCAAGGGCCATACTAGGGCTATAATTTGCAGAGGCACTAGAGGACGATGGCTCCATCTTCCCATCCATTGGCATCCTTGGCAGGTGTGTACCAAGGCTTTGACATCAGCCATAATCGTAGGCCAGTAGAGTCCTTAGTGAAGCGTCTTCCCAGCCAGGGCCCAGGGCGCTAAATGGCTGCCACACAAGCCTTCGTGGATGTCTTAGAGTATTTGTTGGCCTTCATGCTGAGTGATGCATCAGAGTAGCGGTGAGCATACTCCGGACTTGTACAACACATCATTGATGATGTGATAGCGTCGTATCCTAGACTGTAGTCTTGAGAGTTCAGGGCCTTCGGGAAGCATCTTTTCGTCTCAAAGCATACTCATAATTGGGCACCTCCAATCTTTGCTAGGTATGCAGAGAACTTCGACATGTTTTGTGGATGGCACCAAAGGGCTGGATAGTTCCTCGAAGAAAGCCCCTAGCGGGATATCTTGGCCTCTAGTTGCTACCTTGGCGAGGACGTCTGCCTGCTAGTTGTCGGCCCTTGGAATTCTTTGGACGGAGATCCCCTTCAATGACACTTTAGTTTGGCGGATCTCCACCTAGTATGTGGTGAGGTCTGGGTGCCGAACCTAAAAACTTTTATCTACATCCCAACAACAATCTAGGAATCTGTTTTTATAACCACCCAAGCGGTGCCAAGCGCATGTGCCTTCCGAAGGAATAACAACACGCCTTTGTATTCGACTATATTATTTGAGGCTTTAAAATTTATCCTTACAGAATACAATGCCTTTTGCCCGAAGGACGAAATGATGGCTGCTCCGGTGCCTCCTCTGGATGCTTGGTACGCCCCGTCGGAGTATATTGTCCAGACCCCTTCACTTGCCCCTTCTAGTGCCTATACTACTGGTGGAGTCCACTCCGCTACGAAGTCTATGAGTGTAACACCCCAAATTTTCAAGGAAATAAAAATATCATTTAATCTATTTTCCTAGAAATATTTATTTTGGAAATGCCTTTAATGCCCTCCTTAACCTTTTTGAACTAGAACCTAGATGAAATGGCCAAACCAGAGGCTAGAAAATTTTGTATGAGTTCCCAAGACCAGAATATATTTTTGAGAATTTTTACAATTTTTTATCAACCTAGGAAGTGGCCCAAATATTTTAAATCAATTTCTGTAATTATTTTTATTCAGAAAAGCATTGAAACAGTAACGGGCCCTCCCCTCCCTTTCTCTCTCTCCCGGCCGACCCAGCCCACTCCTCCCCGTGTGCCCTGTCTGACCAGTGGACCCCGCCCGTCAATGACCCCCTCTCCGCGCGTGCGTGTACCCGACGCCCCGGCCCCACCTGTCGACGCCAACCGAACGCCTCGCGCCTGACCCCACTCATCAGTCGCCACCCGTTCACTTGTGCCCACTGGACTGTGGCCCCTGCCTGTCAGGACCATCGTCCACCTCGCACCACCGCCCCCAAACCTCATCGGCCGAATCAATTTCCCTCGGATCCGCCTCGCCGGCCCCTCTCCCATTAAATTGTCGCCATTACACGGTCCCCCACGCTCGGCCGACCGTTTCCCCTCGTTAAACCTCGCGATCACGCTGCGCGTGCATGGCCGAGACCTCGCCGGTGAGTTAAAACCTCCCCTCGGCTTTCCTTGTATACGTCGCCCGTTATCCCCCGCCGGCACCTCTATTTAAGCCATTGGCCTCCGTCTCGTCTAGCCCGCACGCCCAAACACACTGAGAACGAACCAGAGCGCCCCAATTCGACTTTTAACTCTCCACCGCCGCCTGCACTCTGGTCACCGCTCGTCATCGCCGGTGACCTCCTCTGTCCTTGCCGACCCCACCATTGTGACCGCAAGGACCTCGCCAACCTCGGCCACCCCTCCGCCGACGACGAACCTCGTCAGAACACCATCACCGACGAGGAACCCGAACCACTCCGCCGTCTACCCTCACCGCCGACCGCGCTCCATCAACCTCTCGCCTCGCCTAAGGTATCCCCGTGTTCCCCTTAGCGTCCTCTTTCCGTTTCTAGGCTTAGCTAGGACCGCCACCGCTCACCGTGGCCTCTGGCCCGCTCGCCGTCGCCGGAGAAGACGACCGGCACGGGTCGAGTACCCGTGCCGTGTCGGATTCGATCCCGGCCATGCGATCGCGATCGGACGACGCCGATATTATCACGTGCATGATTTAATCCACACCGTCGGATCTGATCGAAGCGGTACGTTTTAATCCCATGCGTCCGTTAGTTTTTAAATCCCGCATCGCGTCTGGTTCGTCCATCGCGTACCGGTTCAACGTTTTAATCTCAGCCGTCCACGTCATTTTAACTCCCTCGCCTCGCCCGTGATCGCCCGATCGCGATCCAACGGTGGATCATGATCCGGTGCACGCGCACAGTGCGCGGGTTCACCGCGAGCCTAGCTCACCATGGACCCGAGACTGTATTGGGATTTAATTTAAATTCCAGAAATGACTTTAAACTTCTAAAATTCATATCTTGCGCATTTTAACTTCAAAAATTACCAATTCAATTTCAGAAAATTTGTAATTTTATTCTCTACATGTTCATACAATAAAAACAGTATGTTTACTTTGGATATTTCATGTTTATTTAATAAAGTATCCAAATGCTCTTTAAGGAAAATTACAAATTCAATTATTTAAATTTCAGCAAAATTTATCTCTATTCTTTTCTTGTTAATATAATGGAACCACTAAGTTTTCTCTGAACCACTTATTTTGAATTGGCTATAAAACTTACAATAAAATTGTTCACACTCTTATCTCTTTTATTAAAGGACAATATTTCATTATGGTTCATTTTAAATTATTCCTAAAATGAATTTCAGAAACTTAACAACTTTGTTTTCTTTAAATGAACTCAATCAAAACCTATATGCTTGTTGTGTGGTTTTAGATTGTTTAATTGAATGTTGTATTTATTACATTTTATTTATATTGGGAAGACTACGACGTCGCCGAGGAACCGGAATATTTCCCGGAAGTTCCCCCGTCGCCTTTCGCTGAACAAGGCAAGTCACCAAACCATTCTTTTGAGCATGTTGAACCCATGTTTTATTAAACTATCGCTAAAACACATAGGATATACATGCATTAGCCAAATGGAACCCTTACGATATATTTATTTAGGATCCCCCGACCTTGATGTGCAACCGAAGCCATGCTATCTCGCCTAAACTCCTTGTCACCAAATGATTAAGTATTATTAGTTAGTGTCTAATGTATCGACACGATTGCTATAAGATTAAAGATGAGTCGTAGCGTTTGGAATCTACTATATAATCCCCGTTATTCTTATCTCTGGAATGCTGTTGGTGATAGAGTTATGGTTGAGAGTGTATGCATGGTGGGTTCCGGGTGCAAGCTAGGGCATAGTCAGTAGCACCTGGGGCACTATAAGGACCAGTCTATGGGATCCGTTGCAATACACTTCCGTACTAACCACAAGTCTAATGGGTAAGTCCTAACTAAGGTATGGAGTGTTCCAAACCGAGGCCACCACTTGGAGATGGGTCAAGCAGCACCTGCGGGTGGCTTGTACCGACGTGGCGCAAAGGGGGTGCGACGTTAGCCGGGATGTGGCCCGGCGCGCCGGCGAAACCTAGAGCGGGTGGTTATCGCTTGGAGCATTTCATGCTGAGGTTTTGGCACGAGTTCCCATGGTATGGGTCATCTCGTTACACTTTGGTGTTTGGGATGAGTGCGTGCCTTGTGGGTACATTAGTACATCTCTGATCAGAGTCATAAATCTTTTCGAAAAGCCGAGCCCACGGTCAAGGGCGGGTTGCGTGACATCCCATAGTTAGTTTACTTTTGGAATGAATGTGCATGATGGTTTGACATGTAAGGACTGTTGTGCGATGAGGGGAAACGTACTCCTCGAGTTAGATGGTATTATTGATGTTCATGTTTATTATTCCGCATGATAAAATCTGACTACACTAAATGCAATAACTGAAAATGTACTTTTCCGCACTTTTAGCCATTATCCTTCCTTTGTTATTATCTTGCATTATTACTTGCATTTGTGGTGGCTTGTTGAGTACTTTTTGTACTCATACCCATTGGACACACAATTCAGAGGATGGCTACTACGAGGATGGTCTGAGTAGCGACCCAGTCAAGAAGAAAGATCTTGAAGAAGACGTTCGTCATGCAGTTTATTTTTATTACTACTTTTATTTCACACTTATGTAATAATATGGTCTGCGTACCGTGAATTTTTGTCGGTATGTACGATGTCGCATGATGAACCTCTTGTTATTATTGTTTTTCTATGGAAATTCAATAATGTTCCGATTTGTTAAATCGGGGCACCACAATGAGTACTTAGGTTTTATTGTTGTACGGGCAACAAATGTTATGATGAAGGGGGCGAGCTATACGACCCACTTCCCTATTCTCCCAGTTGAATATTTGCTTTTGAGCATATCGCTGAGGGGGTAGAAAGATGGGACAGTTACATTATGTGCAAGGAAATAGTGGCACAGCTTCCTCAAGGCCATCACAAGGGCGCAAGCTATTTTCTCGAGCTCAGTATACCTCATTTTCCCCCCTAAAGTGCCTCAGATACGAAGTATACCGAGCCTTGAGTCAGCTTCCCTTTGATCTCTATATCTCGGACGAGGACGATGCTTACAGCAAAGCCGGTGGTTGCGAGATATAGTAGAAGGGTCTCTTCAACGAGGGGGATCGAGGGCATTGCTAGGTCGGCGAGGTAATCCTTGATTTCATTGAAGATTTTCTAGCATTCAGGGGTCCATGTGAAGTCGTCCGACCCTTTGAGCGCCTTGAATATTGGGAGGCTTCATTCTACGGACCTTGTGAGGAACCGACTTAGGGCGGCCAGGCGGTCGGTCAGCTTCTAGACCTACTTTAGGTTTTCTAGTGGAGCCATTTGCTATAGGGCGCTGATTTGTGGGGGACTAGCTTTGATCCCTCGACTCAAAACTAGATAACCTAACATTTTACCAGCCCATGCCCCGAAGACACATTTTTTGGGGTTTAGGCGGACTCCGCACGTCTGAAGACTTTCAAATGTTTCCGCTATGTCTAGGTTATGCTGGTTTTTTTGCACTTTTGATTACAATGTCGTCCATGTAGGCTTTGACATTACGACCTATCTGATGGCCCAAGGCCTTAGCAATTAGCCTAGAAAAAGTTGCCCCATCGTTTCTCAAGCCAAAAGGTATTCTTACATAGCAGAAGACTCCATATGGAGTAATAAAACTAGTCTTAGCTTTGTCCTCATGCTTTAACCATATTTGATGGTACCCAGAGTATTCATCGAGGAAGCTAAGGAGCTCGAAGCTAGCCGTGGAATCATCCAATTAATCAATGCGAGGCATGGGGTATGGGTCACATGGGCATGCTTTATTTAAAGAGGTGAAATCGATACACATGTGCCATTTACCAGAGTTTTTCTTCTTGACAAAGACTAGGTTCGATAGCCACGCCGTTTGGCTTATTTCTATGATAACCCCCACTCGGAGCAGCTTCTCTACCTTTGTCTTGGCGAGGTTATCTCTTTCTGCGGACAACTTCCGTAGCCCCTAGTGCACGGGCCTGGCCTTCGGGCTCACCAGTAGGGAGTGCTCGATGATACTCCGGTCATCCTTGGGATGTCTTCATCCGACCATGCAAAGACATTCAGGTTGTCCCGGACTACCTCTTCCAGCGAGGCCATGAATTCAGGAGATTTCCCTCCGCCAAACTGGACAGGGTACTCCCTCCTCTCTTTGATGATGATCTTTGTGGCTATTTCTCCCTCGGGACGAGACTTGATGGCTGGTCCCTTTGCGGGGTATGGGATCGATTGCAAGTCCTCTGGGTGCTCTTGCATGCTGTTGACTTAGCGTGCCTCGAGCGGGGTGGTGTGGTCGTACTCCACCCTTCGTGCTGCCACTTGATCACCGAGGATGGTGAGCACCCCTCCCCGCGTGGGCATCTTTAAACAGAGGTAGTTTTGGTGTGCAATGGCCCCGAACTAGTTTAGCATTCCCCTACCGAAGATGGCGTTGTAGGCGTACGGGGCGTCGACGACATCGAAGATGACTTCTTCTGACCGGGTGAGGGGGCCTTCGCCAAAAGTAACTTTGAGGCCTATCTGGCCGAGAGCGTCAAGTGGTGGCCCGACAAAGCCTTGTAGTGACCGGGCCACCGGAAGTAGGTGTTTTCTTGAAATGCAGAGTAGGTCGAATGTCTGCACAAAGATGATGTCAGCGGAGCTCCCTCGGTCGACCAGCATGTGACGGACCTCAACACCGATGATTTTAGTGGTGATGATGAGGGGGTCTGCGTGCGGGAACTTTATGCTGAGGGCATCGTCAGATGTGAAGGAGATGAGCACATGCGACCACTGAGGCATAGCCGAGGCAGATGCTGTGGTCTCGATGTACTCCACCTCGCGGACGTACTCCCAGCGCTATCGCTTTGACATGCTACCCATGGCACCACCTCTAGTGATGGGTAACACTATGCGCTTTTGGCGGTCTAGGCCTTCTTCGGCCTTGGGGGCTGGTAATATGTTTAGCACTAGAGGGTACCAAGGAGCTTATCTCTCCTCGGTCCGCCCGACTACCTAGACTGGCTTAGAGCGGATGATTGGCGGTGCCCTGTCGGTGGACCCTCGACCGGTGCTTCGCTCGAGGTAGTCACTCCACAGAGCCAAAATTGAATTACAGGAATAGGTGTTGTGGCTCCGATTCTCTTTGTGAACATTGCAGTGGAAGGTCTGGCCTCCCCTTGGGGCCCTCACCAGGGGTCTTGAGCTACCGGCTCAGCCTCCACTTGGATTGTGCTGGTATTTGGGCAGGTTCTAGGCGGGGGAGGCGATGTTGAGCACATCCGATCGGTAGTTCTTTTGCCCTCTCAGGAGTCATGCTGTCGATGCTCTGTTGGCATGGCTCGGGGAGGGCTGCGGCTTCCTGCTTTAGGGACTTTGACTTCTAGAGCCCACACCATGGCGACCGGCATGCTTCTCCAAAGTTGTCCCTCCTCGAATCTGGCGTACTCCTTGAAGTACATCATCAGTTAAGCCACCGAGGAGATGGGATTTCGGTGGAGCTTGTCGAGGAGGCCGGGGTTGGTGATGCCTTCATGAGTGGCGTCGACGACGGAAGAGGTAGATAGTTTCTTGATCTAGGACTTGGTGTGAACGAAGCACTGGGAGTACTGGTGGAGCGTCTCCCTAGATTGCTGCTTTACCTGGAATAGGATTCCCGTGGACATCAGAGCCATGAAGATCCCTTGAAATTTGTTGACAAACTTCTTCTTCAGCTGCTCCCACGATTTTACGGATCCTAGCTTCAACGACTAGAACCATCGGAGCGCGATGCCTTTGAGCGCAAGGGGAAGCATTTGGCCATCGTATCGCGCACTCCTCCACAAGCCTCTATCGTCAAAGCGTATGATCGAGAGAAATCACCGGGGTCAGTATCTCTGGAGTACTTGGGGAGCTTGGCCGCTCAGAACTTGGGGTCAAACCGCACCCTCTGCAAATCCGAGTGGAGTGGGGATTCCTCGTTGAATGAAGCATTCTGCTCGCCCCTTTGCAGTTCTGGTCCTCAGCGTCACTCACTGCGACGACTTCACTGGGAGCCGGTGGCCTTGCTAGCCTACCTTGAGCGGGGAGCTGGTTCGCAGCCGCTTGCCGCCACCTCATCAACTTGGCCCTAAGCTAGGCATTCTCAACAGCCATAGCGTCACTTGGGCTCCCTCTTAATCCTGAGTGCATCTCTGGGTCTTGCGACTGAGCGAAGTCTATCTAGAGTGCTGCCGAGGCCGGGAGGAGGTCTCCAGATAGGCGATGGCCAGCAACCCCTTGGCCTGCGGGAGTCTGAAGGTCCGTAGACGAGCCCATGGAGCCTGATGGGTCTCTAGTTTCTGGTACCATGTTTGGGTTTGGGATTGCAAGCTTTAGGTGGAAGAGATGCTAGCTTTTAGTACTAAAATCCCCATGGACGGCGCCAACTGTTGGCGTACAAGATTACACTAACATGTTTGAATAACTTGAAGAGCAACAA
This sequence comes from Zizania palustris, assembly GCA_019279435.1. NCBI lineage: Eukaryota > Viridiplantae > Streptophyta > Magnoliopsida > Poales > Poaceae > Zizania > Zizania palustris. The sequence continues at coordinate 13,915,350 of JAAALK010000286.1, forward strand.
TTAGCTAAGGGAATTATCTTGAGTCCAAACAGAGCCTCCAAATTGGATAATAACTCTGGCTAATCTCTAAGTATGTGATTGTTTGCATCTCCATCCCTATTACATTGGGGGTGGAGGGTATTTATTGGAAGTGATTTATAAGGAAAATACCCATTTACCCTCTAGTTACAACCGTCATAACAGACTCTATTCACCGGACCCTATAGGGGTACGATGGTACGGGCTTGTACAAGTGCCCGAATAAGGCAAGCGTCCAGTCAGAGTGATGACACACGTCTTAACCAAACGGGTGCCTCGTCATGACAGGGCGTCTTCATAAACCGAATGTCTTGTCCAACAGACAGCGTCAAGCACTGTAATCATCATGCCCCGTTTGTCTACGCCCCTTCGAAGTGGAGTCCCGAGGGGCCTTATGGAAGACCTCCGTTATGGCCGGCATCGGAGTGCCAGCGAGGGCTTCGAATCCCTCTAAAGGTCTTCGCCTAGAGAGGGGGCGCCACACACTTTAGACCCTCTGCTTCGGAGCATTATAGCAACACCGAAAGGCTTCACACCCGCAGGCTCCGAAATCATCTTCGAGGTCCTTGCTCCAATTACTTATGCTGATGGAATTATTTCCCCAACAGTTATATTACTATTTTAAAATATGATATATCTATAATATTAGATAAATGATCGTATTTTTAATATCTACATATATATTATATCAATTTAAATTATATCCATATTAAAACAACATAAAACAAATATAAATATTAATAAATAAAAACAGAAATTGGAACACCGGTCCGTGTTTTTTAAACTATTGTCCTCATAGCATGTACGTATAACTATCAAGTGACGTCAGATACACCTTGTGCAGAGGTTAGAGGTTGAGCTGATTTCATCACCAGGAAAAATACACAAAGTGCTTCGATGATATTAAAGGAGACAAAAAAAAAGAGATCAGCATGGGTACTAGGTGACGTGAAGCAGGTGCTAGCGATAAAACGATAAGCATCAAACCCAAATGTACTCAACTATGGGTGCCTCATTACACAATTGATGAAGGAGATGAGTTCAGGGCAAGTGGGCGGGAGGTGTTATCATCCAGCTACAGGAGCTCCCTCGGCGGCTCTGCTGCGGCGACAGGAGTAGCATCCAACGGCCAAGACAATTATAAACCGACGCAGAGGCAAATGTGATACATACACACATCACACATGCAAGATGCACCCATGTAGAATGTTCAGCCCAATTTGTTGAGAGTTTTGTGGTCAGGTACTCAGGTAGGAGTATCATGTGAGATCTGGCTACATTCCAACAGGCTCAACTGGCTAACTAATTCTGCACCAGAAGATCTTTTTAAGCTGGTGATTAACAGGGGGTCCCTAGGTGGGCCCCACAAAGCGGTGCCCTGCACAAGCCGCCAAATGTGCTTGTCCTGGACCTGGCTGCAGAACATGCGCTGGTTACCCTTTGTAGAGAGAGTTTTGATAGTAAAACAATTTTGCAGGTCCGAGATAAGCTCTAGCGTGAGCCTCAGAGGTAGACCAACATCAGTACTGCTCTAAATAACTGTTTGGAAATCTTTAACAGTTCTAACAATTCTTTCTTCAGGCTATAAGATTTTGGTCTCAATCCTCAATTTCAGACTAGTGTTTTATACATTAAATAGACTATCATATAAAAAATATGACGTGACAAGTGAATTAACGAAGACAACAGAGAAGCAAAATAGAAGAAACGATGTATTCATAAATAAATCAACTTGGCACATTATATTAAAAAAATAAGAAACCAACGATATTAGCGTTTGACTCGCTGGTTTCTTTCCCCAGGATTAGCTAATCGTAGTATATGCATAAAGGTAATTAATTTCTCTCTCTGAAAACTGAGATATACATTGTGCATTAGAGAATATATTATCTAATAGATATTTATAGTTTCTATAGACACTATCTATGAAAATCATGGGTTAGGATGTTCTCAAACTCAGTAGGTATAAAATTTAGAAATAACAAATATCTACGAGCTAAGAAATAATAACTTCTGGATACTCGTCAGCTCAGCTGTTTCTCGTGAGACTCTCGAATTTCGTTGTTAAATTTTGGTTCCGAATAAACCCTTATTCTTTGAGTCTGATAGCTCGCAGAGTCGCAGAGTGTGGGAGAAGAAAAGAAAATATCAAACTTTTGATCTGAAGCAACAGGAGAAGGCTTCTCTCACCAGTGGTGTCGACAGATCTGGACGGGCACGTCGAGCTGTCATGTCCATCAGTTTGTCCAAACAGGGACACATCCATCAAGTTTCAGTCCAAAAAGGACGCGTTTCCAACTCAAAGGCGAAAGGAAATTTTGTTTATGGTGGTGTGGTTTGGTTTTATTATGTAAGGACTTTTTATACGTCATTAAAAATTCACTTATTTTTATGTCATTGAAAATTTTGCTATTTTTTATATATCACTACTTCAATTTTTCACACCCTTTAAACCACTATTGTTTCTTTTTTGTTAGATTTTTGTTTACATGTCATGAAAAAAATCTAAATTGCTCTGATAGTTCAATAATTCTATATTATTTAGCAGATTGGGGAGTTAATGTTACTAAAGTGGACTGAAACCATAAGGCTACTTATATCTTTCCTATTGTAGAGATTTCCATATATGTGCTGTAAGGTTAAGAGTATTTTCGTCATTTTAAAAAATATAATGGTGGCTAACAGGTGGAATCTAACGAAAAAGCAAGGAGAGTGGCCTAAGAGGATGTAAAAAATTAAAGTAGCGAGATATATATATATATAAAAAGATAATAATTTTTTAATGATATATAAGAAATTTAGTGAATTTCAGTGACGTATAATATTTTTTCTCTTATTTTGTCTTGTCGACAACTAAAGAGCATATACTCCTATGGTAATGCATATATCTCTTCCTATTATAGATATTTGTAGTGTTTAAATTTTATTTTAAAATATAGCTACTTTTGTATCTATTTTTTTATCTCAACCAATCACAATCATCTCTCATTTAATTTATCTGTATTTTTATCATCTTAACCAATCATAACTATTTCTCATTTAATTTTAATCTCCAACAAAAACTCTAGAATACTTAATGTTAGGGGCTATTTGGATGACAGAGGCTAAAGTTTAGTCCTGTCACATTGGATGTTCAGATGCTAATTAGAAGAAGTAAACATGAGTTGATTAAAAAACTAATTGTAAAACCCTTAGGCTAATTTGCGAGACAAATTTACTAAGCTTAATTAATCCATCATTAGCACATTATTACTACAACACCACATTGTCAAATCAAGGATTAATTAGACTTAATAGATTCGTCTCGCAAATTAGCCTAAAGGTTTTGCAATTAGTTTTTTAATGAACTCATTTTTAATCCTTTTAATTAGTATCTGAATATTTGATGTAACCGGAACTGAAATTTAACACGCAGTTTTAATCATTTTTAATGAGTACATTACATCGCCAATCTCTCACCTTCATCTCACCTTTCAATGGCTGGCCCTTGTACAGTTGTACTACAACAGTGGTCCATGACCATGCCTTTGTACTGTGCTCCACGAGTTTGATTCATCACGCCAATCCCACTGGATTGGATCCCAAATATTTGTACCGATCGTAACAAGAGTTTTACTTTGCTTTCATTATTAATTCCCGCGGCCCGTTTGTTTGAAGCTCGTCTTATGGCTTAAGTCCGAATGCATTTTCTGAGATCTTAACCATGATGATTTTTTTTTCAAATAAATAAACTATAAAAATGTTTTAGAATTGTTTATCATTTTTAATATTTATTAAATTTATTTGTCTGAATCTTCCGTGTTCTACAGCAAAAAGGGCATTTTGTTACAATTATTACACACAGTAGTAGGATCTCTAGGCGTGTGTTTGTTTTTTTAGTCCAAAGTTTAATTTCACCGAGTCGAATGTTTAAGTGCTAATTAGAATCATTAAATATAAATTAATTATAAAATTAAGTATATAATTGAGAGTTAATTCGTGAGAGAAATCTATTAAACCTAATTAATTTATCATTAGTTTATTGTTAAATTATAAACTAATTAGGTTTAAATGGGTAGACTTTGCAGGGATATAGAGAAAGAGGGAGGGAGAAACAAAGCGAGGGAGGGAAGTGACCAACAGATGATGTGACCTAGACACAAAGAATCAGTTCGGAAGCAAGGTTAGATGAGGGTGGGGAAATCGTGGAGTAACTCCATTTGGCGTGACAAGATGGACAAGATGCCTCCCATGAGTGCCCCCGCTCCATCTACGAGAATATGAGATGAGAGCACAATCATATCACGGTCATGGCAACAGCCGTGACACATTTGATTAAGGGGATGTTTGGATCTAGGGACTAAATTTTAGCCCGTGTCACGTCGGATGTTTGGACATCAATTTGAAGGACTAAACGTGAATTAATTATAAAAATAATTACAGAATCAGAAGATAATTTGCGAGACGAATTTATTAAGCCTAATTAATCCATAATTAGCAAATGTTTACTGTAGCAACACATTGTCAAATCATGACATAATTAAGCTCATTAGATTCGTCTCGCGGATAATCCACCGATTATGAATGAGTTTTATAAATAGTCTGCATTTAATACTCCAAAATAGTATCTAAACATTGGATGTGACAGGGACTAAAATTTAGTCCCTGTATCCAAACACCCCCTAAATACATAGGGGGTGTTTGGTTTGACTAAAGTTTAGTCCCTAAACTTTAGCCCTTTAGTCTCCAAAAACTTGCTAAAAGAGACTAAAAGTGCTACTTAACTCTCAGCCCTCACCCTCTTTTAGTCCTTTAGTCCTTAGAATCAAACAGGGAGGGACTAAAGTTTAGTCCTGTAAAAGGAGGAGGCTAAAATTTAGTTTAGTCCCTAAAGAAACCAAACATGCCCTTAGTAACGGTTTGGTTACTTTAGTAAAAAAAATCTTGTCACATTGGATGTTTAAGTTTGGGTGCTAATTAGAAGAAAAAAACATATGTTAATTATAAAACTAAGAACATAAATGAGAGCTACTTTGTGAGACGAATCTATTAAATCTAATTAGTTCATGATTTGACAATGTGACGCTATCGTAAACATGTGTTAATGATGGATTAATTAGACTTAATGAATTCGTCTCGTGAATTAGCTAAGGCTTCTGCAATTAGTTTTATAATTAGTTCATGTTTAGCCCTTTTAATTAGCATCCGAACATCCAATGTGACGTGACTAAACTTTGAACTCGAGGAACCAAACACCCACTTATAAAACAAATTTCGAATACTACTTTTATTATATTTTTAATTCAAATAAAAATACTAATATTTTTAAATACGAATATAAATAGATAGTTCAAATTCAAATATGAATCTGAATGTTTACTAACTTCAACTTAAAATGAATATAAAAATAAAAAGTATGAAATCTGTCGAGACTTGAATCGATCAAATTTGATTAATCAACAAAACTTTGTGAATTGTATTTATAAACGGGTGCAACAAACATAATCAATCAAAATTTTGTAAATTAAACACAATCAATCAAAATTATGTGGATTGAACATAATTAATCAACCAAATATTTTCACTTCAGCGACGTTTAGTAGAAACACGTGGGGTATTTATTTTTTCGTTCTACACTTCAGTAATATACATTTGGAGCAACAACAATGTACAATATCAAATACTCAAATTATGCATATCTATAGATGATGTTGTACTGCTTGTATGACCACAAAGTGTATAGATAAAATCATTTTCTCAACTACTTTAAGAGTTTGTTTAAATTCAAATCACCTATTTGTAAATAAAAAGAAATGACGATTTAATTATCCTACTGTTTTATATTGTTAGAAAATTCCTAGTAACTTAAGTGTTTCATAATTACATCAAGAATAAACAAATCACATATTAATATAATGATGCCATGTCTCATGAGTTCCTAATAGTTTGATTCGTGTGAAATCCTAAAATAGATAAGATGTATCCATTTTCACATGCATTCAATAGAAATTTGAATATCTGTTTTCATATTCATATTTACCAAACAAATTCGAATGTATCTATTTATTGTCCACATTTAATTCAGACATGAATATTGATATCTGCATTTACAATTTATCAGATACGAATACAAATAATTTGAATATTTTAACATCCATATCCATCCCTAAACAACTAATAGTAACGCGCAAAGCCCAAACAACCAAACCATGCCTCAGCTCTAGGGACCAAGCATCTACATCTGTATTCGTATATAATAAATTATAATTATGGATATTCATATTCACATTTGAATTAAATATGAATGGTATATGAAAATGTCAAATTCATTTAGAAAATATGTATATAAAAATGAATACATGTCTATCCATTTTAGGCTTTCACACATGTGAGACTATTATAAACATAGGGTGACAATGTGTCACTATGTTAATATGTGTGATTCATTTACTCTTTATATAATTATAAAACATTTGAGTTAGTAGAGGAAGCAATAGTGATAGAGGCGGCCAGATCTTCTCGCTGAGCTTGATGTAGATGAGGATAACTTGTGAGACATCGACGATTATCTGGTTGTTCCCCTGCTGCAATGCAACAGATCTCAATCCTATAGATATTCGCAACACCACACACTTGCGCACGCAGCCATTGGCCACGAAGCGGTGCTGCTATATCCTAATTCCCAATGGAACAACATATAATACTTGAATTTTCCAATAGCAAACACACTAGACCGAAGCAAAGTGGTGGAGGCAAAATTCTTGATCGAAACAAAGAGGAATTTGTGATGAATAGTAGAAGGCATAATAGCACTTCAATCTGAATCAATCTAATTTCAAAAATAAACAACCAAGTTTGCTAGGGCTGGCCACCTCTCTATATATAGGGGGTATTTAAGAGGCTAGGGACGTGTGGGGGTCGTCCAAAGAGAAACCTAGATGAATACAACTCGGTTATAAGGCCCATGGACATTGGACTAAATTTGTAAAACACATTTTTTGGTGATTGTGATCTGTTCGGATAGAATCTGGAGGTGTAGCTAGATCCGTTGGAAAGATGACTTCTTAAGCTTTCCAAAAGTCCAAGATCATCCAAATTGGAGCTTGCATGTAAAAGTTATGTACGTTTTAATCTAATGTTGTCCCTGTAGTCCAAGTCCGAGTCCAAGACGTGTAAAACTTTATCTCTACCTCCTCCTGGCACAAAAGTAACGTCCCAAACTTGTATATTATCTTTGGATGGCCTTGACTTGGTCCCCAATCAAGTTCCATCATGTTCCATTCCCTTGATGTGCTCTCAACATATCACTTGATCCATGTAAGTATTTCTATAATTGAATAGCAACAGATTTCATGGTGTAGCATACATGGTTCAAATAAATAAAATGTAAATCTAATATAGAATGCATGCACCTTGGGTTGTTTATTATAAAGTATAAGCATGGTAATATCTCAGACGATGATGTCCTCATCATTCTCTCCTTCTCGGCTACAAACCATCCTCGATTTGTTCTTGTATTTGTAGTCATTGTAGTTCCTAGCAAAAAAGATATCATTGTGTAATATCGCTTGTTCTTTTGTGACGTTGAGAGTAGGAGGAAACCAACTCACCTTAGCATTTTGTTGTTCAAGTGTCAGTGAAAAATCACCCTTGATGAAAGGAGAGGAGATTGTGGTGTTGTTGAACAGCTCAACACACTCTCCTTCTTGAAAACTAACTTGCGTATTAAAATTAAAACAAGAGACTCTCGATATAATAGGATTAGTTAAAACACCTTGCTCGAGATTATTATTTTCAGGCCTTACGTGCAGTTTTAAATCAGAACATATATAAACTTTATGCACAAAGTATACTGCTTTATCATTATATTTGCCAATTACATGAAAAGTGATGAGCAGAACCTGTCAAGTCAGTTCTAGTGAATAATTTCTCATTTAAAGCACTAAGTTCACAAAGATTATTAAATTCAATATAACCCCAAGTATTTAAAGAAGATAACAATTTATGTTCTTTTTTACTAGCAATGTGAACAACATGTATCAAATCATCTAAATATTCAGCAATAAAATCAACATATTCATTCACTAGTTGTGGAACAGATATAAGTGAAGTATTGTACAACTCTTCTTTATCACAAGGAATAGAATCATAATCATATTGTGATAAAGAATTTTAGAAATAGGTTCTGCTAATGTTTTCTCTAAATAATCATGATGAGCGGACAAATGTGGTTCAGAATAAGCATACAATTCTTTATCATAAATATGATAGTTCATTTTGGGGGGAAATAATCCCGTCAAGACCTGATGCTCGAAGAGCTGCTCAGAAGGTAAATTGCGAACTATGAGGAGTGCAAAGCCTCAAGTTATCACCGCCATGCTCTTGGGGAGGAACTCGAGGCTCCAGGCTAGGTTCGTGGCCGGTGCGTAAACCCGGAGTGGGCTTCACCACCGAAGCATGTAGCCCTCGTAGAAGCCCCGCCACTAGAGTGTTCTCGGAGCCTCCTATCCCGAAGGGGCGCCGCCAAAAGGGACATGAAGTTTGCTTTATCCAAGTGTTCACACGACGTCTGACCATTTTACCCCTACAGAGCCCCGATAACAGTGCCTGCCATGGCGGTTGTAACTAGAGAGTAGAGTAGTCTGTCCCTGTTGTATCCATGCCTATAAATACCCCCTATTTCTACTGTAAAAAGATCATCGAATACTAGAGCAAGAAGAAACACTTCAAACTGATCTAAGGTTATTATCCACAACGGAGGCCTAGATCAGTCCACAGTTAACCTTTTCATATAGTCAACCCTTCGAGGTTATCCAAAACCTGTTAGAGTAATCCTTTGCACCAATAGTTGGCGCCATCCGTGAGGATATTAGTACAAAAACTAACGTCTCTACCATATTCCCTTCTGAAACCCTGCCTGCCAAGAGAAGCAAGGCCACCGTTCCCGCCTAGAGGTTTGCCCGGATCTCCCGACTGGAACCCCTAGACTCATCCATGGGGACTACGGAGCCCTCTGTAGTCCCTCCCAGGTCATCCCCCGAAGCTGCCACCATCATAGTCCTTAACCCCCAGCCCAAAGTCGACGACCCCTCGGGAGCCACCGACCTCTCGGTAGGGCAGCAAGCCCTAGTGCTACTAGAAGTCGCTAGGCCAAGCCTGCCTGGAGGACCTCCTGTTACCTTGACAGTACTCACACCGACTTCGTACGATCATAAGACTCAGAAACTCACTCCAGAGGGAGCGGGAGCCCGCATGACGCCATGGCTGCTGAAATGGCTCAGCTCAAGGTGGAGCTGCAAAGTTGGCGGCAAGCAACTATGGAATAGCCCTGTGCTCAAGACGAATCCAGAAGACAGGCAGCACCTCAAGAAGTCATCATGTTAAGCGACCCCGAAGATAAAGAAGCCCGGAGTAGCAGCTAGAATGCCTCCTTTGATGAAGATTCTCCGCTACACTAAAGATATAGGCCCCATGTAAGTTTTAGTAATTAATGACAAGCGCACGCATGTGGACTAATATTTTTCTTAAGTGTGTAGGATATGATTAGGTCCCCCGCAAATGGAGCACAAGATAGAAAACACCAGAAATTTGACGTGATGAAAAGTGACGACAAAAGGTTTGAGGAAACTAGAAATTGATCGAGGTGTTTGGAGCGATCAATTAGGTTAGTATTTATTTTTTATTTTACCATACTATTAAGAGGGGTTTGCATCTTGGTTTTGAGTTGATATTCAAGTGCCAATTTTCATTGCATATAGTAGCTTTTTATCATGTGTGGAAATTGCAAAAGTTACAAAATTGCTAGAATTTGAAATCTACAAAAAAAATGTGTTTTTGATGATTTTATGGCACCTAGCGGTCTGACCGACAAAGGGGGTCCGGTCAGACTAGCCTGTGTTGGGCTGTCCGACCGGCCAGGGGGCTGATCCGACCGGGGCACGTAGGACAATATAGCGCATCGATACAGAGCCGAAACAGGGGCTATCGGTCTGACCGAGCCGATGGCCGGTCAGACCGGGTAGGGCGGGTCCAACCGGGCTAGCATGGCCGGTCAGACCGGGTCACCCTGTTACGTCAGCAAAATGGCTAGTTTTCTAGCCATTGCAAAGGGGGTCGTTCCGACTGGCCTAAGATGGGCAGTCATACCGACATTGCACAGTTTGCCCCTATCTTGCATAACGACTAGTTTATTTGTGGGTGGCTATATAAACCTTTGCTACAACTCCTTTGCTAGACTTTTGGCACTCATTTGAGTATACTTGAGCACTAGAGAGTCTCTCCCACCATTGAGCACTAAAATTGAGCACTAGTGTGGTTGGGAAGCAAAGGGTGATCAAGTGATCGGTTAATTGCATTGCATTTGTATTTTTGGCACTTGATCGTCTCCTATTAGCTTTGATTGCAGCTTGTTACTCTTGGAGGTTGCCAACTCCTAGATGGCTCGAAGGAGAACCCGGTGATCTCTCCAAGAAGGTTGGGGAGAAGACCCGAAAGATTGTTAAGGCCAGAGCTCGCCTATCCAGAGTAGAAAATAGCTACCACTAGTAATAGAGGCCCGAGAATTGCACTTCCGGTGCCGACTCATCATCAAGATCATTTCTCCTTTAGACATCCGTTGGCTTGGTGAAGAGAGCGGTCAAGTGAAACTCACCTCAACGAGGATGTAGGAAATTAGCAAATTTCCTAACCTCGGGATAAAATTCGGTTATCTCTTGTCCCCTTTACTTTGAGCAATCTAATTTGAGCACTTTACTTTCATAAGAGTAATTTAATCTTGTCACCCTAGGTTTCAAACCTTTATACTTAGCTTATCTTAATTTGTCTCTAGAATCATTCGCCTTAAAAGGAAAATTCATTAAAACTTGTCTAGTGCTAGTTAAATATAAATTAGTTTTAAATACCGCCTATTCACCCCCTCTAGTAGGTACATCGATCCTACAAGTGGTATCAGAGCTTGGTCTCTCAATTTAGGCTTTACCACCTAGAGATAAGATGTCCGACGATGTGGTGCACAACGTATAGGCAAGGGTCCTTTCTTTGATGGTACAAATTATTCTATATGGAAAATTCGAATGGTCGCTCACCTCAAAGCAATGAACTTTGAAATTTGGCGTATTGTTGAATTAGGTTTTGAAGTTGAATACAATACCAATTTAACATACCCAAACAAGAAAGATATGCAACTTGATGCCCAAGCTACAAATGCACTATTCAATTGTTTGTGTGCCGAAGAATTCAATAGTATAAGCAATATTCCAACGGCACATGACATTTGGGTTACACTTCAAGACATTCATGATGGAACAACTAGTGTGAAGAATGCCAAGTCATACTACCTCAAGATCAATTATGAAACATTCACCATGTTGCCCAATGAAAGTGTCAATGAAATGTATGCAAGACTCAATATTATTATCAATGATCTCAAGGGTGTTGGAGTAAAGTAATCTGAGTTGAAAGTTGCTCAAAAGATGTTGAGAGCCTTGCCCGAGAAGTATGACACATTGGTGACCTTCCTCATTAACTCGGACATGTAAAATTTGACCCCCACAACGCTTTTGGGGATAATCAACACAAATGAGATTTACAAGAATAAGAGAATTGAGGTAGGCACCGAAGATCTTTCCTCATCCAAGAAGAAGAGTATTGCTTTGAAGGCCAAAGTAGAGAAAAAATGTGAAGAGGAAGAATACACTTCTTGTGATGGTGATACCGAAGATGAGGAGATGTCTCTCTTTGTGAAGAAGTTCAACCGGTTTATGAAGAAGAGAGGAAACTCCTCAAATTCTTTCAAGAACAATAGTGACAAGAAGTAAACCAAGAGGAGTCTAAAGAATGTAAGGTGTTATGAGTGCAATGAGAAGAGTCACTTTGTTTCATGGTGTCCAAACAAACAAGAAAGTAAATATGAAAAGTCTCACAAGAAGAACAAAGAGAAGAGTAGAAATAAGAAGCTCTTCAAAAAGTTGAATAAGATGAAGGGAAAAAATGAGGCATTCGTGGGAGAATGGGACTCCAATAAAGAAATATCCGATTCCTCCTCATGCTCCGACTTTGGTGGTGAGTCAAACTCAAGAAAGAAGAATATGGCGGGCATCGCAATAAAGGAGGCTCCATCATTATACTCTCCTTTTTGTCTCATGGCAAAAGGAAGTACTAAGGTAAAATCTGCTTGTGTTAGTGAAAATGATGATAGTGATGATGACTTGTCTTATGATGATCTAGCACAAATGCTTGAGGAGCTTAATGAGTTATGTGGCAAAGAGAGAGTCAAGTTTAAAACCCTAAAGAAAGATCATGACTCTTTAGTGACAAAATATGAGGAGGTAAAGATTTCTCATGAGAAGCTTGAGGAAGCTCATGAAACTCTCTTTGCCTCTACACTCAATAAGTCCAAGGTGGATGTAGGTATTACATGTGAAATTTTTGATGATACTTGTCTAAATGTTGCCAATTTCATTCCAACTAAGACTAGTATATCCACCTCATGTGATGATTTGCTTGCCATGCCATGTTCATCTAATATTGATGGTTCATTATGTTCTAACAATATATTCTCATCATGTGATCCTTCATTAATTGTTGATAACAATGAGCTCAAGGATCAAGTAGCTAAGTTGAGTAAGAGTTTGGAAATGTGCTTTAAAGGTAAAAATACTCTTGACAAAATCTTGAGTGAGCAAAGGTGCTCCTTTAACAAGGAGGGACTTGGGTTTGTTCCCAAGAAGGGCAAAAAGCCTTCCAACCGAGCTCCAAGATTTATTAAGAGTAATGGTAAATTTTGTCACAAATGCCATGACGTTGGTCACATGATTGGGGAATGCCAAATTAATAAGATTCCTAAATATGGTGTTTTTGATTCTCCGTGGGATCGGAATGGCGACTAGAGGGGGGGATGAATAGGCGTCTCAACATTTTCTCGCGAATTAGTTGGCTTTTTAAAATCACCCAATGCCCCTCTAAAAAGATGAAAATTCAAATTTGAACCAAACAGTTTAAAATCAGAGCAAAAACTTGTTTCAAATCTCAGTTCTGTGGAAATCGGAGAATGAAGTGCCGAATTGCTAAAGTCAGAGTTTGAGTTGCCAATTTCTTTTTCTCAGTCGGTAGATGAGACACCGACAAAATTCAGAGACACAGCCAAACTGATACATAACATGACAGAATGATAAGTTCTCAACAGACAGCAGTAAAACCACAAGGATCAATAAAATAGATGTAATTCAGAGATCACAAACTTGTGTCTGCACTTTGAACTTTGAATCACTTTTACTGCTTTGGTGTTGAGACTACCAAATTCAATCAAAAATCATGCCTTTCAATTCAGAATTGTGAAGTTACAGTTTCAGATTAGTAATCTGAATAGTAATTACCCAAAAGAGTTAATGTATAAACCAAGGCAATCAACACATGAACTAATTAAGCCAAACTAGTTTAGAACCTTGATGTACAACCAAATTAATCACAAATCAATATCAACTGATGAACAAAATCAGAGCAATACCAATTTTCTGAAACAAAAACAATAACACAGTTTCTGAAAATTTAGTGACACACACAATTGAAACAGAACAGTTCAGCTCATAGAAAATGAACAGCCTTCTTAGTTTTTAGCAACTCTCAAGAAATCATCTTTGTCTGCAATTTAACAGTACCAAAATGAATTTAGTTTTTTTGCAAAACAGAATGTGATCTACTTCTGAATTTATCTTCTTTACAGCTATGTATAGCACAAACTGAGTGTTAGGTGCAGTGAACTAATTCTGAAACACTAGTGAATTCACAGCAAAGAAACCCTGAGCAAATATCAAAGATTAAATTCAAGCCAATGTTTATTTTAAAACTAAGATTCAGATCACACAGTGATACATCAATCTTTCAATTTTCAGGCAAAACAAATTCTCAGACTAGAAATCAGAATTGTAGTCTATTCACTAGTCTGAAAATTGACAACTTGTTGAGGTACAGTGCAGTTACACAAGAAGAGTTAATTTAATTCAGACCAGAACACTGAAGATGAAACATTTCAAAACATCTGAATTAACCACTTCAAAAGATTCTGAACATCAGCAGCTGAAGTAAATTTACAGATTTTAAAAACTGAAAACAGATTGTTGATTGAAACTCCTAACGTGGTAATTTCAGTTTTCACAAACAAGATCGAATCACAAATCACAATTTAGATCAGCACCATGTCTTTACAAGCTTTCAAATATGATCAAAATACACATGTTGATTTGAATCTTTAAGTTTCAGACAACCAAACTACAAACTGAAAAAATTTGACACAAAACTGAAAATTACTGTACTGATTCAGACAAACTTACAGAATTCTCAAAACTTCTAGAGGAAACACAGTTTTAAACCTTGATCAATCTTATAAAATGAGATGAGCAATTTCTCAGAGATTCAAGGAAATTATCAACAATAGTATTAAGATTCATCTCTGAGACATCTAAAGTCAGAATAGTGAGAAACTACTCTGAAACAATTCAAGACAGAACTATTTAACAACTGAAAAAACACTCACTCTTGATAAACCTTGATATTCAGTACAAGCAAGTGTACAGAATAAATTCAGAGGATATTTATAGGTTTAAACTTCAATAGCCAATCAAATTGAATAAAGCTTTCAGATCTAAAGATGTAAAAACTATCACAGAACTATATAGCACACACAGAGCAATCACATTCTGTATTCTCCCATTTTCATAGAATTGACAGAAAATTCAGCAAGTAACAAGAAATCTTCGAACCAAACTTGAGATATTGAATTCAGAGAAGTATTTCGTAGACCACACTCAACCAGAACTAGTATTTCTTTATCTCAAGAAGAACAGAAAGATTTATAAGAACAGAAGTGTACCTGAAGAATAAACAACACTTTGTTTGAAGATTTCTTGAGCAACGATAATTATAGTACAAACAAGCATTCACCTTGAATATCATCTAAAAGTACTGTATGACACATTCAGATGAATACCATCTAAACAAAAGGCATGAGCAAGCATTTTTAGTATTTAGCAAATAAAAGGATCACTACTCAGACTAGCATACTAAACATGGCAAGGCCTGAGATGCAAAAGCTAGCCA
Source organism: Zizania palustris (assembly GCA_019279435.1). Classification (NCBI taxonomy): domain Eukaryota; kingdom Viridiplantae; phylum Streptophyta; class Magnoliopsida; order Poales; family Poaceae; genus Zizania; species Zizania palustris. Next base: position 13,930,440 of record JAAALK010000286.1, read on the forward strand.
AATACTAACCAGATAAGCATATCCCACTTCAAGGAACTTCAACAAACATGATATGCAATGAATTTTAACTTTTCATTTTTGTGCTAGGGGTTATTTGCATGTCAACCTTATGCTAACCGACCATGCTAAGCCTAGGTTGAAACCATCATAATCTTAAAGCAATGGTCTCGGAAAACACTTCAATGTCCTAGTTCATACCAAAGTGCTATGGTAAGCCGTCCAGAACAAAGTAGTGCGACAAAGCAAACCCACCTGGATCTTTTCAATTTTATCACACAATAGCATGAATATCATTCATTTTCATTTTCATTTATTTTTATTTTCATTTTCATTCATTTTAATTTTTAGCACAATATTTTTGATGAAATCAAGTTGCGTATTAGCATCCAACTGAAAAGACCTAGCTATCAGGTGTGTAAAAGATAGCAAAAGCACTCAACCCATTCATGCTAGTTTCTAGACTAAGTAGTGATCATTTTCAAATTTTCACAAATAAAAGCCATGCTCATGACGATTATCAGATGTATCCAAATCAGGTATAATCAGCAGTATTAAAGACAATAGTTCAAAGGCATTACAAAGCATGTACTTGTAAAAACAATTAATCATATAACAAAAGCTCATACAATGCTACACAACTCCCCCTCAAAACATGCTAGAAGCTCTCGAATGCTCAGTGAGAGAGTGAGTTAAAAAATGTTTTGGAATCCAGCATCGCAAAACTCGAGAACCAGGCAAAGTTGTAGACTTATCATGCACAGGATATGAACCATGATAAAATGTGCGTGGTCTACCTATAAAGTGCGAACCTGGAAAATGATGAGGTCTCCCAACCTGTCGAGCATCAAAGCCTCTTACACGTGATCTATCACCATATGAAGCATGGTGTACACCACGAGGGGCATAATCTCTCATGAAACCATGTGGGGCCTCAAAATCAGGTTGATTGAAACTCCTGACGTGGTAATTTTAGTTTTCACAAACAAGTTCTACACAGAAATTACCAGAAATGGTCTCACAAAATCGAATCCAGATCAGAAAATCACCTGTGCCCAGAACTGTTCCATCGCTTGTTCCTATTTTTTTTTCAGATCTAGAACAGTAATAGCTTTTCTGAACTGAGAAAATAGTTGAAGGATAAAAATTGATGTATTAGATACCAAGTTCAGCCAAAAAAAGAGAGGCCTGCCCATGGCTATGGAGCTCTATTTATAGGCCAGCCATGGGGGGTAATTTCTGAAAAAGACCCTCTAGGGTTAAAATATTACATTAAGGTCCTATTCCTTGTAATATATTTTAGAATTAAGAAATTCTGGAAAATATACTAAAGGATTACATTTGCTCTAGACCCGGTCATCACGCAATCGCAATCAACCGTCCGTCCAAGTCTTGTTCAGTCTCTTCGTGCACTCTTGAGATCTTCTCCAACTTCACCCGGCCTCCCTGATCCTTCGGCATCGAGCTCCCCGCTTGACCCTCGATCACTCATCATCGACAGTTGGTCAACATCTCCACCCTGCACATCCAAGACAAGCCAAAACAAGAACGCGATGCACCACCGAACACCTCGGCAACCAATCCTTAATTTTACATCGAACCCTTCGATGCACACAACCCAACACTCAATCTATCGATCGCTCAAATTCTCATCCTTGTCAATCATTCATCATTCATACAGAAACCACCCTTGGTTTCACATTCTCACTATATGATTAGCAGAGAAAATGATGGTTCTATTTATGCTAAGTTCTTAGGCACACCTAGTTTTGGTGAGAAGAAGAAATCTATTTGGGTGCCCAATGTTTTGGTAACTAACCTACAAGGACCCAAAAAGATTTGGGTACTTAAAAAGACTTGATTTGTTTTTAAAGGTGAACTACCACACCGGAGGATCACATTGGGTGCTTGATAGTGGGTGCACTCAATACATGACCGGTGATAGGAAGATGTTCACCTCTTTTGAATTTGGTGCCAAAGATTAAGAGAAAGTGACCTTCAGAGATAATAGCAAAGGGAAGGTAATGGGATTAGGTAAAATTGCTATTTCAAATGATTTCTCCATTTCAAATGTTTCACTAGTTGAGTTTCTAAATTTTAATTTGTTATCTATTGCTCAACTACATGATTTAGGCCTTTCATGCACATTTAATCCTCAAGAAGTATTTGTAACTTGTATCGATGATAACTCCTTAGTTTTCAAAGGCTTTTGTTTTGAAAATCTATATTTGGTGGATATCTCTTCAAGTGAAGCTAATTTAAAAACTTGTTTGGTTGCTAAAACCTCCTTGTGTTGGCTTTGGCATAGAAGACTTGCTCATGTAGGAATGAGTCAACTAAATAAGCTTTCGAAGAGAGATTTAGTTATTGGTTTAAAAGATATAAAATTTGAAAAAGATAAACTTTGTAGTACTTGTCAAGCAGGAAAACAAGTCGCTTGCTCGCACCCTAGCAAAAGCATTATGTCTACTTCTAGACCATTAGAGCTTTTGCATATACATTTATTTGGTCCAACAACTTATAAAAGCATCGGTGGTAATAGCTATTGTCTTGTGATTGTGGATGATTACTCAAGATTTACTTGGATTTTCTTTTTGCATGACAAAGCTAAGACTTCCGAGATTTTCAAAAAGTTTGCAAAAAGAGCTCAAAGCAAATTCAATTTTTCTATTGTAAAAGTTAGGAGTGACAATGGATCCGAGTTTAAGAATACTAATATTGAGGATTATTATGATGATCTCGACATTAAACATGAGCTTTCCGCCACCTATTCTCCATAAAGTGGAAATAAAGAAAAGGACCCTAATTGAGATGGCTAGAACTATGCTTGATGTGTATAGTGTCTCCGACTCATTTTGGGCGGAAGCTATAAATACTGCTTGGCATGCATCTAATCGTCTTTACTTACATCATCTTTTGAAAAAGACTCCATATGAACTTTTAATTGGACGAAAACCAAATATTGCATATTTTCGTGTTTTTGGTTGCAAATGTTATATTTATAGAAAAGGTGTTAGACTAACCAAATTGGAAAGCCGTTGTGATGAAGGATTTCTCCTTGGATATGCAACAAATATCAAGGCATACCGAGTATACAAAAAAAGCAAAGGTATTGTAGAATAAACCTTGGATGTTCAATTTGATGAGACTAATGGCTCCCAAGAGGGGCACGAAAATTTGGATGATGTAGGTGATGAAGGCTTGATGAGGGCAATGAAGAATATGTCCATCGGTGATATCAAGCCTAAAGAAGATGAAGAACCTCCATCCTCTATACAAGTTGAAGCCTCTACTTCCACTACGCAAAATATGGCTCAACTTGATGAAGATGAGGTTAAAGATCAAGCACCTACCATCCCATCCAAGGTTCACAATGCCACCGCAAAGGATCACCCAATTGATCAAGTCTTAGGTGACATTCGTAAGGGTGTTCAAACTAGATCTCGTGTTGCTTCTATTTGTGAGCATTATTCTTTTGTTTCTTCTATTGATCCTAAACATGTAGATGAAGCTCTAAATGACCCGAATTGGGTAAATGCCATGTATGAAGAGCTCAATAATTTTGAAAGAAATAAGGTTTCGACATTGGTGGAGAGACCTATTGGCGTAAAAGATTACGCTAACAGGTTCTCTAAGATTAAGAACTAACAAACGAAGAGTTTGTGAAGTGGTCTATCTCAAGCCTCCATATTGGATAATAGCTCGAAGTAGTTCGAAGTTGTGTATTGAATATCTGACTATTCGATGCCTATTACAGGGTGAGAATGGGGGTATTTATAGGTAAAAACTTTAAGGAAAAAACCTTTTTACCCCTCAGTTACAACCGACATAGTGGAAACTATTTCGGAACCCCTAATAGGGCTAAAATGGCAAAAGACTAATTTAATCAGAAAGAAGATAAGTCTTATATCATTGCTGGCTATTTTCCACTGTGGAGGTGGAGCCTTCGAAGTGTATCTTCGAACCGTAGTCTGGGCAGACCCTTCGGCCTTAACTTTATGTTAGTACAAAGACAAGTCTTGGACTCCGAGCTCATGAGTTGTCTTTGTCTTGTAATATTGAAGATCCTGGGGATGAAGTATTTTCCCCCAACAAGACCCAAGGAGTACAACGTCATTGGAACCAAGTGGGTCTTTAGGAACAAGCAAGATGAGAATGGGTTGGTTGTGAGAAATAAGGCAAGATTGGTGGCACAAGGTTTCACTCAAGTCAAAGGTTTGGATTTCGGTGAAACTTTTACTCCCGTGGCTAGATTTGAAGCTATCCGCATTCTACTTTCTTTTGCTTCATGTTTTGATATTAAATTGTATCAAATAGATGTGAAAAGTGCTTTCTTAAATGGTGAAATAGCCAAACTAGTTTTTGTTGAACAACCACCCGGTTTCGAAAATCCTAAAAATCCCAATCATGTTTATAAACATTCAAAATCTCTCTATGGGTTAAAGTAAGCTCCTAGAGCTTGGTATGAAAGGTTGAGAAATTTTCTCTTCTCCAAGGGTTTTAAAATTGGAAAAGTCGACACCACTTTGTTTACAAAAAATATAAATGATGATTTTTTTGTATGTCAAATTTATGTTGATGATATTATTTTCAGTTCTACTAACATTGATTTTTGCAAGGAATTTGGTGATATGATGTCTAGGGAATTCGAGATGTCCATGATTGGAGAATTGAGCTTCTTCCTTGGACTTCAAGTCAAGCAACTCAAGAGTGGGACGTTTGTGAGCCAAACAAAATACATCCATGACCTACTCAAGAGGTTCGGGTTGATGGAAGCGAAGCCTATCAAAGACACCCATGGTGACCAACGAACATCTCGACTTAAATAAGGGAGGTAAACCGTTAGACCAAAAATTATATAGATCCATGATTGGTAGTTTACTTTACCTTACCGCATCTAGGCCCGATATTATGTTTAGAGTGTGCATGTGTGCTAGATTTCAAGCCGCATCAAAAGAGTGCCATTTAATGGCGGTCAAGAGAATTCTAAAATATTTAAAACATTTACCCATATAGGCTCGTGGTACCCAAAAGGTGTTAAATTTGAGCTAATTGGCTATTCCGACTCGGATTATGCTGGTTGCAAGGTTGATAGGAAAAGCACTTTCAGGGGTTGTCAATTTCTTGGGAGGTCTCTTGTCTCTTGGGCTTCTAAGAAACAAAACTCTGTTGCCCTTTCCACCGCCGAGGTAGAATATGTCTCCGCGGGAAGTTGTTGTGCCCAATTGCTTTGGATGAGACAAACCTTGTTAGACTATGGTATAGAATTTTCAAAAATCCCACTCCTTTGTGACAATGATATTGCCATGAAAATTGCCAACAATCCCGTCCAACATTCTAGAACTAAGCATATTGATATCCGCCACCACTTTCTAAGAGATCATGTTGGCAAAGGCGAAATTGTTATTAGCCACATAAGAACCGATGATCAATTAGCGGATATATTTACCAAACCACTTGATGAATCAAGCTTTTGTAAACATAGGAATGAATTAAATATTATAGACTTCTCAAATGTGGCTTGAAATCATGCATATATGTGAGTTTTACAATATTATATAGGGAAAATTACTCACATGCCATTATAATTTTCTGAAATTCCCTATATGCCACTGTCAGTGACTGTGGCGGCTCCCATGTGTCAGTGACACATCGATGGCATATTGGCAAACCGCAAAAATTATAATGGCACGAAAAAAATTAACCCTATTATATATATATGCCATGTTTGTGTGATTTCTCTATTAAAGTGCTGTATTTGGATTTTATGTGATCTTATATGTTTGCTTTAGTATACATATTAAGGGGGAGTGTTGTATTCATTTATATGAATTGCAACTCCTTGAATATGAAGAAATCAAAATCAAATGGAAGTTTTAGTTGAAAACAGTCGTTTTGCTCTAAAATACCTTTTGTCAATAAAATGCCCTAAAATTGTAAAAAATTTAATGAAAAGCCTATAGAAATGTTTACAAATGTATTCCAAGGATTTTGGTCAAAATAAAACTCCTCTATAGCCTTAAAAATTCTTTTTGGCCCAAAAATATCTTATAGATTCTAGTTTTGAGAAAAACCGGATTTTATTCCTAGTTTCGATTCTAAACACCTTTTGAACTTTATACCAAAACAAAATTTGTAGAGAAGGACCATATGAAAATTTTTCGTATTCAAAAGTTTTAATTTTAACAATCCTACAAAAATATATTCAAAGTTAAAGTTCAGTAAAAATTGAGCGACGACCATTTTGAACCAAAGCGTACATTTGAGTAATTCCCTAAATTTGAGCTCCAAAATTTGAAAATTTGGTGTTTCATAAACTTTGGGAGTTATACATTGTTTTTGCAAATTTTTCAAATTTTCAAAATTAGTTTGCTACATTTTTCCACTTTTTCCCTTTTGTGCAAAAATCTGCAATTTTTTTGAGTATGCAGTGCAGTCAGTCTGACCGGGTGGGCATGGCCGGTCTGACTTCCCAACCTGAGTCGGTCCAACTGGCCCCCATGGTCGGTCAGATCGGGGTCACTCAGGGATAAAAAACCCCTTCAGTTTCCCTTTTCTTCTCTCTCCTCTATTATTCCCCTCTCCCCAAACCGAACCCTATTCTTCTCCTCTTTCCCCCAAACCTCAAAAATCAAATTCACATCAAATCTTGCTGGTCCAACAGGGGAATCTTCTTCGGTTCGACCTCTCCATCATTTCCCTTTGCCGGTATGAACCATTTCCCTCTCTGATTCAATTTTTGTGCATCATTTTGGTTAGGGCTAGGGTTCTTGTTCATGGGATGTTTTGAGACTTTTCCTAGGCTAAAATTATCCTTGTTCTTCAATATTTAGCCTCATTGTATCAATGCTCATGTTTTTATGAAAGTTGCCATCGAAAATTTGAGCTAGGGAGCAAATTTGAGCAAAGGGGATTTTTGCCAGGCTTGCTAGGCCGGTCGGAGCGGCTAGCAATGGGCGGTCAAACCGACCATGTATCGGGGGTTAGACTGGCCTAATTGCCTCGGTTAGACTGGCCTCCAACTCCGGCAGTCCATTTTTGCATATTTTTGCTCATCAAAATTTTGCCCTCTAACAATAGCATAAATTTTCTCAATCTTTAATTTATCCTATCTTTTTATTCCTTGAATCGATTATTCATATTCCCCTTGGTTCCTTCAGTCATGCCTTGTGCCGGTTGCTCTCAAGGGATTGAGAGGCGATCAAAGCATGTGGAAGATCATGGGCAGTCGTCTCGGTACTTTCAAGAGGACAACAAAGAGGATTATGCCTATGACGATGAAGTTTCTGAAAATGAAGAAATTGCTCCACAGCCTCCAACAGTTGGTGAGGATCCCTTCGTCAATCTTGTCTTTAAAGTGGATGTAAGAAATCAAGAAAACTTTGCCCGGTTGCGCCACCACAATCAGTTTCTCTGGCCAAGAGATACTTCAGATCAAAGATTTCACACTAAATTTCAAAGGGAAGTGTATACCGTGGCATATGCAAACCGGTCCCTAGCTCTAAATAAATGGATTTCTTGGAGGGACTTGAGTGGAGAAGTGTCTGATCTCAGGAATATTTTTGGAGTAGTGGGTATTCACAAAATAGTGAGCTTGAAGCAAGATTTCAACTGGGATATTATTCGATAGTTCTATGCCACTGTATTTATTCCAGCCACCTGTGACTCACTCAGTTGGATGACTGGAGATATCTTTTGTATTACTTCCAAGCAAGAGATCCTGAGTGCATGGGATATCCGGTTCTCTTCTAGTCTCAAATTGCATGATAAATTTACTCACAATCCCTTGACAGAAGCTGAGACGACACAATTTTATATCCCCTCCGCTGCTCACAAGATTGGAGGGGTCATAGGGATGAAGACTTTGCACAGTGTGGCTCATCGCATCCTGCGACATTCTATCCTTCCTCACCTAGGCAACAACGATGCCATTTGCGAAGTTGCCTAGACTCTCTTGGACATAGTGATGTCAGGGAAGAGGTTTTATTTCGTCCACCTGATGTTGTATGAGATGGCCCTCTCCAAGGGAAGCCTCACCCTTGGAGTCTATTATTCTCCCTTCATCGTGAGGTTGATATTGAGCAAAGTTGGTAGTGTTAATGAGAGTTTGGATATTTCTCATTCTCATTATAGGCCTCGCTTTTCGGCCACTCCTCAGGCTCTAGCCATAGATCCAGCTGATATGGGAGTGGTGCATCCTCCTTCTCAGAGTATGCCCAATAGCTCCTATGCTCTTCCACCTCCTCCTCAGGATTTTGGATCTTGCTCCTATGCTCCTCCACCTATTTTGGTATGGATGCCGCTTAGTATTTTGATCATGTGCTGCAACAACTGATAGTGGGTTTCCATCAACTAAATGCAAGGATGGATCATATGGCCTTGGGTCAAGAAGCAATCAACACCCATCTGTAGGACCTTCATCTTGGTCAGGAGCGCATCAACTCAAGGATCGACACTCTCTCTTCTCATGTTGATCGGCTGGATTCCTCCTCTTCTGGTTATCCTATTCAGTACCAGCGCCGCCGTCACTATCTTGATGATGCTCATCCTCCTCTATCTCAGGATTAGCCTCTCATTTTTGGTACTTGATGCCAAAAGGGGGAGAAGTCATGATTAGTACCTAGAGTCTAGTTTGGGCTAATTGAACTATGTATGGTTGTAATGGAACCTCTTTTTCTTCTTATGTCGTGCTAGACTTAATTTGAACTATTTGCTTGTGTTGAGGCAAAACTCGTATGTGCTACTTTGATCATGCCTTGTTGAACTCGTGATTGTGCTTTGGTGCATGTGCAATGTTTTACTCTTGTGATATTTTGTTATCACATATTATTGGCCATATGTTTTATCCATAATATTCATAACTTATGTTTACTTGCTCCATATTGCTTGCACCCCATCACACTTTTACAGGGAGCTTTTGCTCTTAATTGTTGAAACTTTATCAAAATATCTCTTTATTATTGAAGTGTTTGTCATCAATTACCAAAAAGGGGGAGATTTAAGATCTAGGCCCCATGTGAGTTTTGGTAATTAATGACAAGCACACGCTTGTGGACTAATATTTTTCTTAGGTGTGTAGGATATGATTAGGTCCCCCGCAAATGGAGCACAAGATGAAAAACCCCAGAAATTTGACATGATGAAAAGTGACGGCAAAAGGTTTGAGGAAACTAGAAATTGATCGAGGTATTTGGAGCGATCAATTAGGCTAGTATTTATTTTTTATTTTACCATACTATCAAGAGGGGTTTGCATCTTGGTTTTGAGTTGATATTCAAGTGCCAATTTGCATTGCATATAGTAGCTTTTGGTCATGTGTGGAAATTGCAAAAGTTACAAAATTGCTATAATTTGAAATCTACAAAAAATGTATTTTGATGATTTTCTAGCACCTGGCGGTCTGACCGACAAAGGGGGTCCGGTTAGACCGGCCTGTGTTGGGCGGCCCGACTGGCAAGGGGGCCGGTCCGACCGGGGCACGCAGGAAATTCTAGCACATTGATATAGAGCCGAAATAGGGGCTATCGGTCTGGCCAAGCCGATGGCTGGTCAGATCGGGTAGGGCCGTGTTGACACGAAAATGTGCCCCCACACTTGGGCCGGTTCGACGATCCAAAAACATCGCAAAATGTTGACGTCACGTTCTGACAATCCTTAAACTATGGTAAGGGGTTAACGGAGTCGCTAGGCAATCAAGTAATAATGATCTAAAATTTTTCAATTAACCGAAGTGTTGGAAAATAACTAAAAATAACAAAAACCTAATTAAACCGAACCAAACTGGCCAGAACAGGGCTGGTTGGACCAAAGTCTACTAGGCGGTCAGATCGGCTAGGGGTCTGGTCAGACCGATGCTATGGCCGAAGGGTTGGCCGAAGGGGGCTTCGACCTAGGTTTTGAAGTGCTCACCGAAGGATACCCTTCGGCCGATCGGACCGAGGTTAAACCCCCGGTAAAACCATAGGTGGGACAGGGAGTACTCTGCTGCGAAGGTGGGCTCCGACGTGAATATACCTCCGGCGCAAAAGAATACCTTCGGTGCAGAGGGTTTCCGGGGTCCTCTATGAAGCCCGGTCAAACCGGCCTCGTGCTGCTGGTCAGACCGCAGTGTGCTGGCGCATCAGGTGATGGCACAACATGGGCCTGTCGGACTGAGGAGTGACCTCTAGTCGAACTGACTGCTCTTGGAAAGTGGCCTCTGGGCTCTGGCGACCATCTTCCCGTGGATGGATCACAACCAAAATCCTTGGAGGGGATGGGAGTGATGAAATACTGCAAAAAATACTAAGAGATCAAAGTAATTTGGCCAGGCGACCGAATTACCAAAAGAAAACAATAAAACCGATAGAAATCTGTTATGTAGATGAAAGAGACGATTCACGAGCGAACCAACAAGGACTTACCGTGATTACGACACGGCAGACGGATGGTTTACAGTGCAAACCAGCAAATATGTACGTGCTAAGCTAAAACTAGGGCAAAGAAAGTAAATGCAATTCAAGGTAGATAATAGATTGGATCTATTAGGGTTTTTTGGGTGGGGGGCCTCCTTGAATTGGTCTTGCCTCTATTTATAGATGTGGATCATGAGTTCCTGGGCTCTTCTCTTAGTTGGACACGGGTTCCAAGTCGTCAATAATTAATTAGAGATAAAATAGATCTAGAATCAGCTAATCTGAATCGGATATAGGGTTGGCCTTTCTGACCGGACCTATGGCCGGTTTGACAGAAGTGGTGCCGGTCAGACCAACGGTACATGGCCTGTCAGACCGGCCTGTGCCAGTAATTTGGCATATTTTCGGCTAAGTTAACAAAATTAGATATTTTGACAACTTCAACCAGTAATGTCATTTTTCGCAATCAACGCATGGCCCCTTCCATTTTGTCAAACTTTAGTGAGCCAAAAGCACAACAAGCTAAAGGCGATATGTTCCATATCGTCTTTTCGACACTTCAAGCGTTTTGCCACACACTTGGGAAGTACTTTTTCAAATACCTGCCATTCAAAGCCCTACGAAATCGCTCTCCTTGAAGTGACTCTAGTAGATACCCATTGCTCGGAGCAACTTCATCAACTCTAAAAGGACCTTCCCAACTAGGCGACCATTTACCAAATTTTGGGCTCTTTGTGCCTAAAGGCAAAATCGTCTTCCAAACCAAGTCACCAACATGAAATGATTTTGCTCTTACTTTCTTGTTATAAGTTCTAGCCACCCTTCTTTTGTCTTTTTTTATTGCTTCTAGAGCTATTAACCTCTTATCGTTCACCTCTTCTAAATTATCCTTCAAAAGAGTTTCATACTCATCAACCAATAAGCCATCTTGCTTAAGCAACCTTAAAGAGCCAAGATTCACCTCTACAGGTAAAATGGCTTCTTGTCCATACACCAACTCATATGGACTTACCTTGGTGGCACCATGCTTTGCAACTCTACATGCCCATAATACTGTAGAAAGCACTTCAATCCACCTTTTAGGAAACTCTTCAATATTTTTCTTAATGAGCTTAATCACAGTTTTATTACTAGACTCAGCCTGACCATTGGCCTGAGCATAGTATGGTGAAGAGTTTACCAACATTATACCATAAGATTCGGCAAAATTGCACACTTCCTTAGAAACAAATGAAGCACCTTGATCTGTAGTAAGAGTTTGAGGGATACTGAATCTATGTATAATATGCTTCAATATGAAATCAATTACCTCGTTTTGTGTCATGTTCTTGAGAGGCACGACCTTGGTCCACTTGGTGAAGAATAATAGGCTTGACTTGGTCGGTTAGCATAAGGTTTGACATGAAAATAACCCCTGGCAAAAATGAAAAAGGAAAAGAAAAAAGCTGAGAATTAAAAAGATAACAAGTTTGCTGAAGCACTTTTATCTGGACAATGCTTATCTTGGTAGATATCAGCTAGCCTTTGCATCTCATGCTTTACTTTGCTTGTCAACTAGAAAATGTGGTGATGCTTTTGTTTGTAAAAATCGAAAAATGCGTGCTAATGACTTTCCTTGGATATCATCTATTGCACTGATCATGCCATGTGTCTTAGACAATATTACTTTTGCTATGCTTGCTAGATGTTGTAATTGCAGTTAATCATATTTGAGAAGAATGCTTTTTACACTTCACCTGCACCCCAGTTGCATTCATTGCATATTTTGAGGGGTGGCTGCACTTCTGGGGGAGTTTAAGTCTGTGTCACTTTAGAGTGCATTTAGTCTCACTTGATGAGTCCAATTGTCAACAAGGGGGAGAAATTTTGGGTTACTCGATCTTTTAGAAGAGTTTAGGGGGAGTTTTTGGCTTTCTCTGGGATTTGTTTCAGGGGGAGTTTCTTTTGTCCTTACTCTTTGGATATCCTTGTTGATACTTCTGAGATTGCACTTATTTTGAGTTTTTATTTTTGGTTAACCATAATGACCATTTTCTTGTTTTTGTTCGGCTTTTGGTCATTAGGGTTAAACTTTTTATTTTCTTCTTTCTGTCTTCTTGTGTTTTTTTCGTGTTTCCAGATGTGCTTGCAGGTTCTGAAGAACTGATGGAGAGAGTGTTGACAATGCACTCATCAAGGGGTGATTGAGGAGCCATGTTGAAGAGCATGGGCCTCATGGCTCCAGATGTTATGAGTGATTGTCAACGAAAGTCAAGAGGACATGAAGAGAAGATGAGACCTGTCGTGTGTCGGTAGCATGTGACTCAGGTACACGGGCAGCGATCGACTGCCGAGCAGAGGTGCCGCGGAGTCGGGCTGGCCCAATCCGAGTAGATGGGCTAGGAGCAGCAGAGGATCCACGGTTCTGTTGACTAGGATTGACTCAGGTACACGGGCGGCGAGCGATTTCCAGGCCGAGGGAGCTGCGGAATCAGGCCAGCCCAATCCGGGTACCCGATGCGAAGACGGTGGAGGCTTTGTCAGTTTTGGCACAAAACTGATGACCGTTGATCTCAGATCTGACTGTTCTGACGCGAAGCCGTAGCTGCTACGAAAGCTCCACCGTGTTTTTTCTCCTCCAGCCTAGTGGCATGTCAGGGCTTAGGCCTTGGTGCTCTGGCGCACGGCTGCCGAAAGACATCATGAGCGAAGAGACGTAGCACTTGCGTGGCAGTGTGTCCGAGGAAGAGGCACATGACATCGGGGCACGTGCGTGGCATGTGCTGTGTACTCGCGAATCTTGCGTGTGGCGGAGGCAATGAGAAGTTGCTGACCTTCGGCACTTGAGGCGTGGAGGCACGAGCGAAGCCCCAGGCTAGGCGAAGTCCTGTGCCAAGTGTTGTCAGTCTTCGCTGGAATCCCACCCGACACGAAGCTTCGTCAGACTTTGGAGGCAGACTTTGATAGTAGACCTTGCTGAGGCTTCGTCTTCACAGTCTGCGTAGGATTTCGTGCACTTGCTTCGCACAGGCTTTGACACGATCATACGGGCTTCGGCACGTATAAAATAGGAGACAAATTTGAACAGTAAAATCTCTTCTCGTTTTGCTTGCACTTGAGTAGATTGCATGTGATGGTTATTATGATGTTGCTTGAAATGCCTATGTCTTGAATGATCTGTTAATCTACCTTTGAACACTGTTTTGGTGTCTTTTCAACTAGGACATCGTTCGTTTTTAGGCTAGATTATTTTCTTGGTTTTAGATTTGTTGGTTTCCGCTAAATATTTTTGAGGTGCATTGGGTGGTGGGAGAAGGCCATTCATTCGAAAGATTTTTTAGTCGCCCATTCACCCCCCTCTGGTCGCTACTTTCGGTCCTACAATGGGCGCTACCTCCGTCGCCGATGAGACGGTGCCCCCGACATCCTCGAGATGATGGAGGATGCCGAGAGCGGCCACCCTCATGGAGATTACTTCGTACCTAGCTGCGGTGGTCTCCATCATCTTTGCCGCCACCTAGATAAGCTTCAATCGACGAGCCAGGGGCTCATTGGTTACGATAGAAGACGGAGGGCAAGATGTGACAAAATGCTCCAAGACACCCCGAAGGACGTTCATGGTTTTGGTTGCCACCCCATCACACTTCTCCTGCTCCGCAATTAAGAACTCCATTGAAGCCTTCATCCTAGCGACCAAAGTGGCAAGCTCAGAAAGCCCTCATTTCGAGGATGGCCTCTGAGCGTGCAATCACTACACCTCGGTCGTCAAGGTACTTCGCTCAGCCCAAAGATTTTTAGCCTCGACCTCGTATGTTACCCATTCGACTCGAACGTTCTCGACCTCAACCTAGAAGGTAGCCCTCTTCCACTGCTCCTCCTATAGTGCATCCTCCAGGACTGAAGTCTTCTCCTCCGAATGAGAAAGATGATCCTGGAGGGTTGTGGCCTTCTCCTCGAACCGTCCGCACTCGTTTTCATAAGAAGTCATGGCCAAGCGAGCCAAGACAACAAACTACAAAAAATAAGGTAAGTACAAAACACGACCTTAATGAACAAAGGCAGCAGATAAAACGATGGAGGCCATTGTACCCGGTATGCGTCCTGCTCGAGGGCGATGCCAGGTCCACCCATTCGTCCCGACTCACTTCAGCGACTAGGTTGGTGTCGCCCACCTCCCAGCAAACCCGAGCCAAAGGCTCCAGCAAGCTACAAAGACCAATCCTCTAAGCCAAGAGAGGATCCAGCAGAGGGAGCATCACTAGCGCCATTTAGTCATCTGTGGTGGGAGAGGGCTTTGAGAGATGAGAAGCCCCCTCCGAAGCCTCCACCAATTGGCCCCCATCGTTTGAATCAGATAAGGTCACCACCACAATGGGGGCATTCCCCTTCGGCTCTACCCTTTTCATCACAGGCGCTCTTCCGTCGCTGATCAGAGATTGATCCTGACTATTTGTGTGGTCGAACATTCGGAGGAAGTCCGCGCCAGAATCCTCCAAGGTCCCGAGTGGAAAACTAGCCACTTGGGGCCATACCTCTTCTGCCATGACCGCTTCACCCCCCAAAGGCATCGAGGCCTCGTGCTCTGTCACTCAGCCCCCCTCGGCATCTTCCCAGCTAAGGGCCTCCAGCTCCATCGCTTGGGCCCCCTCGGCATTCACCTGCCTAGGGCCCACCGACCCCATCGTCTAGACCCCTTCGACACACACCGGCACCGAGGCCTCTGGCTCTACTGTTATGACCTCTTCGGCTACTTGTTCCTCTACGACCATCACTAGTAGCAGGTCTAAAGCCAGAGGAGGGGTGAAGGAGACCCCATTCGGGCTAGGCTCTTTGGCTTATGAGCCATCCTCTTCGAAGGGGTCTTCGGGGTGCTAGTAGGCCCCAGGTCCACCTTCCTCTTCCTCGGAATGGGGTCAGGGACATTTAGGTCCAGGAGAGCAGGGGGCTCAGCCTCGAGCACACCCCATACCCTTTTGAACCTCTCCCAGACTCCCACCATCTCGAGACTCCACTTCTTCTCCGTAGGAGTAGGGGCTCCGACTACCTTTTTGGCCGCTCAAACTATTTGATCCGGAGTCATCGTTACTCGCAAACCTATGTGAGCCAAGGTATCATTTTATTAAAAATATATGAAAGAAACATTGGCGCAAAATATTTAAAGTTGTGGGAAAAGCTGGGAAGTATACCTATGGAGTCGGAGAGAATTTCCCGAAGGCCCCCATCCTGGGGCCCTTAGAAAGTAATAGGCCAGCTAGCCTTAAGGGGAGAATTGTGGAGGGAGATAAACTCCTCCACCAAATCCTGCTTGGTCATACAATGAGAACCGATGTCCATGAGACGGAGGTGAACCCGAATGGCACTGTCATCCATCGATACCTCTGCCTCGCTTCGATATGAGATCTCTTGAGGGGGACCTGCAAGGCTGGAGTCTACCCCTACCTCGGCATAGAACTAGGGGAGGATCCAGTCGGAATACCACCGCTCGTTGGTAGCCTTATCGGGGAAGTTGTTTTGATATTCCTTTCAGAGTTGAAAGTTGATGCTCCCAAAGGCCAGCAGCATTGTTGATCCATCAATGCCGAACCACTTCTTCGGCTGACAACTAGCTTCGTGCATCACTGCTAAGACTTCTGCCCTCCCTACGCACCCCTCCTCTTGCATGGCCCACTCGAAGATAGCCAAGAGGGCGATGGCATTCAAAGAAAGCTAAGGGAGCTCCATGTGATATAGTAGAAGGACTTCGGCTAGAAGCTCTGAAGACGACATCGCTAGTCCCACATCGTAAAAGGCCTCGAAGACCACCACTTCTCCTTCACGCGACACAGGAATGACCTCGTCCCTAGGGACCCTCACTACAACCCCAGGTCCTAAATGCTTGAACACTGCCTCATTTATTTTCTCCTTAGTGCAGGTGGACCGATCCAAAATGAAGTTTTGGTCGGGGTATTTTTCGGAGGGAGGCCGAAGATCCCGAGGGGCATAAACCCTTTGAGCCCTCGAAGCCCCTAGCGCTGCCGCCATCGTTGCTACTGCCACCGCGGACGCCTATTGCTGGATCAGAGAAGAGCCTGAGACAGGCACCTTAGCACTTGTCTTTGCCATTTGCAGACATGTTTTTTGAAGAAAGAAAAAAATACTTCATGATAACGGGGCACATTCTCTCCCTTTTATAAGGGGTCAGTCGCTTACGCCATAAGTCCTAGAGCAATGACTGTTTTCACCTATCCTATGATAAACCCCATCGCTGATGTGTGGGGCCATCATAAAAAAATGTCTGAACACGAGATCCCTGGATATCCACGGCGGTTGGTATCCTGAGGAGGTAACGTATCTCTAGGAATGACTATTGGTTACCCTAGACAATTTCGGCCAGTTCTTAAAATGAACATTTGAGGAAACGATGCAGCTAACGACCATCCGAAGCCATGAACAAGTGCTCCCTGCCGAAGCACCTTTTTCATGCTTAGGGCCACACCATGTTATTTGTAAGTACTTTGGCTCTCTGTGTCAAGGAGTATAGAATTATTTCTTGTGCATACTGCCTTCCCACTACGAAGGATGTTCAGAAAAGGCGTATTCGAGGGGCTACTATTGGGGGGAAATAATCCCGTCAAGACCTGGTGCTCGAACAGCTGCTCCGAAGGTACATTCTGAAGTATGAGGAGTGCGAAGCCTCAAGCTATCACCGACATGCTATAGGGGGAGGAACTCGAAGATCTAGGCCAGGTCCGAGGCCAGTGCTTAAACCCGGAGTGGGCTTAGCCCCCAAAGCATGTATCCCTCGTAGAAGCCCCACCACCAGATTGTTCCCGGAGCCTCCTATCCTGAAGGGGCGCCACCAAAAGGGACAAAACGTTTGCTTTATCAAATTGTTCACACGACGCCTGACCTTTTAAACCTACAGAGCCCCAAGAATAGTGCCCGCCATGACGGTTGTAACTAGAGGGCATGGTAGTCTTTTCTTGTTGTATCCATGCCTATAAATACCCCCTCTTTCTACTGTAAAAAGATCATCGAATACTAGAACAAGAAGAAACACTTCGAACTGATCAAAGGTTATTATCTCCAGCGGAGGCCTAGATCGGTCCGCAGTTAACCTTTTCATACAGTCAACCTTCAAGGTTATTCAAAACGTATTAGCGTAATCCTTTGCGCCAACAGTTCAATTGTGCACCATGCAGTTTTTTAGAAAAATATGTAATTGGTTTTTGTTGTTGCATTAACACACCACCAATACCAATTCCACTAGCATCATACTCAATCTCAATTTGTTTAGTGAAATCAGGAAGAGCAAGCAACGTCGTAGAAGTTAAACGACATTTCAATTCATCAAATGCATTATCTTGTAATGCGCCCCACACAAATTCAACACCCTTCTTTGTAAGTTCATTCAAAGGTGCAGCAATAATATATCCTAAGAATATTACTCTATCCTTGCAGAAAGTGCGTTTAGCAAGAATGCCAGAAAGTTTAGCATCACACAACACTTACGAAACTTGTCGAATATGGTCACAATGATTAGATTCATTGTGGCTATAAATTGGAATGTTATCGAAGTACACAACCACAAATTTCCGAATGAAATGCATCAAAACATGGTTCATCAAACACATGTAAGTACTAGGGACCAAAATAGCAAGAACAACACAAAGACTTAGTCGTACGCGGACATACACTTTTTCAAGAAGCTCTTGTAGTTGTTTCTATATTTCCTTCATTTCCTTGGTGTTGGTTGTAGGACTAAAAGTAGCGATCAGAGGGGGGGGGGGGGTGAATGGGCGCCTAAAAAAAATTCTTTCGAATCAATGGCCTGCTCCCAACACCCAACGCACCTCAAAAGACTTAGCATCAAAACTTAAACAGATCGCCAAAGCCTAGAAGTATCTAGCCTAGAAACGACCGGTGTCCTAGATAAAGAAACACCAATACAATGCTAATAAGCAGAATAACAAAGCATTTAGAACATGGGCAGATCAAAGTTCACAGAGATAAATCAGCACAACAGTTTTTCTAAGTGTATGTAAAACGAGAAGGGTTACTGTTCTGAGTTGTCTCCTGAACGGTACTTGACGAAGCCTGCTTTGAAGTACGCAGTTGTCTGGCGAAGGATGTTGATGTGTGTTGCAAACTGCGAAGCCTGCTTCGGAGTATGTGTGAAGCCTGAAGTTGTCGAGGGTTGTCGATTGAAGCCTACAACCTCGAAGCCCATGGGGAGTTTTGCCAAAGTCTGCTTCAAAGTCCTTTGTCGAAGGGTGTAGTGGACGTGCCGAAGGTTGATGGAGTCTAGGCTAGTTCAGTGAAGAGTGTGGCAGAATGCAAAGCATGCTTCGGTGCGAAGTGTGAGGCTACCGAGGCCTGCTCCGAAAAAAACACACTTCGAAGCTATGAAGCTTAACACAAGAAAAAATCAACTTCGAAGCTTAACAGAGAAAAATTGAAGCCTGCGAAGTAACTTCCGAAGCCTGTTGGAGGTATACTGTGTCGGAGGCTATCAGTGCCAAGCCGAGGTGTGCTTTGAAGATGTTGAGCGAAGGTGTGTAGGTGCCGAAGCCATCAAAAAGACACTAGCCAACAAAAATCACTCCACAGAGTACTTCGAGCGAAGCTCACAGAGAAATAAGCTTTGAAAGGGAAGCGAAGCTAAATACTTCACAGAAAGCTCCAAACAGCAAAAAACAACTTCAGTTTCGAAGTACCTTCGCACGGGGTCTCGAAGTCAGACCTTCGCACTACTCAACATACACTTTCGCGTTTGAGCCAACGTGAAACGTAGTCTGCTTTGATTGAACCACCGAAGGGAAAAACAACAGAGCGAAAGCGAAGGTTGCTGGATTAAAAATATTCCGTATACTACTAGGACAGACAAGCTAGCCTTTGAACTCTACAGCTAGTAAATCTAGCTGTCCATAGGCCTGCTACAACTGTGAGACAAGACAATACAGCAAGAAATTCACAGTGCATACATAGCAAAGGATCAAGCCAAAACTCAAGTGCCTAGCAAAAGGCTAGTACCAGACACGGAAGAATAGGTGCTACTTCACACAACAGGACATGCTACCGATAAAAACATCCAGAAAGAAATCGATCAGTAGAATAGGTACCGTGCGGTAGAAGAAGTAGATAGGCACGCAAAACGAGATGAATAAAAAAAATTCACAGCATGATGTTCTGTGAATCGGAGAGCAAAAATCACGAAACCGAAGAACTCGTGAAGAACAGAGGCAAGAGAGGCGGCGACGCTCTTACAGGAAGAAGCAGGAACAAGCCAAAAGTGACCCAAACATTAGTGCTGGATTAAAGTGAATTACAGAATGGGTAACCCTAACCCTAGGGATTGGGGCCCTATTTATAGGCAGCCCAATAGCCTAGGAATATTCCACTAGACCCTTAGGGTTTTTACAGACGCTGAAATAAAAGGAAAATACCAAACTGCCCTTAGGATATTTTTACAGACTCGATTGAATGACTGTGGGCCTAAGGACAAAATAGTAAACTCCTATTTACAGATGACTTATCCGGAAGCAGAGCTTTCGTAGCGACTACGGCTTCGCCTCTGAACAGTCCGATGCGAGATCAGCGGTCGTCAGTTTTGCGCCGAAACTGACAAAGTGTCCACCGTCTTTGCACCAGGTACCCGGATTGGGCTGGCCTGATTCCACAGCTCTCTCAGCCCGGCAATCACTTGCCGCTCGTGTACCTGAGTCAATCCTAGTCAACAGCCCAGTGGATCCTCTGCTGCTCCTAGCCCATGTACCCAGATTGGGCCAGTCCGACTTCGCAGCCCCTCTGCCCGACAGTCGCTCACTGCCCGTGTACCTGAGTCACACGTGGCCCAGACGCAGCAGGTATTCTCCTCTTTTCAGTCCTCCTTGACTACCGTTGACAATGACTCATCACATCTGGAGCCATGAGGCCCATGCTCTTCAGCATGGCTCCTCATTGGTGCGGTATTGCACTCGACTGGGAAGCGAGGCTCCTGGAATCAAATCAAGGTGATGCTCTATACCTCGTAATGGTGGCAAACTAGCAGGTACCTCCTCCAGAAACACATCACAAAATTCATGCAAAACAGTAGAAACACCAAGAGAGGGAGGGGTCATGTCATTAGTAATCAAAATCTCAGCCCTGCACACAAGCTCCTGTGGAACAGAAGTGAGATCCTTGCGAAACTTTGTCATATCAGAATTCAAATCGAATTTTTGTTGAGATTCATCCACTATTTGCTACGTTGGCATTGGCCTCAAAGTAATCTCAGAGGCAAGAACAACATCATCACCTATTAATACTCTAAATCCTCATTGAGCAACATTACCTTTTTATTTGGACAACCCCATTTAAGTGAACCTTGCAACCACAAGTATAGCAACTCTTATCTCGATTTCTTGATATAGATATTGAAGAATCAACACAACTAATAGTAGGCTATACTGTGTTTCTTGCAATAATTTTTGACTTGCCCACAAAAGAAACACTAGAGGTAGTGCCGGAGGTAGGCGCTCCACTAGTGTCACGCCCTGATTTTTTAAAACCGAGAATTTATTGAATTTCCAATGGAAAACAATAAATACAGGATGTTCATCACACAACCTAGTACATACGACAAAAAAGTATAGCTTGCAGGCTATTTTATTACACAAAATTTTAAAGTAATAAAGATAAAAAGATTCTTGGCGATGAACATCTTGCTCCAGGACTCGCATCCCTTACTGGGACAGCTACTCCGTACCTCCGTCTTCGATGAACTCATCGTCTAAAAGATTTTATCAATGGGTATGAGTACAAAAGTATTCAACAAGACACCGAGGATGCAATAGCAATGCGCGGTAATAACAAAGGAATGATAAGGGTTTAAAGTGCGGAAAAGTACATTTTCAAGTTGCAGCATTTGATGAAGTCAAGTTTAATGGTACAGAATAGTAAACCTGAACAATGCATCATCACCTAACTCGAGGGGTCCAGTTGGCTCTCCTCGCTCAACAGTCCTTGCATGCCAATTCATCATGCAACACTCATAAATATAAACTAACTACGAGATGTCACGCAACCTGCCCTTGACCCACTCTAGGTTTCACCAGCGCACCAGCACACTAGACAACGTCACACCCCCTTTTGAGCCACGTCAGTACAAGCCACCCGTAGGTGCTGCTTGACCCATCTCCAAGTGGTGTCTCGAGTTAGAACACCCCATACCTCTGGTTAGGACTTACCCACTATACTTGTGGTTAGTACGAAAGTGCTTTGCAATGGATCCCGCAGATCGGTCCCTATAGTGCCCCGTGTGCGACTGACCAATGCCCTCGCTTGCACCTAGAACCCACCATGCCAACATACTAAACCATAACTCCATATCCAATAGAATTCCAGGGGTGAGAGAAATAACCGGGGAAATCATATAATAGAATCCAAATCTCTACGACTCGTATTTATCCTATAGCGGTTGTGTCAATAAATTGGACACTATCTAATAATACTGTTATTATGGTTACAACGAGTTTAGGCTCAAAAGCATGGCTTAGGTTTGCACTTCAAGGTCAGGGATCTAAATAAATATAATGTAAGGTTTTCAATTTGACTAATGCATTTATAACCTATGGGTTTTAGCGATATTTTAAGAAAATTGGGTTCAATATACTCAAAAATTGTTGTGTTGACTTGCCTTGATTTGTGAATGGAGATGGAGGAACCTCGGGAAATTAGTCTGACTCCTTGACGGTGTCGTAATCTTCTCGACACGCAAAACGAGAATAATAAACAATTGAGAGAAATAATAAAACAAACAATGCAATCATTTTAATTAAATTGGTTAAAGTTGCAGCGAATGAAAGGAGAGAATTCCTAGAATTGAAATGGTGAATTTTGGAGTAAGAATTCCTAAAGTTTAAGAATGGTTTCCTTGGTTTTATTGTGAATAATAAAGAATACACACCTATCAATTAAATTGGTTAAAATGAAGGAGATAAAGAGATAAATCTTCTGAAATTTGAATTGTAAATTGTAGAGTCAATTCTAATGAGTTTAGTAATTTTGAAGTTTGAAATGATTATCCTCAAATTATATTTAAATTTTAATCAAAACAATATAAAAGTTTATTACAAACATATAAATTTTATTGGATGAATGGGAAGAGGATAAAAAGGTAAACCCTTCTGAAATTTGAATGGTGAAGTTTAGAGTTAATTCAAAGAAGTTATGAGTTTTTGAAGTTTAAAACAATTTCTATGATTTTATTTTAATTCTAATTAAGACAATATAAAATTTTTAATGTAAGCATATACATTTTTCTGGATGAATATGAAGAGAATAAAAAGACAAACTCTTGGAAATTTGAATGGTGAAATTTAGAGTTAATTTGAAGGAGATATGAATTTTTGAAGTTTAAAACAATTTCTGGAATTTTTATTTAATATAAAACAGCCTCTGGTCCACGGTGAGCCAGGTTCACAATGAACCCGAGCACTGCGTGCATGGACTAGACCCATCATAGCCATCGGATCGCAATCGGATGGATGCGGGCGAGGCAGGTATGTTAAGTGACAAGGAATGGCCTGGATCGCATGATATCGGTCAACGGGGGTTTGACCGCATCTGGGCTCTCCAATCAGGGATCTAATCCTGACTGCCCGAAGTGAATTCAATGGTCAGGATCTGATCCAACATGACACGGGTATTTAATCGCGCTACTTGTCTTCTCCGGCGATGGCAGTGCACAGCGGCGGTGGTGATGGCCGGCGGCCGGAATTAAGGGCGGAAACAGAACCAGATAAGCATGGGGGTCAATTTGGTACCGGAGTCGAGGGCTAGGGATGGCTGGTCTAGGCCGATGACAAGTAAGAGCAGAGGCCTTCGTTCGGGTCGACGGCGATGGCGATGCTCTGGCGGTCCTCGGTACAAACAGATGTGATGCCGAGAAGGGGAAGAAGACGGCGGTCACGGCGGTGTTGGCAGCAGGATTGGTGAGGCTCTCCGGCGACGGCGAATGGCTGCTGGAGTGGAAACATGGGTGATGTCACAAAAGGGTGCGTGGGCGTTCTGGAAATGCGAGGGCTCGGCGAAAAGGCGTCGTCTGGGTGCGGTGAAAGTCGGGGGCTTTTATAGGGGCTCTCCGGAGGATTATATGGAGGCGCCATCGGAGGAAACTGAGATCAATGCTCATTACCACCGGCGAGGTGGCCAAGAATGGCGATCGGGTGAATCTGGACGTGATCGAGTATGGGAATAGAGGGAAAGGACCACCGGAGTTCGGTGAACATTAATTCGGGCTCAATTTTAGGATTGGCACGCGGTGGCAGCGAAATTCAGTGGCTAGGGCTTTGGCCGGCATTGGGGGGGGAGCGATTTGGGGCGGTCCTCACGGAGAAGATGAATCTAACATGTGGGCCACGATGGTCAGTGGGCGTGTGCGGGGCTGAGAGTGAGGAAAACGGCGCCGACAGGTGGGGCATGCGCGTGGGAGAGAGGAGCGGGGGCTGACGGGTGGGCCAAAGTGGGGCGCAGGTGTGGGAGGGATGGTGTCGATAGGTGGGCCTGCGCGCGGGAGGTTGGAGGAGGCTGATAGGTGGGGGCCGGGTGTCAGTGTGGCACAAGAGAGGGGTTGGGCTGGGCTGGCTTGGAGAGAGGGAATGGAGGGAAGCGGCCCAATAGGATTTTAATTTTTTTCCTGATTAAAATAATTACAGAAATTTATTTATAAAATATGAGCTCTCACTAGGTTTTATAAAAATTTGTAAAAACTCTCAACAATATATTGTGGCCTTATGAATCTAACATAATTTCCTTAGCTCAAAATTTGAATTATTTCTTCATGTTTTCATTTATTTGGACATTTTTAGTTTATCCAAAAATCACAAATAATCCTTTTCCTATTAAAAATAAATTTTCTCAAATTTTTTATTTGGATGCCTCTTTTGGTCCAAACCTAATTAATTGACTTTAGTCAAATAAAGCTTTTGATTACTTTATTTTATTTTTTCTTAAGGTTTCCCAATTAATTCAATCATTTTATTATATAAACTCAATTTATTCATTTAAAAATTTTATTTTCTCCAATTTATTAATTTTAGAAAATTCAGGGTGTTATAACTAGTCAGTCTAGAAGAAAACTGACCTCTAGCTACAATGGAATGACAAGCAACCTTGATGTCTTCAGCAATCTGAAGTTCACCCTCACGTGCTTGGTTGAACAAATTTGTCATGTCATCATATTTGTGATGTCGAACAGTGCACTTGATGTTGTATGTTAAACGTAAAAGAAAACATTGTATGGTTTGCTTCGGCTATTCACGTACTCTAGCTTGCTGCATGATCAACTTCATCTCTTGATAATAATCATCCACAGTCATAATACCCTACTTTAAATTCTATAGTTTGCCATATTGAGAGGTGTTATAGTTACGTGGAACAAAATGCTCACGCATGACTTGATTCATAGTTCTCCATGTAATGATGGTTGGCTCACCATCTTCATGTCTAGTATGGACTAGATTATCCCACTAATGCAAAGCATATCCATCAAATTCAGATGATGCCAACATGATTTTTCAAGATTTGGTATAGTCATGTAAACGCCAAAACTTTTCCATCTTTAACTCCCAAGTGAGGTATTCTTCAACATCAGTAGTTCCTGCAAACATTGGTATATAAAATTTTGGTTTTCCTAGTCCATCATCAACATGGTTAGCCGGTGCAACATCAACATCAAACTTTAGACGATGAATAGAACCACAAACTCCATTTCCATGGCCTTCGTTGCCACGACCTCCATTGCCACGCCCTCCATTGCCATGACCTCTATTGCCGTCGCCATGCTAATCATTATAAACACTTGTCTCTCCATCATTATCAGATTTGTCCACATGTTGCTGGTTGTGTTGACGAACAATCAAATGACGTTTGCAAGGTTGCTACAGCATGTGTTAAGTCTATGATAGAAAGTTAAAGTGTTGTCACCTTCCTTTGTGATGCTTGAACCGTGTGAACAATGCCATCTAGTTTTAGCTCTACTTTTTGCAAATCAGTAGAAAAAGGTTTAACAACATTGTCAATTTTTACCTTCAAGTGATCACGAAATGCTTCATATTCATTCCAATGCTCCAATGAAGCAGGATTCTTTTTTTGCAAAACATTAATACACTCTTCCTCGGAACACATTATTTAGTAGACACAAAATAGATAAACAAAACAAGAAGAAAAAATGGGATATATGTGAGACGACTCTCAACTCTCTCAACTGAAAGAAAACAATGTATCTTATCATTCCAGAGTGAATTAGAGTAGCTTACCGACTTGTACGGGAAGAATGTGCATGGATGTGATGAAGCGAATACCAAGGGTAAAAACTATCACACAACAGACAAGGGTATATAGTGAAGTTTTGTTGGAAGACCTAACAACACCAATTCACCAATGCTAGTGTTGTTAGTATGACACATGATTCAATTGGATACACACACGTGGAGATAAATGGGGCGATTGAAACTTTAGGGATGAGCTTAAAATCAATGTTGGAGTATTGCTCATGTTGCAATACATAGGGAGAGATGCTAGCAATAACTCAGATAAGGGGGTCACAAGATTGCTCACATCTACTAATGAAATGAAAGAGGCAGGATAAAAGTTGAAACTTCTGAGGAGCCATGTTGAAGAGCATGGGCCTCATGGCACCAGATGTGATGAATGATTGTCAATGGAAGTCAAAGAAAAGATGAACAGAAGATGAAACCTGCCGTGTCTAGGCCGCGTGTGACTTAGGTACACGGGTGGTGAGCGACTGCCGGGAGGAGGGGCTGCGGAGTCGGGCCGATCCAATCCGAGTACATGGGCTAGGAGCGGCAGAGGATCCACTGGTCCATTGACCAGGATTGACTCAGGTACACGGGCGGCGAGCGATTGCCGGGCTAAGGGAGCTGTGGAATCGGGCCAGCCCAATCCGGGTACCCGGTGCGACGACGGTGGACGCTTTGTCAGTTTTGGCGCAAAACTGACGACCGCTGATCTTGGATCCTACTGTTCTGAGGCGAAGCCGTAGCTGCTACGAAATCTCCTCATCAGGAAAAGTTATCTTTAGGCCGACAGTCTATGTTAACGAGTCTGTAAAAAACCCTAAGGGAAGTTCACTAATTTTCCAGTTTATTTCAGCGTCTGTGTAATTTACCCTAGGGGTAAATTTGTCTTTTTCCCTTTTATTGGGATGCCTATAAATAGGCCCCAACCCCCTAGGGTTAGGGTTAACTCAATCAATTAAATGCCAATCTGAGTTCATTTGTTTTCCCCACTGGTTCTCCACCGCCGCAATTTTCTCTCCGGCCAAAAAATCCATCTCATCATCATCACCATTTTTCTTTTGGCGCTGTTTCGCAGGCGGCATGGTCATCGTTCTTGATTTCCTAAAGAAGCGCGGTGCCTCCTCTCCACGGCAAGTCATCTCATCAATCGGCGCAAGTAATTTGGGTGGGGAGCACAAGGACTTGGCAGCGCGCGTGACAGCAGCCGCTGCAGCCGAGCGGAGGGCTTGAGATGTAGGCGACAGGAGCTATGGCCGTAGCGGCATGGTTCTCGATTCGAGCATGACAGCCGACAGCTCTGGCACGTGGATTAAGGTGGTGCAGAGCTGCAATAGATAAAAGCCTAGGCCCTAGGAGCTCACAGCAGCCTAGGCGGCGACGGACGTGTGAGCCCTCGGCGGCCGTGTTTTTCTCTTGGCATGAAGTCCCGAGCCGCAGTTGCTTCTCGAGGGCTTCGACATTTTTTTGTGTGCTCGCCTAGCTTCGCAAAGGCTCCATTGAAGTCTTGCACTTCACGAGTAATTCCGAAGTCCGACACGTGTTTTTCATTCCCCTAGTTGTGTGAAGCCCTGTGCGGAGGCAGACTTCGCTACCGCAAGTTTTTAGCAGGCTTCGGTTGCTAGCCACGTAGACTTCGGTGGGTGGTGTGCAGGATCCGGTAGACAGGCATTCAATCTTTGACACAGTCACACAAGCTTCAGCAAGTATTGAACATGAGACAAAATTGTGAACAATAAACTTTCTTCTCGTTTTACGTGCACTTGAATTAAATGCCAGTGATGAATAATTTTCATGATGCTTGAAATGTCTATGAGTTGAATGTTCTGTTGATCTTCCTTTGAACACTTTGTTGGTGTCTTTTCAAATAGGACATCGGTCGTTTTTAGGCTAGATTATATTCACTATTTTTGATCTGTTTATTTCCACTGTCTATCTGGTTGAGGTGCATTGGTTGTTGGGAGAAGTCCATTGATTCGAAAGAATTTTTTAGGCGCCCATTCACCCCTCCTCTGGTCACTACTTTTGGTCCTAAAAGTGGTATCAGAGCCTGGTTAGGTTTTTTTCCATACCTTAACCGGTTCTAACCGAAGGTAGTGATCATGACTTCCTCTAGCAAGGTCTCGTCTGTTGAAGCTTTTGGCTACAATTGCTGGAAGACTCGC
This sequence comes from Zizania palustris, assembly GCA_019279435.1. NCBI lineage: Eukaryota > Viridiplantae > Streptophyta > Magnoliopsida > Poales > Poaceae > Zizania > Zizania palustris. The sequence goes on from JAAALK010000286.1 coordinate 13,958,253, forward strand.
ATGCAAGCCTATCTCATGAGCTAGAGCTCGGACATTTGGGATATTTGTGTTCACGAGACTTTCACTATGCTTCCTATTGCTGAGCGCACTTCTCCCGAGATAATTGCCCAACATCAGAACAACAACAAAGTTGTGAACATTTTATTTTTGGGTTTAGGTCCCACTGAGTTTGAGCATGTGAGCCATCTCAGCACTGCTAGAGAGATCTGGGCTACCCTCCAGGCACACCATGAGGTGACATCCCAGGTCAAGGCTCGGCTCTATTAGACCTACCGGCGTGAATATGAAAATTTCACACAGAAGCCGGGTGAATCTTATGAAGCTTTGTTTGGTCGTTTTCAATCGATCATCAACAAGCTTCGGGCCAACAAGGCCGATAGAGTTCAGCTAGTCTCAGATCATGAGTAGGTGCTGAAGGTTCTTCATACCTTGGACCCTAAGATCTGGGAGATCAAGGTATCCTCTATCATTGAGAGCACCTCATACAATACCTTGACCATCGTAGAGCTTTTCAGTAAGCTCAAGGCCACAGAGGTTGATATCCAGTCGAGATCAAATCTCACTGGATCTGGCTCAAAAACTCTGGTCCTTGCGACACCTTCTGCTGACTCCTCTTCTTTGAGCTGTGCTGGGTTCTCCTTGATATCTATCACTGAGGACTAGCTTGAGTCATTAGGAGATGATGATTTGTGTCTTTTTAACAACCGGGTGCGTCATGTTTATGATAAACAAATGTTCAAAAGACACAACACAAAATCCGGATGCTTTTAGTGTGGTGATCCATGTCACTTCATCGCTGACTGCCCCAAGCAGAACAGTCACAAGAAGGGTACCAACGGTGGCTCCTACGACTCTAGCAAGCACGGCAGCTCCACCTTCACAAAGGGTAAGCCCAAGACGAGGTTCTTTCGAAAGGCCCGAGTTGGAGAGAAGCTACTCCAAGATATCATCGTCTTCTTCCTCATCTTCAAGCTCAAGTGATGAAGAGATCATGATCAAGAAGGGGAAGGACAAGGATGATCTGGTGGGCCTCTACTTCATGGCTTTCGGGGACAAGCCGAAGAGACGTTCGCACCACAGCCGAAGATCCCATAAGAGTTTCTTCTCAATGGCTCTTGGAGATAAGGAAGAGAAGGGCTCCCCCAACAACCCCGATGACGACGACGATGAAAAGGTATCCTCCTATGAACAAGAAGTCGTTGAATTCCTAGAAGAGAATCGTCAGGAGTTGAGGTATCAGGAGAAACTGCTTAGAGGGGCTAAGAAGAGGATATATGAGCTTAAGAGTGAGCTTGCCATGGCCAATGGCAAGATTGAGACTCTATCTTCTTCCCCTTGCTTGGGTGGTAGCAGTGAGTGGCCTAACTGCGAGGTGCTGTTGTGTGACCTGACGACTCTGAAGTCTAGGTACACTAAGAGGGTAGATGAGAGAGACGCTTTGGCCCCTGAGCTTGAGAGCGCTTAGCTGGAGCTGAAAGATGCTCATGCCTCTGTCGTGCCCCGTGTAGACTGCCCATCCCATCTAGCTAGTTTAGCGAGAGTCAGAGCTGAGCTGGAGCAGACTAAGCTAGAGCTTGAGACATTGTTAGTTCCACCCACTGTTTGTGAGAAATGCTTGTCCCTGAGATTGGAACTAATCAAGCTAAAAGCTGAGAAGTGTGTCCAAGTCAACAGAGAGAGTGAGATCTGCTTGTCTCAGGTAGAGGTGGTAGCTTCCTTGAGAGAGGAGCTACCTGATGCTCAGAACGAGAACTTTTACCTCCGTCAGATCTTGAGTTGGGTAAGTGCCAGAGAGCCACAGCTCGGCATGATGATCCAGCAGTTCAAGAGGCAGGATGGGTTCAGGGTAGGTTACACCTACGCCAAGGCTGACTTTGAGAGTGCCATTAGCCGTGCAGTGGAGTGGAGTAAGATGACTCTAGAGCAGAGATATCCCAAGACTCACTCCACTAAGTCTTTCTAGGCCTGTCAGCCCAAGGATGGTGTGTTCCAAGAACAACCTAAAGCTCCACCCAAGAATCTTGTCTGGGTCCCAAAGACCAAGCATCTTCACACTTCTCTTGACTCTCTACCTGGACCCTCTCAGACCAAAGAGTCTACACCCAACACCACCAAGCCCAAGAACCCCAAGCCTCAACCACATACCAAGAAGCCTACTTATCACCGTGAGTTCTGTTAGAGAGATGGGCATCTTGAGGAGTTTTGCTTCAAGAGGAAGCGGGTTGAGAGAGCAGAGAGAGCTCGAGATGGGCATGAGCAGTTCTGCCAGCAGGGTGGTAGACAGAGAGTCCATTGACGTGGAGAGAGGCTAGAGGCTAGGCCGCGTCATGTAGGTGGTGGAAGAGGAGACGACTTTCATGCCCGTGCTCCGGAGGATGGTTTTCTCTCCGGCAGAGCTCTAGGTCGTTCTGGATACGACTTTGGACCTCGTGGCCGAGACTTTAGATAGAACAGAGGACTGCGCTTTGGTCTAGACACTTATGATTCCTTCTGCTTTCCTACTTTCGAGCAGATGGCTCGACACTGGTTTAGCTCTTTTGCTAAACCTGGTGTCGGACCGTTTGCTCCTCCTTATTACCACTGATCATGCATGATCGAGGACTGGAGAACGTGTGGATTATGGATTCAGGATGCTCTCGCCACATGACGGGACATCGCAGATGGTTCTCCAGCCTCACTTCCTCGATATCCAAGGAGTACATCACTTTCGGGAACAGTGGTCAAGGGAAGCTCAAGGTATTGGCTCGATTTGAATCTCTGATCATTTCTCTTTGAAGAATGTTGCTTTGGTTGGAAACTTGAATTTTAATTTGATCTTTGTTTCGCAACTTCTTGAGGATGGTTTAGAGGTTTGGTTTAAGAAGGGCATGTCTTCTGTTGTTGATTCTAGAGGATCTTTGGTTTGCCATATCTTACCCTTCGGTAATTTTTTCGGATTGATTTCTCTAGTTCTTTTGGCCCTTCTCGTTGTTTGATTGCTGGATCCTCCTCTGAGTTCTGGAAGTGGCATAGGAGGTTAGGTCATTTGAGCTTTGATCTGCTAGTCAAATTGAGCTCTATGGACCTTATCCGAGGATTGCCCAAGCTTAAGATGGAGAAGGATCTAGTTTGCCATCCCTGTCGTCATGGGAAAATGGTTGCCGCTTCTCACGCACCTGTGACTTAGGTAATGACTTCGTACCCAGGAGAGCTATTACACATGGATACTATTGGTCCAGCTCGGGTACGTTCAGTCGGTGGGAAGTGGTACGCGTTTGTGATAGTTGACGATTTTTCTCGATTCTCGTGGGTTTTCATTTTGTTCATGACCTGATTTTGAAACTGAAGAATGAGAACAATGTTCGGATGCGAGCAATTCACTCTGACAATGGCTCTGAGTTCAAGAACTCTCAGTTCGTCAGATTTTGTAGTGATCAGGGTCTTGAGCACTAGTTTTTTGCCCCTTACACTCCCCCGCAGAATGGCATTGTGGAACGAAAGAACTGCACACTAGTCGAGATGGCCAGGATGATGCTCGATGAGCATAGGACTCCTAGGTGCTTTTGGGCTGAAGCCATGAACACGGCTTGCTATCTGGTCAACCGCATTTTTCTTAGAGCTTACCTAGGTAATACTTCATATGAGTTGCGGTTTGGAAGACAGCCAAAGGTGAGTCACTTGTGAGCGTTTGGCTGTAAGTGCTTTGTTCTCAAGAAGGGAGGGCATTTGAACAAGTTTGAGTCTTGTTGCTGGGATGGAGTCTTTCTTGGTTATGCTCTGCATTCTTGAGGCTTCCGTGTTTGGAACCTCGACTCCCAGCAGCTTGTCGAGACTTGCGAGGTTTCTTTTGATGAGTCCATGCCTTCGCTGACTCCTTCTTTTGAGCTTTATAGAGATGATGAGCTTGGAGAGTCCATCTTTGATGAAGATGATGACGCTCCTACTGTTGATGAGGGTGGGACTTCTGCACAACCTGAAGACCCCACTCCTTCTGAGACTTCGACTGAGGACGAGGGCGGACCTCTGATCACTTCTTCCACTTCGATTGAGCTGCCTCAGTCGAGTCCAGAGGTGCCAACTACTGACTCCGGTCAGGTGACATCAGATCACCTAGGATCTTGAGTAGTTCAGCATGATCACCCCTCAGAGCTCATCATCGGTGATCTCACTTCGATGTCCTTGTGTTCTTCTATTGGCTCACTTGCTGTGCTTGCTGAGTCTGCATTTGTTGCCTCTTTTGAGCCTAGAGATGTTTCTCATGCTCTTTCTGATGCAAATTAGATAAACGCCATGCAAGAAGAGCTTGAGAACTTTGTTCGCAATCGGGTTTGGACACTGGTTGAGCTACCACCTGGATGCAACCCCATAGGCACCAAGTGTGTGTTTAAGAACAAGCAAGGTGAAGATGGGGTTATGGTGCACAACAAAGCTCGATTAGTTGCTCAGGGTTTTTGACAGAAAGAGGGTATTGACTTTGAGGAGACTTTCACCCCTAATGCTCGTCTTGAGTCCATTCGCATACTTTTAGCATTCACTGCTTCTAAAGGTTTTAAGATTTTTCAAATGGATGTCAAGAGTGCTTTTCTTAACGGGTATATAGAGGAGGAGGTCTATGTTAGGCAGTGTTGGCGTAAAAGATTACGCTAACAGGTTTCTGAAGATTAGAAACTAACAAACGAAGTGTTTGCGAAGGAAACTATTCCAAGCCTCCGAAAGGATAATAACTTAGAATAGTTTGAAAGTGTGTATTGAATAACTTGTATTCGGTCCCTATTACAGGGTAAAACGGGGGGGGGGTATTTATAGGCCCAAACATTAAGGAAAAGACCTTATTACCCCTCTATTACAACCGACATAGTGGAAACTATTCGGTACCCATAATAGGGATAAAATGGTAAAAGACTAATCTAATGAGAAAGAAGATAAGTCTTTCATCTTAGCTGGCAAAGAAGCTCTCGGAAGAGTCCACGTTCGAAGATATACTCCGAACCAAAGTTCATCTTCATACTTCGAACTACCTTCAACATACATCCGAGAATATACGTCAGAATCCTTTGACTTGATTTCTTGTCTTTGTCTTGTTACTGTGATAATCCTAAAGATGGAATATTTTCCCCCAACAGTAGCCCCTCGAATACGCTTCTCCGTTTAATCTGTGATGTTAGGGAAGCAGTATACGCAAGAAAACATATCCATGTGCAGGGATTAGCAGACTTAATACACCTCCAAAATGTATGGAGATGCGAACTTCAAATTATTTTCTAAGTGAATTGCATTCGAAGTATTTTAGAATTAACTCGAGAAATCCAAAAGTCTTTTTGGACTTGGAAAAAATAGCCGTTGGCTTTTTCCTTCTGACGGAAGTTACGCAATGCGTTAATTCCGGAACAAAGTAACGGTCAAGAATGCAAAATGGCATAAGCAAATGGTAAAAAATTGGGGTCTGGGCTATAAATAGAGGGCCCTGACCTTTCTTGAGTACCTTTCCACTGCTTTCGTGCAAACAGACCAACTCTCGAGCCCTAGCCTCCATTTTTCCTTCGAAGCAATCCACGAGATCTAATGGCGAAAACTAGCTTCAAGGGTCCTGGAGCGACTTCAGCCTTGGCCCGGCAGCAAGAGGCAGCGGCGGTAGCGGCTGCATCATCGGCGTCGGCAACTCCAAATCCTTTAGTGGCGGTAATGGCGCCGGTGAGTGGAAATCCCCAAAATGCCGGTCCCCAAGACCTATTTCCGGCGTTGACGAAGTATGTGGACCAGTCTTATCAACTGGGACCGTCAGCCTATAGAAGGGAATCGCTTGCGGCTGTAGTAGAAGGCAAGATTAGTTCGGGGGTTATGATTCGCAAAACTGGGAAGGAAATTATTCCGTCACCAAGACCCGGAGAAGTGGTCGTCTTCGAAGCCTTCTTCGAAGCTGGTTTGGGGCTTCCGGTGATCGACTTCTTAGCGGAGGTATTGGACTTGTTCCATGTCACTCTCCCCCAACTCTCTCCGAATGCGGTAGCGCGTCTCGCCATCTTCGAATGGGCATTGCGAGCCGAAGGTTGTGAAGGAAGGGCGGAGATCTTCGCAACACTACACAGAGCATCGTGCCAACCGAAGACCTTCGTAGGCCCCGGAGGTGAGAAGATAGTAGTGGACTTCGGAAGTATCAACTTTAGACTCGGGGACGAATATGCTCTCCGGTTTCCTGCCAAGGCCATCAATGCCAGATGGTATACTGATTGGATCTTGAGATGGTTTTATGCTGAAGTTGGGGTGAGCAGCCGCCTAGCTGGACCTCTGCAAGAAATCCACTTCCGAAAGGAAGCATTAGTGCACCCGGATCTAGGCCAACTCGAAGCTCGCCTGAGCTTGCTTCAAAAAATTAGTCATCGCTTGAGCATGCGAGACTTAGCCGAAGAATTCCTCGGGCTTCAAATCCCTCCCCTGATGGCCAACTGGCCGATCACCTTCAAGGAAGATTCGGAAGGCGGTCTTCGGAAAATTTCTTCAACTTCGAGTCCTGCAGGTAACTTCGAAAACAACATACTCTATGTATATTTATTCGAAGAATTAACAAACTTAACTCGTTTTTCAGCTTCTTCAGCCCCTATAACTTCGGAGCAAATCGTACGAGCTTCGGAGAAGATTTTGGGCGTTCCAACTCCGACCGAGAAAGAATGGAGAATCAAATTGGTTGGTAGTTGGGAATGATCCAACCGAGTATGGGGGCTGCTCGAAATTGTTCCGCCCCCTCTGATGGATTGGGTGCCTTCGGAGAAAGGGCCCAAGAAGAGGAAAGCCGAAGCTGGAACTTCGAGCTCTGCCAAGACTCCGGTTAAGAAGGTGGCTCGAAAGCCAAAAATTCCTGCGCCTTCAAGCCCAAGAGCTTCAATCTCCGATTCTTAGGAGGATGAAGGCATGTTGCTCGTGAGGTTGATTGACAAGGATGCAGCCCAAAGAGCTGCACAAATTGACGAAACTTAGGACGGAGCCCCTATGGATGAAAGCGGAGTCAAGGTTACTGCAGCTTCGATTCCGGGCGAAGTAACAATGGCGGCTCAAGAAGAAGCTCCAATAGTCGAAGATTTGACTGTTGACTCCGACGAAGACCTAGCCTTCGACCCGCCAAGCAGTCCAATGCTCACCCGCCGCCAAAATGTCGAAGGTAAACTTCGCATAATTCTTTTGTTCTTTTTTCCTGCGAAATTATACAATGTATAATACCTTTGTTTTTTCAGAGTCCACTTCCATAGAAGAGGTCCGTCCCGAAGATACAATTCCTGGACCTTCGACAACTTTGGAGCCAATCCCAGAAGCCACTCAGATGGGGCCTGGAAAAGGCAAAGGAAAGATGAACCCCCTCCCTACTCTGAGCTCAGGATCAACTCCATCTGAGTCAACAGACGAGAGCCAATTTACTGAGGGGGGCCAGTCTACTAGGGCTAAGAAGACTACAGCTCAGCACTCCGGGCCTTCGCCAAGCGAAGATGACCAGCAGGCCTTGAGCATGCTCCCCCTTTCAGCTCCTTTCTTGGAGCGAAGAACTGGGCTTCGGACTTTGCTCGAGCCTTTGGATCGAGCTAGTCGCGAAGTCGGGGAGACGGACTTGGTGGCTATCTTGAGCGAAGCGGAGAGTTCGGAGCTTAATGCTGCCATGGAATGTGCAGCATACTAGGTACGAAGTATCTGCAAAACAACATCAAATTTATATACAAATAATTTCTCACCTTGGTTTTTTCTTTTCACAACAAACAGTCTTGGCTCGAGCTGCGAACATCTCAAATAAATGTGGAAGCGTTCGCCTTCGAGAAGAAAATGCAACTCTTCAACGAAATCTTACTATCTCCGAAGGTCGAGTGGCCCACATGGACAACATGGTTTCAACAGAACGCAGGGCCAGACAAGGCTTGGAGGCTGCGAACAAGGAGCTCGAAGCAAAAAAATTGTGCTTCGAGCAGAAATTGAAAAGATGCGGGTGGAGCATGCTACTGCGGGGCCGAGCTTGTTAGACTCCGAGAAGAAGCTAGCCAACTATTGAAACATAAGAATTCTTTAACTACAGAGGCATCTAGGCTCACTGGAGTAATAGAAGAGCTAACTTCGACGAAGGATGCATTGATCGAAGATAAGCTGAAGTCAGAGAAGGTAGCTACGGAGGTTATGGACCAATTGCTAGGCGTTCTGGAGTACTTCGGTACTACTGGGACGCTTCCTTCGGATGACAACATCTCCCTACTACGCCGGCTGAAGAGGATTCAAGGAGCAGCGAAGCAAATGAAGACAGCAAGCATTCGTTACGGAGAAATCTCCGGACAAGTGGCCGCTGTCGGCATACTTCGTTACTACGAAGATCTGGGTCGATCGATAACTCCGAGCGCAGGAGAGGGTCCCATTACCTTCGATGATGACCAGCTTCTTACTCCCTCCGAAGGTGTGGCCGCTGCTTGGCAAGCCTTTCAGACTTCATGGAGAGCCGAAGGTCACTCTGCGATCAAGGCGTGGATTGACGAAGGACAACGCCAGAAGCAGGCTCGGTCCCAAGCTTCGAGCAGTCAGCCTCCTCCAAATCCGCAGGTTTAGAATTACCTTAGGATTTTCAACTATGTAAAGCATTACGCTTTTGTACATTTATGAATGAAGATTTGTTTATCATGTTTTTAGGCTTTGCCTCATTTGGAAGATGTCGAAGTGTTAAATGTTAACGACAAACTTCGCTTATTATGGGCTACCTTTGATATCTTAAAACTTCACAAGCGCCCTTGATTTCTAGTTCCTCGAGATAGTTCTGGAGCGATTACGTCCGAAATAAGCAAAGATATATTATCTTGTATTAAAGAGGAAGAAAAAGAAGTTAACTTGGAAACTTCATCTTCTGAAGACATTATATGGTCCGAGGACGAAGATGAAGCTCAATGTAAAAAGCCCGAAGAACTTGGAAGCTGGGAAAAGAGCCCCGAACGGCTTTGAACTTGGGCCGACCTTCAACAAGAACAAAAAGACTTTAGAGCTTCGAAGGGAGGCAGAAGAGTTAAACGCAAAGTTGTTAGAACTCCCGGCACTGGAACTAGTCGTTCCAACCCTAGCTCTAGAGATCGAAGAGGTCTTCGATTCCTTCTTGGTATAGATATCAATTTTTCATGATGTAATCATATTTGTTCGCATAATAAATATCGATTTAAAATTGTCTCCTTATTTATTAGCCCCTCTTTGGGCGTAAGAAACTTCGAATTGTATTCAAAGATGGTTAGGCATAAAGAAAACTTAGGAGTACAATTTTTGGGGTTCGGAGCCCCTCAGCAATTTAAAGATTGATTAAAATCTTATAAAATGTCTTCGACTATTTGTAGTCTGAAGATTGGCAACTTAGTACCTTATGTTTTTGAAAGAAATCACTTGAGATAACTTTCGGGACACTTTAGTGTCTTAGATAATTTGTCACTTTGGACTTTCCTAACAGACATTCGAAGCTCATGGCTCAAACTCTGTTTTGTTTTGGCCTCCTTCGGCTCTTTTTTGCGAATTCTGTCAAACCAGTGGTTTGGAGTTCGCAGTGGTCTCTTTGAACTCTTTTTACGGATGTCTACAAGTCGGTGGCTTGGACTCCGCATGATTTGGTCTCCTTGGACTCTTTTTATGGATGTCTACCAGCCGATGGCTTGGACTCCGTATGATGTGGTTTTGGGCTCTTTTACGGATGCCTACAAGCTGGTGGCTTGGACTCCGGATTATGTCAGCCCCCACGTCAGAAACTTTGAACCAATGGTTCAAAGTCCGAAAATATGATTCAAATTAATGACACTTCCCTCTCGGTCAACTCCACGGTTCCAGTGCGTCCACTCGGAAGCTGGAAGTTTATGAGGGGTAGGCACTATCTGAACCATATGCTTTATTGATTCGAAAAGTGATTATACATGATTACAAGGAGCCCTTATGCGAAGTATCGCTTTAGGTGCTCCGCATGCCAAGTATGTGCTAACTCTTCACCTTCCAAATTAGCTAATTTAAAAGAGCCAGGACATCCTGAATGAACAATTAAGTATGGACCTTCCCATTTATTTCCTAATTTTCCTGGCGCTATGATGGTTCGTAAAACGAGATGACTCGGTCTAAGCTCATTGATCTTAACCTTCGGGTCAAACCAAGCCTTCGTCTGCTGGTGATACTTTGATAAATTGGCCACAGATCAAAGTCTTGTCTCCTCTGTTAAATCCAGCGAAGCTTGTCTTTCTCCTTCAATCTCCGGTTCGGTGCTGCGAAGTGATCCTCCTTTGAGCTCCGTTGGAGTCATAGCTTCATCCCCGAATAGCAATCTGAATGGAGTGAAACCTGTGGACCTTGTTTGCGTAGTCCGAATGGACCATAAAATCTTCGGAAGTTCTTCGGTCCATAGTCCTTTTGCCAATCCTACAATCCTTCGATTTAGCCCTGACAAAATATTTCCATTGGCTCTTTCTACAGCTCCATTAGACTGAGGATGTCTCACTGCAGCAAAACATAACTGGATGCCTAGATCTTCGCAAAACTTCCTAAAAGGTTCTGCATCGAACTGTGTTCCATTATCAACTGTGAGTTGCCTAGGCATTCCGAACCGACAAATGATACTCTTCCAAAAGAATTTCTGTACATTGTTCGAAGTGATAGCTGTTAAGGGCTCTACTTCTACCCACTTAGAAAAATATTCAATAGCTACCACTGCGAACTTTAGATTTCCCTTAGCTACTGGAAAGAGACCAATCAAATCCATACCCCATCTGGCCATGGGCCATACCGGAGCAATAACTTGAAGAGCTGTTGGTGGGCGATGACTCCGTCGACCCATCCACTGACATCCTTGGCATGTGCGGACTAAGTTCTCCGCATCTGCTACTATCGTAGGCCAATAAAGCCCCTGGCGAATTGTTTTTCCTGCCAAAGCTCGAGGGGCCAGATGGCTACCGCAAAGCCCTTCATGAATTTCTCGAAGAATATCTTGGCCTTTGGTTTGGGATATACATCGGAGTAAAGGGGAACATACTCCGGCCTTGTATAAAATACCATTGATTATTTGATAATTCCTGGCTCTGAGTTTCAATCTTGAAAACTGTGGCTCTTCAGACGAATTTGCTCCTCCTTGCAAAAGTTCCATGATTGAATTTCTCCAATCTGTACTTGGAATGCAAAGAATCTCTGCAGAGGGAATTGGTGGCACCGAAGGTGTACTGAGCTCCTCATAAAAAGCCTCTTCTGGTATATCCATAGCTTCGGCTGCAGCTTTTGCTAAGATGTCCGCTTGCACATTTTCTGCTCTTGGTATACTCTGAATGGAAATACCCTTGAATTGTGCTTCGATCTTACGGATTTCTTCTAAGTACTTTGCAAGCTGTGGATGCCGAACTTGAAAACTTTTATCTACGTGCCCTGCTACTATTTGAGAATCTGTCTTTAGAACAACTCTTGTAGCCCCTAGAGCACGTGCTTTTCGGAGTCCTAGTAAAATCCCTTCATACTCTGCTATATTATTGGTAGACTTAAAGTTTAGTCTTGCGGAGTACATTGCTCTTTGACCTGAAGGCGAAGTTAAAACTGCTCCAACACCTGCTCCGGATGGTTGGAAAGCTCTATTAGAAAAAACAGTCCAAATTCCTTCACTTGACTTCTCCGGAACCCACGTTGCAGAGGGAGTCCATTCTGCTACGAAATCTGCCAAGACTTGCGATTTGATTGCTGTCCTTGCCAGAAAGGATATGCCGAAGGGTACTAGTTCGACTGCCCACTTTCCAATTCTTCCAGTGGAGTCTTTACTTCGGAGCATATCTCCCAAAGGATACGAAGTTGGTACAATTACATTATGAGCCAAAAAATAATGTCTCAATTTCCTCGAAGCCATTATCAGAGCATAAGTGAACTTTTCGAGCTCGGAATACCTTGTCTTCGCTCCTGACAATGCTTCGGACACAAAATAAACTGGATTTTGTACCAACTTCCCATTGAAATCCATTTTTCTGACGAGGACTGCGCTGACAGCAGAGCCTGTAGCTGCAAGGTAAAGGAGTAGGGTTTCGTCCGAAATAGGCACCGTGAGTGTAGCAAGATTACTGAGATACTCTTTAATATCTTCGAAGCTTTTCTGACACTCCGGTGTCCATGCAAAATCTTCGGACCCTTTTAATGCTTTAAAGATGGGCAAACTTCTCTCCGCAGACCTTGCCAAAAACCTGCTAAGTGTTGCCAGACGACCAGTCAGCTTTTTCACTTGCTTTAAATTTTCTAGAGGAGCCATCTTCTGCAGCGCAGTTATCTCAGTAGGGCTAGCTTCAATCCCTTTGCTTGAAACTAAATACCCTAACAACTTCCCAGCCTTAGCTCCAAAGATACATTTCTTGGGGTTAAGACAGATCCCACATGCCCGAAGGCTATTAAATGTTTCTGCTAAGTCTAGGCTATGTTGGTGCTTTAAAGCACTCTTTATTACAATATCATCCATATAGGCCTCTACATTACGACCTAATTGATGACCTAGAGCCTTAGCAACTAACCTCGAAAAAGTAGCCCCGGTATTTCTTAAGCCAAAGGGCATTCTTACATAACAGAAGACTCCTGAAGGAGTTACGAAGCTTGTCTTGATTTCATCTTCACGTTTCAACCATATCTGATGATAACCGGAGTACGCGTCAAGGAAACTTAATAACTCCGAACCTGCAGTGGAGTCGACCAATTGATCAATTCGGGGCATGGGGTAGGGGTCACGAGGGCATGCTTTATTCAAGGATGTGAAATCAATGCACATGCGCCACTTCCCGGAAGATTTCTTCCTGACGAAGACTGGGTTGGCTAACCATTCCGTGTGAGCCACTTCTCTGATTATCCCAGCCTTCAGCAATTTTTCAACTTCGTCTTTGGCAAGAATAGCTCTTTCTGCAGACATTTTTCGAAGTCCTTCCCGAACAGGCCGGGCCTTCGGGTTTACAAGTAAACTGTGCTCAATAATATCCCGACTGACTCCGGTGATGTCTTCGTCAGACCAAGCAAAGACATCTAAATTCTCCTCAACTACTTTCTCCAAGGAGGTAGCAACTTATGGAGGCAAATCTTTACCAAATTGAAATGAATATTCTTTGCCATCTTTAACAATAACCTTCGTTGCAATCTCTCCTTCAGGACTTGGTCTTGGGAAGGATTTCTTCGAAGATTCGCTAGGATCAGAAAAATTTTCTTGATTATCTTGCACACTATTCACTTGTCTTGGATCAAGAGGGGGGCCGTGACCATACTCCACTCTTCGGGCGGTAGCTTGATCTCCGAAGATAGTGAGCACTCCCGCTTGTGTGGGCATCTTCATGCACAAGTAATTGTGGTGCGCCACAGCTCCAAATTGATTTAACATACCTCTCCCAAAGATGACGTTGTATGCATATGGAGCATCTACGATGTCGAAGATTACTTCCTTTGTCCTGGCTAACAGCCCTTCTCCGAAGATAACTTCCAGGCCAATTTGGCCGAGGGCATCAAGCGGAGGTCCTGCGAAGCCTTGCAAAGGGCAAGCCGCTGGAAGAAGTTGCTTTCTGGAGATGCATAGTTGATCGAAGGCTTGAACAAAAATAATGTCTGCCGAACTCCCTCCGTCAATTAGCACTCTTCGAACCTCAGTCCCTGCAATGTCGGTAGTAATGACAAGTGGGCCTGCATGTGGAAATTTAATGCCAGCTGCATCCTCTACAGAAAAAGATATTGGTACATGGGATCATTCAGGCATAGCAGCTACAGATGAAGAAGTTCCAATATGCCCCACTTCTCTGACATACTCTCTTCTCTGCCTCTTTGACATGCTTCCGAGAGTCTCTCCTCCGGAGATTGAGAGGACTACTCTTTTTCCTCGATCTTGCCCTTCTTCCTGCTTCGGAGGTGGCATAACATTGACCACCGGAGGGCGCCTTGCTGGATCGAAGTTCTCTATTCGCGCCACAGCCTGGACAGGCTCTAGACGCACTTCGGTTTGAACTCGGTCAGTAGTACCTCGACCTGAAGTTCTATCTAAATACTCTCCTCTCAGAGTAAGTATAGCTTTGCACGCGTTAGTTGCGTGACTTCGGTTCTCACCATGAATGCAGCAGAAGAAAGTTTGGCCTTTTCCGGCCGATTTCCCTGGAGGCCTCCAACTGCTGGTTTTACTTCCCGATGGCCGTGGAGCTCTCTGGGCAAACTTTTGCGGAGGTGCAATGTTCAGAACTTCTGAACGAGGATGCTTTTTCCCCCTTCTCCTATCATGCCGAGCTTCGAAGACAGGTCCCTGCGGCTGTGTCGAAGTTTTCACTTCCAATTTTACTTCCTGCAGTATGGACGGAGTAGCTGCAGTTCTCTGAAGCCAGCCCTTTTCTGACCTTGCATATTCTTCAAAATAGGACATCAGCTGAGAAATAGAAGATATGCTTTTCCGGTGAAGTTTATCAAGTAGGCCTGGATGAATGACTCCCTCTCGAGCTGCGTCAACTACCGAAGATGTAGTTAACCCTCGAATTTGCGACTTCGTATGAGCGAAGCACTTGAAGTATTGTCTTAGGGTTTCTCCAGGGAGCTGCTTCACCTGGAAAAGACTTCCCGTTGACATTGGAGGCACGAAGGTGCCCTGGAAATTACTCACGAACTTTTTCTTCAATTGCCCCCATGAACTGATTGATCCTGGTTTTAAAGACCAGAACCATCGCAAAGCTACTCCTTGAAGAGCCAGGGGAAACATTTTGCCATGGTGTCCCGCACTCCTCCACTGGCTTCAATCGCCAAAGCATAAGATCGGACAAATTCTCTAGGATCTTCATCTCCGGCATACTTGCAACGTTTCAAAGTCTTAAACTTCGGGTCGAAGCGTACTTTCTGCATCTTGGGATGTAGCAGAGACTCAGTGTCAAAGGAGGCGTTCTTCGGGGCTTCAGGATAGTTAGGTTCGTCGTCTTCAGGCACTTCAGGAATAACTGGGATGGCTTGAGAGCGAAGCCTATTTGCAGATTCTTGCCGCCATCTCGCTACTTCGGCTTGGAGACTGGCCATCTGAGCGGCCATATCGCCAAGTCTGTCTTCATCTCCTCTGGAAGGATCTTCCGGATCTCGAGAACTGTAGGGATCGGTTTGAAGTGGAACTTGGGGTGGAAGAGGGACTCCGGGTGGCCGAAGTATAGATGGAGTTGGCGGAGGAACTCCGTATGCTTGAGGAATGGGAACCCCTTCCGGGGTTTGAGGTGGAGGAAACGTCGAAGGTCCTCTGACCTCAACTGTATCTGGAGGTCCTACTCCGGAGGTCCGGAGGGACCTCCGAACAGGATTACCGGCTGCACTCCGCTTAGGAGGCATGGTGTAAGAAGTTAGTAGAGAACGAAGTTTCTTGGACTAGGTTCCCCACGGACGGCGCCAACTGTTGGCGTAAAAGATTACGCTAACAGGTTTCTGAAGATTAGAAACTAACAAACGAAGTGTTTGCGAAGGAAACTATTCCAAGCCTCCGAAAGGATAATTACTTAGAATAGTTTGAAAGTGTATTGAATAACTTGTATTCGGTCCCTATTACAGGGTAAAACGGGGGGTATTTATAGGCCCAAACATTAAGGAAAAGACCTTATTACCCCTCTATTACAACCGACATAGTGGAAACTATTCGGTACCCTTAATAGGGCTAAAATGGTAAAAGACTAATCTAATGAGAAAGAAGATAAGTCTTTCATCTTAGCTGGCAAAGAAGCTCTCGGAAGAGTCCACGTTCGAAGATATACTCCGAACCAGAGTCCGTCTTCATACTTCGAACTACCTTCAACGTACATC
Source organism: Zizania palustris (assembly GCA_019279435.1). NCBI lineage: Eukaryota > Viridiplantae > Streptophyta > Magnoliopsida > Poales > Poaceae > Zizania > Zizania palustris. The sequence goes on from JAAALK010000286.1 coordinate 13,974,006, forward strand.
CGAGAATATACGTCGGAATCCTTTGACTTGATTTCTTGTCTTTGTCTTGTTACTGTGATAATCCTGAAGATGGAATATTTTCCCCCAACAGGCAGCCCCCCGGTTTTGAGAACCCTAAGTTTCCTCGACATGTTTTCAAGCTGCAGAAAGCTTTATATGGTCTGAAGCAAGCCCCTAGGGCCTAGTATGACCGTTTAAAGTAGTTTTTGATGGGGAGTTCCTTTGTGATGGGTTCTGTGGACAAGACTCTTTTCTTGCTCAGAGATGGCACATACTTCTTAATTGCTCAGATTTACGTGGATGACATTATTTTTGGTGGTTCTACTAATGAGCTTGTGTCCATGTTTTCTGAGCAGATGCACAGCGAGTTTGAGATGAGCTTCATGGGTGAGCTCAAGTACTTCTTAGGGCTCTAGATCAAGCAAACCAAGGATGGCATCTTTATCCACTAGAGCAAGTACACGCGGGACATGCTAAAGAAGTTTGACTTTGGTGGAGAGCTGAAGCCTTAGATGACCCCAATGAGTACATCTGGGGGCCTGGACAAGGACGAGAGCAGCGTCAAGGTCAACGAGAGAGAGTATCGAGGGATTATTGGATCGCTGCTATACTTGACGGCGACGAGACCGGACATTCAGTTTTTCATGGGACTGTGCGCGCACTTCCAGTTTTCACCACGCGAATCTCATCGGTAGGCTGTCAAGCGCATTTTCAGGTATCTTACCTATGTGCCTGATCTAATTCTTTACTATTCAACATCATCGTCTCTTGATTTATCTGGTTTTTCTAACACGAATTTTGGTGGGTGTCGGCTGGATCGCAAGTCGACTTCTGGTACATGCCATTTTCTTTGTTCTTCGCTTGTTTCTTGGTATTCTCGAAAGAAATCTGGAGTTGTGCTTTCTACCATAGAGGCTAAGTATGTAGCTGCTGCTCATAGTTGGTTTGGATGATTTCCACGTTGAGAGATTTTGGGTTGTTCTTCCCTGCTAGAGTACCTTTGTTTTGTGATAGTACCAGCGCGATTAGTGTAGGGAAAACCTATGTCTTCATTCAAAAACCAAACATATTGATGTGCGCTTTCACTTTATGAGGGATCAGTATGAGAAAGGTGTCACTGACCTTATTCATGTTGATACTCATCATTAGTTGGCTGACATTTTCATCAAACCCCTAGATCAGTCTACTTTTGAGCGTTTGCGAGGGGATTTGGGAGTTGTGTATCCTTTTTAGGATATTTTGAGTCAGTTTTCTTTCTTCTTTACTCTTTTCTTGAGTCTTTTAGTGTGAGTTCACATCATGCATATTCACATATCACACTTTGAGCTTGCTTCTGTTATATGATTGACCTGCTTTACTTGCTCTAGCTAGTATATGCTTTTGAATATTTGTCGATGATCATGCTTTGCTTCAGTTCACATGATATGTCTGATATCTGTCATATGCATGGTTTTTATGCTTTAAAATTGAAAAATGATCAACATTGCTTCTGGTAACTAGCATGTGTAGGCTGAAAGCTTTTGCATTATTTTACATGCCTAGTATCTAGCTCCTTACTTAGATGCAAATATGCAACTTGGACATCTATATGCTTTAAACATGGAAAATGTGATAAAAAATTGTTAAAAAATCAGAAAAATGAAATATCCATGCCTTTTATGCATAATTTGAAAAGATCTAGGTGGGTTTGCTTTGTCGCATTGCATTGTTCTGGACTGCTTACCATAACACTTTGGTATGAATAAGGACAGTGTAATGTATGCCAAGACCAATGTCTTAAGCGTCTGATGGTCCAGTTCTGGCCTAGTCTTACTTGGTCGGTTAGCTTAAGGTTTGACATGCAAATAACCCCTGGCAAAAATGAAAAAGGAAAAGGAAAAGCCTAAGAATTAAAAAGATAACAAGTTTTCTGTAGCACTTTGTTCTGGACAATGCTTATCTTTGTAGATATCAGCTAGCCTTTGCATCTCATGTTTTACCTTGCTTGTCAACTAGAAAATGTGGTGATGCTTTTATTTGCAAAAATTTAAAAATACGTGCTAATGACTTTCTTTGGATATCATTTGTTGCACTGATTATGCCATGTGTCTTAGACAATATGTATTTTGCTATACTTGCTAGATGTTGTAATTGCAGTCAATCATATCTAAGAAGCATGCTTTTTACACTCCACCTGCACCCTAGTTCTATTCATTGCATATTTTGAGGGGGAGCTGCATTTCAGGGGGAGTTTGAGTCTGTGTCTCTTTAGAGTGTATTTAGTCTCACTTGATGAGTCCAATTGTCAACAAGGGGGAGAAATTTTGAGTTACTCGATCTTTTAGAAGAGTTTAGGGGGAGTTTTGGCTTTCTCTGGGATTTGTTTCAGGGGGAGTTTTAGTCTCTTTTGCCCTTACTCTTTGGTTATCCTTGTTGATAATTCTGAGATTGCACTCATTTGAGTTTTTATTCTTGTTTAACCACAATGACCGTCTTTTGGCTTTTGTTCGGCTTTTGGTCATTAAGGAAAACCTTTTATTTTAATTTCTTCTTTCTGTCTTCTTGTGTTTTGTTTTCGTGTTTCCACATGTGTTTGTAGGTTCTGAAGAGGCGATGAAGAGGGTGCTGACAATGCACTCATCAAGGGGGAGATTTAGGAGCCATATTGAAGAGCATGTGCCTCATGGCACCAGATGTGATGAGTGATTGTCAATAGAAGTCAAAGAGAAGATGAAGAGAAGACGAGACCTGTCATGTAGAGGTCGCGTGTGACTCAGGTACACGGGCAGCGAGCGACTGCCGGGTAGAGGGGCTGTGGAGTCAGGCCGGCCCAATCCGAGTACATGGGCTAGGAGCGGCAGAGGATCCACTGGTCTGTTGACCGAGATTGACTCAGGTACACGGGTGGCGAGCGATTGCCGAGCTAAGGGAGCCGCGGAATCGGGCCGGCCCAATCCTGGTACCCGGTGCGAAGACGGTGGATGCTTTGTCAGTTTCAGCGCAAAACAGACGACCGCTGATCTTGGATCCTACCGTTCTAAGGCGAAGTTGTAGCTGCTATGAAAGCTTCGCATTAGGACAAGTTATCTTTATTTAGGATTTTACTATTTTGCCTTTAGGCCCACAATCTATGTTAATCGAGTCTGTAAAAAACCTTAACGGCGGTTCGGTAATTTTCCAGTTTATTTCGGCGTCTATGTAATTTACCCTAGGGGTAAATTTGTCTTTTACCCTTTTGTTGTGCTGCCAATAAATAGGCCCCAACCCCCTAGGGTTAGGGTTAACTCAATCAATTAAATGCCAATTTGAGTTCATTTGTTTTCCCCACTGTTTCTCCACCACTGCAATTTTCTCTCCGGCCAAAAATTCCATCTCGTCGTCATCGCCATTTTTCTTTTGGTGTTATTTCGCTGGCGGCATGGTGATCGTTTCTGATTTCCTAAAGAAGCACGACGCCTCCTCTCCACGGCAAGTCATCTCATCAATTGGTGCAAGTAATCCGGGCGGGGAGCACAAGGACTTGGCAGCGCGCGTGACAGCAGCCATTGCAGCCGAGCGGCAGGCTTGAGACGGTAGGCGCTAGGAGCTATGGCCGCAGCGGCGTGGTGCTCGATTTGGGCGTGACAGCCGACAACTCTGGCACGTGGATTCAGGCGGCGCAGAGCTGTAGTAGCTTGAAGCCTAGGCCCTAGGTGCTCTCAGCAGCCTAGGCCGCGACGGACGTGTGAGCCCTCAGTCGCCGTTTTTTTCTCTTGGCGTGAAGTCCCGAGCCATAGGCACTTCTCGAGGGCTTCGACGTTTTCTTGTGTGCTCACCTGGCTTCGCGAAGGCTCTGCTGAAGTCTTGCACTGCACGAGTAGCTCCGGAGTCTGACCCATGTTTTTCATTCCCCTGATTGTGCGAAGCCCTGTGCGGAGGCAGGCTTCGCTACCGCAAGTTTGTAGCAGGCTTCGGCTGCCAGCCATGCAGACTTCAGTGGGTGGTTTGCAAGCTCTGGTAGCTAGGCGTTCAAGCTTTGACACGGTCACACAGGCTTCGGCAAGTATTGAACAGGAGACAAAATTGTGAACAGTAAACTTTCTTCTCGTTTTACGTGCACTTGAATTAAATGCCAGTGATGACTAATTTTCATGATGCTCGAAATGTCTGTGAGTTGAATGTTCTGTTGATCTACCTTTTAACACTTTGTTGGTGTCTTTTCAAATAGGACACCAGTCGTTTTTAGGCTAGATTATATTCACTATTTTTGATATGTTTATTTCCGCTGTATATCTGGTTGAGGTGCGTTGGGTGTTGGGAGAAGGCCATTGATTCGAAAGAATTTTTTAGGCGCCCATTCACCCCCCTCTGGTCGCTACTTTTGGTCCTACAACTTCAAATAAAAATTCCAAACAGAATTAAACACTTTCAACCACTTTCTTTCTTTCTTTCTTTCTTCCTTCTTTTTTTGATATACTTTGGACAAAATACTTCTTTCTCTATCTTTTTTGTATTTGGTCAACTCGATTTTTTCGCAATGGAGTAAATCTTAGCACTGTCAACAATACGAAACACTTGAAAAATCTAAGTGAGCAGTCCCCGGAGTTATCAATATGCTAGTCTCGTGGGTTAGGAAAAAAATTCCTACGCAACAGATTGGCTTTCTATGGTTCTCAATTTGAAAAGAGAGGAATTTATCTGGACTCGAAAGAATCAAACAACATTAAGACAACGAAATTTCTAGCAACTAAATAGATACCGAAACCTTTAAATTAGACTCTTGACTCTGACAAAAACAGCAAGACAAGATTGAAACTTAGACTCTATGACTCGGTTCAGAAAAAAATAGATAAAAGTTACACCAAATAAGGACTACGGCCAACAAAAAAATAGATGAACCGGTGCAATCGATGCTATGGAAACAAATCTAAACCTAATAATTTTCTTAGCTTTTTTTGGATGGGGCAGAAATTAAAACCGAACTATAGATTAATGTTGATCACCGAGTAAACCCGATGCTCTAATACCAAGATGATATGGGGCAGCCTGATCTTCTCACTGAGCTTGATGCAGATGGAGGATAACTTGTGAGACACTGATGATTATTTGGCTGTTCCCCTCCTATCAATGCAATAAATCTCAACCCTATATATATTCGCAACACCACACACTTGGACACGTAGACGCCGGCCACAAAGAGGTGCTGCTATCTCCTAATTCCCAATGAAACAACCAATAACACTTTAATTTTCTAGTAGCAAACACACCAGATCAAAACAAAGTGGTGAAGTTAAAATTCCTGATCAAAACAAAGAGGAATTCATGATGAATAATAGTAGAAGGCAGAATAGAACTACAATTTGAATCAATCTAATTTCGAAAATAAACAACCAAGTTTGCTCGGGCCAGCCACCTCTATATATATAAGGGGTATTTAAGAGGCTAGGGACGTGTGAGGGTCATCCAAAGAGAAACCTAGATGAATACATGTAGGACCGAAAGTAGCGACCAAAGGGGGGGTGAATGGGCACCTTAAAAATTATTGCGAATCAATGGCCTTTTCCCAACACCCAACGCACCTCTAAAATATTCCAATGGAAATCAACTGATCTAAACTAAAGAAAATAATCTAGCCTAAAAACGACCGGTGTCCTAGACGAAAAGACACCACAAAGTGTTCAAAGGCAGATTAACAGATCATTCAAGACATGAGTACTCAAGCTACATGATAGTAAATCATCACTGGCATTTAATTTAAGTGCACGTAAAAAGAGAAGAAAGTTTACTGTTCAGATTTGTGTCCTACTCGATACTTGACGAAGCCTGCTTTGAAAACGCAGTACCGAAGCCTGTTGTGACCGTGTCGAAGTCTGCGAGAGGTTCACCGAAGTCTGCAGTGTTGCAGCGAAAGCAGACTCCGTCCTTCGAAGTCCATCGAGCACCAAAGATGGCTTTGGTTCATCGAAGCTTGTACGTTCAAAAAGCAGCCTTCGAAGTGAAGTCCACGTGCTGAAGACTGCTTCGAATTTTTCGAAGTTCGTGCGAAGCAATTGAGCGAACTGTGTCACACCTGACTTGAGCAGACTTCGCTGTAGGCTCTCAAGCACACAAGCTCCAATAGCGAAGCCTACGGCTGCTGCGAAGTATATTGATACTTTGAATTGATGATTCACAATTTTCAAGCGCCTCGCACCAGCGGTGTGTTGCGTAGCTACCGCCTAGGACTGGCCGAACTGCTAGCCGCAAGCTGCTGCTGTCAGATAGCATGCGAGAGACGTCGTGCCACGTGTGAAGCTCCGTGCTCAGCTGCTGCCATGAATCACCGTGCTACAGCCTATGGGCCCCACGCTTGTGCAGCAGCCAACACAGGAGCTGCTGTGCGTCCTTCCGCTTCCAAGCACGCCACTCAACGCAACTAGGCTAAAACCTATGAAAGGCCTAGCCTGACAAGCAGACAGCTGCCGTGCGCTCCTCTAGGAGCTCAAGATCCCTGTCGCCATAGCTGCTGAGTAGGCCTATCTAACTCGCTAGGAAATGTTGCAGCGTGCGTAGGACTTAGCCCCTAGAAGCTAGGGGATGCTTTGCTACTGTCGAAGATATGCATAGAAAAGAAAAATAGGCGGCAGGAAGCTATTACACACAGATAATCAAGCTAGGCACGCAAAAACCCGAGAGGAAAAACATATGAGCCTACAGCAAGCACCTACGATCCACACCAATCTATATAAATCGTGACGTTCAATATGAGACAACTAGAAAACAGAGAACAAAACAAGAACTCCAACACCGAAAGCCTGGAGCAAAGGTTTGGATCGAATAAACCTGATTAGTAAACCGTGTAGCAAGCCATCGGTAAGAACCCAGCCAATCTCGTGATGAACAGGATGAGCACAAAAATGGCTGCGCACGAAACAGGGGCAGGTGAGATGAACTCTGATTTGAAAAGTAATTGAGTTAACCCAAACCCTAGGGATTGAGGCCCTATTTATAGGCAGCCCAATAGCCTAGGAAAAATACCAAAAGACCCTTAGGGTTTTTTACAGACGCTGAAATAAAATAGAAAAGACCAAAATGCCCTTAGTATATTTTACAGACTCGGTTGACAGATTGTGGGCCTAAAGACAAAATAGTAAAATCCTAAATACAGATGACTTAACCTAAAGCGGAGCTTTCGTAGCAGCTACGGCTTCGCCTCAGAACGGTCAGATCCGAGATCAGCGGTCAGTTTTGCGTCGAAATTGACAAAGCGTCCACCGTCTTTGCACCGGGTACCCAGATTGGGCCGGCCCGACTCCACAACTCCCTCAGCCCGGCAATCGCTCGCCACCCGTGTACTTGAGTCAATCCTGGTCAACAGCCTAGTGGATCCTCTGCTGCTCCTAGCCCATGTACCCGGATTGGGCTAGCCCGACTTCGCGGCCCCTCTGTCTGACAATCGCTCGCTGCCTGTGTACCTAAGTCACATGCGGCCCAGACACAACAGGTCGTCTCTTCTCTTCATGTCCTATTTGACTTCCGTTGACAATCACTCATCACATCTGGAGCCATGAGGCCCATGCTCTTCAACATGGCTCCTCAATACAACTCGGTTACAAGGCCCATGGGCTTCGAACTGAATAAGTAACAAATTTTGGTTATTGCGATCTGCTCGGATATATTATGGAGGTGTAGCTAGATCCGTTGGAAAGAGGACTTCTTAAGATTCCCAAAAAAGTCTAAGATCATTCGAATTGGAGCTTCCATGTAAAAGTTATGCATATTTTAATCTAATATTATCCATGTAGTCCGAGTCCTAGTCCAAGACGTGTAAAACATTACCTCCATCTTCTCTTAGCACAAAAGTAACGTCCCAAACTTGTATATTATCTTTGAATAGCCTTGACTTGGTACCCAATCAACTTCCATGATGTTTCATTCCCTTGATGTGCCCTCAACATGTCGCTTGATTTATGTAAGTATTTCTATAATTGAATATCAACACATTTCATGGTGTACCATACATGGTTCAAATAAATAAAATTTAGATCTAATATAGAATGTCTGCACCTTGGGTTGTTTATTATAAAGTATAAGCATGGTCATATTCTAACTGGTGATGTCCTCATCAAATAGGATGATCAAATCATCGATTTTTTACTTGCAAACAATTGCTTTGAATTTGAACAAATTATTCAAGTGTTTGAGAAAATGGTTCTGTTTTACACTTTATGGTCGTGAAAAAAGCATATATCATCTATAGATGTGCATAGTTTGAGTGTTTGATATTTTACATAATAATTTTTTTCTCTAAATGTTCATTGTTGAAGTGTGTGAATAGAAAAAAACAACTACAATACATATTTCTATTACATGGCTGAAGTGGAAGTATTCGGTTAATCAATTGATAATGATTAATTCAGAAAATTTTGATTTATTATATTTGTGTCACACGTATTTGTATATGATGTTTACAAAATAAAAGTCCATTAATTAAATATAATCAATTCTAGCAAAAATCTATATGGATTTTAAACTTCATGGTGTTTAGGATATTTATTTTAATTGAACTTAGTAAACATCCTAATGTGAATTCGAATTTGAACTATATATTTTGTATTTGCATTCGAGAATAGTAGTATTCATATTTAAATTCAAAATAAAATATGATAAATAGTGCAATCCAAATTTAATTTTATGTGTATCCAATCCAAATCCCATCCGTACAAGAGATGGTATGCCTCGTTTCGTATTTTCCAAAGGGGGATTTTCATATTAGAAGACGTGGATGGGTAAATCTTTCCTTGCTAGCTTGTTTGGAAGTATAGGGAGCAAAAACCCCAGGGAAGTAATCCCTTGAGGGTCTGTTCGGTTAGAAGGAGATTGGAAGAGATTGAGGGGATTGGAGGGGATTGTAGTATAAATCCCCTCTAATCCCTCCTAATCCCCTCAATCCCCTTCTCCAAGAGGATTAAACGAATAGCCCCCAAGGGAATTTTAGATGTGACATACCTCTTCCTCATCTTCCCATGGAAAAATTCCCAACCGGGAAGATTTTCTTTCCACCATTTGGAAAACGAGGGGATAAAATTCTCAAGTGATAAAAATTACACACAATCACACACAAACAATTCAAATATAAAATTCAACAAATTTAATCAATGACATCCATAGTTCCACACATCAGTGTATCATATATATTCAATAACATTACACATGTCTTCAATTTATTATATCTAATCCATACATCACAAATATGTAATCAAAGTCACATATCAGATTATATATCTGCATCAATAACATTCAAATTATATTTCTCCATCAATACATCCACATTAATAATTTAAACACAAAATGAAGCATGAGTATAAATTCAAATATTGTTTCTAGTCTCTAGCATGCACCCATATCTCTTCTACTCATCTAAAAAGTTGAAAAGATTCTAAAATTTGAGTTAGAAATATAAAAAGTAATATTTCAATGGCAATGCCCATTATGTAAAAAAACTGAAGCATTTATGCTTGTTTTGCACTCCTAGTTCATTTGTATGAATTATGAAATATAAAAATTAGGCAGAGGTAGGAATTCCAAAATACTGAAAACATAAACAAATAAATTATAGATGAATTCTGAAATTTTTAAGTGCACACAATTTAATCAAATAATCACAAATATGGGACCTTTATAGGCAATTAGGCAGCACAAACACATTGTTCGTAACATATTCATACCAGAAACATGGGGCTAAATCATATATAGCTATTGCACCTTGCCCCTTGCAGTGATGGCCGAAGGAATTGTGCCTAAGAAAATTCTCAGAGGATTGTAAGTTTCGTTTTGGAATCGGAAGTTCCGATTATTTTCTGAATTAGAAACCGAGAGCTCAAATCTAAAGTTCCGATATTGTATGGAAGTTCTGATATTTTATGGTTTGAGAAACTGAGAGCTCAAATTGGAAGTTCCGATTTAGAATCAGAAGTTCTGATTAGTTTTTATTTAGAAATAGAGAGATCAAACCAGAAGTTCTGATTTGGAATTGGAAGTTCCGATAGGCATAATCAGAAGTTCCGATAGGGGTATCGGAAGTTCTAATAATTTCTAGGTTGCACACCAAGAGTCCAGATCAGAAGTTCCGAGGTAGACGAAACATATTAGATCCATTGGGCCTTAATGTGGATTTGGGCCCAGGGTCCTAGCTCTATATAAAGGGAGGAGGAGGTCATGCAGATCAAATTAGTTGCAATTTAGATTAGATTTAAACCCTGGCCTCCAAGAACCTCTCCTCTCCCATCTTGATCTCAATAGTTGAGATTGAGATTTCTCCCCAGATCTCACCAGTGGTTCTAGCACATAAGCATGAGATCAATCTCATCCCTGTACTTGTGGACTCCATAGAGGCACTGCTCGAATAGCGGCGCTCGTGGGATTCTTCATGTGGACATCGCCAGTCTTCGTCAATTAGATCACCGAGGAACGAGCAGAGCGATAGGAGGATAAGAGAGGATGCTCTTTCCCAACATATTCTTGCACTGTACTAGTGCATCTCGCGTTAGAAGGTGACGATTCATGATCTCTCATGCGCATGGTTCTAGGGTTTGGGGGTGAAAGTTTTGAAATTATCGGCCTACATGCATAGTGTTCGATCTGGATCGATCACGTATGGAGATACGTGGTGCAAAACATATTAGATCTATTTTCTATTCGTCGGATTTCAGAATTTCTGATACTGATCAGAAGTTCCGATACTGATTGGAAGTTCTGATGCCAAACATAATTCGATACAAAGGGCAATTTTGCTATCGGAAGTTCCGATATTAGATCGAAAGTTCTGACAGATTGGAAGTTCCGATGTTGGACCGGAAGTTCCGATGTTAGTTTTTTTAATTGATACATAGAGCAATTTTGCCACTGAAAGTTCTGATTTGGAATCGGAAGTTTCAATCTAGTTCAATCACTTGTAGATTCTTCTCCTAACTTTGTTTTGTAGAGAATGTTGTTGAAGGTATGGCCGTGAATAAAAAATATGAGATGCATTGCATGTACTTAATATGATATGTGTGTCATGATTATTTATAGCTCGAGGTTGTTCAATGGTTGTACGACCTATGTGTCGACTTGTGATGCTTCGACTCATGTAACTAATATAGGTGCTATTATTGGTAATAGGCTAGTATAGGTTCATGGAGGTCGAAGGTGCACACAAATGACGGGATCCATTGAGATGGAGATCGCCATGTGAAGGGGCCATACTATGTCACAGTCAATGTGTTGCCTATGGTGCTTACTTATATTCCTGTCATACTATTCTTGCGTATTTCATACGCGCTAGGGAACATTACCTTGCTAGAATTGTTTTCCCTTAGAAAATTAAGTATTGATGCTCATTCCAATAGTTGCACCTACAAAGGATCTCGATCATCGATAGTGGGTCTGCCAAAGCAGGGTGCTATCTTTTATCTTGACCAGTTAGAGTGGAAGTCGGACTTTTGTACACATAGTATTAGTTTGCATAAAAAAGTTATCAAAATAGTTTTGGGCTTTGAGGCATGGAGTTGGATGTCATGCCTTGGATACTACTCCAACGAACAAGAGTCACATATGATGTGATTAGCAAAGTGTTTCTTACCTATGTCACCTAGCTTCTAGCAGTGATGTCAAAGCTCACTAGGAGTTAGAATGAATATGAATCTTATGCCACTATTAGTCATTATAGGGAAAGTGATTGTTTTTATATAGTGGAACATATTTTATTGAATAAAAGATAAACATAGAATAGTGTTGAACCTTGCATTTAATTTGTAGATCATGGCACCAAATACGGTTAAGAACACATTTGTCTTTATTTTGCGATCAATCCTTTGTAGAACAATCTTTATAGACTAGTATATAAACTTAAGAGGTGGTCTTAAACGAAAGAAAAAGGAATATGTTCTAGAGGAGTCCCATCATGATGAACTAGTTGACCGAAGGGCTTGTGAGAAGCACTCGAATGAGTCACTTAATGTAAGTTGTCTCATACCTGCCAGTACATCCTCTGAGCTTCAAAAGAAAGATGAGAACAAGGATGTCCATAATATTATTATGGGACAACAGGGCATGTTTGCGAACCAAGCTCGGGTCAAGAGGTATGGTACCTCAATATCCTTCTTTACGTATAAGACTAGTCAATGGTTTAGGAACTGCAAATGGTATTTGGAAGAAATCAAGTAGAGGGAAAATGAGTTTTCTGCTTCTACTTCAAGTATAAATGTTATTGAAATTAATCTTGCTGCTCGTCCAAGTGATTCATGGGTATTTAATACCAGGTTGATGATTCATACTTGCAAATCATTGCAAGGACTGAGTAGGTCAAGAAAGTGTTCAAAAGGTGAACTGGATATCCGCGTCGACAATGGTGCAAAGGTTGCATCGTTGGCTATCGGCGTTTATTCTTTGTTGCTACCCTCAGGATTAGTTCTGGAATTGAATAATTGTTATTACATTCCAGCATTGGGCAGAAACATTATATCTTCTTCATGTTTAAAGGAAGAAGGTTATGAGTTCATGATAAATAATAAGTGTTTTTACATTCTTGAATTGAATAATTGTTGTTATGTTCGAATGGTATGATTTATGATATTTGTGCATTGGTGAATGACTTATACATTCCGAATGTTGAAGAGACACACGTTTATAACATTAGTACAAAGAAATAAAGACTCAATGATTTGAATCCTACCTATGTATAGAATTGTCATTTGGGTCATATAAATGAGAAGCGCATGGAGCAGCTCCATAGAGATGGACTTTTAGAGTCAATGTATTTTGAATCATATGACACATGTGAGTCTTGTTTACTTGGAAAAATGACAAAGACACCTTTCACTAGTCAAAGAGAGAGGACGAATGAGCTATTGGCCATAGTACATACTAATGTATGTGGACCGATGAGTCATACAACTAGAGGTGGTTTTTAGTACTTTATCACTTTTACCGACAATTTGAGTAGATATGGATATGTCTACTTAATGAAGCATAAGTGAGAATCCTTTGAAAATTTCTAGGAGTTCCAAAATGAGGTACAAAATCATACGAGCAAGAAAATTAAATTTCTACAATCTGATCATGAAGGTGAATATTTGAGCAATGAGTTTAGTGATCATCTAAAGTAATATGGAATTGTTTTATAGATAACTCCACCTGGCACGCCTCAGTGGAATGGGGTGTTCAAGCAAAGAAATCACATTTTGTTGGACATGGTTCGATCGATGATGAGTTTTGTTGATCTTCCATTATCCTTTTGGGGACTCGTTTTAGAAACTACCGCTTTCACGTTAAATAGAGTTCCATCTAAGTCAGAAGAGAAGACACCATATGAGATGTGGTCTGGGAGGTGTTCTGGTTTGTATTTTCTAAAGATTTGGGGTTGTGAGGCATATGCCAAACGTTTGACATCTAAGAAGCTCACTCTAAAATCTAACAAGTGCTTCTTTATGGATATCCTAGGGAAACCAAAGGATAATATTTCTATAATAGAGAAAAGGGCAAAGTGTTTGTCGCTCGGAATGATGTGTTCCTTGAGAAAAAAGTATTTGTCCCTCGGAATGATGTGTTCCTTAAGAAAGAGTTTCTCTTGAAAAAGGTTATTAGGAGAACGGTGCATCTCAAAGAAGTTTGAGAACCACTGAAAAGTGTTCCAGATCCCAATGAACCTATTGGTGTATTTTTTAGTTACATGCGTCGCCTGAGAGATCTACTTAACTCAAGTGCAGGTCCTATAATATTAGAAAAATAAGGTTCTGAGCGTGCCAATCAGTTTGACCCTAACACTGATAAGGAATCATAAAGAACAACATTAGTAGAAATGCTAATCGGCTATCTAGCCGATGACTCTTATGAGAAGTGATGAGAATAAAACAAATAGGAATGGACGCACCTATCGTCCATATGGTTGATTACCAAATCCACGCTATTGGGCGAAACACGCTCTCGACCGATAGGATGGAGTCCCTATGCACAAAGGCCGATGAGTGTCTCCTAGGTGTGACTGGAACATAGTGTGGAAATAAAGATAACCTATTGGCTTGTACTCTGATAGAAACTAAACTCAGCATGCCAAACAATATAACTATACCACTAAATTACCATAACTGCAAGATCAGACCTAACCGAGACAGTCGCTAATCACGATAAATTAATAACATATAAATGCATCGAGCATACTATATTTAGATGAATGGTACACAACATGAACCAGATACAGTAGATCAAGATGTCGGACTTAACCGATGATGCCTCAAACTATGACACCTAATTCACATCAATTTAAGAGAGAAAAAATGATGCAGCCTTAGACCTAGCAAAATGTACGAAGATAAACCCAACGATCACACCGATCGGGATGATATCTCAAGAGATCGATACGATGCAGCCTCGAAGAACACAAACCTAATAAATGTGACCATCGGGGTGGCGGGACTCACCTCTTCGCTAGAGATCGAGATGATGTAGCCCGGTTCCAAGTGTCAAGTCCTGCCAGGATTAACCTTGGGAATCCAGCGGCGGCGATGCACCGAAAGTAGTAGTTTGTTATGGTTGATTGTGTCTGTGTAAACCTAGATAATTAGATACATATTTATAGTCCCGAGACTTGTCATCTAATTAATCTATATTGTAACTGATTCAGGATCATCTTTATCTTCTCTCTCCTTCATCGGCTCCCTCATCTCCAGTCATGTTACAACAATACGAATGGGCTTCTTTGACCACCTTTGACCAAACTCCTTTGACTTATGTTGATCGTGCAACCTCCTTAGTGGCCCGGGTTTTACCAAATCTTTATGTCAACACATGCCCCCTAGTTTCAGAGCATTAAATGGTTACTGATGCTTCGAAATTCCCGGCCATCATCACCCTCTGCCATCACGTCTTTTTCAAATGTCTATCCACAACATCTTTTCACACTCATTAATTGCAACTGAAACCCTTCAACTTCTAGTACTTTATAAAATCTTGTTCAGGGTACTAGCTCTGTATCAATTTTTATTCTTCCTTTTTTATCTTCTTCTTCTTCGGCAATTCACAACTATGATGGGTGTCGCTTGGTCTAACGCATCTACTTTTTCTTTGTGGTGTTATCGGACTAAGCTTCATCCCACACAATTTTGTACTCGTGCTCTTTAAACTGAAGATTTGGTTCCTCTCATCCCGGGCATGCAAAGATCTCGACATTTCAAAAACTATACTCATGATTACTTTTTGCCAAACGTTGTAGGTGGTCCCCACCAAATCTGGCAGGATCGGTTTGAACTAGCTACCGAGGAGTTGCTCCTGCTTTATAAGTATCCCTGGTCACTCCGCCTTTCTTCTCCACACTTTCTGCCTACCGCTCACTTTTAGTCCTAGAGCTCGCCACTGTCTACTTCTAGTACTACTTGCGACCACCACTGCTCGCCGACTTCTTCTCCTTCGCCGGCCCCGTACTCTAGCAACACTAGCGATGGGCACCATCAACGCGAACCCCGAGGTAAGTCTTCTTCATTCTTCTCTTTTTATTATTCTTCAGTTCTTCTTGGTCCGTCCGCCATTTTCTTCACTGTTCTCCCTTTCCTGACTTTTTCTTTTCTACTTTCTTCTCTATAGAACCTACAGAACCAGGTTTTGATCCCAATAGTCACCCATTCATCTTGTTTCTTCTTGGGCCTCCTGTGTAATCTCGACTCCACAAATTTTATCAATGCCGAAACTTGTCGAATCCCTTTCAAATACTCTCCCATGCTCTCTTCTGAATCAGATTCTAGATTTGGATCTTTTCCTCCCTCTCTCCCTGGATGGCGTGACTAGTACCTTAGGGTATCGGCCACCTACAAGCTTTCTAGGATGAGATTGGCATTGGGAATTGCATCGGCCTCTCCCTTGCTGAACCATACCGGAATGAGCAGATGCTGGCCCCCTCCTGCTACTTCTGGTCTAACACTTTTAACGCCCTCATTTTTGGCCATGGGCCAATGAGCCCCACCTTGCTCGATGTTTTCTTTTTGACTTGTCTTGACATTGACTCATTGGCCAATCCATTCTCCTTTCATTCCAAACAACCTCACCGCCTTGGCACCAAATCCACTGATAGTTGGGGTCGATACATTGCAAGACACAACAAGAAAACTGACCCTATAGATATTCACAAGCACATTGCTTTTCTCAACCTTTGGTTGGAGAGGTTTGTCTTTTGCATATCGGCTTTGGGCCCAACCTTCCAATTCCAGTTCTTAAATTAACAGCTTGCCGCCCATGTAAAGATCCCCCTTGGCCGATACCTCCTTGGAGCCACTTATCACTCACTTCATCTCGTATCGGCCAAGCTATTGACTGGTGATCCTATTGGCCACCTTAATGGCCCGTGGTGGTTTCTCCATCTCTAGCTCAATATTTATACAACCGACATTGTTGGTGGGCCCGCTCTTACTTTAATGCGTTCCTCACTAATTTTCCAGAATCGGCTACTCCTATTTACCGCCGATGCTCTTCCTTGGGCAATGCGGCTGCATGTCGTTCCGCTTTTCCTTTGTCTCGTGTGCCCTTGGTTATCGGCTTCAAGTGTTTTTATCTTGGATTCTGTTGGACCGAAACAGGCGACCAGAGGGGGTGAATGGGAGGTTTTAAAATTTCTCTTCTTCTAAACAGACTTCGAACACACCATTCGAGGTGTCTGGTTCAGAGGTATCGAACACACTACGAACAAAGGCTTTGCTCAAGGTAAAAGTTCGAGGTCTAGAAGACTCCGCTCACACTCAGAAACCCAAAAGCACACTGGACTCAGCAAAGTTTGCACTGGCTCCGCACCAAGAGGTGCCTTCGAACAGGCTTCACACAACAGTATTTCGAACAAGTGTGTTTCCCTCAAAGAGCTTCGAATAGATGCTCCACTTTACTAACACGTACTAGACTTCGCACTACAGAGTGCTCCTAACATGACTTAGCAAAACTGTCTAGTCATGCAAACTTCGGCTGTGCTAAGAAAACAAACTGACTTTGCTTGCACACAACAGATGGTACTTTGCTAGTAATCTAGGAGGACTAGCCTCCGACATACACAAAGCGAACGTAAACCAAAATCACTCCCAGAAATTGCAAGAACGAGAGACAAAGCACTTCATTAGGATGAACAACGAGTTGAAAGTAAGGTTCACACAGAATAAAATGGACTGTAGAAAAACACGACCCAAGCAGTGCGAGAAACACAGATACAAGTTCAAGCAATCAATGAAAACAAAATAGAAATTTCATTGCAAAAACAAGGAACACAAAACTCACAGATTCAGAGTACAACTCATGGCGGCTGGCCTAAGGATACAGTGAGTACTGAAGGTTCTAAAGTGGAGTGCATAGTGTTACCCTAGACATCAGCCTGCCTCTCCTTTTATAGGCACTACTCTAACTTGTGAATAGACTACTATACCCCTAGGGTATACAACTTTACTTCCAGTGGCAGTCATGAGGGTACATATGGTAGTCTACTTTATTGGAAGCTCCTTTTGTATCAGCTTTGCAAACTAGAATCTATGGAGCCCCGTTCGCACACGAAGTACTGTAGTGGCTTTGGTAGTAGGCTTCGAAACCGTAGGACTTCGCTACACCGAAGTATGTTTTTGATACAAGTGACAATTTTGAGTCGAAGCCGTCAAAGCCCTTGAGTCTTCGCACCATCTGTAGGACCGAAAGTAGCGACTAGAGGGGGGTGAATGGGCGCCTAAAAATTCTTTCAAGATCAATGGCCTGCTCCCAACACCCAATGCACCTCAAAAGACTTAGCAGAAAAACGTAAACAGATCACCAAAGCCTAAAAGTATATCTTGCCTAGAAACTACTGGTGTCCTAGACAAAGAAACACCAATACAATGCTAATAGGCAGATGAACAAAGCATTCAAAACATGGCAGATCAAAGTTCTCAGAGACAAATCATCACAACAATTAAACTGAAGACACGTAAATAGTGATGAAGAGTTACTGTTTAAAATTTGTCTCCTGTTCGGTACTCGACGAAGCCTACAACGTCGAAGCCTGCTTCATAGTGTCGAAGCCTGCTTCGCAGTGTCGAAGGCTGCTTCAGAGTCCTTTGTCGAAGGCTGATGAAGTCTGTCGTGGAAGTGCCGAAGGTTGATGTAGTCGAAGCTAGTTCAGTAAAGAGTGTAGCAAACCGCGAAGTATGCTTCGGTGCGAAGTGTGAGGCAACCGAAGTCTACTTCGAAAAACACACTTTGAAGCAACTAAGCTTGACACAAGAAAAATCAACTTCAAAACTTAACAGAGAAGAAACAAAGTCAGCAACGCAACCTTCGAAGCCAGATTGATCGAAGTATGACTACCGGAGTGGTAACCTTTGAACCAGAGACCAACTTCGAATTGGAGTTCGCTGGTTCTCTCGCACAAGAAACCGAAGCCTAGAAACACACTTAGAAACACAAACTTCGAACGCACAAACTGAGATCCACAGAAATGTCAACAGCAGAAACTTCTCAGTAACACACTCCGAGCGAAGCCAACCAGAGAAACACGCTTCGAAGCTAACTTCGAAACCTGTCGAAGTAGGCTTCGTAAAACTGCCGAAGTATATCAGAATAAAAACTTCGAATCAGTTCATACTTCAGAACAGAGTTGATACCTTTAGTTCTGAGTTACAGATGGCAGCAGAGCCTATGGAGAAGTCTGATCGAAGCCTGCTTCACAGAAAGACTTCGAGCACAGTATGGGGCTTCGCCAGAAACAACAAGAGACATGCTAGACCCTATCTCCTCGATCAAAAAGCCATGTCAGGAAAAAGCAAAGGCTAGAAAACTAGCATACTGTAGCTACAGGAGAGTACTACTTGCTGCTATAGTAGCAAAACAAGAAGAACTAGTACTTCTCAGATCGCAGAACACAAGCAACCCGAGAGAAGTATACACTCAGAAATAAAAATAGTCGCACGGAAACCGATGCGGTAAAGCCACAAAAATGCTGCACACTGAATGACAGGAGTAGAGATAATAAAATCTCACAGAACCGTGAAGAACAGAAGAACTCTCGATGGCAGTACATGTAGGAAGAAATCGCACAAACAGGAGCCTGGCGGCGCACGTATGGGAATAGGAGACAAAAAATGACCCAATTGATTAGTAAAGTGATGTCTGAAAGGGTAACCTAACCCTAGGGATTGGGACCCTTTTTATAGGCAGCCCAATCAACCTAGAATATTCCACCAGACCCTTAGGGTTTTTTACAAACGCTGAAATAAAAGAAAAAGACCCAACTGCCCTTAGGATATTTTTACAGACTCGACTGACTGACTATGGGCCTAAGGACAAAATAGTAAAACGCCTATTTATAGATGACTTATCCGGAAGCGGAGCTTTCGTAGCGACTACGGCTTCACTTCTGGGGTTCGTTCCAAGATCAGCCGTCGTCAGTTTTGCACTGAAACTGACAAAGCAGCCACCGGCTTTGCACCAGGTACCCAGATTGGGTCGGCCCGATTCCGCAGCTCCCTCAGCCCGGCAATCGCTCGCCGCCCTTGTACCTGAGTCAATCCTGGTCAACAGCCCAGTGGATCCTCTGCTGCTCCTAGCCCGTGTACCCGGATTAGGTCAGCCCGACTTCGTGGCCCCTCTGCCCCATAGTCGCTCGCTGCCCATGTACCTGAGTCACACGCGGCCCAAAAACAGCAGATCACCTCTCTTCTAATATCCTCTTTGACTATCGTTGACAATGACTCATCACATCTGGAGCCATGAGGCCCACGCTCTTCAGCATGGCTCCTCAATCTCCGCCTTGATGAGTGCATTGTCAACACTTCTCTTCATCAGCTTTCCTGTACCTGCAAGCAACTGTGGAAACACGAAAACAAAGCACAAGAAAACAGAGAAGAAGAAAAAATAAAGTAAAGTTTAACCCTAATGACCAAAAGCCGAACAAAAGCAAGAAACGGTCATTATGGTTAACCAAAAGTAAAAGCTCAAAATGAGTGCAATCTCAGAAACATCAACAAGGATTTCAAAAGAGTAAGGATAGACGGGAAAAAAACTCCCCCTGAAGCAGATCCCAGAGAAAGCCAAAACTCCCCCTTAAACTCTTCTCCCAAAATTTCTCCCCCTTGTTGACAAGTGGACTCATCAAGCGAGACTAAATGCACTCGAAAGAGACACAGACTCCCCCTGAAATGCAACTCCCCCTCAAAATATGCAAAGAATGCAACTGGGGTGCAAGTGGAGTGTAGAAAGCATGCTTCTCAGATATGATTGACTGCAATTACAACGTCTAACAAGTATAGCAAGAGATATACTGTCTAAGATACATGGCAAGATCAGTGCAACAGATGATATCTAAAGAAGGTCATTAGCATGCATTTTTCAGTGTTGACAAACAAAAACATCACCACATTTTCCAGTTGACAAGCAAGGTAAAGCATGAGATGCAAAAGCTAATTGATATCTACCAAGATAAGCATCGTCCAATAACAAAGTGCTTCAGCAAACTTGTTATCATTTTAATTTTCAGGCTTTTTCTTTTTCCTTTTTCATTTTTGCTAGGGGTTATTTGCATGTCAAACCTTATGCTGACCGACCAAGTCAAGCCTAGGCCAGAACTGGACCATCAGAAGCTTAAGACATTGGTCTTGGCATACACTACACTGTCCTAGTTCATACCAAAGTGCTATGGTACGCAGTCCAGAACAATGCAATGCGACAAAGCAAACCCGCCTGGATCTTTTCAATCTCAAGCATAAAAAGGCATGGAATTTTCATTTTTCTGATTTTTCATCATTTTTATAGCACATTTTCCATGTTCAAAAGCATAAAGATGTTCAAGTTGCATATTTGCATCTAAGTAAGGAACTAGCTACAAGGCATGTAATAGATAGCAAAAGCATTCAACCTACACATGCTAGTTACCAGAAGCAATGGTGATCATTTTCAATTTTAAAGCATAAAAGCCATGCATATGACAGATAGCAGACATATCAAGTGAACTGAACCAAAGCATGATCATTGACAAGTAATCAAAAGCATGTACCAGCTAGAATAAGTAAAGCAGTTCAATCATATAACAGAAGCAGGCTCAAAGTGTGATATGTGAGTATGTATGATATTGTTGGGGGAAAATATCTCATCTTTGGGGTTATTGCCGAAGCAACATAAAGGCAGTCATCAGGTTCGAAGGTTCTCAGAAGATCATCTTCGAAGACTCCTGGAATCCCGTTCGAAGCACAAGATAGGCATTGGTTCGAAGTATGTCTTCGAACTAAAGCCCTCCAGGATCTTTTCTGCCAGCTAAGATGGAAGACTTATCTTCTTTCTCATTAGATTAGTCTTTTACCATTTTAGCCCTATTAAGGAAACCGAATAGTTTCCTTAATGTCGGTTGTAATAGAGGGGTAAATAGGTCTTTTCCTTAATGTTTGGGCCTATAAATACCCCCCATTTCACCTTGTAATAGGGACCGAATACAAGTTATTCAATACACACTTTCGAACTATTCTAAGTTATTATCCTTTCGGAGGCTTAGAACAGTTTGCTTCACAAACACTTCGTTTGTTAGTTTCTTTTCTACAGAAACCTGTTAGCGTAATCTTTTACGCCAACAGTTGGCGCCGTCCGTGGGGAACCTAGTCCGAAAAACTTCGTTCTCTACCAACTTCTTACATCATGCCTCCTAAGCGGAGCGCACCTCGCAATCCCACTCGGAGGTCCTCTCGGATCTCCGGAGAGATACCCTTCGACACAGTTGAAGTCGGAGGGTCTTCGACTCTCCCTCCACCTCAAACTCCGGAAGGGGCTTCTATCCCTCGAGGATACGAAACCTCTCCGCCAACCCCTTCCATACTCCGACCACCCGGAGTCACTCCTCCACCCTCCATCCCGATTCGAACTGATCCTACCAGTTCTCAAGACCCGGAAGGTCCTTCCAGAGGAGATGAAGATAGCCTTGGAGATATGGCCACTCAAATGGCCAACCTTCAAGCTGAGGTAGCAAGGTGGCGACAAGAAGCTGCGAACAGGCTTCGCTCTCAAGCCACCTCAACTATCCCCGAAGTGCCCGAAGACGACGATCTTGGTTATCCTGAAGCCCCAGAGAACGCCTCCTACGACAATGAATCTCCGTTGCATCCTGAGCTGCAGAAGGTTCGCTTTGATCCAAAGTTTAAAACTTCGAAGCTCTGCAAGTATGTCGGAGATGAAGATCCCGGAGAGTTCGCGCGTTCTTATGCCCTAGCAATTGAGGCTAGTGGCGGAGTCAGAGACACTATGGTGAAGTGCTTCCCGTTAGCTCTTCAAGGAGTGGCGTTGAGATGGTTTTGGTCTTTAAAGCCAGGATCAATCAATTCTTGGTCACAGTTGAAGAGGAAGTTTATAAGTAACTTTCAGGGCACCTTCGTGCCTCCTATGTCAACAAGAAGCCTTTTCCAAGTGAAACAGCTCCCCGGAGAAACATTGAGGCAGTACTTTAAGCGCTTCGCTCATACGAAGTCGCAAATTCGGGGGCTGTCCACATCCTCAGTGGTTGATGCGGCTCGGGAAGGCGTCAGTCATCAAGGCCTTCTGGATAAACTGCATCGGAAGAGCATCTCCTCAGTGTCACAGTTGATGTCATATTTCGAGGAGTATGCGAGGTCAGAAGAGGGTTGGCTTCGAAGGACTGCTGCTACTTCGACAGTATTGCAAGAAGTTAAAGCAGAAGTGAAGACTTCGGCACAGCCGCAGGAACCAGTCTTCGAAGTGCAACATGA
Organism: Zizania palustris; assembly: GCA_019279435.1. NCBI lineage: Eukaryota > Viridiplantae > Streptophyta > Magnoliopsida > Poales > Poaceae > Zizania > Zizania palustris. The sequence continues at coordinate 13,996,679 of JAAALK010000286.1, forward strand.
TAGAAGAAGAGGGCAAAAGCACCCTCGCTCTGAAGTCTTGAATATTGCACCCCCATAGAAGTTTGCACCAAGAGCTCCACAGTCTGCGGGGAACAAGGCCAGCGGCTGGAGGCCGCCAGGGAAAACGGCTGGCAAAGGCCAGACCCTTTTTTGCTGTATTCATGGAGAAAATCGAAGCCATGCAACTGACACTTGCAAGGCTATCCTTACCCTAAGGGGAGAGTATTTGGAGAGAACTTCGGGTCGAGGTAGTACCGACCAAAGTCCAGCAGCAGCACGCCCGGACCCGGTCCAGGCTGTGGCGCGGATAGAAAATTTTGATGCTGCAAGGCACCCTCCGGTGGCCAATGTTATGCCACCTCCGAAGCAAGAGGAAGGGCAAGATAGAGGAAAGAGAGTAGTTCTCCCTATCTCCGGAGGAGGTACCCTCGGAAGCATGTCCAAGAGACAGCGAAGAGAGTACGTTCGGCAAGTAGGTCATATTGGGACTTCGTCATCTGCAGCTGCAATGCCGGAGTGGTCTCATGTTCCGATATCTTTCTCTGCGGAGGATGCAGCTGGTATTAAGTTCCCGCATGCAGATCCATTGGTTATCACTGCTGATATTGCAGGGACTGAAGTCCGAAGGGTGCTAATTGACGGAGGTAGTTCGGCAGATATCATTTTTGTGCAAGCCTTCGATCAGTTATGCATTTCCAGGAAGCATCTCCTCCCAGTGGCTCGTCCTCTGCAAGGCTTCGCAGGACCTCCGCTTGATGCACTTGGCCAGATAGGCCTTGAAGTTACCTTTGGAGAGGGTTTATTAGCCCGGACTGAAGAAGTTATTTTTGATGTGATAGATGCCCCGTATGCTTATAATGTCATCTTCGGGCGGGGCATGTTGAATCAGTTCGGAGCTGTGGCGCATCACAACTACTTGTGCATGAAGATGCCCACACAAGCAGGAGTCCTAACAATCTTCGGAGATCAAGCCATTGCTAGGAGGGCGGAGTATGGTCACGATCCCCCTCTTGATCCGAGGCAAATAAACAGTGTGCAGGATAATGAAGAAATTTTTTCAGCCTCCTCCAAAGCTTCGAAGAAGTCTTTTCCAAGACCAAGTCCCGAAGGAGAGATTGCAACGAAGGTTATTGTTAAAGATGGTAAAGAATACACTTTTCAATTTGGTAAAGATTTACCTCCTGAAGTTGCAACTTCCTTGGAAAAGGTAGTGGAAGAAAATTTGGATGTCTTCGCTTGGTCTGACGAAGATATCACCGGAGTCGATCGGGATATCATTGAGCACAGTTTACTTGTAAACCCGAAGGCCCGGCCTATTCGACAAGGACTCCGGAAGATGTCCACAGAGAGAGCTGCCCTAGCTAAGGACGAAGTTGAAAAACTGTTGAAGGCTGGGATTATCAGAGAAGTAGCTCACACAGAATGGTTAGCCAACCTAGTCTTCGTCAGGAAGAAGTCTTCCGGGAAGTGGCGCATGTGCATTGATTTCACATCCCTGAATAAAGCATGCCCACATGACCCCTACCCCATGCCCCGAATTGATCAACTAGTTGACTCCACTACAGGTTCGGAGTTATTAAGCTTCCTTGACGCGTATTCTGGTTATCATCAAATATGGTTGAAGCGCGAAGATGAAATCAAGACAAGCTTTGTAACTCCTTCGGGAGTCTTCTGCTATGTAAGAATGCCCTTCGGCCTAAGAAATGCCGGGGCTACTTTTTCAAGATTAGTTGCTAAGGCTCTAGGTCATCAACTAGGTCGCAATGTGGAGGCCTATATGGATGATATTGTAATAAAGAGTGCTTTAAAGCACCAACATAGCCTAGACTTAGCAGAAACATTCAATAGCCTTCGGGCATGTGGGATCCGTCTTAACCCCGAAAAATGTATATTCGGAGCTAAGGCTGGAAAGTTGTTAGGGTATTTAGTTTCAAGCAGGGGAATTGAAGCTAGCCCTACTCAAATAACTGCGCTGCAGAAGATGGCTCCTCCGGAGAATTTAAAGCAAGTGCAAAAGCTGACTGGACGTCTGGCCGCACTTAGCAGGTTTTTATCAAGGTCTGCGGAGAGGAGCTTGCCAATATTCAAAGCTTTGAAAGGGTCCGAAGATTTTGCATGGACACCGGAGTGTCAGAAAAGCTTTGAAGATATTAAAGATTATCTCAGTAATCTTGCTACACTCACGGTGCCTACTGCGGACGAAACCCTACTCCTGTACCTTGCAGCTACAGGATCAGCTGTCAGCGCAGTCCTTGTCAGAGAAGTGGATTTCAATGGAAAGTTGGTCCAAAATCCTGTCTATTTTGTATCCGAAGCATTGTCAGGAGCGAAGACAAGATACTCCGAACTTGAGAAGTTCGTCTATGCTCTGATAATGGCTTCGAGGAAGCTAAGGCATTATTTTTTGGCTCACAATGTAATTGTACCAACTTCATATCCCTTAGGAGATATGCTCCGAAGCAAAGATTCCACTGGAAGGATTGGAAAGTGGGCAGTCGAGCTAGCACCCTTCGGCATATCTTTCTTGGCAAGGACAGCTATCAAATCCCAAGTCCTAGCAGACTTCGTAGCAGAGTGGACTCCACCTGCGAATTTGACTCCGGAGAAATCAGATGACGGAGTTTGGACTGTTTACTCTGATGGGGCTTTTCAAGCATCCGGAGCAGGCATTGGGGCAGTGTTGATTTCACCGTCAGGGCAAAGAGCAATGTACTCCGCAAGACTCAACTTTAAGTCTACCAATAATATAGCGGAGTACGAAGGGATTTTATTGGGACTCCGGAAAGCACGTGCTCTAGGGGCTACAAGAATAATCATAAAGACAGATTCTCAGATAGTAGCAGGGCACGTAGACAAAAGTTTTCAAGTTCGACATCCACAGCTTGCAAAGTACTTGGAAGAAATCCGCAAAATCGAAGCACACTTCAAGGGTATTTCCATTCGGAGTATACCAAGAGCTGAAAACGGGCAAGCGGATATTTTAGCAAAGGCTACAGCCGGAGCTGTGGATGTGCCTGAAGAAGCTTTCTATGAGGAGCTCAATATACCTTCGGTGCCACAAATTGCCTCTGCGGAGATTCTTTGCATTCCTAGTGCAGATTGGAAAGATTCGATCATAGAACTCTTGCAAGGAGGAACAAATTTGCCCGAAGAGCCCCAATTGTCCAGATTAAAGCTCAGAGCCAGAAGCTATCAGTTAATCAATGGTATATTATACAAGGCCGGAGTATGTTCCCCTCTACTCCGATGTATATCTCAAGCCGAAGGCCAAGAAATTCTACGAGAAATTCACGAAGGCCTTTGTGGAAGCCATTTAGCCCCTAGAGCTCTGGCAGGAAAAACACTTCGCCAGGGGCTTTATTGGCCCACAATAACAGCTGATGCGGAGAGCTTGGTCCGCACTTGCCAAGGATGCCAGTGGATGGGTCGACGGAGTCATCGCCCACCAACAGCTCTTCAAGTCATTGCTCCGGTATGGCCCATGGCCAGATGGGGTATGGATCTAATTGGTCCCTTTCCGTTAGCAAAGGGAAATCTGAAGTTCGAAGTGGTAGCTATTGAATATTTTTCTAAGTGGGTAGAAGCAGAGCCCTTAACAGCTATCACTTCGAACAATGTACAGAAATTCTTCTGGAAGAACATTATTTGCCGGTTCGGAGTGCCTAGATATCTCACGGTTGATAATGGAACACAGTTCGACGCAGAACCCTTCAAGAAGTTTTGCGAAGACCTAGGCATTCAACTATGTTTTGCTGCAGTGAGACATCCTCAGTCGAATGGAGCCGTAGAGCGAGCCAATGGAAATATTTTCTCAGGGCTAAATCGAAGAATAGTAGGATTATCAAAGGGACTGTGGACCGAAGAGCTTCCGAAGATTTTGTGGTCCATTCGGACTACGCAAACAAGGTCCACAGGTTTTACTCCGTTCAGACTACTATTCGGAGATGAAGCTATGACTCCAACGGAGCTCAAAGGGGGATCATTTCGCAGCACCGAACCGGACATTGAAGAAGAAAGACAAGCTTCGTTAGATTTGTCAGAAGAAACAAGACTTCGGGCTGTAGCTAATTTATCAAAGTATCATCAGCAGACGAAGACTTGGTATGACCCGAAGGTTAAGCTCAGTGAGTTAAGGCCGGGTCATCTTGTTCTACGAAGCATTATAGCACCAGGGAAGTTAGGCAATAAATGGGAAGGTCCATATCTAATTGTCCGCTCGGGGCGCCCTGGTTCATTTAAATTAGCTAATTTAGAAGGTGAAGAGTTAGCACATACTTGGCATGCGGAGCACCTAAAGCGATACTTCGCATAAGGGCTCCTTGTAATTCGTTTGTAATCACCTCTAAATTAATAAAGCATATGACCCTGATAGTTGCCTTCCCCTCATAGACTTCCAGCTTCCGAGTGGACGCACTGGAACCGCGGGGTCGACCGAGAGGGAAGTGTCATTAAGCTGGGTTGTATTTTCGGACTTCGAACCCATAAAGTTCGAAGCCTCCGACGTGGTGGCTGACATAATCCGGAGCCCAGGCCAACGGCTTGTAGGCATCCGTAAAAGAGCCCAAAACCACATTCTACGGAGTCCAAGCCATTGGCTGGTAGACTTCCGTAAAAAGAGCCGAAGGTGGCCAAAATCTACGGAGTCCAAGCTGCAGCTTGCAGACTTCCGTAAAAAGAGCCGAAGGTGGCCAAAATCTGCGAAGTCCAAGCCATTGGCTGGTAGACTTCTGCAAAAACAGCCGAAGGTGGCTAAATTATACGGAGTCCAAGCCATTGACTGGTAGACATCCGTAAAAAGAGTCCAAAGAGACCATTGCAAACTCCGAACCATTGGTTCGTCAGAGATCGCAAAGACAAGCCGAAGGTGGCTAAAGAAAAACAGCATTTGAGCCATGAGCTTCGAATGTCTGTTAATATAAGTCCAAAGTGACAAATTTCTTAAGACACTAAAGTGTCCTGAAAGTTATCTCAATTGATTTCTTTCGTAAAACAAAGGTAATAAATTACCATTCTTCTGACTGCAAAAAAGTCGAAGACATTTCATAAGATTTTAAAAGATCTTTAAATGACAGAGGGGCTCCGAACCCCCAAAAAATTGTACTCCGAAGTTTTTTCTTTGCGCATAACCATCTTTGAATACATTTCGAAGTTGCTTATGTCCAAAGAGGGGCTAGTAAATATGGAGACAATTTTAAATCGGCATTCATTATTGAAATAAATGTGTTTACAGATTACACTATGAAAAATTGGTATCTATACCAAGAAGGAATCGGAGACCTCTTCGGTCCCGAGAGCTACGGGTGGAACGACTAGTTCCAACATCGGAAGTTCTAAGAACTTTACGTTTAACTCTCTTCCTCCCCCTCGAAGCTCTAAAATCCTTCTGCTCTTGTTGAAGCTCGGCCCAAGTTCGAAGCCGCTCGGGGCTTCTTTCCCAGCTTCTAAGATCTTCAAATCTTTTATTTTGGGCTTCACCTTCGTCTTCAGACCAGTTAGTGTCTTCAGAAGACGAAGTGTTTGCGTCAACCTCTTTATCTTCCTCTTTAATATAAGACAATATGTCTTTGATTACTTCGGGCGCAATTACGCCGGAGTCATCTCGAGGAATAAGAAATCGAGGACGCTTATAACTCTTTAGAAGTTTGAAGGTGTTCCACAATGAGCGAAGTTCGTTGTTAAGCTCTAACACTTCGATATCTTCCATAAGAGGCAAAGCCTAAAAATATGACAAACAAGACTTTCATTGATAAATGTTTACAAGCATGAGTTTTACATAATCAAAAAATCCTAAATATTTCCTAAACCTACGGGTTCGGAGGAGGCTGACTGCTCGAAGCTTGGCTACGAACTTGCTTCTGGCGTTGGCCTTCATCAATCCAAGCCTTGATCGCAGAACGACCTTCGGCTCTCCATGAAGTTTGAAAGGCTCGCCAGGCGGCAGTCACGCCTTCGGAAGGATTCAAAAGTCTCTCGTCGTCGAAGGTAATGGAGCCTTCTGCGCTCGGAGTAATTATTCGGCCCAAATCCTCATAGTAACGAAGTAATCCGAGGGCAGACACTTGTCCGGAGAGTTCTCCATAACGTATGCCTGCCGTCTTCATTTGCTTCGCTGCTCCTTGGATCCTCTTTAACCGGTGCAGCAGAGTCACATTGTCATCCGAAGGAAGTGATCCAGTAGTACCGAAGTACTCCAGAACACTTAGCATCTGTTCGATGACCTCCGTAGCCACCTTCTCCGACTTAAGCTTTTCTTCAATTAGCGCATCCTTGCTCGAAGTCGTTTCTGCCAAAACCGCGGAAATCCTAGCGTTCTCCGTAATTAAATCTTTCTTCTGGTTTAGGAGTTGACTAGCTTCCTCTTGGAGCCTTACAAGTTCGGACCCAGCACTAGCATGTTCCGACCTCACCTTTTCAATTTCGGCCCGAAGCACGATTCTTTCTGCTTCGAGCTCCTTATTAACAGCCTCCAAGCCCTGTCTGGCCCTGCGCTCCGCTGAAATTACATTGTCCATTTGAAGTACTCTAGCTTCGGAGAAAGATAAGTTGCGTTTCAGAGCTTCATTTTCTTCCCGAAGCTGAGCAATTTCATTTTCGTTCGATAAGGCTGCAGCGCGGGCCAAGACCGCTTGCTAAGAAAAGAAAAAACTGAAGTAAGAAATTATTCATTCATAATTGGCTACTGGTTCGAAGATGTACTTCGAACCCAATATAATTTGCTAAAGATATCGGTTCGAAGGTGCTCCGTACCTGATAAGCTGCTCGTTCCAAAGCAACATTAAGCTCCGAATTCTTCGCCTTGCTTAATTTTGCTACTAGCTCTGTCTCCCCGACTTCCCGACTCACTCGACCTAAAGGTTTGAGAAAAGTCCGAAGCCCTTTTCTTTGTTCCAAAAAAGGAGTTAAAAGAGGGAGCAGAGCCGAAGCCTTTTGATCTTCCCTGCTTGGCGAAGCTCCGGAGTGTTCTCCTGAGGTCCTTGGAACTTCTGAAGATGGCCCCCCCTCAGTTGATTCACTTTCATCTGTTGACTCAGACAAAGTCGATCCTTGAGGAGGGAGAGGCTCTATGTGCCTTTTACCCCTTCCAGGCCCCTGTTGAGTAACCTCCGGGTGTGGCTCCGAAGTTGTCGAAGGCCTTTGAATTGTGTCTTCGTGATGTATTTCTACAGCAGGAGGCTCTGCAAAAACAAAAATATTATACATTGTATAATTGTGCAGAAAATGATAAAGAATTATGCGAAATTTACCTTCGACATTCTCCGGGAGATCGAGCACCGGACTGCTCGGAGGATCAAAGGTGAAGTCATCATCTGAATCCACAGTTAAATTTTCTGCTGTCGGAGTATCTCCGTGAGCAATCCTTCCTTCATCCACAACTGAAGTTGTAGGAACTTCAACTTCATCTTCGCCCATAGGGGCTTCGATTTGCTCTTCTTGAGTATCCGGAGCTCTCATTTCTTCAATGTTAGCTTGGGGCTCCGGTATACCTGCAGTATCTTCAATGTGAATATTTCGTTGAGCTGCATCTTCATCAATCAATCTTCTTTAGAACCAGAGATTGAGGTTCTTGAGCTCGAAGGCGCAGGATTCGAAGGTGCGAGATTTTTTGGCTTCCGAGCCACCTTCTTCACCGGAGTCCTTGCGGAGCTAGAAGCTCCGGCTTTAGCCATTCTTTTCTTGGGTCCTTTCTCCAGAGGCACCCAGTCCATCAGAGGGGGCGGAGTTAACTCCAACATTCCCCATACTCTGTTAAACCGTTCCCAACTCCCGACCAATTTAATTCGCCATTCTTTTTCCGTCGGAGTTGGGGCACCCAGAATCTTCTCCGAAGCCCTTACAATTTGCTCTGAAGTAATAGGGGCTGAAGAAGCTAACAATAATTCAAGTTAGTCTTTCTTCGAAGTAAATATGTACAATGCATGTTGGTTTCGAAGTTACCTGCAGGGCTCGAAGTAAAATTGATCTTGCGAAGACCGCCTTCTGAGTCATCCTCGAAGATGATAGGCCAGTTGGCCATCAGCGGAGGAATTTGCAGTCCGAGGAATTCTTCGGCTAAGTCCCGCATGCTTAACTTTCGGCTAATTTTCTGAAGCAGGTTAAGGCGAGCTTCGAGCTGGCCTTCGTCAGGCTGCACTAAGGCTTCCTTACGGAATTGAATTTCTTTGAGGGGCCCAGCCAGAGGACTGCTCGCTCCAACTTCGGCATAGAACCACCTCAGGACCCAATCAGTATACCATCTAGCATTGATGGCCTTGGCAGGAAACTGAAGAGCATATTCATCCCGAAGCCTAAAGTTGATAGAGCCGAAGGATACTACCACTTTTTCACCTCCGGAGCCTACGAAGGTCTTCGGCTGGCAAGTTGCTCTATGAAGTGCAGCGAAGATTTCTGCCCTCCCCTCACAACCTTCGGCTCTCAGCGCCCATTCAAAGATAGCTAACCTAGCTACTGCATTCGGAGATAATTGGGGGAGGGTTACATGAAACAGATCCAATACCTCCGCCAAGAAGTCTACAGCAGGAAGGCCCAAGCCAGCTTCGAAGAAAGCTTCGAATACTACTACTTCTCCGGGTCTTGGTGATGGAATCGATTCTTTGCCCGGCTTCCGAATCATAACTCCATTACTAATTTTCCCCCTGCTGTGATTGCCAAAGACTCTCTCTTGCAGGTAGAAGGCCCCAACTCAAAAGACTGATCCAAATACTTGGTCGATGGCGGGCACAGACCTTGGTCATCGGCGATTTGGGGATTTCTCCCCCCTGCCGCCATGGATGTCGCCGCCTGCATCGGAGGTGCCGCCGCCAACGCTGCCGCCGCTGCCGCTGCGGTCGCCTGTTGCCGAGCCAAGGCCGAAGGAGGCGCAGATCCCTTGGTCTTCACCATCACGATCGCTGGATTGCTCTGAGGAAATGGAGGCTAGGGCTCAAGAACTCAAAAGCTAGGGCTCAAGAACTCGAAAGCTAGGGCTCAAGAACTCAAAGGGCTCAAAAGTTTTTGATTGCTAGAATGCGGTGAAAAGGTAACCAGGTAACTTCTAGGCCCTTTATTTATAGCCTAGACTTCACTTTCTTACCGTTAATCCATGTCGTTTCGTATTCCTGCCGTTACTTCTTTTACGAAATTAACGCCTGCTACAGTTTCCGTTGGAAACAGAAACTAACGACTATTTCTTCTAAGTCTAAAAAGACTTTCGAACTTCCTAAGTCAGTTCTAAGATAGTTCAAAAAGTAATTACCTTAAGACTGATTCGGAGTTCATGTCTTCATGCATTTCGGAGATAAAATAAAAACCAATAACCCCTATGATTGGTTATCTTTTCCTTTCGTATACTGCTTTCCTAACGTTATAGGTCAACGGAGAAGCATATTCGAGGGGCTACTGTTGGGGGAAAATATCTCATCTTTGGGGTTATTGCCGAAGCAACATAAAGGCAGTCATCAGGTTCGAAGGTTCTCAGAAGATCATCTTCGAAGACACCTGGAATCCCGTTCGAAGCACAAGATAGGCATTGGTTCGAAGTATGTCTTCGAACTAAAGCCCTCCAGGATCTTTTCTGCCAGCTAAGATGGAAGACTTATCTTCTTTCTCATTAGATTAGTCTTTTACCATTTTAGCCCTATTAAGGAAACCGAATAGTTTCCTTAATGTCGGTTGTAATAGAGGGGTAAATAGGTCTTTTCCTTAATGTTTGGGCCTATAAATACCCCCCATTTCACCTTGTAATAGGGACCGAATACAAGTTATTCAATACACACTTTCGAACTATTCTAAGTTATTATCCTTTCGGAGGCTTAGAACAGTTTGCTTCACAAACACTTCGTTTGTTAGTTTCTTTTCTACAGAAACCTGTTAGCGTAATCTTTTACGCCAACAGATATGAACACACACAAAAAGACTCAAGAAAAGAGTAAAGAAGAAAGAAAAACTGACGCAAAAAATATCCTAGAAAGGATACACAACACCCAAATCCCCTCTTAAACGCTCAAAGGTAGACTGATCTAGGGGTTTGGTGAAAATGTCAGCCAACTGATGATGGGTATCAACATGAACAAGGTCAATGACACCTTTCTCATATTGATCCCGTAGAAAGTGAAAGCGCACATCAATGTGTTTGGTTTTTGAATGGAGACAAGGGTTTTTCCCTACACTAATAGCACTGGTGCTGTCGCAAAACAAAGGAACTCTGGTAGGAAAGAACAACCCAAAATCTTGCAATGTGGAAATCATCCAAACCAACTGTGAGCAGCAGCTAGCAGCAGCTACATACTCAGCCTCAGTGGGTGAAAGTGCAACTCCAGACTGCTTTTGAGAAGACCAAGAGACAAGAGAAGAACCAAGAAACTGGGAAGTACTGGAAGACGACTTGCGATCCAACCGGCACCCACCAAAGTCAGCTTCCGAAAAGCCAGATAAATCAAGAGATGATGATGCTGAGTAATAAAGACCGAGATCGGGCGCATAGGTGAGATACCTGAAGATGCGCTTGACAGCCTGCCGTTGAGACGCGCGTGGTGAAGACTAAAAACGCGCGCAAAGTCCCACGGCAAACTGTATGTCCGGTCTTGTCACCGTCAAGTATAGCAATGAACCAATCATCCCTCGAAACTCTCTCTCGTTGACCTTGACGCCGCTCTCGTCCTTGTCCAGGCCCCCAGATGTGCCCATTGGGGTCATCTGAGGCTTCAACTCTCCACCAAAGTCGAATTTTTTCAACATGTCACGAGTGTACTTACCTTGGTGGATGAAGGTGTCGTCCTTGGTCTGCTTGATCTGGAGCCCGAGGAAGTACTTGAGCTCACCCATGAGGCTCATCTCAAACTCGTTGTGCATCTGCTCAGAAAACTTGGACACAAGAGCATTAGTAGTACCACCAAAGATAATATCATCCACGTAAATCTAAGCGACTAAAAAATCTGAAGCATCTCTGAGCAAGAAAAGAGTTTTATCCACAGAACCCATCACAAAGCCCTTTCCCAACAAAAACTGCTTTAACCAGTCATACCAAGCCCTGGGGGCTTGCTTCAGACCATATAAAGCTTTCTGCAGCTTGAAAACATGTCGACGAAACATAGGGTTCTCAAAACCGGGGGGCTGCCTAACATAAACTTCCTCCTCTATGTACCCGTTCAGAAAAGCACTCTTGACGTCCATTTGAAAAAGCTTAAAACCCTTTGAAGCGGCAAAAGCTAAGAGAATGCGAATGAACTCAAGACGGGCGACAGGGGCGAAAGTTTCTTCAAAATCAACACCCTCTTTCTGGCAAAAACCCTGGGCAACTAATCGAGCTTTGTTGCGCACCACAACCCCATCTTCACCTTGCTTGTTTTTGAACACCCACTTGGTGCCTATGGGGTTGCATCCTGGTGGCGGCTCAACTAGTGTCCAAACCCGACTGCGGACAAAATTCTCAAGCTCTTCTTGCATGGCATTAATCCAATTAGAATCAGAAAGAGCATGAGAAATGTCTCTGGGCTCAAAAGATGCAACAAAAGCAGATTCAGCAAACACAGCAAGAGAGTCAACAAATGAACACAAAGTTCTTTCAATCAAATCACCAATGATGAGCTCTGAGGGATGATCACGCTGAACTGCTCGGGATCCCTGGTGATCTGAAGTCACCTCACCGGAGTCAGCAGCAGGCACCCCTGGACTCGACTAAGGGGCCTCGATCGAAGTGGAAGAAGTGATCAGAGGTCCGCCCTCGTCCTTAGTGGAAGTCTCAGAAGTTGTGGGTTCTACAGGCTGTGCAGAAGACCCCCCCTCATCAGCAACTCGAGTGTCATCATCTTCCTCGAAGATGGACTCTCCGAGCTCACCATCTCCAGAAAGCTCAAAAGAAGGAGTCAAAGAAGGCAAGGACTCATCAAAAGAAACCTCACAAGTCTCGACAAGCTGTTGGGATTCGAGGTTCCAAACACGGAAGCCTCGAGAATGCAAAGCATAGCCAAGAAAAACTCCATCCCAGCACCGAGACTCAAACTTGTCCAAATGCCATCCCTTCTTGAGCACAAAGCACTTGCAGCCAAACGCTCGCAAGTGGCTCACTTTTGGCTGTTGAGGAGCCATGCTGAATAGCGTGGGCCTCATGGCTCTAGAAGTGATGAGTCATTGTCAACGATAGTAAAGAAGAGAGGAGATCTGCTGTTTCATGGGCCGCGTGTGACTCAGGTACACGGGCAGCAAGCGACTGTCGGGCAGAGGAGGCTACGAAGTCGGGCTGGCCCAATCCGGGTACATGGACAAGAAGCAGTAGAAGACCCACTGGGCTGTTGACCAGGACTGACTCAGGTACACGGGCGGTGAGCGATTGCCGGGCTGAGAGAGCTGCGGAGTCGGGCCGACCCAATCCGGGTACCTGGTGCAAAGTCGGTGGAGGCTTTGTCAGTTTCGTTGCAAAACTGACAACCGTCGATCTTGTATCCGACTGTCCAGAAGAGAAGCCGTAGTCGCTACGAAAACTTAGCTTCCGGATAAGTCATCTGTATCTCTAGGCCCACAGTCAGTCAGTCGTGTCTGTAAAAATACCTAAGGGCAGTAGAGTCTTTCCCTTTATTCTTGCGTCTATAAAAACCCTAAGGGGCTGGTGGAATGTTCCTAGTGTTGGGAGCCTATAAATAGGACCCCAATCCCTAGGGTTTGGACTACCCTTTTGGCTGAAATCAATACTACTCCTTTGGGTCACTTTTTTGTCTCTTGCTATTTTTCTCTCTTCTCCTCTCCTGTTCATGCGTGCGCCGCCAGGCAACTAGCCTTTGTTCTTCCTGAGATTCACTTGGTTCTTTGCTGTTTGGAAGAATTTATTTTGGCTGTTTTTGCTTGTGCGAAGCATTTATGTGTGCAGCATTTCATTCACTGTTGTTGCTGTGTAGTTGCGGTTGATTTATTCAGAACAGAAGCTTCTCTGTTGCTTGTGTTCATCACGCAAGTAGTACTAGTTCTTGCTATTGCAAGTAGTACTACTGCACTGTAGCAACAATACTCTGGTATCAGCTTTCTGCTTTTACTGCACAGCTTTTTGATCGAAGTTGACAGGCTCTAGCAACTTTTCTGGCTGTTTTCTGGCGAAGCCCCCTTTCTGTTCGAAGCCCCTCAGCTCCGTGAGGCAGGCTTCGATCTAACCTCTTCGAAGGCTTCGTTCGATTTTCGAACTTCAGTTTTTGTCCTGTGTTGCTAAGCTTCGAAATATTTTCTGAACAGACAGCATCGCATACTTCGAACGACAGTGCGAAGTTTCTCCGGCTCTAGCTATTCGAAGTCCACACTTCGACAGGCTTCGAAGTTGGCTTCGAAGCTTGTAGTTCTGCTAGGCTTCGCGTTGTTTTCTTTGTGGCGTGTCAGCCTTCGCTGCTCTTTTCGAAGCTTTCTCTTTTCGAAGGTAGAGTGTAGGCTTCGAGTTTGGTCTCGCTGTCATGTGACAGGCTTCGCTTCTGTGTTCAAAGGTTGTTCGTCTATTTGTTGAGTTCGAAGTTCTGTGTTCGAAGGTTTGACTTCGATGCTATCGGTGCAAAGCTGTGTTCGAAGCTTTGTCTTCGAAGTACGCACTTCGAAGCAGGCTCCGACGTGTGTCATACTTCGCTTCGAAGCATACTTCGCTTCTTGCCCCTTCGTATTAGGCTAGACCAAAATACCTTCGGCATCTTCGACATGCTTCGCAACTGACCTCCGAAGCAGGCTCTGTCACCAACCTCCGAAGCAGGCTTCGACCAGCGAAGCAGTCTTCGACAATCATCTCCGAAGCAGACCTCGTCGGGCGAAGCAGTCTTCGCCAAGTTCCGAACAGGAGACAAATTTGGACAGTAACTTCTCATTTCACCTTACATATACTTAGATTATTTCATTGGGAAGTTTAAGCCTGTTACACAGTGTTCATCTGCCTAGTTGCACTTCTTTAGTAGTTCTCTGTTTAACATCAGTTGCTTCTAGGTTAGATACCCTTAGACTTAGGCCTTCTGTTTATTTTCTGCTGCTTAGTCTTTTGAGGTGCGTTGGGTATTGGGAACAGGCCATTGATTCGAAAGAATTTTTTAAGGCGCCCATTCACCCCCCCTCTGGTCGCTACTTTCGGTCCTACAAGTGGTATCAGAGCGAGGTTAGGGTTTTCCCATACCTTAACCGGTTCTAAACCCCAGTAGTGACCATGACTTCTCCTGGCAAGGTCCCGTCCTTGGAAGCCTATGGCTATAACTATTGGAAGACTCGCATGCGAGCCTATCTCATGAGCCAGGGTTCGGACATTTGGGACATTTGCGTTCACACCACGTTTGTCATATTGCCAGTCACTGAGCAGGGTACTGCTGGTATCATTGCTCAGCATTTGAGCAACAGTAAGGTTGTGAACATTCTTTTCTCTGGTTTAGGTCCCACTGAGTTTGAGCATGTGAGTCATCTCTCCACTGCGAGAGAGATCTGGGCTACCCTCAAGGCACACCATGAGGGAACAGCTCAGGTCAAGGCTCGGCTCTATCAGACCTACCAGCGTGAGTACGAGAACTTCACACAAAAGCCGGGTGAATCTGTTGAAGCTTTGTTTGGTCGCTTTCAATCGATCATTAACAAGCTTCGGGACAACAAGGCTGAGGGTGCTCAGTTAGTCTCAGATCACGAGCAGGCGCTCAAGGTTCTCCATACCTTGGACCCAAAGATCTGGGAGATCAAGGTATCCTCTATCGTTGAGAGCACTTCTTACGATACCTTGACCATTTCTGAGTTATTTAGCAAGCTAAAGGCCACTGAGGTAGATATCCAGTTGAGATCAAATCTCACTGGTTCTGGATCAAAATCCCTGGCCCTTGCTACACCTTCTGTTGATCCCTCTTCTGTGAGTTGTGCTGGGTTCTCTTTGATGTCTATCACTGAGGACCAGCTAGAGTTATTGGGAGATGATGATTTGTGTCTTTTTAACAACCGGGTGCGTCGTGTCAATGATAAGAGAATGTTCAAAAGACACGGCACAAAATCCGGATGCTTTGAGTGTGGTGATCCAGGACACTTCATCGCCGACTGCCCCAAGCGCAATGGATACAAGAAGGGCACCGGTGGCAGCTTCCATGACTCCGGCAAGCACGAGAGCTCATCCTTCAACAAGGGCAAGCCGAAGACCCCATTCTTCAAGAAGGCCCTGAAGGACTACCGGCGAGAGAACAAGAAGCGTGACAAGGCCTTCTTCGCCGAGATGGAGAAGAGCTACTCCAAGCAGTCCACATCTTCTTCCTCTTCATCGAGCTCAAGCGATGAGGAGATCGCCATCAGAAAGAGGAAGGACAAGGACGATCCGGCGGGCCTCTGCTTCATGGCCTTCGCAGACAAGCCGAAGAGCCGCTCTCACCAGC
>JAAALK010000286.1:14660333-14932237 GCA_019279435.1 Zizania palustris
GGTCTCCGATTCCTTCTTGGTATAGATACCAATTTTTCATAATGTAATCTGTAAACACATTTTTTCAATAATGAATGCCGATTTAAAATTCTCCATATTTACTAGCCCCTCTTTGGGTATAGCAACTTCGAACTGTATTCAAAGATGGTTATGCACAAAGAAAAACTTTGGAGTACAATTTTTTTTTTTTGGGGTTCGGAGCCCCTCTGTCATTTTAAAGATCTTTGGAATCTTATGAAACGTCTTCAACCTTTGTAGTCAGAAGAATGGTAACTTGGTACCTTTGTTTGCTTTACGAAAGAAATCAATTAATAACTTCGAGGACACTTTAGTGTCTTAAGAAATTTGTCACTTTGGACTTATATGAACAGACATTCGAAGCTCATGGCTTAAATGCTGTTTTGCTTTAGCCACCTTCGGCTATTTTTGCAGAAGTCTACCAGCCGGAGCTTGGACTTCGCAAATTTGGCCACCTTGGGCTCTTTTTTGCAGAAGTCTACCAGCCGGAGCTTGGACTTCGCAGAATTTGGCCACCTTGGGCTCTTTTTTTGCAGAAGTCTACCAGCCGGAGCTTGGACTTCGCAGAAATTGTAGCCACCTTCGGCTATTTTTGCAGAAGTCTACCAGCGGAGCTTGGACTTCGCAGAATTGGCCACCTTCGGCTCTTTTTACGGATGTCTGACAAGCTGCAAGCTTGGACTCCGCAGATTTGGCCACTTCGGCTCTTTTTATAACGGAAGTCTACCAACCGAAGCTTGGACTCCGTAGAATGTGGTATTGGCTCTTTTTACGGATGCCTACAAGGTATCAGCTTGGGCTCCGGATGGATTTCAGCCACCACACCGGAGGCTTCGACTTTATGGGTACGAAGTCCGGAAATACAGCCCAGCTTGATGACACTTCCCTCTTGATCGACTTCCGTCCCAGCGCGTCCGCTCGGGAAACTAGGAGTGTCAAGGGGAAGGCAAACCACAGGGTGTATGTTTTATTAATTTAGAGGTGATTACAAGCGGATTACAAGGAGCCCTTATGCGAAATATCGCTTTAGGTGCTCCGCATGCCAAGTATGTGCTAACCTCTTCACCTTCTAAATTAGCTAATTTGAATGAACCAGGGCGCCCGGAGCGGACAATTAGATATGGACCTTCCCATTTATTGCCTAACTTTCCCTGGTGTTATAATGCTTCGTAGAACAAGATGACCCGGCCTTAACTCGCTGAGCTTAACCTTCGGGTCATACCAGTCTTCGTCTTGCTGATGATACTTTGATAAATTAGCCACAGCTCGAAGTCTGTTTCTTCTGACAAATCTAACGAAGCTTGTCTTCTTCTTCGATGTCTGGTTCGGTGCTGCGAAATGATCCCCCTTTGAGCTCCGTTGGAGTCATTGCTTCATCTCCGAATAGTAGTCTGAACGGAGTAAAACCTGTGGACCTTGTTTGCGTAGTCCGAATGGACCACAGAATCTTCGGAAGCTCTTCGGTCCACAGTCCCTTTGATAATCCTACTATTCTTCGATTTAGCCCTGATAAAATATTTCCATTGGCTCGCTCAACGGCTCCATTCGACTGAGGATGCCTCACTGCAGCAAAACACTAGTTGAATGCCTAGGTCTTCGCAAAACTTCCTGAAGGGTTCTGCGTCGAATTGTGTTCCATTATCAACTGTGAGATATCTAGGCACTCCGAACCGGCAAATAATGTTCTTCCAGAAGAATTTCTGTACATTATTCGAAGTGATAGCTGTTAAGGGCTCTGCTTCTACCCACTTAGAAAAATATTCAATGGCTACCACTGCGAACTTCAGATTTCCCTTTGCTAACGGAAAGGGACCAATTAGATCCATACCCCATCTGGCCATAGGCCATACCGGAGCAATGACTTGAAGAGCTGTTGGTGGGCGATGACTCCGTCGACCCATCCACTGGCATCCTTGACAAGTGCGGACCAAGCTCTCCGCATCAGCTGTTATTGTGGGCCAATAAAGCCCCTGGCGAAGTGTTTTTTCCTGCCAGAGCTCTAGGGGCTAAATGACTTCCACAAAGGCCTTCGTGAATTTCTCGAAGAATTTCTTGGCCTTCGGCTTGAGATATACATCGGAGTAGAGGGGAACATACTCCGGCCTTGTATAATATACCGTTGATTAACTGATAATTTCTTGCTCTGAGTTTTAATCTTGACAATTGGGGCTCTTCGGGCAAATTTGTTCCTCCTTGCAAGAGTTCTATGATCGAATCTTTCCAATCTGCACTAGGAATGCAGAGAATCTCTGCAGAAGCAACTTGTGGCACCGAAGGTATATTGAGCTCCTCATAGAAAGCTTCGTCAGGCACATCCACAGCTCCGGCAGCAGCCTTCGCTAAAATGTCCACTTGCACATTTTCAGCTCTTGGTATACTCCGAATGGAAATACCCTTAAAATGTGCTTCGATCTTGCGGATTTCCTCCAAGTACTTTGCAAGCTGTGGATGTCGAACTTGAAAACTTTTGTCTACGTGCCCTGCTACTATCTGAGAATCTGTTTTTATGATTATCCTTGTAGCCCCTAGAGCACGTGCTTTCCGGAGTCCCAATAAAATTCCTTCGTACTCCGCTATATTATTGGTAGACTTAAAGTTGAGTCTTGCGGAGTACATTGCTCTTTGTCCTGACGGTGAAATTAATACTGCCCCAATGCCTGCTCCGGATGCTTGGAAAGCCCCATCGGAGTAAATAATCCAACTCCGTCATCTGATTTCTCTGGAGTCAACTTCGCAGGTGGAGTCCACTCTGCTACGAAGTCTGCTAGGACTTGAGACTTGATAGCTGTCCTTGCCAGGAAAGATATGCCGAAGGGTGCTAGCTCTACTGCCCACTTTCCAATCCTTCCAGTGGAATCTTTGCTTCGGAGCATATCTCCTAAAGGATACGAAGTTGGTACAATTACATTATGAGCCAAAAAATAATGTCTTACTTTCTCGAAGCCATTATCAGAGCATAAACGAACTTTTCGAGTTCGGAGTATCTTGTCTTCGCTCCTGACAATGCTTCAGATACAAAATAGACAGGATTTTGGACCAACTTCCCATTAATATCTGCTTCTCTGACAAGGACTGCGCTGACAGCTGAACCTGTAGCTGCAAGATACAGGAGTAGGGTTTCGTCCGCAATAGGCACCGTGAGTGTAGCAAGATTGCTGAGATAATCTTTAATATCTTCGAAGCTTTTCTGACACTCCGGTGTCCATGCAAAATCTTCGGACCCTTTCAAAGCTTTAAATATTGGCAAGCTCCTCTCCGCAGACCTTGATAAAAACCTGCTAAGTGCGGCCAGACGTCCGGTCAGCTTTGCACTTGCTTTAAATTCTCCGGAGGAGCCATCTTCTGCAGCGCAGTTATTTGAGTAGGGCTAGCTTCAATTCCCCCTGGCGTCCTGCCTCCTCGATACCCTCTGCACGCGCATTAACTGCTTCTGGTGGCGCCCGCCCGGCTCCTCGGGGTCAGGGCCCCCCGGCCAAGGCGCGTTGGTCTCCCGTCCGCTCGGTCATACTTCCTTCGGCGCAATGGAAAAAGGGATTCGAGGTGGACCTCAACCTTTTGGCCTGTCCGCACCTCCTTACTCCGGAGCCCATCCGCGCCAGCGGCGGCTTCGACACCCCAGCGCGAGGTACGCACCTGTAAGGACTATCAGGATTATCTTGTGCGCTTCCACCCCCTCTTATCGCAGGACTACGAGCGAGAAGAAGCGAGGGGCTACTATTGGGGGAGATAATCCCGGAAGCCGAAGGGGGGCCCTCGGTCGGGGGGCCCGGAGTCTAACGACAGAGGCTACCTTGCAAAGGGAAGAGGCCAGGAGGCCTCCTTTCTGAGTAAGGGTGCCAGAGACCGCCCTCCGATATGAAGGCATCGGAGGCTATCCTCGGAAGGAGATGCCGGGGGCCACCCTCCGGCATGAAGACATCGGAGGCTACCCCCCGGCAGAGGGTGCCGGAGGCCATCCTCCAGGAGCAAGAGGTCAGGGGGCCCCCTCCGCTCGACCCGCAGCAGCGAAGCCAAGGGAAATGCTAGCCAGAAAAGGACTGGGCAATCGTACGAAGAGGCGGGATCGCGATCTTCCGTGCCGTGTCAAGCGGCGCAGGCGGCGCCCGTCACGGCAGCTACGCTGTCAGAGCCGGATCTTCTTGTCTGTACTACGTGTCGCCTGTTTGTCTGTACTGCGTATCGCTCGTTTTGTCTGTACTACCGACTGGTGGTCGGCCAGGTAGCCGTTGGTGGTCCAGAGGCGTTTGGCCCTCTGGACGGGGCGCCTTATAAATACCCCCCAACTACAGTTGTGTGAACAGGCTCAACAGGGCATTGAAGAAACCATGTTGAAGAACATGGGTTTTATACTCCAGATGTGATGAGTGATTGTCAACGGAAGTCAAAGGAAGAGACATGAAGACCTGCCGTGTCTGAGGCGCCTGTGACTCAGGTACACGTGCAGCGAGCGACAGCCGGGCACAGGAGCCAGAGTCGGGCTGGTCTAATCTGGGTACATTGGCTAGGAGCGGCAGAGGATCCACTGGTCTGTTGACTGGGTTTGACTCAGGTACACGGGCGGCGAGAGATTGCCGGGTTGAGGAAGCTACGGGGTCGGGTCGGCCCAATCCGGGTACTCGGTGCGAAGACGGTGGACGCTTTGTCAGTTTCAGCGCAAAACTGACAACCTATGATTATTTTGTTTTTAGGATATTAATATTTAGTTTTTAAGTCCAGAATATTTTTATTTGTGTCAGTTGATTTTTCGTAGTGTATTTTAGGAATTTCGGAATTTATTTTAGAGTCAGTGTTAATTTACCTTAGGGGTAAATTAGTATTTTCATGTATTAGGAGTCTCCTATAAATAGGCCCCTACCCCCCTGGGGATAGGATGATTGTTTTTAATAAATCAATCTACAGTCCATTTTTGTTACCCACCGAAATTCGATCTCCAATTTTTTCGTCTGCTTCTCCTTTCCACGGTGTTTTTTTTTCTTTCATGCACACAAACCAGTAGAGCATCGTTGTCCCCGCCGGCGAGTTGTTTCACGGTGGCAACACAGGAGTCAACATGGCGCAGCAGGCTCTGCGGGCCCCATAGGCATGCAGGAAAAACAATCGGCGGGATCTTGCGTGTTGAGCAGCCTGCAGCACAGGGAACACGGCGTAATCATTCACAGGGCGGAAAGCAATGGCAGCAGGCTGCATGCGCATAGCTGCCGCACCATAGACTACGCCTGGGCACACGTGGCGTAAACACATGCAGGTTAGTTGTTTAATCTACTATTTATTAGCTGTTTAAGAAATTAAATATTTTTATTCTAATTTTTATGTGCAATATTTTCGGATTATTTATGAATTAATTTTTAATGACCCATGTTTTATTCATTTGATTAGTATTTTATTTCTAGATTGAAATATAAATATTTCATGATTTATCTAGGTGTTTTTATTTACTGCAGTAGTTTTATTTTAGTTTATCTTTAATATCATTTTAATTAAGACACTGGTTATTTTTAGGCTAGACAATTTTGGTTTGCATAATTTGTTTTGCAAATATTATTTGTCTGTTTGATTTCGTTGGGTGTTGGGATTAGAACATAGTTTAGCAAGAAATTTTTAGGCGCCCATTCACCCCCCACTCTGGTCGCTACTTTCGGTCCAACAAGTGGTATGAGAGCGAGGTTAGGGTTTCTTATATCTTAACTAATTCTAAACTCAAGTAGTGATCATGACGTCTTCTCGTAAAATTCCGTCCCTAGAAGCTTTTGGCTACACTTATTGGAAGACTCACATGCGAGCATACCTTATGAGCCAGAGCTCAGACATATGGGAGATTTGTGTTCATCCTACTTTCGCCATAGTGCCTATTCCTACGGATACTGCTGCAGATGTAATTACGCAGCATCAAAACAATAGTAAAGTAGTGAACATTTTATTTTCTTGTCTAGGTCCTAGTGAGTTTGAGCGTGTTAGCCATCTCACCACTGCTCTAGAGATCTGGGCTACCCTCCAGGCACACCATGAGGGGATAGCGCAGGTCAAGGCTAGGCTTTACCAGACCTACCGGTGTGAGTACAAAAATTCCTCACAGAAGCCGAGTGAGACTGTTGAGGCTTTGTTTGGTCGTTTTCAATCGATCATTAACAAGCTTCGCATCAACAAGGCCGAGCGTGATCAGCTAGTATCAGATCATGAACAGGCGCTTAAGGTTCTCCATACCTTGGACCCTAAGATCTGGGAGATCAAGGTCTCTTCTATTGTTAAGAGTGCGTCTTATGATACCTTGACCGTCGCATAGTTTTTAGTAAGCTCAAGGCCTTAGAGGTCAATATCCAGTCGAGATCAAATCTCACTGGTTCTGGCTCAAAGACTCTGGTGCTTGCGACACCATCTGCTGATCCTAATGCCATGAGTTGTACTGCCTTTTCCTTGATTTCTATCTCCGAGTAACAACTTGATTCACTAGGAGATGATGATATGTGCTTGTTTAACAACCGGGTGCGACGTGTTTATGATAAGTGAATGTTTAAGAGACACGGCACAAAATATGGATGCTTTTAGTGTGGTGATACAGGTCATTTCATTGCCGACTACCACAAGCAGAAGAATTACAAGAAAGGAACCGGTGGCAACTCCTACGACTCTGACAAGTACGACAGCTCCACGAAGGGAAAGCCCAAGACGAGATTCTTTCGAAAGGCATTGAAGGACTACAAGCGTGAGAACAAGAAGCGAGACAAGGCTTTCTTCACCGAGATGGAGAAAAGCTACTCCAAGAGATCCTCATCTTCCTCCTCATCTTCGAGTTCAAGTGATGAAGAGATCGTGATCAGGAAGGGGAAGGACAGGGACGATCTGGTGGGCCTCTATTTCATGGCCTTCGGGGACAAGCCGAAGAGTCGCTCACGTCACAACCAAAGACCCCACAAGATCTTCTGCTCAATGGCTCTTGAGGAGAATAAAGAAAAGGACTCCTACGATGACTCCGACGACGACGACGATGAGAAGGTATCTTCCTATGAACAAGAAGTTGTTAATTTACTAGAACAGAACCGTCAGGAGTTGAAGTATCGGGAGAAACTACTTAGAGGGGCTAAGAAGAGGATAGATGAGCTTGCGAGTGAGCTTGCCATGGCGAATGGCAAGATTGAGTCTATCATCTTCCCTTTGCTTGGGTGATAGTGGTGAGTGCCCTAACTGTGAGGTGTTGTTGTGTGACCTAACTACTCTTAAGTCCAGGTACACAAAGAGAGTAGATGAGAGAGACGCCTTGGCCACTGAGCTTGAGAGCGCTCAGCAGGAGCTCAAAAATGCTCATGCCACTGTGATCGTACATTGTGTAGACTGCCCATCACATTTAGCTAGTATAGCTGAGCTGAGAGCCAAGAGTGATGAGCAGTTGAGCGAGTTAGCTGGAGTGAGAGCTGAGTTGGAGCAGACTAAGCTAGAGCTTGAGACCTTGATAGTTCCACCCACTGTTTGTGAGAACTGTTTGTCCATGAGAATGGAGTTGATCAAGCTAAAAGCAGAGAAGTCTGTCGATGTTGATAGATAGTGTGAGATCTGCTTGTCTCTGGTGGAGGTGTTAGCTTCTTTGAGAGAGGAGCTAGCTGATGTTCAGAACGAGAACTTTTACCTCCATCAGATCCTGAGTTGGATTAGTGCCAGAGAGCCACAACTCGGCATGATGATCCAGCAGTTCAAGAGACAGGATGGGTTTGGGGTAGGTTACACCTATACTGTTGGCGTAAAAGATTACGCTAACAGGTTTCTGTAGAAAAGAAACTAACAAACGAAGTGTTTGCGAAGCAAACTATTCTAAACCTCCGAAA
The DNA here is from genome assembly GCA_019279435.1 of Zizania palustris. NCBI lineage: Eukaryota > Viridiplantae > Streptophyta > Magnoliopsida > Poales > Poaceae > Zizania > Zizania palustris. The sequence goes on from JAAALK010000286.1 coordinate 14,668,166, forward strand.
GGATAATAGCTTAGAATAGTTCGAAAGTGTGTATTGAATCACTTGTAATCGGTCCTTATTACAGGATGAAATGGGGGGTATTTATAGGCCTAAACATTAAGGAAAAGACCTATTTACCCCTCTATTACAACCGACATTAAGGAAACTATTCGGTTTCCTTAATAGGGCTAACATGGTAAAAGACTAATCTAATAGGATAGAAGATAAGTCTTCCATCTTAGCTGGCAGAAAAGATCCTGACGGGCTTTGGTTCGAAGACATACTTCGAACCAGTACCTGTCTTCGGGCTTCGAACCAGGTTCCGAGCATCTTCGAAGAAGGTCTTCGGACAATCCTCGAACTAGTTGGCTGTCTTCATGCTGCTTTAGCAATAACCCCGAAGATGAGATATTTTCCCCCAACAGTAGCCCCTCGAATACGCTTCTCCGTACGACCTGTAACGTTAGGAGAGCAGTATACGGAAAAAAAGATAACCAATCATAGGGGTTATTGATTTTCGTTTTATCTCCGAAATGCATGAAGACATGAACTTCGAATCAGTCATAAAGTAATTACTGTTCGAACTATCTTAGAACTGACTCAGGAAGTTCGAAAGTCTTTTTAGACTTAGAAAAAATAGCCGTTAGTTTCTGTTTCTAACGGAAGTTATATGAGGCGTTATTTTCGGAGGAGAATAACAGGCGGGAATGCGAAAGGGCAGAGCCCAAACGGTAACAAACGGAAAGATTAGGCTATAAATAAAGAGCCCCAAAACTTACCCGATTACCTTTTCACCGCTTCCTCTCAGTCAAAGCTTTTTGAGCCCTTTGAGTTCTTGAACCCCAGCCTTCGAGTTCTTGAGCCCTAGTCTCCATTCCCTCAGATCAATCCGGCAATCGCGATGGTGAAGACCAAGGGATCTGCGCCTCCTTCGGCCTTGGCTCGGCAGCAGGCAGCCGCAGCAGCAGCGGCGGCGACATTGGCGGCGGCACCCTCGATACAGGCGGCAATATCCATGGCGGCAGGGGGGAGAAATCCCCAAATCCCCGATGACCAAGGTCTGTGCCCACCATCGACTAAGTACTTGGATCAATCCTTTGAGTTAGGGCCATCTACCTGCAAGAGAGAATCTTTGGCAATCACAGCAGGGGGTAAGATTAGCAATGGGGTTATGGTTCGGAGGCCGGGCAAAGAATCAATCCCATCACCAAGACCCGGAGAGGTTGTAGTGTTCGAAGCTTTTTTTGAAGCAGGCTTGGGCCTCCCTGCTGTGGATTTCTTGGCCGAAGTTCTTGACCTGTTTCATGTAACCCTCCCCCAGCTATCTCCGAATGCTGTAGCTAGATTAGCTATCTTTGAGTGGGCGCTGAGAGCCGAAGGCTGTGAGGGGAGGGCTGAAATCTTCGCTGCACTGCATAGAGCGACTTGTCAGCCGAAGACCTCCGTAGACTCCGGAGGTAAGAAAGTAGTGGTTGCCTTCGGAAGCATCAATTTCAGGCTTCGAGACGAATATGCTCTGCGATTCCCTGCTAAGGCCATCAATGCTAGATGGTACACAGATTGGGTACTGAGGTGGTTTTATGCCGAAGTCGGAACTAGCAGTCCTCTGGCTGGGCCTCTCAAAGAAATCAGATTCCGGAAAGAAGCCCTAGTGCAACCTGACGAAGGTCAGCTCGAAGCCCGCCTGAACCTGCTTGAAAAAGTTAGCCGAAGGCTCAGTATGCGAGACTTGGCTGAAGAATTCATCGGTCTTCAAATTCCTCCACTGATGGCCAACTGGCCTATCATCTTCGAAGAAGACTCCGAAGGCGGCCTCCGCAAAATCAATTATACTTCGAGCCCTGCAGGTAACTTCGAAACCAACATGCATTGTACATATTTACTTCGAAGAAAGACTAACTCGAATTATTTTTTAGCTTCTTCAGACCCTATTACATCAGAACAAATTGTAAGGGCTTCGGAGAAGATTCTTGGTGCCCCAACTCCGTCCGAGAAAGAATGGCGAGTTAAATTAGTCGGGAGTTGGGAGAGATTTAACAGAGTATGGGGAATGTTGGAGTTAACTCCGCCCCCTCTGATGGATTGGGTGCCTCAGGAGAAAGGCCCCAAGAAAAGAGTAGCTGAAACCGGAGCTTCAAGTTCAGCGAAAACTCCGGTGAAGAAGGTGGCTCGGAAACCAAAGAATCTCGCACCTTCGGATCCTGCTCCTTCAAGCTCAAGAACCTCACTTTCTGGTTCTAAAGAGGATGAAGGTATTTTATTAGTGAAATTAATTGATGAAGATGCAGCTCAACGAAGTATTCACATTGAAGATACTGCAGGTATTCCGGAGCTTCAAGCCAACATCGAAGAAGTAAGAGCTCCGGACACCCAGGAAGAACAAATCGAAGCCCCTATGGGTGTAGATGAGGCCGAAGTACCTGCGAACGTACCGGAGTCTGGAGATAATGCTGATCAACCAATGACTTCGGTAGTTCAAGAAGATACAACTCAGGACGGAGTTCCTGTGGACGAAGGTGGGGTCGAAGTCACTATGGCTTCGATTCCTGAAGAAGTAACAAGGACTCCCCAGGACGATGCTCCTGCAGTCCAAGATTTAACGGCTGATTCGGATGAGGACTACACTTTTGATCCTCCGATCAGTCCGGTACTCGATATTCCAGAGAATGTCGAAGGTAAATTTTGCATAATTTTTATCAATTTTTGCAAAATTATACAATGTATAATATTTCTGTTTTTGCAGAGCCTCCTGTTGTCGAAGTATCTCACGAAGATACAATTAAAAGACCTTCGACAACTTCGGAGCCACAGCCGGAGGTTACTTTACCGGGGCCTGGAAGAGGAAAAAGACACATAGAGCCTCTCCCTGCTCAAGGATCAACTTCATCTGAGTCGACAGATGAAAGTGAATCAACTGAGGGGGGGCCATCTTCAGAAGTTCCAAGGGCCTCGGAAGAACTCTCTGGACCTTTGCTAAGCAGAGCTGATCGGAAAGCTTCAGTAATGCTTCCTCTCATAACTCCTTTTTTGGAGGAGAGAACCGGACTTGGGACTTTGGTTAAACCTTTGGGTAAGGCCAGTCGCAAAGTCGGGGAAACAGAACTGGTAGCCCGTTTAAGCAGAGTGAAGGGTTCAGAGCTTAACCTTGCTGTGGAAAGAGCAGCTTATCAGGTATAAAGCATCTTCGAACCAAATAGCAAATTATATATGAATAATTTCTTATTTCAGTTTTTCTTTTTTCTTAGCAAGCAGTCTTAGCCCGCGCTGCGGCTTTATCGAACGAAAACGAAATTGCTCAACTTCGGGAAGAGAACGAAGCTCTTCAAAGAAATTTTAACTTCTCCGAAGGTCGAGTAGCTCAGATGGACAATGTAATATCAGCAGAGCGAAGGGCTAGGCAAAGCTTGGAGGCTGCAAAGAAAGAGCTCGAAGCAGAAAGAATTGTGCTTCGGGCAGAGATTGAAAGACTGCGGACGGAGGATGCTGCCAAAGGGTCTGAACTTGTAAGGCTACAAGAAGAAGCTGGCCAACTCCGGACTCAGAAGAATGCTTTGACTACGGAGAATGCTAGAATCTCCGGAGTTTTAGCAGAAACGACTTCGGTCAAGGATGCACTTAATGCGGAAAAGCTCAAGTCTGAGAAGGTGGCTTCGGAGGTCATCGAACAAATGCTAGGTGTCTTGGAGTACTTCGGTACTACTGGATCACTACCTTCGGATGACAATGTAACTCTGCTGCGCCGGCTAAAGAGGATCCAAGGAGCAGCGAAGCAAATGAAGACGGCAGGCATGCGTTATGGAGAACTCTCCGGACAAGTGTCTGCCCTTGGAATACTTCGCTACTACGAAGATTTGGGCCGAACAATCACTCCGAGCGCAGAGGGCTCCATTATCTTCGACGACGCAGAGACTTTTGACTCCTTCCGAAGGCGTAGCTACTGCTTGGCGAGCCTTCCAGACTTCGTGGAGAGCCGAAGGTCGATCTGCGATCAAGGCTTGGATTGATGAAGGCCAACGCCAAAAACAAGTTCGGAGCCAAGCTTCGAGCAGTCAGCCTCCTCCGAACCCGCAGGTTTAGGATTTATTTAGGATTTTCTGATTATGTAAAGCTGATGCTTGTAAATATTTATCAATGAAAGTCTTGTTTGTCATATTTTTAGGCTTTGCCTCTTATGGAAGATATCGAAGTGTTAGAGCTTAACAGCGAACTTCGCTCACTGTGGAACACCTTCGAACTTCTAAAGAGTTATAAGCGTCCTCGATTTCTTATTCCTCGAGATGACTCCGGCGTTATTACGCCCGAAGTAATCAAAGACGTATTGTCTTATATCAAAGAGGAAGATAAAGAGATTGACGCAAACACCTCGTCTTCTGAAGACACTAATTGGTCCGAAGACGAAGGTGAAGCCCAAAATAAAAGATCTGAAGATCTTGGAAGCTGGGAAAGAAGCCCCGAGCGGCTTCGAACTTGGGCCGAGCTTCAACAGGAGCAAAAGGATTTTAGAGCTTCGAAGGGGAGGAAGAGAGTTAAACGTAAAGTTCTTAGAACTTCCGATGCTGGAACTAGTCGTTCCACCCCTAGCTCTCGGGACCGAAGAGGTCTCCGATTCCTTCTTGGTATAGATACCAATTTTTCATAATGTAATCTGTAAACACATTTGTTTCAATAATGAATGCCGATTTAAAATTGTCTCCATATTTACTAGCCCCTCTTTGGGTATAGGCAACTTCGAACTGTATTCAAAGATGGTTATGCACAAAGAAAAAACTTCGGAGTACAATTTTTTTTTGGGGGTTCGGAGCCCCTCTGTCATTTTAAAGATCTTTGGAAATCTTATGAAACGTCTTCAACCTTTGTAGTCAGAAGAATGGTAACTTGGTACCTTTGTTTGCTTTACGAAAGAAATCAATTAAGATAACTTCGAGGACACTTTAGTGTCTTAAGAAATTTGTCACTTTAGACTTATATGAACAGACATTCGAAGCTCATGGCTTAAATGCTGTTTTGCTTTAGCCACCTTCGGCTATTTTTGCAGAAGTCTACCAGCCGGAGCTTGGACTTCGCAGAATTTGGCCACCTTGGGCTCTTTTTTGCAGAAGTCTACCAGCCGGAGCTTGGACTTCGCAGAATTTGGCCACCTTGGGCTCTTTTTTGTAGAAGTCTACCAGCCGGAGCTTGGACTTCGCAGAAATTGTAGCCACCTTCGGCTATTTTTGCAGAAGTCTACCAGCCGGAGCTTGGACTTCGCAGAATTTGGCCACCTTCGGCTCTTTTTACGGATGTCTGACAAGCTGCATCTTGGACTCCGCAGATTTTGGCCACCTTCGGCTCTTTTTACGGAAGTCTACCAGCCGAAGCTTGGACTCCGTAGAATGTGGTATTGGCTCTTTTACGGATGCCTACAAGGTATCAGCTTGGGCTCCGGATGGATTTCAGCCACCACACCGGAGGCTTCGACTTTATGGGTACGAAGTCCGGAAATACAGCCCAGCTTGATGACACTTCCCTCTCGATCGACTTCCGTCCCAGCGCGTCCGCTCGGGAAACTAGGAGTGTCAAGGGGAAGGCAAACCACAGGGTGTATGTTTTATTAATTTAGAGGTGATTACAAGCGGATTACAAGGAGCCCTTATGCGAAATATCGCTTTAGGTGCTCCGCATGCCAAGTATGCGCTAACTCTTCACCTTCTAAATTAGCTAATTTGAATGAACCAGGGCGCCCGGAGCGGACAATTAGATATGGACCTTCCCATTTATTGCCTAACTTCCCTGGTGTTATAATGCTTCGTAGAACAAGATGACCCGGCCTTAACTCGCTGAGCTTAACCTTCGGGTCATACCAAGTCTTCGTCTGCTGATGATACTTTGATAAATTAGCCACAGCTCGAAGTCTTGTTTCTTCTGACAAATCTAACGAAGCTTGTCTTTCTTCTTCGATGTCTGGTTCGGTGCTGCGAAATGATCCCCCTTTGAGCTCCGTTGGAGTCATTGCTTCATCTCCGAATAGTAGTCTGAACGGAGTAAAACCTGTGGACCTTGTTTGCGTAGTCCGAATGGACCACAGAATCTTCGGAAGCTCTTCGGTCCACAGTCCCTTTGATAATCCTACTATTCTTCGATTTAGCCCTGATAAAATATTTCCATTGGCTCGCTCAACGGCTCCATTCGACTGAGGATGCCTCACTGCAGCAAAACATAGTTGAATGCCTAGGTCTTCGCAAAACTTCCTGAAGGGTTCTGCGTCGAATTGTGTTCCATTATCAACTGTGAGATATCTAGGCACTCCGAACCGGCAAATAATGTTCTTCCAGAAGAATTTCTGTACATTATTCGAAGTGATAGCTGTTAAGGGCTCTGCTTCTACCCACTTAGAAAAATATTCAATGGCTACCACTGCGAACTTCAGATTTCCCTTTGCTAACGGAAAGGGACCAATTAGATCCATACCCCATCTGGCCATAGGCCATACCGGAGCAATGACTTGAAGAGCTGTTGGTGGGCGATGACTCCGTCGACCCATCCACTGGCATCCTTGACAAGTGCGGACCAAGCTCTCCGCATCAGCTGTTATTGTGGGCCAATAAAGCCCCTGGCGAAGTGTTTTTCCTGCCAGAGCTCTAGGGGCTAAATGACTTCCACAAAGGCCTTCGTGAATTTCTCGAAGAATTTCTTGGCCTTCGGCTTGAGATATACATCGGAGTAGAGGGGAACATACTCCGGCCTTGTATAATATACCGTTGATTAACTGATAATTTCTTGCTCTGAGTTTTAATCTTGACAATTGGGGCTCTTCGGGCAAATTTGTTCCTCCTTGCAAGAGTTCTATGATCGAATCTTTCCAATCTGCACTAGGAATGCAGAGAATCTCTGCAGAAGCAACTTGTGGCACCGAAGGTATATTGAGCTCCTCATAGAAAGCTTCGTCAGGCACATCCACAGCTCCGGCAGCAGCCTTCGCTAAAATGTCCGCTTGCACATTTTCAGCTCTTGGTATACTCCGAATGGAAATACCCTTAAAATGTGCTTCGATCTTGCGGATTTCCTCCAAGTACTTTGCAAGCTGTGGATGTCGAACTTGAAAACTTTTGTCTACGTGCCCTGCTACTATCTGAGAATCTGTTTTTATGATTATCCTTGTAGCCCCTAGAGCACGTGCTTTCCGGAGTCCCAATAAAATTCCTTCGTACTCCGCTATATTATTGGTAGACTTAAAGTTGAGTCTTGCGGAGTACATTGCTCTTTGTCCTGACGGTGAAATTAATACTGCCCCAATGCCTGCTCCGGATGCTTGGAAAGCCCCATCGGAGTAAATAATCCAAACTCCGTCATCTGATTTCTCTGGAGTCAACTTCGCAGGTGGAGTCCACTCTGCTACGAAGTCTGCTAGGACTTGAGACTTGATAGCTGTCCTTGCCAGGAAAGATATGCCGAAGGGTGCTAGCTCTACTGCCCACTTTCCAATCCTTCCAGTGGAATCTTTGCTTCGGAGCATATCTCCTAAAGGATACGAAGTTGGTACAATTACATTATGAGCCAAAAAATAATGTCTTAACTTTCTCGAAGCCATTATCAGAGCATAAACGAACTTTTCGAGTTCGGAGTATCTTGTCTTCGCTCCTGACAATGCTTCAGATACAAAATAGACAGGATTTTGGACCAACTTCCCATTAATATCTGCTTCTCTGACAAGGACTGCGCTGACAGCTGAACCTGTAGCTGCAAGATACAGGAGTAGGGTTTCGTCCGCAATAGGCACCGTGAGTGTAGCAAGATTGCTGAGATAATCTTTAATATCTTCGAAGCTTTTCTGACACTCCGGTGTCCATGCAAAATCTTCGGACCCTTTCAAAGCTTTAAATATTGGCAAGCTCCTCTCCGCAGACCTTGATAAAAACCTGCTAAGTGCGGCCAGACGTCCGGTCAGCTTTTGCACTTGCTTTAAATTCTCCGGAGGAGCCATCTTCTGCAGCGCAGTTATTTGAGTAGGGCTAGCTTCAATTCCCCTGCTTGAAACTAAGTACCCTAACAACTTTCCAGCCTTAGCTCCGAATACACATTTTTCGGGGTTAAGACGGATTCCACATGCCCGAAGGCTATTGAGTGTTTCTGCTAAGTCTAGGCTATGTTGGTGCTTTAAAGCACTCTTTATTACAATATCATCCATATAGGCCTCTACATTACGGCCTAGTTGATGACCTAGAGCCTTAGCAACTAATCTTGAAAAAGTAGCCCCGGCATTTCTTAGACCGAAGGGCATTCTTACATAGCAGAAGACTCCCGAAGGAGTTACAAAGCTCGTCTTGATTTCATCTTCGCGCTTCAACCATATTTGATGATAACCAGAATACGCGTCGAGGAAGCTTAGTAACTCCGAACCTGCAGTGGAGTCAACTAGTTGATCAATTCGGGGCATGGGGTAGGGGTCACGTGGGCACGCTTTATTCAAAGATGTGAAATCAATGCACATGCGCCACTTTCCGGAAGACTTCTTCCTGACGAAGACTGGGTTGGCTAGCCATTCTGTATGGGCCACTTCTCTGATAATCCCAGCCTTCAACAGTTTTTCAACTTCGTCCTTAGCTAGAGCAGCTCTCTCTGCGGACATCTTCCGGAGCCCTTGTCGAACAGGCCGGGCCTTCGGGTTTACAAGCAAACTGTGCTCAATAATATCCCGATCGACTCCGGTGATATCTTCGTCAGACCAAGCGAAGACATCCAAGTTTTCTTCTATGACCTTTTCCAAGGGAGTTGCAACTTCAGGAGGTAAATCTTTACCAAATTGAAAAGTGTATTCTTTACCATCTTTAACGATGATCTTCGTTGCAATCTCTCCTTCGGGACTTGGTCTTGGAAATGACTTCTTCGAAGCTTCGGAAGAGGCTGAAAAAATTTCTTCATCATTTTGAACATTGTTTACTTGCCTCGGATCAAGAGGAGGACCATGGCCATATTCTGCCCTCCGAGCCATGGCTTGATCTCCGAAGATTGTCAGAACTCCTGATTGTGTGGGCATCTTTATGCACAAGTAGTTGTGATGCGCCACAGCTCCGAACTGATTCAACATGCCTCGTCCGAAGATGACATTATAAGCATACGGGGCATCTACCACATCAAAGATAATTTCTTCAGTTCGGGCTAGTAAACCTTCTCCGAAGGTTACTTCCAGGCCTATCTGGCCAAGTGCATCTAGCGGAGGTCCTGCGAAGCCTTGCAGAGGACGAGCCGCTGGGAGGAGATGCTTCCGGGAAATGCATAACTGATCGAAGGCTTGTACAAATATGATATCTGCCGAGCTACCTCCGTCAATTAGCACCCTTCGGACTTCTGTCCCTGCAATATCAGCAGTAATAACCAATGGATCTGCATGCGGGAACTTGATACCAGCTGCATCCTCCGCAGAGAAAGATATTGGAACATGAGACCACTCCGGCATTGCAGCTGCAGATGACGAAGTCCCAATGTGGCCTACTTCTCGAACGTACTCTCTTCGCTGTCTCTTGGACATGCTTCCGAGGGTACCTCCTCCGGAGATAGGGAGAACTACTCTCTTCCCTCTATCTTGCCCTTCTTCTTGCTTCGGAGGTGGCATAACATTGGCCACCGGAGGATGCCTTGCAGCATCAAAATTTTCTATCCGCGCCACAGCCTGGACCGGCTCCGGGCGCACTGCTGCTGCTGGACTTCGGTCGGTACTACCTCGACCCGAAGTTCTCTCCAAATATTCTCCCCGAAGGGTAAGAATAGCCTTGCAGGTGTCAGTTGCATGGCTTCGATTCTCTCCATGAATACAACAAAAAAGGGTCTGGCCCTTGCCAGCCGTTTTCCCTGGCGGCCTCCAGCCGCTGGACTTGTTCCCCGCAGACTGTGGAGCTCTTGGTGCAAACTTCTGCGGGGGTGCAATGTTTAAGACTTCAGAACGAGGGTGCTTTTGCCCTCTTCTTCTATCATGTTGCACTTCGGAGACTGGTTCTTGCGGCTGAGCCGAAGTCTTCACCTCTGCTTTAACTTCTGTCAATACTGTCGAAGTAGCAGTAGTCCTCCGAAGCCAACCTTCTTCTGACTTCGAATATTCCTCGAAGTACGACATCAGCTGTGACACTGTGGTGATGCTCTTCCGATGCAGTTTATCCAGAAGGCCTTTATGACTGACGCCTTCCCGAGCCGCATCAACCACCGAGGATGTGGACAGCCCCCGAATTTGCGACTTCGTGTGAGCGAAGCGCTTGAAGTACTGCCTCAATGTTTCTCCGGGGAGCTGTTTCACTTGGAAAAGGCTTCCTGTCGACATGGGGGGCACGAAGGTGCCCTGAAAGTTACTTATAAACTTCCTCTTCAACTGTGACCAGGAAGCGATTGATCCTGGCTTTAAAGACCAGAACCATCTCAACGCCACTCCTTGAAGGGCTAACGGGAAGCACTTCGCCATAGTTTCTCTGTCTCCGCCACTAGCCTCAATCGCTAGGGCATAAGAACGTGCAAACTCACTAGGATCTTCGTCTCCGGCATACTTGCAAAGCTTCGAAGCTTTGAACTTCGGATCGAAGCGAACCTTCTGAAGCTCGGGATGCAACGGAGATTCATTGTCATAAGAGGCGTTCTCCGGGGCTTCGGGATAATCAAGATCGTCGTCTTCGGGCACTTCGGGGATAGCTGGGGTGGCTTGAGAGCGAAGCCTGTTTGCAGCCTCTTGTCGCCACCTCGCTACCTCAGCTTGAAGATTGGCCATTTGAGTGGCCATGTCTCCAAGGCTATCTTCATCTCCTCCGGAAGGACCTTCCGGGTCTTGAGAACTGGTATGATCAGTTCGAATTGGAATGGAGGGTGGCGGAGTGGCTCCGGGCGGTCGGAGTATGGAAGGGGTTGGCGGAGAGGTATCATATCCTCGAGGGATAGAAGCCCCTTGCAGAGTTTGAGGTGGAGGGATAGTCGAAGACCCTCCGACTTCGACTGTGTCGAAGGGTATCTCTCCGGAGATCCGAGAGGACCTCCGAGTGGGATTGCGAGGTGCGCTCCGCTTAGGAGGCATGATGCAAGAAATTGGTAGAGAACGAAGTTTTTTGAACTAGGATCCCCACGGACGGCGCCAACTGTTGGCGTAAAAGATTACGCTAACAGGTTTCTGTAGAAAAGAAACTAACAAACGAAGTGTTTGCGAAGCAAACTATTCTAAACCTCCGAAAGGATAATAGCTTAGAATAGTTCGAAAGTGTGTATTGAATCACTTGTAATCGGTCCTTATTACAGGATGAAATGGGGGGTATTTATAGGCCTAAACATTAAGGAAAAGACCTATTTACCCCTCTATTACAACCGACATTAAGGAAACTATTCGGTTTCCTTAATAGGGCTAACATGGTAAAAGACTAATCTAATAGGATAGAAGATAAGTCTTCCATCTTAGCTGGCAGAAAAGATCCTGACGGGCTTTGGTTCGAAGACATACTTCGAACCAGTACCTGTCTTCGGGCTTCGAACCAGGTTCCGAGCATCTTCGAAGAAGGTCTTCGGACAATCCTCGAACTAGTTGGCTGTCTTCATGCTGCTTTAGCAATAACCCCGAAGATGAGATATTTTCCCCCAACAGTAGCCCCTCGAATACGCTTCTCCGTACGACCTGTAACGTTAGGAGAGCAGTATACGGAAAAAAAGATAACCAATCATAGGGGTTATTGATTTTCGTTTTATCTCCGAAATGCATGAAGACATGAACTTCGAATCAGTCATAAAGTAATTACTGTTCGAACTATCTTAGAACTGACTCAGGAAGTTCGAAAGTCTTTTTAGACTTAGAAAAAATAGCCGTTAGTTTCTGTTTCTAACGGAAGTTATATGAGGCGTTATTTTCGGAGGAGAATAACAGGCGGGAATGCGAAAGGGCAGAGCCCAAACGGTAACAAACGGAAAGATTAGGCTATAAATAAAGAGCCCCAAAACTTACCCGATTACCTTTTCACCGCTTCCTCTCAGTCAAAGCTTTTTGAGCCCTTTGAGTTCTTGAACCCCAGCCTTCGAGTTCTTGAGCCCTAGTCTCCATTCCCTCAGATCAATCCGGCAATCGCGATGGTGAAGACCAAGGGATCTGCGCCTCCTTCGGCCTTGGCTCGGCAGCAGGCAGCCGCAGCAGCAGCGGCGGCGACATTGGCGGCGGCACCCTCGATACAGGCGGCAATATCCATGGCGGCAGGGGGGAGAAATCCCCAAATCCCCGATGACCAAGGTCTGTGCCCACCATCGACTAAGTACTTGGATCAATCCTTTGAGTTAGGGCCATCTACCTGCAAGAGAGAATCTTTGGCAATCACAGCAGGGGGTAAGATTAGCAATGGGGTTATGGTTCGGAGGCCGGGCAAAGAATCAATCCCATCACCAAGACCCGGAGAGGTTGTAGTGTTCGAAGCTTTTTTCGAAGCAGGCTTGGGCCTCCCTGCTGTGGATTTCTTGGCCGAAGTTCTTGACCTGTTTCATGTAACCCTCCCCCAGCTATCTCCGAATGCTGTAGCTAGATTAGCTATCTTTGAGTGGGCGCTGAGAGCCGAAGGCTGTGAGGGGAGGGCTGAAATCTTCGCTGCACTGCATAGAGCGACTTGTCAGCCGAAGACCTCCGTAGACTCCGGAGGTAAGAAAGTAGTGGTTGCCTTCGGAAGCATCAATTTCAGGCTTCGAGACGAATATGCTCTGCGATTCCCTGCTAAGGCCATCAATGCTAGATGGTACACAGATTGGGTACTGAGGTGGTTTTATGCCGAAGTCGGAACTAGCAGTCCTCTGGCTGGGCCTCTCAAAGAAATCAGATTCCGGAAAGAAGCCCTAGTGCAACCTGACGAAGGTCAGCTCGAAGCCCGCCTGAACCTGCTTGAAAAAGTTAGCCGAAGGCTCAGTATGCGAGACTTGGCTGAAGAATTCATCGGTCTTCAAATTCCTCCACTGATGGCCAACTGGCCTATCATCTTCGAAGAAGACTCCGAAGGCGGCCTCCGCAAAATCAATTATACTTCGAGCCCTGCAGGTAACTTCGAAACCAACATGCATTGTACATATTTACTTCGAAGAAAGACTAACTCGAATTATTTTTTAGCTTCTTCAGACCCTATTACATCAGAACAAATTGTAAGGGCTTCGGAGAAGATTCTTGGTGCCCCAACTCCGTCCGAGAAAGAATGGCGAGTTAAATTAGTCGGGAGTTGGGAGAGATTTAACAGAGTATGGGGAATGTTGGAGTTAACTCCGCCCCCTCTGATGGATTGGGTGCCTCAGGAGAAAGGCCCCAAGAAAAGAGTAGCTGAAACCGGAGCTTCAAGTTCAGCGAAAACTCCGGTGAAGAAGGTGGCTCGGAAACCAAAGAATCTCGCACCTTCGGATCCTGCTCCTTCAAGCTCAAGAACCTCACTTTCTGGTTCTAAAGAGGATGAAGGTATTTTATTAGTGAAATTAATTGATGAAGATGCAGCTCAACGAAGTATTCACATTGAAGATACTGCAGGTATTCCGGAGCTTCAAGCCAACATCGAAGAAGTAAGAGCTCCGGACACCCAGGAAGAACAAATCGAAGCCCCTATGGGTGTAGATGAGGCCGAAGTACCTGCGAACGTACCGGAGTCTGGAGATAATGCTGATCAACCAATGACTTCGGTAGTTCAAGAAGATACAACTCAGGACGGAGTTCCTGTGGACGAAGGTGGGGTCGAAGTCACTATGGCTTCGATTCCTGAAGAAGTAACAAGGACTCCCCAGGACGATGCTCCTGCAGTCCAAGATTTAACGGCTGATTCGGATGAGGACTACACTTTTGATCCTCCGATCAGTCCGGTACTCGATATTCCAGAGAATGTCGAAGGTAAATTTTGCATAATTTTTATCAATTTTTGCAAAATTATACAATGTATAATATTTCTGTTTTTGCAGAGCCTCCTGTTGTCGAAGTATCTCACGAAGATACAATTAAAAGACCTTCGACAACTTCGGAGCCACAGCCGGAGGTTACTTTACCGGGGCCTGGAAGAGGAAAAAGACACATAGAGCCTCTCCCTGCTCAAGGATCAACTTCATCTGAGTCGACAGATGAAAGTGAATCAACTGAGGGGGGCCATCTTCAGAAGTTCCAAGGGCCTCGGAAGAACTCTCTGGACCTTTGCTAAGCAGAGCTGATCGGAAAGCTTCAGTAATGCTTCCTCTCATAACTCCTTTTTTGGAGGAGAGAACCGGACTTGGGACTTTGGTTAAACCTTTGGGTAAGGCCAGTCGCAAAGTCGGGGAAACAGAACTGGTAGCCCGTTTAAGCAGAGTGAAGGGTTCAGAGCTTAACCTTGCTGTGGAAAGAGCAGCTTATCAGGTATAAAGCATCTTCGAACCAAATAGCAAATTATATATGAATAATTTCTTATTTCAGTTTTTCTTTTTTCTTAGCAAGCAGTCTTAGCCCGCGCTGCGGCTTTATCGAACGAAAACGAAATTGCTCAACTTCGGGAAGAGAACGAAGCTCTTCAAAGAAATTTTAACTTCTCCGAAGGTCGAGTAGCTCAGATGGACAATGTAATATCAGCAGAGCGAAGGGCTAGGCAAAGCTTGGAGGCTGCAAAGAAAGAGCTCGAAGCAGAAAGAATTGTGCTTCGGGCAGAGATTGAAAGACTCCGGCGTTATTGCGCCTGAAGTAATCAAAGACATATTGTCTTATATCAAAGAGGAAGATAAAGAGATTGACGCAAACACCTCGTCTTCTGAAGACACTAATTGGTCCGAAGACGAAGGTGAAGCCCAAAATAAAAGATCTGAAGATCTTGGAAGCTGGGAAAGAAGCCCCGAGCGGCTTCGAACTTGGGCCGAGCTTCAACAGGAGCAAAAGGATTTTAGAGCTTCGAAGGGGAGGAAGAGAGTTAAACGTAAAGTTCTTAGAACTTCCGATGCTGGAACTAGTCGTTCCACCCCTAGCTCTCGGGACCGAAGAGGTCTCCGATTCCTTCTTGGTATAGATACCAATTTTTCATAATGTAATCTGTAAACACATTTGTTTCAATAATGAATGCCGATTTAAAATTGTCTCCATATTTACTAGCCCCTCTTTGGGTATAGGCAACTTCGAACTGTATTCAAAGATGGTTATGCACAAAGAAAAAACTTCGGAGTACAATTTTTTTTGGGGGTTCGGAGCCCCTCTGTCATTTTAAAGATCTTTGGAAATCTTATGAAACGTCTTCAACCTTTGTAGTCAGAAGAATGGTAACTTGGTACCTTTGTTTGCTTTACGAAAGAAATCAATTAAGATAACTTCGAGGACACTTTAGTGTCTTAAGAAATTTGTCACTTTGGACTTATATGAACAGACATTCGAAGCTCATGGCTTAAATGCTGTTTTGCTTTAGCCACCTTCGGCTATTTTTGCAGAAGTCTACCAGCCGGAGCTTGGACTTCGCAGAATTTGGCCACCTTGGGCTCTTTTTTACAGAAGTCTACCAGCCGGAGCTTGGACTTCGCAGAAATTGTAGCCACCTTCGGCTATTTTTGCAGAAGTCTACCAGCCGGAGCTTGGACTTCGCAGAATTTGGCCACCTTCGGCTCTTTTTACGGATGTCTGACAAGCTGCAGCTTGGACTCCGCAGATTTTGGCCACCTTCGGCTCTTTTTACGGAAGTCTACCAGCCGAAGCTTGGACTCCGTAGAATGTGGTATTGGCTCTTTTACGGATGCCTACAAGGTATCAGCTTGGGCTCCGGATGGATTTCAGCCACCACACCGGAGGCTTCGACTTTATGGGTACGAAGTCCGGAAATACAGCCCAGCTTGATGACACTTCCCTCTCGATCGACTTCCGTCCCAGCGCGTCCGCTCGGGAAACTAGGAGTGTCAAGGGGAAGGCAAACCACAGGGTGTATGTTTATTAATTTAGAGGTGATTACAAGCGGATTACAAGGAGCCCTTATGCGAAATATCGCTTTAGGTGCTCCGCATGCCAAGTATGCGCTAACTCTTCACCTTCTAAATTAGCTAATTTGAATGAACCAGGGCGCCCGGAGCGGACAATTAGATATGGACCTTCCCATTTATTGCCTAACTTCCCTGGTGTTATAATGCTTCGTAGAACAAGATGACCCGGCCTTAACTCGCTGAGCTTAACCTTCGGGTCATACCAAGTCTTCGTCTGCTGATGATACTTTGATAAATTAGCCACAGCTCGAAGTCTTGTTTCTTCTGACAAATCTAACGAAGCTTGTCTTTCTTCTTCGATGTCTGGTTCGGTGCTGCGAAATGATCCCCCTTTGAGCTCCGTTGGAGTCATTGCTTCATCTCCGAATAGTAGTCTGAACGGAGTAAAACCTGTGGACCTTGTTTGCGTAGTCCGAATGGACCACAGAATCTTCGGAAGCTCTTCGGTCCACAGTCCCTTTGATAATCCTACTATTCTTCGATTTAGCCCTGATAAAATATTTCCATTGGCTCGCTCAACGGCTCCATTCGACTGAGGATGCCTCACTGCAGCAAAACATATTGTAATGCCTAGGTCTTCGCAAAACTTCCTGAAGGGTTCTGCGTCGAATTGTGTTCCATTATCAACTGTGAGATATCTAGGCACTCCGAACCGGCAAATAATGTTCTTCCAGAAGAATTTCTGTACATTATTCGAAGTGATAGCTGTTAAGGGCTCTGCTTCTACCCACTTAGAAAAATATTCAATGGCTACCACTGCGAACTTCAGATTTCCCTTTGCTAACGGAAAGGGACCAATTAGATCCATACCCCATCTGGCCATAGGCCATACCGGAGCAATGACTTGAAGAGCTGTTGGTGGGCGATGACTCCGTCGACCCATCCACTGGCATCCTTGACAAGTGCGGACCAAGCTCTCCGCAACAGCTGTTATTGTGGGCCAATAAAGCCCCTGGCGAAGTGTTTTTCCTGCCAGAGCTCTAGGGGCTAAATGACTTCCACAAAGGCCTTCGTGAATTTCTCGAAGAATTTCTTGGCCTTCGGCTTGAGATATACATCGGAGTAGAGGGGAACATACTCCGGCCTTGTATAATATACCGTTGATTAACTGATAATTTCTTGCTCTGAGTTTTAATCTTGACAATTGGGGCTCTTCGGGCAAATTTGTTCCTCCTTGCAAGAGTTCTATGATCGAATCTTTCCAATCTGCACTAGGAATGCAGAGAATCTCTGCAGAAGCAACTTGTGGCACCGAAGGTATATTGAGCTCCTCATAGAAAGCTTCGTCAGGCACATCCACAGCTCCGGCAGCAGCCTTCGCTAAAATGTCCGCTTGCACATTTTCAGCTCTTGGTATACTCCGAATGGAAATACCCTTAAAATGTGCTTCGATCTTGCGGATTTCCTCCAAGTACTTTGCAAGCTGTGGATGTCGAACTTGAAAACTTTTGTCTACGTGCCCTGCTACTATCTGAGAATCTGTTTTTATGATTATCCTTGTAGCCCCTAGAGCACGTGCTTTCCGGAGTCCCAATAAAATTCCTTCGTACTCCGCTATATTATTGGTAGACTTAAAGTTGAGTCTTGCGGAGTACATTGCTCTTTGTCCTGACGGTGAAATTAATACTGCCCCAATGCCTGCTCCGGATGCTTGGAAAGCCCCATCGGAGTAAATAATCCAAACTCCGTCATCTGATTTCTCTGGAGTCAACTTCGCAGGTGGAGTCCACTCTGCTACGAAGTCTGCTAGGACTTGAGACTTGATAGCTGTCCTTGCCAGGAAAGATATGCCGAAGGGTGCTAGCTCTACTGCCCACTTTCCAATCCTTCCAGTGGAATCTTTGCTTCGGAGCATATCTCCTAAAGGATACGAAGTTGGTACAATTACATTATGAGCCAAAAAATAATGTCTTAACTTTCTCGAAGCCATTATCAGAGCATAAACGAACTTTTCGAGTTCGGAGTATCTTGTCTTCGCTCCTGACAATGCTTCAGATACAAAATAGACAGGATTTTGGACCAACTTCCCATTAATATCTGCTTCTCTGACAAGGACTGCGCTGACAGCTGAACCTGTAGCTGCAAGATACAGGAGTAGGGTTTCGTCCGCAATAGGCACCGTGAGTGTAGCAAGATTGCTGAGATAATCTTTAATATCTTCGAAGCTTTTCTGACACTCCGGTGTCCATGCAAAATCTTCGGACCCTTTCAAAGCTTTAAATATTGGCAAGCTCCTCTCCGCAGACCTTGATAAAAACCTGCTAAGTGCGGCCAGACGTCCGGTCAGCTTTTGCACTTGCTTTAAATTCTCCGGAGGAGCCATCTTCTGCAGCGCAGTTATTTGAGTAGGGCTAGCTTCAATTCCCCTGCTCGAAACTAAGTACCCTAACAACTTTCCAGCCTTAGCTCCGAATACACATTTTTCGGGGTTAAGACGGATTCCACATGCCCGAAGGCTATTGAGTGTTTCTGCTAAGTCTAGGCTATGTTTCTGCGGGGGTGCAATGTTTAAGACTTCAGAACGAGGGTGCTTTTGCCCTCTTCTTCTATCATGTTGCACTTCGGAGACTGGTTCTTGCGGCTGAGCCGAAGTCTTCACCTCTGCTTTAACTTCTGTCAAAACTGTCGAAGTAGCAGTAGTCCTCCGAAGCCAACCTTCTTCTAACTTCGAATATTCCTCGAAGTACGACATCAGCTGTGACACTGTGGTGATGCTCTTCCGATGCAGTTTATCCAGAAGGCCTTTATGACTGACGCCTTCCCGAGCCGCATCAACCACCGAGGATGTGGACAGCCCCCGAATTTGCGACTTCGTGTGAGCGAAGCGCTTGAAGTACTGCCTCAATGTTTCTCCGGGGAGCTGTTTCACTTGGAAAAGGCTTCCTGTCGACATGGGGGGCACAAAGGTGCCCTGAAAGTTACTTATAAACTTCCTCTTCAACTGTGACCAGGAAGCGATTGATCCTGGCTTTAAAGACCAGAACCATCTCAACGCCACTCCTTGAAGGGCTAACGGGAAGCACTTCGCCATAGTTTCTCTGTCTCCGCCACTAGCCTCAATTGCTAGGGCATAAGAACGTGCAAACTCACTAGGATCTTCGTCTCCGGCATACTTGCAAAGCTTCGAAGCTTTGAACTTCGGATCGAAGCGAACCTTCTGAAGCTCGGGATGCAATGGAGATTCATTGTCATAAGAGGCATTCTCCGGGGCTTCGGGATAATCAAGATCGTCGTCTTCGGGCACTTCGGGGATAGCTGGGGTGGCTTGAGAGCGAAGCCTGTTTGCAGCCTCTTGTCGCCACCTCGCTACCTCAGCTTGAAGATTGGCCATTTGAGTGGCCATGTCTCCAAGGCTATCTTCATCTCCTCCGGAAGGACCTTCCGGGTCTTGAGAACTGGTATGATCAGTTCGAATTGGAATGGAGGGTGGCGGAGTGCTCCGGGCGGTCGGAGTATGGAAGGGGTTGGCGGAGAGGTATCATATCCTCGAGGGATAGAAGCCCCTTGCAGAGTTTGAGGTGGAGGGATAGTCGAAGACCCTCCGACTTCGACTGTGTCGAAGGGTATCTCTCCGGAGATCCGAGAGGACCTCCGAGTGGGATTGCGAGGTGCGCTCCGCTTAGGAGGCATGATGCAAGAAATTGGTAGAGAACGAAGTTTTTTGAACTAGGATCCCCACGGACGGCGCCAACTGTTGGCGTAAAAGATTACGCTAACAGGTTTCTGTAGAAAAGAAACTAACAAACGAAGTGTTTGCGAAGCAAACTATTCTAAACCTCCGAAAGGATAATAGCTTAGAATAGTTCGAAAGTGTGTATTGAATCACTTGTAATCGGTCCTTATTACAGGATGAAATGGGGGGTATTTATAGGCCTAAACATTAAGGAAAAGACCTATTTACCCCTCTATTACAACCGACATTAAGGAAACTATTCGGTTTCCTTAATAGGGCTAACATGGTAAAAGACTAATCTAATAGGATAGAAGATAAGTCTTCCATCTTAGCTGGCAGAAAAGATCCTGACGGGCTTTGGTTCGAAGACATACTTCGAACCAGTACCTGTCTTCGGGCTTCGAACCAGGTTCCGAGCATCTTCGAAGAAGGTCTTCGGACAATCCTCGAACTAGTTGGCTGTCTTCATGCTGCTTTAGCAATAACCCCGAAGATGAGATATTTTCCCCCAACAGTAGCCCCTCGAATACGCTTCTCCGTACGACCTGTAACGTTAGGAGAGCAGTATACGGAAAAAAAGATAACCAATCATAGGGGTTATTGATTTTCGTTTTATCTCCGAAATGCATGAAGACATGAACTTCGAATCAGTCATAAAGTAATTACTGTTCGAACTATCTTAGAACTGACTCAGGAAGTTCGAAAGTCTTTTTAGACTTAGAAAAAATAGCCGTTAGTTTCTGTTTCTAACGGAAGTTATATGAGGCGTTATCTTCGGAGGAGAATAACAGGCGGGAATGCGAAAGGGCAGAGCCCAAACGGTAACAAACGGAAAGATTAGGCTATAAATAAAGAGCCCCAAAACTTACCCGATTACCTTTTCACCGCTTCCTCTCAGTCAAAGCTTTTTGAGCCCTTTGAGTTCTTGAACCCCAGCCTTCGAGTTCTTGAGCCCTAGTCTCCATTCCCTCAGATCAATCCGGCAATCGCGATGGTGAAGACCAAGGGATCTGCGCCTCCTTCGGCCTTGGCTCGGCAGCAGGCAGCCGCAGCAGCAGCGGCGGCGACATTGGCGGCGGCACCCTCGATACAGGCGGCAATATCCATGGCGGCAGGGGGGAGAAATCCCCAAATCCCCGATGACCAAGGTCTGTGCCCACCATCGACTAAGTACTTGGATCAATCCTTTGAGTTAGGGCCATCTACCTGCAAGAGAGAATCTTTGGCAATCACAGCAGGGGGTAAGATTAGCAATGGGGTTATGGTTCGGAGGCCGGGCAAAGAATCAATCCCATCACCAAGACCCGGAGAGGTTGTAGTGTTCGAAGCTTTTTTCGAAGCAGGCTTGGGCCTCCCTGCTGTGGATTTCTTGGCCGAAGTTCTTGACCTGTTTCATGTAACCCTCCCCCAGCTATCTCCGAATGCTGTAGCTAGATTAGCTATCTTTGAGTGGGCGCTGAGAGCCGAAGGCTGTGAGGGGAGGGCTGAAATCTTCGCTGCACTGCATAGAGCGACTTGTCAGCCGAAGACCTCCGTAGACTCCGGAGGTAAGAAAGTAGTGGTTGCCTTCGGAAGCATCAATTTCAGGCTTCGAGACGAATATGCTCTGCGATTCCCTGCTAAGGCCATCAATGCTAGATGGTACACAGATTGGGTACTGAGGTGGTTTTATGCCGAAGTCGGAACTAGCAGTCCTCTGGCTGGGCCTCTCAAAGAAATCAGATTCCGGAAAGAAGCCCTAGTGCAACCTGACGAAGGTCAGCTCGAAGCCCGCCTGAACCTGCTTGAAAAAGTTAGCCGAAGGCTCAGTATGCGAGACTTGGCTGAAGAATTCATCGGTCTTCAAATTCCTCCACTGATGGCCAACTGGCCTATCATCTTCGAAGAAGACTCCGAAGGCGGCCTCCGCAAAATCAATTATACTTCGAGCCCTGCAGGTAACTTCGAAACCAACATGCATTGTACATATTTACTTCGAAGAAAGACTAACTCGAATTATTTTTTAGCTTCTTCAGACCCTATTACATCAGAACAAATTGTAAGGGCTTCGGAGAAGATTCTTGGTGCCCCAACTCCGTCCGAGAAAGAATGGCGAGTTAAATTAGTCGGGAGTTGGGAGAGATTTAACAGAGTATGGGGAATGTTGGAGTTAACTCCGCCCCCTCTGATGGATTGGGTGCCTCAGGAGAAAGGCCCCAAGAAAAGAGTAGCTGAAACCGGAGCTTCAAGTTCAGCGAAAACTCCGGTGAAGAAGGTGGCTCGGAAACCAAAGAATCTCGCACCTTCGGATCCTGCTCCTTCAAGCTCAAGAACCTCACTTTCTGGTTCTAAAGAGGATGAAGGTATTTTATTAGTGAAATTAATTGATGAAGATGCAGCTCAACGAAGTATTCACATTGAAGATACTGCAGGTATTCCGGAGCTTCAAGCCAACATCGAAGAAGTAAGAGCTCCGGACACCCAGGAAGAACAAATCGAAGCCCCTATGGGTGTAGATGAGGCCGAAGTACCTGCGAACGTACCGGAGTCTGGAGATAATGCTGATCAACCAATGACTTCGGTAGTTCAAGAAGATACAACTCAGGACGGAGTTCCTGTGGACGAAGGTGGGGTCGAAGTCACTATGGCTTCGATTCCTGAAGAAGTAACAAGGACTCCCCAGGACGATGCTCCTGCAGTCCAAGATTTAACGGCTGATTCGGATGAGGACTACACTTTTGATCCTCCGATCAGTCCGGTACTCGATATTCCAGAGAATGTCGAAGGTAAATTTTGCATAATTTTTATCAATTTTTGCAAAATTATACAATGTATAATATTTCTGTTTTTGCAAAGCCTCCTGTTGTCGAAGTATCTCACGAAGATACAATTAAAAGACCTTCGACAACTTCAGAGCCACAGCCGGAGGTTACTTTACCGGGGCCTGGAAGAGGAAAAAGACACATAGAGCCTCTCCCTGCTCAAGGATCAACTTCATCTGAGTCGACAGATGAAAGTGAATCAACTGAGGGGGGCCATCTTCAGAAGTTCCAAGGGCCTCGGAAGAACTCTCTGGACCTTTGCTAAGCAGAGCTGATCGGAAAGCTTCAGTAATGCTTCCTCTCATAACTCCTTTTTTGGAGGAGAGAACCGGACTTGGGACTTTGGTTAAACCTTTGGGTAAGGCCAGTCGCAAAGTCGGGGAAACAGAACTGGTAGCCCGTTTAAGCAGAGTGAAGGGTTCAGAGCTTAACCTTGCTGTGGAAAGAGCAGCTTATCAGGTATAAAGCATCTTCGAACCAAATAGCAAATTATATATGAATAATTTCTTATTTCAGTTTTTCTTTTTTCTTAGCAAGCAGTCTTAGCCCGCGCTGCGGCTTTATCGAACGAAAACGAAATTGCTCAACTTCGGGAAGAGAACGAAGCTCTTCAAAGAAATTTTAACTTGTCCGAAGGTCGAGTAGCTCAGATGGACAATGTAATATCAGCAGAGCGAAGGGCTAGGCAAAGCTTGGAGGCTGCAAAGAAAGAGCTCGAAGCAGAAAGAATTGTGCTTCGGGCAGAGATTGAAAGACTGCGGACGGAGGATGCTGCCAAAGGGTCTGAACTTGTAAGGCTACAAGAAGAAGCTGGCCAACTCCGGACTCAGAAGAATGCTTTGACTACGGAGAATGCTAGAATCTCCGGAGTTTTAGCACAAACGACTTCGGTCAAGGATGCACTTAATGCGGAAAAGCTCAAGTCTGAGAAGGTGGCTTCGGAGGTCATCGAACAAATGCTAGGTGTCTTGGAGTACTTCGGTACTACTGGATCACTACCTTCGGATGACAATGTAACTCTGCTGCGCCGGCTAAAGAGGATCCAAGGAGCAGCGAAGCAAATGAAGACGGCAGGCATGCGTTATGGAGAACTCTCCGGACAAGTGTCTGCCCTTGGAATACTTCGCTACTACGAAGATTTGGGCCGAACAATCACTCCGAGCGCAGAGGGCTCCATTATCTTCGACGACGCGAGACTTTTGACTCCTTCCGAAGGCGTAGCTACTGCTTGGCGAGCCTTCCAGACTTCGTGGAGAGCCGAAGGTCGATCTGCGATCAAGGCTTGGATTGATGAAGGCCAACGCCAAAAACAAGTTCGGAGCCAAGCTTCGAGCAGTCAGCCTCCTCCGAACCCGCAGGTTTAGGATTTATTTATGATTTTCTGATTATGTAAAGCTGATGCTTGTAAATATTTATCAATGAAAGTCTTGTTTGTCATATTTTTAGGCTTTGCCTCTTATGGAAGATATCGAAGTGTTAGAGCTTAACAGCGAACTTCGCTCACTGTGGAACACCTTCGAACTTCTAAAGAGTTATAAGCGTCCTCGATTTCTTATTCCTCGAGATGACTCCGGCGTTATTACGCCCGAAGTAATCAAAGACGTATTGTCTTATATCAAAGAGGAAGATAAAGAGATTGACGCAAACACCTCGTCTTCTGAAGACACTAATTGGTCCGAAGACGAAGGTGAAGCCCAAAATAAAAGATCTGAAGATCTTGGAAGCTGGGAAAGAAGCCCCGAGCGGCTTCGAACTTGGGCCGAGCTTCAACAGGAGCAAAAGGATTTTAGAGCTTCGAAGGGGAGGAAGAGA
Source organism: Zizania palustris (assembly GCA_019279435.1). NCBI lineage: Eukaryota > Viridiplantae > Streptophyta > Magnoliopsida > Poales > Poaceae > Zizania > Zizania palustris. Next base: position 14,692,349 of record JAAALK010000286.1, read on the forward strand.
GTTAAACGTAAAGTTCTTAGAACTTCCGATGCTGGAACTAGTCGTTCCACCCCTAGCTCTCGGGACCGAAGAGGTCTCCGATTCCTTCTTGGTATAGATACCAATTTTTCATAATGTAATCTGTAAACACATTTGTTTCAATAATGAATGCCGATTTAAAATTGTCTCCATATTTACTAGCCCCTCTTTGGGTATAGGCAACTTCGAACTGTATTCAAAGATGGTTATGCACAAAGAAAAAACTTCGGAGTACAATTTTTTTTTGGGGGTTCGGAGCCCCTCTGTCATTTTAAAGATCTTTGGAAATCTTATGAACGTCTTCAACCTTTGTAGTCAGAAGAATGGTAACTTGGTACCTTTGTTTGCTTTACGAAAGAAATCAATTAAGATAACTTCGAGGACACTTTAGTGTCTTAAGAAATTTGTCACTTTGGACTTATATGAACAGACATTCGAAGCTCATGGCTTAAATGCTGTTTTGCTTTAGCCACCTTCGGCTATTTTTGCAGAAGTCTACCAGCCGGAGCTTGGACTTCGCAGAATTTGGCCACCTTGGGCTCTTTTTTGCAGAAGTCTACCAGCCGGAGCTTGGACTTCGCAGAAATTGTAGCCACCTTCGGCTATTTTTGCAGAAGTCTACCAGCCGGAGCTTGGACTTCGCAGAATTTGGCCACCTTCGGCTCTTTTTACGGATGTCTGACAAGCTGCAGCTTGGACTCCGCAGATTTTGGCCACCTTCGGCTCTTTTTACGGAAGTCTACCAGCCGAAGCTTGGACTCCGTAGAATGTGGTATTGGCTCTTTTACGGATGCCTACAAGGTATCAGCTTGGGCTCCGGATGGATTTCAGCCACCACACCGGAGGCTTCGACTTTATGGGTACGAAGTCCGGAAATACAGCCCAGCTTGATGACACTTCCCTCTCGATCGACTTCCGTCCCAGCGCGTCCGCTCGGGAAACTAGGAGTGTCAAGGGGAAGGCAAACCACAGGGTGTATGTTTTATTAATTTAGAGGTGATTACAAGCGGATTACAAGGAGCCCTTATGCGAAATATCGCTTTAGGTGCTCCGCATGCCAAGTATGCGCTAACTCTTCACCTTCTAAATTAGCTAATTTGAATGAACCAGGGCGCCCGGAGCGGACAATTAGATATGGACCTTCCCATTTATTGCCTAACTTCCCTGGTGTTATAATGCTTCGTAGAACAAGATGACCCGGCCTTAACTCGCTGAGCTTAACCTTCGGGTCATACCAAGTCTTCGTCTGCTGATGATACTTTGATAAATTAGCCACAGCTCGAAGTCTTGTTTCTTCTGACAAATCTAACGAAGCTTGTCTTTCTTCTTCGATGTCTGGTTCGGTGCTGCGAAATGATCCCCCTTTGAGCTCCGTTGGAGTCATTGCTTCATCTCCGAATAGTAGTCTGAACGGAGTAAAACCTGTGGACCTTGTTTGCGTAGTCCGAATGGACCACAGAATCTTCGGAAGCTCTTCGGTCCACAGTCCCTTTGATAATCCTACTATTCTTCGATTTAGCCCTGATAAAATATTTCCATTGGCTCGCTCAACGGCTCCATTCGACTGAGGATGCCTCACTGCAGCAAAACATAGTTGAATGCCTAGGTCTTCGCAAAACTTCCTGAAGGGTTCTGCGTCGAATTGTGTTCCATTATCAACTGTGAGATATCTAGGCACTCCGAACCGGCAAATAATGTTCTTCCAGAAGAATTTATGTACATTATTCGAAGTGATAGCTGTTAAGGGCTCTGCTTCTACCCACTTAGAAAAATATTCAATGGCTACCACTGTGAACTTCAGATTTCCCTTTGCTAACGGAAAGGGACCAATTAGATCCATACCCCATCTGGCCATAGGCCATACCGGAGCAATGACTTGAAGAGCTGTTGGTGGGCGATGACTCCGTCGACCCATCCACTGGCATCCTTGACAAGTGCGGACCAAGCTCTCCGCATCAGCTGTTATTGTGGGCCAATAAAGCCCCTGGCGAAGTGTTTTTCCTGCCAGAGCTCTAGGGGCTAAATGACTTCCACAAAGGCCTTCGTGAATTTCTCGAAGAATTTCTTGGCCTTCGGCTTGAGATATACATCGGAGTAGAGGGGAACATACTCCGGCCTTGTATAATATACTGTTGATTAACTGATAATTTCTTGCTCTGAGTTTTAATCTTGACAATTGGGGCTCTTCGGGCAAATTTGTTCCTCCTTGCAAGAGTTCTATGATCGAATCTTTCCAATCTGCACTAGGAATGCAGAGAATCTCTGCAGAAGCAACTTGTGGCACCGAAGGTATATTGAGCTCCTCATAGAAAGCTTCGTCAGGCACATCCACAGCTCCGGCAGCAGCCTTCGCTAAAATGTCCGCTTGCACATTTTCAGCTCTTGGTATACTCCGAATGGAAATACCCTTAAAATGTGCTTCGATCTTGCGGATTTCCTCCAAGTACTTTGCAAGCTGTGGATGTCGAACTTGAAAACTTTTGTCTACGTGCCCTGCTACTATCTGAGAATCTGTTTTTATGATTATCCTTGTAGCCCCTAGAGCACGTGCTTTCCGGAGTCCCAATAAAATTCCTTCGTACTCCGCTATATTATTGGTAGACTTAAAGTTGAGTCTTGTGGAGTACATTGCTCTTTGTCCTGACGGTGAAATTAATACTGCCCCAATGCCTGCTCCGGATGCTTGGAAAGCCCCATCGGAGTAAATAATCCAAACTCCGTCATCTGATTTCTCTGGAGTCAACTTCGCAGGTGGAGTCCACTCTGCTACGAAGTCTGCTAGGACTTGAGACTTGATAGCTGTCCTTGCCAGGAAAGATATGCCGAAGGGTGCTAGCTCTACTGCCCACTTTCCAATCCTTCCAGTGGAATCTTTGCTTCGGAGCATATCTCCTAAAGGATACGAAGTTGGTACAATTACATTATGAGCCAAAAAATAATGTCTTAACTTTCTCGAAGCCATTATCAGAGCATAAACGAACTTTTCGAGTTCGGAGTATCTTGTCTTCGCTCCTGACAATGCTTCAGATACAAAATAGACAAGATTTTGGACCAACTTCCCATTAATATCTGCTTCTCTGACAAGGACTGCGCTGACAGCTGAACCTGTAGCTGCAAGATACAGGAGTAGGGTTTCGTCCGCAATAGGCACCGTGAGTGTAGCAAGATTGCTGAGATAATCTTTAATATCTTCGAAGCTTTTCTGACACTCCGGTGTCCATGCAAAATCTTCGGACCCTTTCAAAGCTTTAAATATTGGCAAGCTCCTCTCCGCAGACCTTGATAAAAACCTGCTAAGTGCGGCCAGACGTCCGGTCAGCTTTTGCACTTGCTTTAAATTCTCCGGAGGAGCCATCTTCTGCAGCGCAGTTATTTGAGTAGGGCTAGCTTCAATTCCCCCTGGCGTCCTGCCTCCTCGATACCCTCTGCACGCGCATTAACTGCTTCTGGCGGCGCCCGCCCGGCTCCTCGGGGTCAGGGCCCCCCGGCCAAGGCGCGTTGGTCTCCCGTCCGCTCGGTCATACTTCCTTCGGCGCAATGGAAAAAGGGATTCGAGGTGGACCTCAACCTTTTGGCCTGTCCGCACCTCCTTACTCCGGAGCCCATCCGCGCCGCGGCGGCTTCGACACCCCAGCGTGAGGTACGCACCTGTAAGGACTATCAGGATTATCTTGTGCGCTTCCACCCCCTCTTATCGCAGGACTACGAGCGAGAAGAAGCGAGGGGCTACTATTGGGGGAGATAATCCCGGAAGCCGAAGGGGGGCCCTCGGTCGGGGGGCCCGGAGTCTAACGACAGAGGCTACCTTGCGAAGGGAAGAGGCCGGAGGCCTCCTTTCTGAGGAAGGGTGCCAGAGACCGCCCTCCGATATGAAGGCATCGGAGGCTATCCTTCGGAAGGAGATGCCGGGGGCCACCCTCCGGCATGAAGACATCGGAGGCTACCCCCCGGCAGAGGGTGCCGGAGGCCATCCTCCAGGAGAAAGAGGTCGGGGGCCCCCTCCGCTCGACCCGCAGCAGCGAAGCCAAGGGAAATGCTAGCCAGAAAAGGACTGGGCAATCGTACGAAGAGGCGGGATCGCGATCTTCCGTGCCGTGTCAAGCGGCGCAGGCGGCGCCCGACACGGCAGCTACGCTGTCAGAGCCGGATCTTCTTGTCTGTACTACGTGTCGCCTGTTTGTCTGTACTGCGTATCGCTCGTTTTGTCTGTACTACCGACTGGTGGTCGGCAAGGTAGCCGTTGGTGGTCCAGAGGCGTTTGGCCCTCTGGACGGGGCGCCTTATAAATACCCCCCAACTACAGTTGTGTGAACAGGCTCAACAGGGCATTGAAGAAACCATGTTGAAGAACATGGGTTTTATACTCCAGATGTGATGAGTGATTGTCAACGGAAGTCAAAGGAAGAGACATGAAGACCTGCCGTGTCTGAGGCGCCTGTGACTCAGGTACACGTGCAGCGAGCGACAGTCGGGCACAGGAGCCAGAGTCGGGCTGGTCTAATCTGGGTACATTGGCTAGGAGCGGCAGAGGATCCACTGGTCTGTTGACTGGGTTTGACTCAGGTACACGGGCGGTGAGAGATTGCCGGGTTGAGGAAGCTACGGGGTCGGGTCGGCCCAATCCGGGTACTCGGTGCGAAGACGGTGGACGCTTTGTCAGTTTCAGCGCAAAACTGACAACCTATGATTATTTTGTTTTTAGGATATTAATATTTAGTTTTTAAGTCCAGAATATTTTTATTTGTGTCAGTTGATTTTTCGAAGTGTATTTTAGGAATTTCGGAATTTATTTTAGAGTCAGTGTTAATTTACCTTAGGGGTAAATTAGTATTTTCATGTATTAGGAGTCTCCTATAAATAGGCCCCTACCCCCCTGGGGATAGGATGATTGTTTTTAATAAATCAATCTACAGTCCATTTTTGTTACCCACCGAAATTCGATCTCCAATTTTTTCGTCTGCTTCTCCTTTCCACGGTGTTTTTTTTTCTTTCATGCACACAAACCAGTAGAGCATCGTTGTCCCCGCCGGCGAGTTGTTTCACGGTGGCAACACAGGAGTCAACATGGCACAGCAGGCTCTGCGGGCCCCATAGGCATGCAGGAAAAACAATCGGCGGGATCTTGCGTGTTGAGCAGCCTGCAGCACAGGGAACACGGTGTAATCATTCACAGGGCGGAAAGCAATGGCAGCAGGCTGCATGCGCATAGCTGCCGCACCATAGACTACGCCTGGGCACACGTGGCGTCAACACATGCAGGTTAGTTGTTTAATCTACTATTTATTAGCTGTTTAAGAAATTAAATATTTTTATTCTAATTTTTATGTGCAATATTTTCGGATTATTTATGAATTAATTTTTAATGACCCATGTTTTATTCATTTGATTAGTATTTTATTTCTAGATTGAAATATAAATATTTCATGATTTATCTAGGTGTTTTTATTTACTGCAGTAGTTTTATTTTAGTTTATCTTTAATATCATTTTAATTAAGACACTGGTTATTTTTAGGCTAGACAATTTTGGTTTGCATAATTTGTTTTGCAAATATTATTTGTCTGTTTGATTTCGTTTGGGTGTTGGGATTAGAACATAGTTTAGCAAGAAATTTTTAGGCGCCCATTCACCCCCCACTCTGGTCGCTACTTTCGGTCCAACAAGTGGTATGAGAGCGAGGTTAGGGTTTCTTATATCTTAACTAATTCTAAACTCAAGTAGTGATCATGACGTCTTCTGGTAAAATTCCGTCCCTAGAAGCTTTTGGCTACACTTATTGGAAGACTCACATGCGAGCATACCTTATGAGCCAGAGCTCAGACATATGGGAGATTTGTGTTCATCCTACTTTCGCCATAGTGCCTATTCCTACGGATACTGCTGCAGATGTAATTACGCAGCATCAAAACAATAGTAAAGTAGTGAACATTTTATTTTCTTGTCTAGGTCCTAGTGAGTTTGAGCGTGTTAGCCATCTCACCACTGCTCTAGAGATCTGGGCTACCCTCCAGGCACACCATGAGGGGATAGCGCAGGTCAAGGCTAGGCTTTACCAGACCTACCGGTGTGAGTACAAAAATTCCTCACAGAAGCCGAGTGAGACTGTTGAGGCTTTGTTTGGTCGTTTTCAATCGATCATTAACAAGCTTCGCATCAACAAGGCCGAGCGTGATCAGCTAGTCTCAGATCATGAACAGGCGCTTAAGGTTCTCCATACCTTGGACCCTAAGATCTGGGAGATCAAGGTCTCTTCTATTGTTAAGAGCGCGTCTTATGATACCTTGACCGTCGCATAGTTTTTAGTAAGCTCAAGGCCTTAGAGGTCAATATCCAGTCGAGATCAAATCTCACTGGTTCTGGCTCAAAGACTCTAGTGCTTGCGACACCATCTGCTGATCCTAATGCCATGAGTTGTACTGCCTTTTCCTTGATTTCTATCTCCGAGTAACAACTTGATTCACTAGGAGATGATGATATGTGCTTGTTTAATAACCGGGTGCGACGTGTCTATGATAAGTGAATGTTTAAGAGACACGACACAAAATATGGATGCTTTTAGTGTGGTGATACAGGTCATTTCATTGCCGACTGCCACAAGCAGAAGAATTACAAGAAAGGAACCGGTGGCAACTCCTACGACTCTGACAAGTACGACAGCTCCACGAAGGGAAAGCCCAAGACGAGATTCTTTCGAAAGGCATTGAAGGACTACAAGCGTGAGAACAAGAAGCGAGACAAGGCTTTCTTCACCGAGATGGAGAAAAGCTACTCCAAGAGATCCTCATCTTCCTCCTCATCTTCGAGTTCAAGTGATGAAGAGATCGTGATCAGGAAGGGGAAGGACAGGGACGATCTGGTGGGCCTCTATTTCATGGCCTTCGGGGACAAGCCGAAGAGTCGCTCACGTCACAACCAAAGACCCCACAAGATCTTCTGCTCAATGGCTCTTGAGGAGAATAAAGAAAAGGACTCCTCCGATGACTCCGACGACGACGACGATGAGAAGGTATCTTCCTATGAACAAGAAGTTGTTAATTTACTAGAACAGAACCGTCAGGAGTTGAAGTATCGGGAGAAACTACTTAGAGGGGGTAAGAAGAGGATAGATGAGCTTGCGAGTGAGCTTGCCATGGCGAATGGCAAGATTGAGAGGCTATCATCTTCCCTTTGCTTGGGTGATAGTGGTGAGTGCCCTAACTGTGAGGTGTTGTTGTGTGACCTAACTACTCTTAAGTCCAGGTACACAAAGAGAGTAGATGAGAGAGACGCCTTGGCCAATGAGCTTGAGAGCGCTCAGCAGGAGCTCAAAAATGCTCATGCCACTGTGATCGTACATTGTGTAGACTGCCCATCACATTTAGCTAGTATAGCTGAGCTGAGAGCCAAGAGTGATGAGCAGTTGAGCGAGTTAGCTGGAGTGAGAGCTGAGTTGGAGCAGACTAAGCTAGAGCTTGAGACCTTGATAGTTCCACCCACTGTTTGTGAGAACTGTTTGTCCATGAGAATGGAGTTGATCAAGCTAAAAGCAGAGAAGTCTGTCGATGTTGATAGATAGTGTGAGATCTGCTTGTCTCTGGTGGAGGTGTTAGCTTCTTTGAGAGAGGAGCTAGCTGATGTTCAGAACGAGAACTTTTACCTCCATCAGATCCTGAGTTGGATTAGTGCCAGAGAGCCACAACTCGGCATGATGATCCAGCAGTTCAAGAGACAGGATGGGTTTGGGGTAGGTTACACCTATACCAAGGCTGATTTTGAGAGTGCTATTAGCCGAGCAATGGAGTGGAGTAAGATGACTCCTGAACAAAGATATCCCAAGACTCACTCCACTGAGTCCTTTAAGGATAGGCAGCCCAAGGATGGAGTGTTCCAAGAACAACCTAAAGCTCCACCTAAGAAGCAAATCTAGGTTCCAAAGCCTAAACTTCTCCACACTTCTCTTGATTCCTTACCTGGACCCTCTCACACCAAAGATGCTATGATGAGGACATCACTAGATCAGATATAACCATGCTTATACTTTACAGTAAACAACCCAAGGTTCATTCATTCTATATTAGATTTACATTTTATATATTTGATCTAAGGATGCTACACCATGAGTTGGCTTTGTTTTCAATTACAGAAATTCTTTCATGGATCAAGCAACACGTTAAGAGCACATCAAGAGCATGGAACATCATGGAAGTTGATTGGGGACCAAGTCAAGTTAATCCAAATATAATATGCAACTTTGAGACGTTATTTTTGTGCCAATAAAAAGTGGAGATAAAGTTCTACACGTGTGGGATTCACACTCGGACTACAGGAACAATACGAAATTCAAATGCACATAACTTTTATATGGAAGCTCCAATTAGGGTGATCTTGGACTTTTTGGAAAGCTTGAGATGGCCTCTTTCCAACGGATCCAACTACACTTCCAGATTCCATCAGAGGAAATCGCAATCACCAAATCAATGCGTGCTCCTTTTTCAGGCCGAACCAATTAAGCACGGAATTTCCATTTTTTAGTCAATCTATTTTGGAAATAATCAGTCCTTTCCATATGTAATAAGTTTTCCAAACTTTGGGGACGTCCCTAGGGCTATAAATACCCCTAGAGACTTCAGTTGTAATTGGGGTTTTTGATTAGATAAAAGTTTAGCCAATGCTACTTGTCCGTGTAAATCCGTGATCAGTTAGATCGCCGGTTTCACGTTTCAGAACCCCAACTATCCCTGTGCGTCTTTCACATCTAGCAATACTAGTTGCTCCTTTATCATGTTCTTGCTCGTTCTTCGATTGCTTGCAGGAACAAGAAGGATCACCGATAAGATCAACAACCCTTGGAGTTGGTGTATCGATCGCTAAGGCGCAACACGAACGTCTCGTACGGTTGTAGTCGGGTCGTCAACATCGTCTCCTTCCAATCGAAGTTATCTTATCTCTATCCTCTCACCGAAAGATCGGGCCATCCTATTCCCCATCAAGTGGTATCAGAGCTTTCATTGCTCGGTGATTTTTTATTTCATTTTTCTCTATAGTCCAAAAAAAGCCACACAAAAAAATTACCCGAGATCCAAGCCTCTTTGAGCCTTTTACTAGTTCTGCTTCGTATCGACTTTTTGAGTTTTTCGTTGCATCGTCGTGTGAAGTTGCTGATCTTAGCGTTTAGTTCGTTTAGAGTTTCGAGTTCTTGTCACGTGTTTACCACCGTATTTTGGTCTGTTTAGTCGGTTTGGTATTCTGGAATTCGGGTGGAATTCGGGCAGGCCATGCAGGTGTTACTAAAACTATCATATATCGCCCATGCAAACTCGGATTGGAGAGTTTTAATACTTTTTGGAAAGCTTACAAGAGGATCTTTATTTTTCCTTTTAGAGTCATCTTCATATTCGGTCGTTTGCTTTCTGTTTTGGAACGTACAAGGTTCGGGAGTCCTGTACTAAGAGTCACTTGTCCTTTGCTGTTCTTTAAAAAAAGGAGAGAAAAAAAGGAAAAAAAAGGCAGAAAGGTGCTAAAAAAAAGAAAAAAAAGCTGCATCAAAAAAAAGAGAAAAGAAAAAAAGTGAAGAAAGAAAACTTGTGACAAACAGAGGAGGAAAGCTAGTTCTTCCTTTGTCGGTTTGGTGGTATCATTTGTGTCTAGGCTCGCGTCTCTAGTACGTTCAAGCCTAGGATCAGCACAATACCGATGTTGAACAATTACTCAATTTGCTTATGCTAATGTGGTTCTAGTTTTCCTTGCTACATATTTCAGCCTACCTAGAGCTCCACAGATTTGACTACAGCTTGTACAACCAAGTGTTTGCCAAGGCATCGATACATCTAATTCCGTGGTGCTTGTGGTTAAGTCGGTGTACAACACCTTCATGCTTGCATTGGTAAGAACTTGTAAGAGCTTGATATAGGATTGAGCGAGTGTGACTTTGTGCCTTCACAATCTTATAGTTAATAGGAGCGTACATATTATTTGTATGTTTCTTGTCTACTTCTAATCATGGCAGGGATACACAAGGAGATAGGATATAGTGAAGCTCAATATCGACATCTTCATCGACACATGAGAGATCAACACGATAAATATGAGGTATGTGATGAAATTCTAGCTAGGTTCAAATGTACACTACCTTATTTTGAAGGAAATTATGATCCTCATGCATATATTCATTGGGAGCTAGCTGTTGATAATGAATTTAAAAAGTATAACTTGTCTAAAAGAGAAAAGGTTATGGCTGCCTCTAAAGTGTTAGTTAAAGATGCTGCATATCATTGGAAACATCTTTGTAGACATGATAAAATACCTCAATCTTGGAAAGACTTAAAGAAATATTTGAGAAATGCTTTTGTTCCTCCATATTATGCCGATATTTTATTAGAGAAACTACAATGTTTAAAACAAGATAGCAGAAGTGTTGCCTCATATTATCATGATATGCATGTTTGTTTATTACGTTGTGCTATAAATGAATGTGAAGAAGCTATAGAACAAAGGTTTTTACGTGGGCTTAACAAGGAAATTCAGGAAATGCTTCTTCATGAAACATATAATTCTCTCTCTCTCAATTGTTTGAACTTGCATGTCGAGCTGAAATTCAGATTGCCATTGATTTAGAGGAAACACCATTTTGTGTGCTTGCTAGTACTACTAACCTTGAACAAGAAAAGGAGAATAGAAATGCACTTACATCATCGGAAAAGGTTTTGTAAGGTAATATATGTGCTAAAATTAATCAAGGTGAGTGTACTCCTGATAAAACACAATTGTCCACCATTCATGCTATTATAGAGCCACCGTTAGTAGAATCTTTTGCTGAAATTGCTTTGTTACCAGATGATTTGCTTGACACTCCTTGTAATAAAGAAGAGTTGTGTGTTAATACTTCACTTATATACATGCCACGACTAGTTAATGAACAGGTTTACTTTGTTGCCGAACCTTTAAGTGATTTGATACATGTTGTTCACATTGCTAGTGAAGAGGAAGAACAGAAATTGCTATCTTCTTTAAATACTTGGGGTTATATTGAACTTGATGATCTTTGTGAACTTAGTGCTTTAAATGAGAATTTACTCACTAGACCTGATTTGCCATGTCCTGCTCAAATGAGTTTTCATGTAATTGGAAAATACAATGATCAAGGAGTATACTTTGTGCATAGAGTTTACATATGTTCAGATTTGAAACAACATGTAAATTCTGAAAATAATAGTCTCAACCAAGGTGTTTTAACTAATCCTATTATGTCGAGAGTCTCTTGTTTTGATTTAAATACACATGTTTGTTTTCAATAAGGAGAGCCTTGTGGGCTGCTTAGCAATGACACAATTCCTGCTCCAATATCTAAAAGTACAGATTCGATATCATTTGTTCAAGCAAAGGATTTGGTGAGTTGGTTTTCTTCAATTCACCGCATGTTTAAAGAACAAGAGATACTGCACAATAATGGTTCTTTTGCTAGGAGTTGCATTGATGATGAACACAAGAACAAACCGAGGACGGTTTGCAGCCAAGAAGGAGAGAATGACGAGGACATCACTAGATCATATATAACCATGCTTATACTTTACAGTAAACAACCCAAGGTTCATTCATTCTATATTAGATTTACATTTTATATATTTGATCTAAGGATGCTACACCATGAGTTGGCTTTGTTTTCAATTACAGAAATTCTTTCATGGATCAAGCGACACGTTGAGAGCACATCAAGAGCATGGAACATCATGGAAGTTGATTGGGGACCAAGTCAAGTTAATCCAAATATAATATGCAACTTTGAGACGTCATTTTTGTGCCAATAAAAAGTGGAGATAAAGTTCTACACGTGTGGGATTCACACTCGGACTACAGGAACAATACGAAATTCAAATGCACATAACTTTTATATGGAAGCTCCAATTAGGGTGATCTTGGACTTTTTGGAAAGCTTGAGATGGCCTCTTTCCAACGGATCCAGCTACACTTCCAGATTCCATCAGAGGAAATCGCAATCACCAAATCAATGCGTGCTTCTTTTTTAGGCCGAACCAATTAAGCACGGAATTTCCATTTTTTAGTCAATCTATTTTGGAAATAATTAGCCCTTTCCATATGTAATAAGTTTTCCAAACTTTGGGGACGTCCCTAGGGCTATAAATACCCCTAGATACTTCAGTTGTAATTGGGGTTTTTGATTAGATAAAAGTTTAGCCAATGCTACTTGTCCGTGTAAACCCGTGATCGGTTAGATCGCCGGTTTCACGTTTCAGAACCCCAACTATCCCTGTGCGTCTTTCACATCTAGCAATACTAGTTGCTCCTTTATCTTGTTCTTGCTCGTTCTTCGATTGCTTGCAGGAACAAGGTTGATCACCGATAAGATCAACAACCCTTGGAGTTGGTGTATCGATCGCTAAGGCGCAACACGAACGTCTCGTACGGTTGTAGTCGGGTCGTCAACGTCGTCTCCTTCCAATCAAAGTTATCTTATCTCTATCCTCTCACCGAAAGATCGGGCCATCCTATTCCCCATCATGCTACACCCAACACCACCAAGCCTAAGAATCTCATGCCTCAACCACATCCCAAGAAACCTACCTATCACTGTGAGTTTTGTCAGATAGACGGGCATCTTGAGGAGTTTTCCTTCAGGAGGAAGCGGGTTGAGTGAGCAGAGAGAGCTCGAGGTGGGCAGGACCAGTTCTACCAGCAGGGTGGTAGACAAAGATTTCCTCGACGTAGAGAGAGGCTAGAGGCCAGGCCACGTCGTGTAGGTGGTGATAGAGGAGATGGTTTTTATGGTCGTGCTCCGGAGGGTGGTTTCCGTTCCGGCAGAGTTCCAGATCGTTATGGATACGGTTTTGGACCTCGTGACCGTGATTTTAGGTAGAATAGAGAACCGTGCTTTGAGCCGCGTTTTGGTATAGACTCATATGATTCCTTCTGCTTTCCTATATACGAGCAGATGGCTCAACACTAGTTTAGCACTTTTGCTAAACCTGGCATTGGACTGTTTGCTCTCACTCATGATTATTGATCTTGATTTGGGAGTTGTGTATCCGTTTTAGGATATTTTGAGTCAGTTTTGTTTTCTTTCTTCTTTATTTTTGTTGAGTCTTTTTGCTTGCGTTCATATCATGCATAATCATCAATGACATTTTGAGCTTGCTTCTGTTATATGATTAATCTGCTTTACTTTCTCTAGCTAGTATATGTTTTTGATTACTTGTCGATGATCATGTTCTGTTTCAGTCCACATGATATATCTGATATTTGTCATATGCATGGCTTTTATGTTTTAAAACTGAAAAATGATCACCATTGCTTCTGGTAACTAGCATGTGTAGGCTGAATGCTTTCGCTATCTTTTACATGCCTTGTAGCTAGATCCTTACTTAGATGCAGATATGCAACTTGGACATCTATATTCTTTAAATATGAAAAATGTGTTATAAAAATGATAAAAAAATTCAGAAAAATGAAAAATTTATGCATTTGTATGATTATTAGAAAAGATCCAGGTGGGTTTGCTTTGTCGCATTGCATTGTTCTGGACTGCTTACCATAGCACTTTGGTATGAACTAGGACGGTGTAATGTATGCCAAGACCAATGTCTTAAGCTTCTGATGGTCTATTTCTGGCCTAGGCTTGACTTGGTCGGTTAGCATAAGGTTTGACATGCAAATAACCCCTGGCAGAAATGAAAAAATAAAAGAAAAAAGAAAAAAGCTTGAAAAATTGAAAAAGATGACAAGTTTGCTGAAGCACTTTGATTTGGACAATGCATATCTTGGTAGATATCAGTTAGCTTTTGCATCTCATGATTTACTTTGCTTGTCAACTAGAAAATGTGGTGATGCTTTTGTTTGCAAAAATCAAAAAATGCATGCTAATGACTCTCTTTAGATATCATCTGTTGCACTGATCATGTCATGTATCTTAGACAGTATATCTTTTGCTATACCTGTTAGATGTTGAAATTGCAGTTAATCATATCTAAGAAGCATGCTTTTCACACTCCACCAGCACCCCATCTGCATTCATGGCATATTTTGAGGGGGAGCTGCATTTCAGGGGGAGTTTGTGTCTATGTCTCTTTAGAGTGTATTTAGTCTCACTTGATGAGTTCAATTGTCAACAAGGGGGAGAAATTTTCGAGTTTAGGGTACATTTTTCGCTTTCTCTAGGATTTATTTCAGGGGGAGTATTTCAATCTTTTTCCTTTACTCTATTATCCTTGTTGGTAATTCTGAGATTTGCACTTACTTTTGAGTCTTTATTTTTGGTTAACCATAATGACCATTTTCTTGCTTCTGTTTGGCTTTTGGTCATTAGGGTTAAACTTTTATTTTCTTTCTTCTATTTTCTTTTGTCTTTGTTTTCCTGTTTCCACATGTTTATGCAGGTTCTGAAGAAGTGCTGAAGAGGGTGTTGACAATTCACTCATCAAGGGGGAGATTGAGAAACCATGTTGAAGAATATGGGTTTTATACTCCAGATGTGATGAGTGATTGTAAACGGAAGTCAAAGGAAGAGACATGAAGACCTGTCGTGTCTGAGGCACGTGTGACTCAGGTACACGGGTAGCGAGCGACAGCCGGGCAGAGGAGCCGGAGTCAGGCTGGCCCAATCCGGGTACATGGGCTAGGAGCGGCAGAGGATCCACTGGCCTGTTGACTGGGTTTGACTCAGGTACACGAGCGGCGAGCGATGGCCGGGCTGAGGAAGCTGGGGGGTCGGGTCGACCCAATCCGGTTACCCGGTGCGAAGACGGTGGACGCTTTGTTAGTTTCAACGCAAAACTGACAACCTATGATTATTTTGTTTTTAGGATATTAATATTTAGTTTTTAAGTCCAGAATATTTTTATTTGTGTCAGTTGATTTTTCCAAGGGTATTTTAGGAATTTCGGAATTTATTTTAGAGTCAGTGTTAATTTACCCTAGGGGTAAATTAGTCTTTTCATGTATTAGGAGTCGCCTATAAATAGGCCCCTCCTCCCTGGGGATATGATGATTGTTTTAATAGATCAATCTACAATCCATTTTCGTTACCCACCGATATTCGATCTCCAATTTTTTCGCCGGCTTCACCTTTCCACGGCGTTTTTTTCTTTCGTGCACCCAAACCAGCAGAGCATCGTTGTCCCCGCCGGCGAGTTGTTTCATGGTGGCAACACGGGAGTCAACACGACGTAGCAGGCTTTGTGGGCCCCACAGGCGTGCAGGAAAAACAATCGGCAGCCTGTCATTTGCCTAGCCGTAGCTAGCTGGCAGCAGTGTAGCTGCTTAGCCGCGCGGCCCGAGGCGGTCTTTCACAGCGTGTGCAGGGAGTTGCAGGCGGCAGGAACCAAGGCAGCACGCATGCAAGCTTAGACGCGGCGATTTCTTCCCCACGGTGGTCCAGGCGTTTGGCGGGATCTTGCGTGTTGAGTAGCCTGCAGCGCACGGAACACGGTGTCATCATTCATAGGGCGGAAAGCAACGAAAGCAGGCTGCATGTGCATAGCTGCCGCACGACAGACTACGCCTGGGCACGCGTGGCGTAAACACATGCAGGTTAGTTGTTTAATCTACTATTTATCAGCTGTTTAAGAAATTAATTTTTAATGACCCATCTTTTATTCATTTGATTAGTATTTTATTTCTAGATTGAAATATAAATATTTCGTGATTTATCTAGGTGTTTTTATTTACTGCAGTAGTTTTATTTTAGTTTATCTTTAATATCATTTCAATTAAGACACCGGTTATTTTTAGGCTAGACAATTTTGCAAATATTATTTGTCTGTTTAATTCCGTTTTGAGTTGGGATTAGAACATAGTTTAGCAAGAAATTTTTAGGCGCCCATTGACCGCCCCTCTGGTCGCTACTTTCGGTCCTACACTCCGGCTCCTCGGCGGCATCGTAGTCTTTTCGATATGAATATTAAACATAACATTCAATAAACAATCCAAAATCCACAAAATAGGCATATAAGTTTTGATTGGTTTGAACCAATGGAAATAAAGTCATTATCTTTCTAAAATTTATCTTAAGAACATTTTAAAATGAACATTAATAAGATAATGACCTTTCTAAAAAGGAGTAATAATGTAAACTAATGTATTTTAAATTTCTAACTACTTAAAATAGGAAGTTCAGAATGAACCTAGTGTTTCATTTTTACTAGTATGAAAAGAATAAAAGATAAATTTTTCTAAAGTTGAAATGGACAAATTTGTAGTCTATCCTAAAGTGCATTTGAATACTTTATTAAATAAACATAAAATACTCAAAATAAACCTACTGTTTTTATTGTACCAAGATGTAGAGAATAAAATTAGGAATTTTCTAGAATTGAAATGGTAATTTTTGGAGTTAAAATAAGCAAGGTATGAATTTTAGAAGTTTAAAAGTATTTCTGAATTTAAATTAAATCCAAAAACAGGCGTCGGTCCACGGTGAACCAGATTCACCGTAAACCCGCGCACTGTGCGCGTGCGCTGGATCCAGATCCGCCGTTGGATCGTGATCGGATGCGCGAGGGTGATTGTAACACCCCAAATTTTCAAAAAAATAAAAATATCATTTAATATATTTTTCTGAAATTGATTAATTTGGAAATACCTTTAATGCCCTCCTTAGCTTATTTGAACTAGAACCTATGTGAGATGACCAAACGATAGGCTAGAAAATTTTGTATATGATCCCAAGGCCAAAATATATTTTTGAGAATTTTTACAAATTTTTATAACCCTTGGAAGTAGCCCAAATATTTTAAATCAATTTATGTAATTATTTTTATTTGGAAAATTATTTAAACAGTAACGGGCCTCCCTCCCTCAATCTCCCTCACCCGTCCGGCCCAGCCCGCTCCCTTCCCGCGCCTCGGACTGACATCCAGGACCCGCTTGCCGGTGACCCCCTCTCGCTTCGCGTGCGCGCCCGACCGCCCAACCCCACCCGTTAGTCTCGCCCGTTGCCTCACTCGTGCCCGCTGACCGGTGGCCCCCGTCTGTCAGATCTATCGTCTCCACGAGATCCGCCCCAAAATCCCCCCTCGTCGGCTGATGCCTCAATGCGCCTCAGATCCGTTGCTCCCGACCCCATCTCCCCAAATTGAGCCCACCATTACACCGCCCGATCCCCGACGACCGTTTCCCCTATTCAAATCCGGCCAATTCGCGTCCAGGTTCGATGAATCCCTTGCAACCGAGCTCGCCGATGTTTAAAACCGTGTTTACCTCGGTCTCCCCTGATTACGCCTCCCCTGCCCCCGCCGGTACCTCTATTTAACCCCCTGGCCTCCACCGTGTTCGACCCCCACGTTCTCGTAGTCCAAAACCGAAAAGAACACCTGAGACGCTCGTTTTAGTGCCACACCGCCGCCCACACTCCAGCCGCCGTTCGCCGTCGCCGGAGACCTCCTCCACCCTCAGAGACCGCACCCGTGTGATCCCCGATGTCACCCGAGCCTCGTCCACCCCTTCATCGCCAACGAACACCTTCGCTGCCCCCGCTCGTCGTCGGCCACGCTCCGACGACCATTCTTCCCGCTAACGTTACCTATGTAATCCCCGTAGAGTCCCCTTTCCATTTTAGTCCTTAGGACCCCTCGCCATCGCTCGCCGTGGCCCCTGGCCCGCTCGCCGTCACCAGAGAAGACGACCGGAACGGGTCGAGTACCCGTGCCGTGTTGGATCCAATCGCGACCGTGCGATCTGAATCCGACGGTGGCGATTAGATCCCTTGTGCGTTTTAATCGGATCCGTTTGATCTCGGCGAAGCGTTACATTCTAATCTGAGCCGTTCGTTTATATTTAAAACCCGCGATAAATCTGGGCCATCCATCGTGTACCGGTTCGGCCTTTTAATCTCGCGCGTCCATTTTCACTCAAGCCTCCCGCCTCGCCCCCGCGCGTTGGATCTGGATCCAACGGTCGAGGATGGGCCGGACCACGCGCACAGTGCGCGGGTTCACAGTGGATCTAGTTCACCGTGGACCCGAGGCTGTTTTTGATTTAAATTAAAATACAGAAATTGTTTTAAACTTATAAAATTCATATCTAGCGCATTTTAACTTCAAAATTTATCATTTCAATTCAAGAAAATTTATAATTTTATTCCCTACATGTTAATGCAATATAAACAGTAGGTTTATATTGTGTATTTTATTTTTGTTTAATAATATATTCAAATGCACTTTAGGATATATTACAAAATGATTCATTTCAATTTTAGCAAAATTTATCTTTTATCCTTTTCATGTTAGTATAATAAAACCACTATGTTTACACTTAACCTCTTATTTTAAATTAGTTAGAAAATTTAAAATACAATGGTTTACATTATTATCCCTTTTAGAAAGAACATAATTTCGTTAAAGTTCACTTTTAAATATTCATAATATAAATTTCAGAAACTTAACCACTTTATTTTCTTTGGTTCAAACAAATCAAAACCTATGTGCTTATTGTGTGATTTTGGAATGTTTATTGAGTGTTATGTTTATTATTTTTGTCGAAAAGACTACGACACCGCCGAGGAGCCGGAATACTTTCCCGAAGATCGCCCGTCGCCTTTCACTGAACAATGCAAGTCACCAAACAACACTTTTGAGCATATTGAACCCATGTTTTACTAAACTATCGCTAAAACACATAGGATATACATGCATTAGTCAAATGAAACCCTTACAATATATTTATTAGGATCCCCCGACCTTGATGTGTAACCCAAGCCATGCTATCTAACCTAAACTCCTTGTCACCATATAATTAGTACTATTAGCTAGTGTCCAATGTACCGACACGATTGCTATAGGATTAAAGATGAGTCGTAGTGATATGAATCTACTATATGATCCCCGTTATTCTCATCTATGGAATGCTATTGGTGATGGAGTTTTGGTTGTGAGTGTATGCATGGTGGGTTCCGGGTGCAAGCTAGGGCATTGGTCGGTAGCACCCGGGGCACTATAAGGACCGGTCTGCGGGATCCGTTGCAATACACTTTCGTACTAACCACAAGTCAAATGGGTAAGTCCTAACTAAGGTATGAAGTGTTCCAAACTGAGGCCACCATTTGGAGATGGGTCAAGCTGCACCTACGGGTGGCTTGTACCGACGTGGAGCAAAAGGGGGTGCGACGTTAGACGGGATGCGGCCCGGCGCGCCGGCGAAACCTAGAGCGGGTGGTTATCGCTTGGAGCATTTCATGCTGAGGTTTTTGCACGAGTTCCCGTGGTATGGGTCATCTCGTTACACCTTGGTGTTTGGGATGAGTGCGTACCTTGTGGGTATAGTAGTACACCTCTAATCAGAGTCATAAATCTTTTCGAAAAGCCGAGCCCACGGTCAAGGGCGGGTTGCGTGCCATCCCACAGTTTGTTTACTTATAATGAGTGTGTATGATGATTTTGACATGTAAGGACTATTGTATGAGGAGGGAAAACGTACTCCTAAGGGGTAAAATGGAATGGGGGAACTATGGGGATCACGAGGGTACCATTGGCGGGACGAATGGTCATCGGAGCGTGGCCGGCGACGAGCGGGGGTGGCAAAGACATTCGGGTCCTCGTCGGCGATTGCGTTCCAGTGGGGTTCGTCGACAATGAAGTAGTGGACGAGGTCGAGATGATGTCGGTGATCACACGGGTGCGGTCGCCGAGGGTGGAGAAGGACTCCGTCGACGGCGAGCGGTGGCTGGAGTAGGGGTGGAGGAGTTGTGTTAAAGGGAGTGTCTCGGGCGTTCTGTTTGTTCTCGCAGTGGGTGGATGTAGGGGTTGAACGCGGTGGAGGGGTAGGGTTTCAATAGAGGCATCGACGGGGGCAAGGGGCGCAATCGGGGGAGGCTGAGAGTAACGCCGGCGAGGGCCTTCCATGCATGCGAGCGACAGCAGTTGATTACGCGTGGATTTATGGGGGGAAACGGTAGGCGCGTCGCGGGGGTGTAAATGCCGGTGACGAATTTAAGCGAGGGGGCCAGCGGGGGCGGATCCGAGGTGGGATCGGTGGCCGGCGGAGTTAGGTGGGTGGCGTAAGGTGGACGATGGGTCTGACAGGTCGGCCAAGGCGGTCAGTTGGCGTGAGAGCACAGGCGTGGCGGCTGACGGGTGGGGCCGAGGCATCGGGTGTACGTGGACGTTAGCGCTGACATGTGCGGCCAAGACGTCGGGCGTATGGGGACGTTAGCGCCGACAGGTGGGGCCAAGACGTCGGGCGTGCGCGCGCGGGGAGAGGGTCACTGACTAGTGGGGTCCGCCTGTTAGTCCGGGGCGTGGGGAGGGAGTGGGCTGGGCCGGCCGGTTGGGGGAGATTCGGGGAAAAGGGCCCGTTACTGTTTAAAATGATTTCTGAATAAGTTTAATTGCTGAAATTAGTTTAAAATATTTGGGCTACTTCCAAGAGTGATAAAAATCTGTAAAAATTCTCAAAAATATATCTTGACCTTGGGATCACATACAAAATTTTCTAGCCTCTGGTTTGGACATCTCCTCTAGGTTTTAGTGCATTTAAGCCTAGAAGGGTATTAAAGGTATTTCAAAATAAATCATTTCCAGAAAAATATAATAATTGGTATTTTTATTTCTATGAAAATTTGGGGTATTACACACCTATCCCCCTTACAAAGAATCTCGTCCTCGAGATTGGAAAGTTACTCGAATAGCTCGGGGTATTGGGCTTTCAACTCGTCTTCTTTTTCCCATGTGGCTTCTTCAACGGGGTGGTTGTACCACTGAACCTCGTAGAAGCGAACCACATGGCTCCTGGTTACTCTCTCCTTAGTTTCCAGAATCCGGACAGGTTTCTCAATGTAGGTCAAGTCTACTTGGACATTTAGCTGTTGGAGGTCGGCTTGCTCGGTGGGCACACAAAGACACTTCTTCAGCTGAGAGACGTGGAACACATCATGGACTCCTACCAAGGATGGAGGCAGTTCTAGCTGATATGCCACTTCTCCTTGCCGTCGGAGGATCTGAAAGGGTCCGACGTAGCGGGGTGCTAACTTGCCTCTCATGTTGAACCTTTGGGTGCCACGGAGGGGAGTGACTCTGAGATAAACATAGTCGCCCTCCTCAAAGGCTAGGTCTCTCTGTCGGTTATCGACGTAGCTCTTTTGTCGGGACTGGGCTATGTTCAATATGTCCCTGATGATCTTGACTTTCTCTTCGGCTTCTCACAATATATCCGTCCCGAATATTTGTGATTCTCCGGTCTGATCCCAGAGTAACGACGTTCTGCACTTATGCCCATATAGTGCTTCAAATGGGGACATCTGCAGGCTAACTTGATAGTTGTTGTAGGAGAACTCCGCATAAGGCAAGTTCTTATCCCACATTCTGCCAAAGTCTAGAGCGCAAGCTCTAAGCATATCCTCCAATACCTGGATGACCCTTTCGGTTTGACCATCGGTCTGTGTATGATAGGCGGTGCTAAAGTTCAGCCGGGTGCCAAGCTCTTCTTGAAGGTTATTCCAAAATTTTGAGGTAAACTGACTCTCTCGGTTAGATACAATCTTCTTTGGAACTCCGTGCAGGCACACAATCCGGGTCATACACAACTCGGCCAACTTTGCGACGGTGTAAGTTGTCTTGACGGGGATGAAGTGAGCCACTTTGGTGAGTCGGTCGACAATCACCCAGATAGAATCATGATCGGCTTGGGTCCTGGGCAGTCACGTGATGAAGTACATTCCTATTTCTTCCCACTTCCATTTGGGGACTTTGAGGGGTTGTAACAGTCCGGCAGGTATCTGGTGCTCTACCTTGACTCGCCGGCATGTGTCGCACTTGGCCACATACTCAGCTATTTCCCTCTTCGTACTGACCCACCAATATTTTTCCTTTAGGTCTTGGTACATCTTTGTACTCCTGGGATGTATGGAGTATAGAGTTTCATGGGCCTCTTGAAGGATGAGGGTCTTTAACTCTGGCTTGTCAGGCACGCATATCCTGTTTCCGAACCAGATGGTACCGTGCTCGTCCTCGGAGAATCTGGGGCTTTACCTTTCCTCATGTTCTGTTGGATCTCCAAGATGTCCAGGTCCTCCTTCTGTGTATCCTGGATTTGGTCTAATAAGATAGGTCTAGTCTCTAGGGCGACAAGATACGCTCTGGTGGTGATCCCTAGATTCAGCCTTTCCATCTCCTTGTATAACAATGGGGCATGGTCCTGCACCATGATGGCGTAACAATACCCTTTTCGACATAGGGCGTCTGCCACCACATTCGCCTTGCTTGGATTATAGTGGATGCCCAAGTCATAATCTTTGATCAACTCCAACCACCTCATCTGTCTGAGGTTCAGGTCCGGTTGGGTGAATATTTACTTGAGGCTCTTGTGATCGGTGAAGACCTCACACCGATTTCCCACAAGGTAATGTCTCCATATCTTTAAGGCATGAACCACGACTACCAATTCTAGATCGTGGGTCGGGTAATTTAGCTCATGTGGCCTCAGCTGGTGAGAGGCATAAGATATCACCTTCCCGTCTTGCATCAAGACACATCCTAACCCTTGGAGAGAGGCATCACACTAGACGTGGAAGTCCTACCGAATGTCTGGCAGGGTCAGAATTGGGGCTGACATGAGCTTTTTCTTAAGGGTCTAGAAGCATTCTTCACGATCTGGAGTCCATTCAAACTTTACCTCCTTCTACAATAGTCTGGTCATGGGCTTGGCTATCTTCGAGAAGTTCTTGATGAACCAGCGGTAATACCCTGCCAATCCGAGAAAACTCCGGATATCGGTTATGTTCGTGGGTTGTAGCCAATTGGTCCCTGCTTCCACGGTGGTTGGGTCTAATACTATTCCTCTAGCAGATATGACATGACCGAGGAACTTCACCTCTGACGACCAAAACTCGCACTTGTTGTATTTGGCGTACAATTGCTGTTCCCTTAGCTTTCTGAGGGTCAGACGGAGGTGAGCTTCATGTTCTTCCTTGGTCTTGGAGTAGACGAGGATATCATCGATGAATACGACGATGAACTTATCCAGGAACTCCATGAATACATTGTTCATCATGTTCATGAAAAAGGCCAAGGCATTCATGAGTACGAACGACATCACAGTGTACTCGTAGAGTCCATAAAGAGAGATGAAGGTGGTCTTGGGGATGTCTTCTTCTCTAATCCTCAATTGGCGATAACCTAACCTGAGGTCGATCTTGGAAAACACCGAGGATCCCTTCATCTGATCGTATAGGTCGTTGATCCAAGGCAGTGGGTACTTGTTCTTGATGGTTACGTCATTTAGGGCTCTATAGTCCATGCACATCCTTTTAGTCTTGTCCTTCTTCATGGCGAAGATAACAGGTGCACCCCGGGGCGAGGTACTTGGTCGGATATACCCTTTTTGCTCTAGGTCTTTGATATTGCTCTTGACTTTGGCTAGTTCATTGGCGGCCATCCGGTATGGGCGCATGGGGATTGGAGTAGTCCTGGGGACAAGCTCGATTCTGAATTCGATGTCCCGCTTGGGAGTCATTCCTGGTAGGTCCTCAGGGAAGACGTCCATGTACTCCTTGACCACGAGTACTTCCTCTAGGGCTAGCGAGTGGAGGTACACTTCGCGGGGTTTGCGGTTGCTCATCCGAAAGGTGATGGCTTCGCCTTCGGAGTTGGTCACAGTTATAGACTTGCTGGCACAGTCGATCACTCCTTTATGCTTCATCAACCAATCCATCACTACGATGAGGTCAAGTCTGGTGCACTCGATGAGGACTGGCTCGGCCCAGAATAACACTCCTTGGATTTCTATCCTTACCTTAGGCCTGAATAGGTGGTCTATGGTTTTCTTGCCGGGGGTGGCAATCATCATAGGGGCAGGTAGAGGGAGTACTTCCAAGTCATTTGTTTTCACAAGTCCTCCGAGATGGAGTGTGTTGCCCCAGAGTCAAACAATACTATAGAAGGTATGGAATTTACGGTGAACATACCGAGTCCGACTTTAGGAGCTTCCTGAGCTTCCTCCGCGCTGATGTGGTTGACGTGAGCGCGAACCGCCTAGTTGGGTGCCGCGCCTTGTGGCTGCATGGGGTGAGGACACTAGTGCGATTAGTGCCCTTCCTTCCGGTAGTTGAAGCAGACAACCGGCTTTCCCTGGCGGTCCCTCATGATTGGGCCTTGGTGGCGGGTGTCGGCTGAGTGGCCGGTGCTGGTGGAGCGGGGCGGGGATGCCCGACGTTGGATCCACTAGCGGCGTGTGGTGGCCTGTAGGCGGGCTAAGGATGGTAGGCGGGTGCTGGTGGTGGAGGATCGAAGCGGGGCCTCTGAGGGTTCGCCTGATGATGCTTGAACGCAATCATCTTCCTCTTCTTAAGGTCCAACTTATTTTGCTCAGTCTCTTGGATGAGAGCTTTATTCACCAACCGTTGAAAGTCGGCGTAGTCGGTGGCGATGAGCTGAATGGACAGCTCATCTTTAAGTCCCTGGAGTAACTTAGCCTAGCGGAGGGCGTCGGTCCGCACCTCTTACCGCGCATAGCGAGCCAGACGGTTGAATTCATAGAGGTACTCCATGACAATCTGACTTCCTTGTTACAGGTCGTGGAACTCCTGCTGTTTAACCGCGACGACTCAGGTGAGGACGTGGGTGGCACGGAAAGCAATGATGAACTCCGCCCAAGTCACCACATGGTCCTCCGGTTGGGACTCACGGTAGTTGTCCCATCATTCTGCGGCGGGACCCTGGAGCTTATGAGTGGCGAACGCCACTCTCACCCGGTTGGTGCAAGGGAGGAGGTCCAACTTCTTCCCGATGGTCCGAAGCCAATCTCCGGCCTCCATGGGGTTGGTCATGCTGGAGAAGATAGGGGGTCAGACGCGCAAAAACTCCGAGAGTTGAGGCGCGGGTGCGGGGGCTGGTGCATGAGGGGCGGTCTCCACATTCTGCTGTTGCAGCCGATCCAACTATGCATGTTGGTGCTGCATCTGGGTGAGGAGGGTGGTTATCAGCTGGTTCTGGTTCACCATCATCTCCGCCAAAGTAGGGTGGTTGGTGGATGGTGGCCTAGTCTGACGTTGGCCCATTGCACCCCAGTTGGGTACAACACTTCTGGGCAGACCGTTGCTTTCCCCTTCTCCATTATTGGACCCGGCGTTCTGATTATCGGCCATCTTCTGAACATACAAGATTTTTAGTCATAAGAGAAAGGTTTTGAAATGAATATTTAGCCAAAACAGCCCAGAGGTGCTCTTATATATATAAGTGGTATAAAATGTTCATTACATCAATGTTTATATTTAATCCACCTACAACACAAGTCATTGCAGGTGGTGCCACAATCACAAAATTATTCAAATCAACGTAAACTACCGCCTACTCATCATCCGGGGTGGTCTCCGTGCTCTCGGAACCACAAGGGTTATGAGGGACGGTTGGCTCGAGAAAATTCTCGATAATGCGGTCGGAGACGATGGCGTGGCGCGAGGGAGGAGCAATGGAGCTGGACGGTCCGGCGGTCGTTGGATGTGGTGGGATCCTCTTGGGGCAAGGGGCAGGCTCGCGGATGGGCTTCTTCCTCCTCGGGACAAGGGGAACCATCTCTGCCATGTCCTTCTGCAGTTGTATTATCTTATGCTGCAGCTCGCCATTTTGCTGGATCAAGCTCTTCGCCTCGGTATGGAGATCGTCCATGGCCTGAAGAAGACGCGTCTGCCAGGCCATGACCAGATCGTGATCGGAGTGAACTCTGTTATAGATGCTGCGGTGGGCACCGGGAGTGCGCTTCGGCATGAGCCGAAAAGACGTGTTCTGAAGACGACCATCGTAGATCATCCTCAGCTCCATGAGGGCTTGGATGGCGACGCGTTGGCACGCGACGTCGAAGGTTAGGCCCCCAATTGCTGCCATGAAGAATAGAAGGTGCTTGCCGGATCCATGGATGGTGAGGGAGATGTCGTAGGGTCCTGTGAACTCTTCCATGTACACGCCATGGAACTCGGGCTCAACGAGGAACCCAAGGAAGGTGACCATCATTCGGAGCTCCCTGATGAAGCCCTTGAAGTGGCGGCAAAAGCTATGCACTTGGTAGACCGGCATCTACAAAAACAACAAGTTGAAGAAAAGTGAGGGAAGGAGCAAAGTTATAAAGTAGGTTTTCGTGAAATAGGTTTTATCCAACTAAGTGTTAGGCTGGTCCGTTTGGCTTCCTACAATCAAGTCGGCTCTTATACCATCTTGTCACGCCCCGATTTACCAAATTGGAACATTATTGAATTTCCAAAGAATAACAATAATACAAAAGGTTCATCATGCGAAAACGTACATACAGCAAACATTCGTGGTACGCAGACCACATTATTACAGAAGAGTAAAAATAAAATAAACAATAAAAAGCATGACGAACGCCCTCTTCAGGATCTTCTTCTTGACTGGGTCGCTACTCCAGACCATCTTCCTCATAGTAGGCATCCTCTGAATTGTGTGTCCAACGGGTATGAGTACAAAAAGTATTTAACAAGCCACCGCAAATGCAAATAGTAATGCAAGGTAATAACAAGGAAGGACAATGGCTAATAGTGCGGAAAAGTACATTTTTTCAGTTATTGCATTTAGTGTAGTCAAATTTAATCACGCGGAATAATAAACATGAACATCATGACACCATCTAACTCGAGGAGTACGTTTTCCCTCCTCGCACAACGGTCCTTACATGTCAAATCATCATGCACATTCATTATAAGTAAACTAACTGTGGGATGTCACGCAACCCGCCCTTGACTATGGGCTCGGCTTTTCGAAAAGATTTATGACTCTGATCAGAGGTGTACTACTGTACCCACAAGGCACGCACTCATCTCAAACACCAAAGTTTAACGAGATGACCCATACCACGGGAACTCGTGCCAAAACCTCAGCATTAAATTCTCCAAGCAATAACCACCCGCCCTAGGTTTCGCCGGCACACCGGGCCGCATCCCGGCTAACGTCGCACCCCCTTTTGCACCACATCGGTACAAGCCACCCACAGGTGCTGCTTGACCCATCTCCAAGTGGTGGCCTCAGTTTGGAACACTCCATACCTTAGTTAGGACTTACCCACTAGACTTGTGGTTAGTACGGAAGTGTATTGCAACGGATCCCGCAGACCGGTTTTTATAGTGCCCTGGGTGCTACCGACCAATGCCCTAGCTTGCACCCGGAACCCACCATGCATATACTTAACCATCACTCTATCACCAACAGATTTCCAGAGATAAGAATAAACAAGGATCATATAGTAGATTCCAATCGACAAGACTCATTTTTAATACTATAGCAATCATGTCGATACATTGGACACTAGCTAATAGTACTAATAATATGGTGACAAGGAGTTTAGGGTAGATAGCATGGCTTGGGTTGCACATCAAGGTCGGGGGATCTAAATAAATATATTGTAAGGCTTTCATTTGACTAATGCATTTATATCCTATGTGTTTTAGCGATAGTTTAGTAAAACTGGGTTCAATATGCTCAAAAGATTGGTTTGGTGATTTGCCTTGTTCAGCGAAAGGTGAGGGAGGGACTTCCGGGAAATACTCCGGCTCCTCGGTGGCATCGTAGTCTTTTCGATATGAATAATAAACATAACATTAAATAAACAATCCAAAATCCACACAATAGGCATATAGGTTTTGATTGGCTTGAACCAAGGAAAATAAAGTCATTATCTTTCTGAAATTTATCTTAAGAACATTTTAAAATGAACTTTAATGAGATAATTTCCTTTCTAAAAAGGAATAATAATGTAAACTAATGTATTTTAAATTTCTAACTACTTAAAATAGGAAGTTCAAAATGAACCTAGTGTTTCATTTTTACTAGTATGAAAAAAATAAAAGATAAATTTTTCTAAAGTTGAAATGGACAAATGTGTAATCTATCCTAAAGTGCATTTGAATACTTTATTAAATAAACATAAAATACTCAAAATAAACCTACTGTTTTTATTGTACCAACATGTAGAGAATAAAATTAGGAATTTTCTGGAATTGAAATGGTAATTTTTGGAGTTAAAATGAGCAATGTATGAATTTTAGAAGTTTAAAACTATTTCTGAATTTAAATTAAATCCAAAAACAGGCGTCGGTCCATGGTGAACCGGATTCACCGTGAACCCATGCACTGTGCGTGTGCGCCGGATCTATATCCATCATTGGATCGTGATCGGACACGCGAGGGTGAGGCGGGGGATTTAAATGAAAATGGACGTGCGAGATTAAACCGTACCGCTTCACTGAGATCTGATGGCGTGAATTAAACCGCACATGCGATATAACCTGCATTGTCCGATCGCGATTGCACGACCGCGATTGAATCCTACACGGCACGGGTACTTTACCCGTGCCGGTCGTCTTCTCCGGTGACGGCGAATGGGCTAGGGGCCACGACGAGCGACGGTGATGGATCCTAAGGGCTAAAACGGAATGGGCGAACTACGGGGATCACGAGGGTACCGTTGGCGGGACGAATGGTCTTCGGGGCATGGCCGGCGACGAGCGGGGGTGACAAAGATGTTCGGGTCGTCGTCGGCGATGGCGTTCCGGTGGGGTTCATCGTCGATGAAGTAGTGGACGAGGTCAGGATGATGCCGGTGATCACACGGGTGAGGTCGCCGAGGGTGGAGGAGGCCTCCGGCGACGGCGAGCGGCGGCTGGAGTAGGGGCGGCGGAGTGGCATTAAAGGGAGCATCTCGGACGTTCTGTTGGTTCTCGCAGCGAGTGGACATAGGGGTTGAACGTGGTGGAGGTGTAGGGTTTAAATAGAGGCTGTCAGCGGGGGTAGGGGGCGCAAACGGGGGAGGACGAGAGTAACACCGGCGAGGGCCTTCCATGCATGCGAGCGACAACGGGTGATTACGCGTGGATTTATGGGGGGAAACGGTCGGCGTGTCGCGGGGGTGTAAATGCCGGTGACGAATTTAAGCGAGGGGGCCGGCAGGGGCGGATCCGAGGCGGGATCGGTGGCCGGCGGAGTTAGGCGGGTGGGGCGAGGTGGATGATGGGTCTGACAGGTGGGACAAGGCGGTCAGTGGGCGCGAGCGCACGGGCGTGGCGGCTGACGGGTGGGGCCGAGGCGTCGGGCGTACGGGGACGTTAGCGCCGACAGGTGGGGCCAAGAAGTCGGGCGTGCGCGCGCGGGAGAGGGTCACTGACTAGTGGGGTCCACCTGTTAGTCCGGGGCTTGCGGAGGGAGTGGGCTGGGCCGGCCGGTTGGGGGAGATTGGGGGAAAAGGGGCCCGTTACTGTTTAAAATGTTTTCCGAATAAGTTTAATTGCTGAAATTAGTTTAAAATATTTGGGCTACTTCCAAGAGCGATAAAAATCTGTAAAAATTCTCAAAAATATATCTTGACCTTGGGATCACATACAAAATTTTCTAGCCTCTGGTTTGGACATCTCCTCTAGGTTTTAGTGCATTTAAGCCTAGAAGGGTATTAAAGGTATTTCAAAATAAATCATTTCCAGAAAAATATAATAATTGGTATTTTTATTTCTTTGAAAATTTGGGGTGTTACATCCGCCCTCGTCCTCAGTCGAAGTTTCAGAAGGTGTGCGGTCTACAGGCTATGCAAAAGGCCCACCCTCATCAACAGCTGGAATGTCATCATCTTCCTCGAAGATGGACTCTCCAAGCTCATCATCTCCAGAAAGCGCAATAGAAGGAGTCAGTGAAGGCAAGGACTCATCAAAAGAAACCTCGCAAGTCTCGACAAGCTGTTGGTAGTCGAGGTTTGAGAAACCAAGGGTTGGTTTCAGTGTTTGTGATGAGTGATTGACAGGCTTTTAACCTCTGGTTCGAAGCGGTACCTCTGAAGGGGGTTCAGAGGTTGGAACTCCGAAGGTGTTCGGAGGCTGCTTTCACCGAAGGGTTCGGTGGTTTGGTTGCTGCAGCTGTTGCAGCGGAGTGTGCCTGTCGGAGGGGTCCGACAGTACACGATGATTGGGTTGTACCGAAAGTCTCGGTACTTTGGGCGGTACACCGGAGTGTGTACCAAAGGTTGCTAACCCGGAGAGGTCTCCGGAGTACTGGATACACTTGTCTGTTTGTCTGTGGTGCGCAGGGGACATCGGAGGCGACGGACGGGTCGTAGCAGGTGAACCTGGGTCAAGCGGGAGGCTTGATGCCAGGGGAGCAGGGAGCTCCGTCACGGTGGCTGCGAAGGGGTCCAGGTCGGTCCTCGGGTCGAGGTGCGCCAGGAGAAGGCAGTAAGTGCGGAGTGTGGCTCCAGGCGAAGGTACTCCGAGACAAAGTCCTCGGAGGCGAGGCACTTCGAAGGGTACTCCGGATGGAGTGACTTCGGAGTATGGTGGATCAAGTCCTCTGCGGAGGCAAGGCGTTCGAAGTGTGCTTCGGAGGGAGACATTCGAAGGTACCCGACGAAGGTCTCAGAAGTCGAGGCGCATCGAAGGCATGGTCCGGGTGAGGCTCGTCGAGGAGTGTGCTCGGGGAGAGACACTACGACGAAGTGCTCATGGAATGCTTCGTGCGGAAGTCCTTGGATGAAGGAGGGACTTCGAAGGGTGGTACTCCGAAGGTGGGGCTTCGAAGTATGGTTGTCTTGTGGTGCTTCGGCCATGCATGGCTTCGGTACACGGACTGACGGAGTTCGAGCTGGGAAGCTGCGAAGCCGTGGTGGTCCACTCCGGAGGTAGTGGTGCGAAGGCCCGAAGGCTTTGACGGCTTCGGCTCAAAACTGTCACTGTATCGAAGGCTGACTTCGGTGAAGCGAAGGCCGTCAGGCTCAAGGCTTCTCGCTGAAGCTACCGCACCCCTCGCGTGCGAAGGGGGGCTTCAGGAAGGTCAATGAACTGCAAAGGCTGACACTGTCTGCTCTGCAAAAAGCTGACGATGTCCCCTCTGCAAAGCTGATAGAGAAGCCTCCAGAATAAAGTTGACTACCTTTTGTACCCCTCTGTTCTGTAGAGACAAAACTAGTGTAAACCCTAGGGGTAAAGTAGTCAATTCACTTAGGGTGAACTGTGGGCTATAAATATGGGGGCTGGGTAGGTAACATTTAACACTTTGAGCATTTACTATTGAGCTCCTGTACTAGCCTCCACTCTGTATTCATCCAGTGAGATCAATTTTTCTGTGTTCCTTGTTCAAGCGGCGAAGCCCTGCTTCTGTGTGCTTTTTGCTTGAGCTTGTTCTACATACCTCGCTGCATACTTCGTCCATTTGTGTGTCACCTCGAGTGACTTGTGACAGTGCATCGAAGCCTGTGTTGGCGAAGTGTGTTGTGTGCGAAGTGTGTTTTTCAGTGTGCGTTCGCTCTGTGTAACACGAGGCTATACCTCGCAGCTTACTAGCGAAGCCCTGTTCGAAGCCCGTTTTGCTTCTCGTGTCTGAACCCTTAGCAAAGTCTGTTTAGTGTGCGTTTAGACCTTCGCAGTACGAAGCCCAGCACCAGTTGCTGTCGGTAAGTATTAGGTCGAAGTCCTCAGAGGGTAGTCCACTCTTGCGAAGGGTGAAGTGCGGAGCCTGCTCGAAGCACCCTGTGTGCGGAGCCTGCACTGACTTAGCAGAGTTGTTTTCAGGGTTGTGAGTGGAGCGAAGTCTGCTTGGCTTCGGAATTTTACTCCTTGCGAAGCCTGTGTTCGGAGCTATCAAGTACCTCCGAACCAGACCTTC
This sequence comes from Zizania palustris, assembly GCA_019279435.1. Lineage (NCBI taxonomy): Eukaryota > Viridiplantae > Streptophyta > Magnoliopsida > Poales > Poaceae > Zizania > Zizania palustris. The sequence goes on from JAAALK010000286.1 coordinate 14,723,931, forward strand.
GAAGGTTCGTGTTCGAAGCCTGTTCCGCAGTAGACAGGATTTAAACCGAAGGCTGTTTTTAGTCTGAAATTTTAAAAGCTTCCATTCACCCCCCCTCTGGTCACCGTTTCTGGTCCAACAATTGGTATCAGAGCAGGTTAAGATCACCAGTTGACCTTAACCGGTTTTGTGATCTGTTGGCGACATGGACAGAGCTAGTAAAATTCCTCTGTTCGATTGGACTGACTTTGCATACTGGAAGGTGCGCATGGAGGCTTACTTGCTAAGCCAAGGAAATGCAATTTGGGAGATTGTGGACTCACAATACTCCATCCCTGAGACTCGCACCTCTCAAACAGAAAAAGATCAGTATAATGCCAACTCCAAGGCTAGGAATATACTGTTCATTGGTTTGAGTCGGAGTGAGTTTGATAGGGTGCAGCACCTTAGGACTGCTAGGGAAATTTGGTCAACACTCACTATTTTTCATGAGGGCTCTACTCAGATCAAGGCCAGGCGCCAAAGCACATACAATCAACAATATCAGCTGTTTGTGCAGGGACCTGGTGAATCTATAGATGCCATGTTTTCTCGCTTTGATGCGATAGTGAGTAACTTGCAATCCAACGGGACGCTTGCTTACAATGACCATGACAGGGCTATCAAGCTTCTCTATGCTCTTGACCGTAGCATATGGGAAGAGAAGATATCCAGCATTGAGGAGTCTGCAGGTTATGACACATTGACCTGTGATGAGCTCTTCAGCAAGCTGAAGTCCACAGAGATTGCCAAGGCATCTCTTGCAGTGCATAGAAACTCTTTGCCACAACCATTGGCATTGGTTTCTAGCACTAGCCGTGGCACCGCTGCAGAACCAAGCACATCTAGTACTTGTGTTCTTGCAGATGGTTTTGCTTTGTCCTCCCTGGTCTCCGTCACAAAGGAGCAGGTGGACAGTCTGGATGATGATGAGCTTGCTCTCATTGCCAGAAGGTTCACCCATTTTCATCAGGAAAGACGGGATCAGAGGAGAAGTGGTTTTAGTGGTTGCTTTGAATGTGGCGACACTTCTCATATCAAGGCAAATTGCCCTAAGCTCAAAAAGAGAGATGGGAGTGAGCGCCCCAAATACCACAAAAAGGAGAGGAAACCCTTTGTGAAGGGAAAGTGCGGCAAGGTGGCTAAAAGAGTAGCCAAAGCCGCTTCTAGAGCATTTGTTGCTGCTCTCAGCGACATCGACACTTCCTCAACTGAGGAGTCGAGCTCTGAGGAGGAGGAGTCCCCAAGGAAGGAGGACAAGAAGGACAAGAAGGGACGAGACTTCACCGACCTTTGCTTCATGGCCGACAGCGATCACAACGGCGATGAGCTTGACTCATCTGAGGTACCACTATCATCTGATCAGCTATTAATTAAATTAGATGAGCTGAATGAAGTAGTTCTCGGTCAGGATAGATTACTTATGCAAGCCGCTAGCCAAAGAAAAGACCTTAGACTTAGGCTAGAATCTGTTTCTACTAAATATGCCATGCTTAAGTTTAAAGTAAATGATGCTGATTGTGAATCTTGTTCTGTTGTCATGGGTGAGCTTGCTCAGTTGTGTTATGTTCGTGCTCAAACTCTTTCTGAGTTTGAGACTGCACATAAGCAGCTTTTGATGGTGGATTCTAGTCTTGATAAAACTGAATGTATGAATTGCCCTTTATTACGTGAGAGCATTAATTTACGTGATAAGCATGTTAATAATTTAGAGGCTAGATTGGAGAGGGACGGTAGTTCTAAGGATGTGCAGCCTGTTTGTGACACATGCATTACCCTTAAGGACCAGCTAGGCACAGTTAGAGAGCGAGCTGAGAACCTCATGTATGAAAATGAATACCTTCTTTCTGTGGTTAACAAATGCACTGAGGGAAAGGGTAGGATGGATTTGCTCTTGGCCAAGACCAAGATGTGTGCTGACAGAGCAGGGGTAGCTCTAGGTTTGGGTTTTGAGAGGATTTCTTCAGACAGTAAGAACAAAACTGTTTTCACCTCACCCACTACTTTAGAGAAAGAGAGAGCTCTGTTAGACACTCCACCAGCCAAGAAATCTACCCGAGCTCATAAGAAAACCACTCCTCCTGCCAAGAAAAATCCTCCCAAGAAAACCACTCAACAGAAGCCCAAGGAGCCTATGAGAGTTGCTCCTAAGACCCATGAGAGTGCCCCGAGGAGAGTGTTTCATTGTTCCTATTGTCAGCGGGTGGGTCATTTGGTTGGGTTCTGTTTTCGTCGCATCAAGGATGAGCGACGCTCTCAGGCGATGAGTTACCAGGACATGCATTACCCATCTTTAGGTATGCATGAGTCTGAGTTTTACTATCGTCCTGCTTTTGAGGCTCCTCGTGCTTCTCGGAGAGGTTTTGCTCCTCGAGGTATTCACCATGTTCCATATGGTGGTAGACCCCGGGCGAGTAGTTTTGTACCTCGTCAGAGTAGGAGACCTCGACATGTTGTTCGATCACAGCATGTAGGTAGACCTCGCACTTTGCTTCATTCTAATTATCATGTGCGTAGACCATCTACTTTTACTGCGCCTACTACTCATATCACTTAGTGTTGGATGCCTCGTCATTTTTCCACTCACCCCAGCACTGAGCGATCGAGATATTCTTATCATGTGTAGGTGACAGCTCGAGGCTTGGAGGGCACGTGGATCATGGACTCCGGTTGTTCGCGCCACATGACCGGAGATGCAGCATGGTTCTCCAGCCTCACCACAACCAAGCAAAGGGAACATATCACCTTCGGAAACAATCGAAGGAGTAGAGTGAAAGGTAAAGGTGTGGTAAGAATTAATTCAAATTTCACTCTCAAAGATGTTGCTTTGGTTGAAAACCTGGGATACAATTTGCTGTCTGTATCTCAGTTGCTTGATGAGGGCTTCGAAGTGCGATTCCATCGCGATACTTCGCAAGTGCTCAATTCTGATGGCGATTTGGTGTGTAAGATCTTTAGAGTTGGGAGAGTTTTTGGAGCAGATTTTTCAGAGTCATCTGGTTCTTCTCATTGTCTTGTTGCACATTCTACTTCTGAGCTTTAGAAGTGGCATAGGAGACTAGGGCATATGAGCTTTGAGTTGCTCGCTCGTCTGAGTGCCCTAGGACTGATCCGAGGATTGCCCAAGCTCAAGTTTGAGAAGAATTTAGTTTGCGCTCCTTGTCGACATGGAAAAATGATTGCCACTTCGCATTCGCCAGTCACCACAGTGATGACTGAACAACCCAGAGAACTTCTCCACATGGACACTGTAGGTCCTTCTAGGGTTAGTTCTTTAGGCGGCAAGTGGTATGTATTAGTCATTGTCGACGATTTCTCTCGCTACTCTTGGGTCTTCTTTCTTGCCAGCAAGGATGAAGTGTTTTCACACTTTCGGAGCTTGGCTTTGAGACTTTTCACTGAACTCCCTGGTGCATTGAAATTCATTCGAAGTGATAATGGCACTGAGTTCAAAAACAGTCTCTTTGTTGACTTTTGCATGGAGCATGGCATAGAACATCAATTCTCTGCTCCGCGGGTTCCTAAATAGAACGGTGTCGTTGAGAGGAAGAACCGCACTTTGGTTGAGATGGCTAGGACGATGCTTGATGAGCATAGGACTCCTAGAAAATTTTGGGCTGAGGCCATGAACACTGCATGTTACATCTCAAACCGAATCTTCTTGCGCTCAATTTTAAACTTAACATCTTATGAGCTGCATTTTGGGAGACAGCCCAAGGTTACTCATCTTTGAGTTTTTGGCTGTCGTTGCTTTATCCTAAAACGTGGTAACTTGGATAAATTTGAGTCGCGTTCTTCTGACGGGATCTTTTTGGGTTATACCACACATGGTCATTCTTATCGTGTTTATAATTTAGAGACTAACACTGTCATCGAGTCATGTGATGTGACTTTTGATGAATCAACCCCCTCTGTTAGTTCTGCTTTTGAACAGGCAAATGAACACGACATGGAACACACCATCTTCGAAGAAGAAGATCCCGGAGAGTTCTAGGATGAACCCCTACTACCCTCGACATCAACCCCCGAAGCTAACCCCGCTTCAACTACTTCGGCACAAGGTCCCAAAGCAACTACCTCAACATCGGTCATCTTGGACCACTCCAACGCACAAGTTGAGGGGGAGACTGCATCCTGCCGCGAGGCTCCATATCATGTTCAAAGGATGCACCCTCCCGAGCAGATCATTGGTGAGCTTGATCAAAGGGTAACACGTTCTCATGCTCACTTCACTAATTCTGCTTTTGTTGCTTCTTTCGAGCCCTTAGATGTTAGTCATGCACTTTCTGATTCTAGTTGGATCAATGCCATGCATGAGGAACTTGAAAATTTTGAGAGAAACCAAGTCTGGTCATTAGTTGATCCTCCATCAAATGTTCATTTCATTGGAACAAAATGGATTTTCAAAAATAAACAAGGGGAGGATGGGACTATAGTTAGAAACAAGGCTAGACTTGTAGCTAAGGGTTATTCTCAACTAGAAGGGATTGATTTTACTGAAACTTTTGCACCTGTTGCTCGCCTTGAGGCCATTAGGATTTTACTTTCCTTTGCGACATCCCGGGGATTCAAACTCTATCAAATGGATGTCAAAAGTGCTTTTCCTAATGGCTTCATAGGTGAAGATGTTTATGTAAAACAACCCCCTGGTTTTGAAAACCCCAAGTACCCACATAAAGTCCTTAAACTTCATAAGGCTCTTTATGGACTCAAGCAGGCCCCTCGGGCTTGGTATGATAGACTTAAGTCTTTTCTGCTTGAGCGGGGGTATTTGATGGGCTCTGTTGATAAAATCCTGTTTACTCTCAAGCATGGCAAAGATTTCCTTCTAGTGCAGATTTATGTGGATGATATCATCTTTGGTGGCTCTTCTCATGCTTTGGTTGCCGAGTTTGCAGATACCATGAGCAGGGAATTTGAAATGTCCATGATGGGTGAACTCACCTTTTTCCTTGGTTTGCAAATCAAGCAAAGCAAACAAGGTACTTTCGTACACCAGACGAAGTACACCAAGGACCTGTTCAAGAAGTTTGACATGTCCGATGTGAAGCCCCTCGCCACTCCAATGGCTACATCTGTAGCATTGGATCCTGACGAAGAAGGAGAAGCCATAGATCAGAAGGAGTTCCGAAGAATGATCGGCTCCCTCCTCTACTTGACTGCTACGAGGCCGGACATACACTTCGCAGTGTGTCTGTGCACTCGTTTTCAGGTTTCACCACGAGCTTCGCACCGCCAAGCGGCAAAACGCATACTCAGGTATCTCAAACATACCCTCGAATTTGGCATATGGTATTCAGCATCTTCATCTTTATGTCTTCGAGGTTATTCCGATGCGGATTTTGCTGGGTGTAGGATTGATAGGAAGAGTACCTCTGGTACTTGTCATTTTCTGGGTACTTCTCTGGTTTGCTGGTCTTCCCGCAAACAGTCTAGTGTTGCACAATCGACGGCTGAGGCCGAATATGTTGCTGCAGCTAGCTGTTACTCTCAGATTTTGTGGATGGCTTCCACTTTGCGGGATTTTGGGTTAGATTATAAGAGTGTTCCACTTTTCTGTGATAACACTAGTGCTATTTGTATTGCAAACAACCCGGTTCAGCACTCCAGAACCAAACACATTGATGTGCGATATCATTTTCTCAGAGATCACAATGAGAAGGGTGATATTGAACTTCAATATGTTGATACCCAACACCAGCTAGCCGACATTTTCACTAAACCCCTCGATGCTTCACGTTTTGCCTACTTGCGTGGGGAACTTGGTATTTGTCACCCTTACGGCATTTTGTGAGGGGGAGCTGTCTTTAATTGTATTGCATATGCTCATCATGTGTGGAATTGCATTTACATTTGTTGCACTTATATGCCTCATTTTAATTCATGAAATTATGAAAGCTCAGCTCTTTTTAATTTATCTGAAACATTAATGTGCATGATGTTTTCTTTCCAAACTCAAATCATGTCCACTGCTCAATCTTGTATCTAGCATGTATAGGCAGGACTGCTTTAGCTATCTTTTATCTGCTTGATAGCAAGACACTTTTCTTTGGATGCTAAAAATTGCAACTTGAAAATTGTTCTACATATTCATGGAAGCTCATCAAGTGCTAACAATTGGTTCACTTAATTCAAATTTCCAAAAATCCATGATTTACATGCTTCAAGTGAAAAGATCCAGGTGGGTTTGTTTGTCGCACTACTCTATTCTAGACTGCTTAACATTGCACATTGGTCTGAACTAGGATAGTGTAGTGTATGCCAAAATCACTGCCTTAAGCTTCTGATGGCTTTCATGCCTAGGCTTGGCTTGATTGGACAGTATAAGGTGGACAAACAAATAACCCCTGGCATTATGAAAAAGAACAACAAAATTCATTGATCTTCAAGTTTGCTTTTATTGCTCCATTTGAACTTGACTTGTTTGTCTAGAGTAGAAATTGACTAGCTTTGTGCAGTCGCTGCTTTTACTTGTCTAGTTACCGTGATTGAGTGGTGATGCTTTTCTTTCAAAATGACAAAATCACATGTTGTCATCATGTTTTTAGAGAATGTTAAATTGAGCTGAGCACATGATATTTGGTATTAAGTATTGGCATATTTTTGCTTTATATGTCCTTGCAACTCTGCCCATTTCGAAGCTATGCATCTTTTAAATGCTCCTTGATGCTTGCATTGCCAAAGGGGGAGAAATTTTTGAGTTCTCTGCAGCAAGGGATTAAATTAACCAGGGGGAGTTTTTATGGGTTTTTATCTTGAAAAAGGGAGATTTGCCGAAGGGGCTTTTACTCTTGAAAAGGGGGGAAGAAAATTCTTTTGTCAAGTGACATGATTTGGCTCGTTTCTGAGTTTTTATGGTCACTTGTGTGCTGAAAGTCTTTTGTTTTTTCTTGAACTTGAATTTGGTTGTCAATGCACTCATCAAGCGGGAGATTGAGAAACCAAGGGTTGGTTTCGGTGTTTGTGATGAGTGATTGACAGGCTTTTAACCTCTGGTTCGAAGGGGTACCTCTGAAGGGGGTTCAGAGGTTGGAACTCCGAAGGTGTTCGGACGCTGCTTTCACCGAAGGGTTCGGTGGTTTGGTTGCTGTAGCTGTTGCAGCGGAGTGTGCCTGTCGGAGGGGTCCGACAGTACACGATGACTGGGTTGTACCGAAGGTCTCGGTACTTTGGGCGGTAGACCGGAGTGTGTACCGAAGGTTGCTAACCCGGAGAGGTCTTCGGAGTACTGGATACACTTGTCTGTTTGTCTGTGGTGCGCAGGGGACATCGGAGGCGACGGACGGGTCGTAGCAGGTGAACCTGGGTCAAGCAGGAGGCTTGATGCCAGGGGAGCAGGGAGCTCCGTCACGGAGGCTGCGAAGGGGTCCAGGTCGGTCCTCGGGTCGAGGTGCGCCAGGAGAAGGCAGTAAGTGCGGAGCGTGGCTCCAGGCGAAGGTACTCCGAGACAAAGTGCTCGGAGGCGAGGCACTTCGAAGGGTACTCCGGATGGAGTGACTTCGGAGTATGGTGGATCAAGTCCTCTGCGGAGGCGAGGCGTTCGAAGTGTGCTCCGGAGGGAGACATTCGAAGGTACCCGACGAAGGTCTCAGAAGTCGAGGCGCATCGAAGGCATGGTCCGGGTGAGGCTCGTCGAGGAGTGTGCTCGGGGAGAGACACTACGACGAAGTGCTCATGGAATGCTTCGTGCGGAGGCCTTGGACGAAGGAGGGACTTCGAAGGGTGGTACTCCGAAGGTGGGGCTTCGAAGTATGGTTGTCTTGTGGTGCTTCGGCCATGCATGACTTCGGTACATGGACTGACGGAGTTCGAGTTGGGAAGCTGCGAAGCCATGGTGGTCCACTCCGGAGGTAGTGGTGCGAAGGCCCAAAGGCTTTGACGGCTTCGGCTCAAAACCGTCACTGTATCGAAGGCTGACTTCGGTGAAGCGAAGGCCATCAGGCTCAAGGCTTCTCACCGAAGCTACCGCACTACAAAGGCTGACACTGTCTGCTCTACAAAAAGCTGACGCTGTCCCCTCTGCAAAGCTGACAGAGAAGCCTCCAGAATAAAGTTGACTACCTTTTGTACCCCTCTGTTCTGTAGAGACAAAACTAGTGTAAACCCTAGGGGTAAAGTAGTCAATTCACTTAGGGTGAACTGTGGGCTATAAATATGGGGGCTGGGTAGGTAACATTTAACACTTTGAGCATTTACTGTTGAGCTCCTGTACTAGCCTCCACTCTGTATTCATCCAGTGAGATCAATTTTTCTTGTGTTCCTTGTTCAAGCGGCGAAGCCCTGCTTCTGTGTGCTTTTTGCTTGAGCTTGTTCTACATACCTCGCTGCATACTTCGTCCATTTGTGTGTCACCTCGAGTGACTTGTGACAGTGCATCGAAGCCTGTGTTGGCGAAGTGTGTTGTGTGCGAAGTGTGTTTTTCAGTGTGGGTTCGCTCTGTGTAACACGAGGCTATACCTCGCAGCTTACTAGCGAAGCCCTATTCGAAGCCCGTTTTGCTTCTCGTGTCTGAACCCTTAGCGAAGTCTGTTTAGTGTGCGTTTAGACCTTCGCAGTACGAAGCCCAGCACCAGTTGTTGTCGCTAAGTATTAGGTCGAAGTCCTCAGAGGGTAGTCCACTCTTGCGAAGGGTGAAGTGCGGAGCCTGCTCGAAGCACCCTGTGTGCGGAGCCTGCACTGACTTAGCAGAGTTGTTTTCAGGGTTGTGAGTGGAGCGAAGTCTGCTTGGCTTCGGAATTTTACTCCTTGCGAAGCCTGTGTTCGGAGCTGTCAAGTACCTCCGAACCAGACCTTCGAAGGTTGGTGTTCGAAGCCTGTTCCGCAGTAGACAGGATTTAAACCGAAGGCTGTTTTTAGCCTGAAATTTTAAAAGCTCCCATTCACCCTCCCTCTGGTCGCCGTTTCCGGACCAACAAGGTTCCAAACACCGAAGCCTCGAGAATGCAAAGCATAACCAAGAAAGACTCCATCCCAGCAACGAGACTCAAACTTGTCCAAATGCCCTCCCTTCTTGAGCACAAAGCACTTGCAGCCAAACGCTCGCAATTTGCTCACCTTGGGCTGTCTGCCAAACCACAACTCATACAAAGTCTTACCTAGGTAAGCTCTAAGAAAAATGCGGCTGGCCAGATAGCAAGCCGTGTTCATGGCTTCAGCCCAAAAGCACCTAGGAGTCTAGTGCTCATCGAGCATCGTCCTGGCCATCTCGACTAGCGTGTGCTTCTTTCGTTCCACAACGCCATTCTGTGGGGGAGTGTAAGGGGCAGAAAACTGATGATCAAGACCATGATCACTACAGAAGCTGACAAACTAAGAGTTCTTGAACTCAGAGCCGTTGTCAGAGTGAATTCTCACGCATCCGGTCATGAACAAACTAAAAAGTCTCATCCTCAGAATCCAAGAAGAAAACCCACGAGAATCAAGAAAAATCATCAACTATCACAAGCGCGTACCACTTCCCACCGACTGAGCGTACCCGAGCTGGTCCAACAGTGTCCATGTGTAACATCTCTCCCGCGTACGAAGTCATCGCCTGAGTCACAGGTGCGTGAGAAGCGGCAACCATTTTCCCGTGACGACAGGGATGGCAAACTAGATCCTTCTCCATCTTAAGCTTGGGAAATCCTCGGATAAGGTCCATAGAGCTCAATCTGACTAGCAGATCCAAGCTCAAATGGCCTAACCTCCTATGCCACTTCCAGAGCTCAATGGAGGATCCAGCAATCAAACAGTGAGAAGGGCCAAAAGAACTAGAGAAATCAATCCGAAAAACCTTACCGAATGGTAAGATCTGACAAACTAAGGATACTCTAGAATCAACAACAGAAGACATGCCCTTCTTAAAATGAACCTCCAGATCATCCCCAAGAATTTGCGAAACAGAAATCAAATTGAAATTCAAATTTTCAACCAAATCAACATTCTTCAAAGAGAAATGATTAGAGATGTGAATTGAGCCAATGTCGTGTACCTTCCCTTGACCACTGTTCCCAAAAGTGATATACTCTTTAGAGCTCGGGGAGTGAGGCTGGAGAACCATCTGCGATGTCCTATCATGTGGTGAGAGCATCCTGAATCTATGATCCACTAGTCCTCCAGTCCTCGATCCTACACAATCAGTGGTCGTAAGTGGGAGCATATGGTCCGTCACCAGATTTAGCAAAGGAGCTAAACCAGTGTCGAGCTATCTGCTAAAAAGACGGGAAGAAGAAAGATTCATAAGAGTCTGGACCAAAACGTGGCTCAAAGCGCGGTCCTCGGTTCTGCCTAAAGTCTCGGCCATGAGGTCCAAAGACGTATCCAGAATGACCTGGAGCTCTGCCAGAGTGAACACCACCCTAAGGAGCACGAGCATGAAAGCCATCTCCTCTAACACCACCTACACGACACGCCTTGGCCTCTAGCCTCACCTCGCGTCGAGGGACTCTCAGTCTACCACCCTACTAGTAGAACTGCTCCTGCCCACCACGAGCTCTCTCTACTCTCTCAACCTGATTCCTCCTGAAGCAAAACTCCTCAAGGTGCCCATCTCTCTAACAGTACTCATAGTGGTAGGTGGGCTTCTTGGGATGTGGTTGAGGCTTGGAGTTCTTGGGCTTGGTGGTGTTGGGTGCAGGCTCTTTAGTGTGAGAGGGTCCAAGTAGAGAGTCTAGAGAAGTGTGGAGATGTTTGTGCTTTGGGACCCAGATGGGCTTCTTGGGTGGAGCTTTAGGTTGTTCTTGGAACACTCCATCCTTGGGCTGACTATCCTGAAAAGACTCAGTGGAGTGAGTCTTGGGATATCTCTGTTCAGGAGTAATCTTACTCCACTCCACTGCCCAGCTAGTGGCACTCTCAAAATCAGCCTTGGTATAGGTGTAACCTAACCCAAACCCATCCTGCCTCTTGAACTACTGGATCATCATGCTGAGTTGTTGCTCTCTGGCACTCACCCAACTCAGGATCTGTCGGAGGTAAAAGTTCTCATTCTGAACATCAGCTAGCTCCTCTCTCAAGGAAGCTAGTACCTCCACCTGAGACAAGCAGGTCTCACACTCTCTATCGACTTGGACAGACTTCTTAGCTTTCAGCTTTATCAACTCCAATCTAAGAGACAAGCAGTTCTCACAAAAAGTTGGTGGAACTAATAGTGTCTCAAGCTCTAGCCTAGTCTGCTCCAGTTCTGCTCTGACTCTCTCCAACTCGCCCATCTGCTCATCACCCTTGGCTTTCAGCTTAGCTAAACTAGCTAGATGGGATGGGCAGTCTACACAGGGTACGACGACAGTGGCATGAGCATCTTTCAGCTCTAGCTGAGCGCTCTCAAGCTCAGTGGCCAAAGCGTCCCTCTCATCTACCCTCTCTGTGTACCTGGACTTCAGAGTCGTCAGGTCACACAGTAACACCTCATAGTTTGGGCACTCACTGCTACCACCCAAGCAAGGAGAAGAAGATAGACTCTCAATCCTGCCGTTGGCCACAACAAGCTCACTCTCAAGCTGATCTATCCTCTTCTTAGCCCCTCTAAGTAGTTTCTCCCGATACCTCAACTCGTGATGGTTCTCTTCAAGTAAATCAACGACTTCTTGTTCATAGGAGGATACCTTTTCATCGTCGTCGTCATCGGAGTTGTCGGGGGAGCCCTTCACTTCCTTATCCCCAAGAGCCATTGAGCAGAAACTCTTGCGGGATCTTCGGCGGTGATGTGAGCGGCTCTACGGCCTGTCCCCGAAGGCCATGAAGCAGAGGCCTACTGGATCATCCTTGTCCTTCCCCTTCCTGATCACGATCTCCTCATCCCTTGAGCTTGAGGAAGAGGAAGAAGACGAAGACAGCTTGGAGTAGCTTCTCTCCATCTTGGCAAAGAAGGCCTTGTCTCACTTCTTGTTCTCACGCTGATAGTCCTTCAGGGCCTTTTGGAAGAATCTTGTCTTGGGCTTGCCCTTTGTGAAGGAGAAGCTGTCGTGCTTGCCAGAGTCATAGGAGCCACCACCGGTACCTTTCTTGTTACCATTGCGATTGGGGCAGTCGGTGATGAAATGACCCGGATCACCACACTCAAAACATTCGGATTTTGTGCCGTGTCTTTTGAACATTCGCTTATCATAGACACAACACACCCAGTTGTTAAACAGACACAGATCATCATCTCCTAACAACTCAAGCTGGTCCTTAGTGATAGCCATCAAGGAGAACCCAGCACAGGGTTTTTGATCTAGAGCCAATGAGATTTGATCTCAGCTGGGTATCAACCTCAGTGGCCTTCTACTTGCTAAACAACTCTGAAATTGTCAAGGTATCATAAGAGGTGCTCTCAATGATAGAGGATACCTTGATCTCCTAGATCTTAGGGTCCAATGTATGAAGAACCTTGAGCGCCTGCTCATGATCTGTGACCAGCTGAACTCCCTCGGCCTTGTTGACCCGAAGCTTGTTGATGATCGATTGAAAACGACCAAACAAGGCTTCAACAGATTCACCCGGCTTCTATGTGAAATTTTCATATTCACGTCGGTATGTCTGATAGAGCCGAGCCTTGACCTGGGTTGTCCCCTCATGGTGTGCCTGGAGGGTAGCCCAGATCTCTCTAGTAGTGCTGAGATGGCTCACATGCTCAAATTTAGTGGGACCTAAACCAGAAAACAAAATGTTCACCGCTTTGTTGTTGTTCTGATGCTGGGCGATTATATCGGGGATGTACGCTCAGTAATAGGTAATATGGTGAAAGTAGTGTGAACACAAACGTCCCAAATGTCCGAGCTCTGGCTCATGAGATAGGCTCGCATGCGAGTCTTCCAATAAGTATAGCCAAAATCTTCCAAGGACGGGACCTTTCCAGAAGAAGTCATGATCACTACCTGGGTTTAGAAATGGTTAAGGTTTGGAAAAACCCTAACTAGGCTTAGATACCACTTATATGACCAAAAGTAGTGACCAGAGGGGGGTGAATGGGCGCCTAAAAAATTCTTTCAAATCAATGGCCTGCTCCCAACACCCAACGCACCTCAACAGACTAACAGGGAAAAGTAAACAGATCAATAGAACCAAAAATAATCTAGCCTAAAAACGACCGGTGTCCTAATTGAAAAAACATCAATACAGTGCTTAAAGGCAGATTAAGTTCATTCACTAAACAAATAGCATCTCCACAATGATTTCACCAAACCGCAGGTAACTCATCATGCACATCAAAATATCATACAAGCATTTCATCCATCACAAATATGATTGTCATAGACATTTAACCAAATAGACTAACTGCAGATGATAAATTTCTCCCAGATGAATCAAACATGTACTGAACTATAATAAATATTTCATATCCTAACCATGGTACAATCCAAAACGAACATGCCTGAAATAAACTTGATTCATCCAGAAGACTAAACTAAAAAGCTCGTGAACCGAGAATAAAAAACTTACCTTGACGTTGCAGCTTCTTCACCGCATGAGGGCCAACGCATGTTGCTTCCGCACGCCTGCTGCTTGTTTAGCCTCGAAGAACGCATCGTGGCTGTGATTTGCTCTTCCCGAAGACAAGGTCCGGCTGATGAAAGCTAGCTGCCGCTGAGCACAGCTGCTGCCTGCGCTGCTAGCCGTGCCTATTAGCCCCTAGCTGTCCTGCCGCTACGTGCTAGCATTAGCTGCCTAGGCTGCCGCTGTAGCCACAGGTGCTAGCTAGCCTAGCCGCTGCATGTAGCCACTGCGTAGAGGCAAGAAGCTAGGCATGCAATGCTACTGCAATCGAGAGATTTCGCTAGAGGGAATAAAAAAGAACACGACGGCGAGGAAAAAATACCGGCGGTGGAAAACAGTGGAGAAGGAAGAAAAAGTGACCCACCAATTCAGAAATTAGGAAAATGTATTTCAAAAATGGGTAACCCTAACCCTAGGGTATTGGGGCCCTTTTATAGGAAGCCCAATAAATGGGAAAATGCAAAAATACCCCTAGGGTTTTTACAGACGCTGAAATAAAAATGGAAAAGACCGAAATGCCCTTAGGGTTTTTTACAGACTGGACTAACAGATTGTGGGCCTAAAGGCAAAATAGTAAAAACTGAGAAACCAAGGGTTGATTTCGGAGTCTGTGATGAGTGATTGACAGATTTTATCCTCTGGTTCGAAGGGGTCCCTCCGAAGGGGTTCGGAGGTTGGATCTCCGAAGGGTTCGGTGGGCTTTGGTTGCTGCAGCTGTTGCAGCAGAGTGTGCCTGTCGGAGGGGTCCGATAGTACACGATGACTGGGGTTGTACCGAAGGTCTCAGTACTTTGGGCGGTACACCGGACTGTGTGCCAAAGGTTGCTAACCCGGAGAGGTCTCCGGGGTACTGGATACACTTGTCTGTTTGTCTGTGGTGCGCAAGGGACTTCGGAGGCGACGGACGGTTCGTAGCAGGTGAACCTGGGTCAAGTGGGAGGCTTGATGCCAGGGGAGCAGGGAGTTCCGTCATGGTGGCTGCGAAGGGGTCCAGGTCGTTCCTCGGGTCGAGGTGCACCAGGAGAAGGCAGTAAGTGCGGAGCGTGGCTCCAGGCAAAGGTACTCCGAGACAAAGTCCTCGGAGGCAAGGCACTTCGAAGGGTACTCCGAATGGAGTGACTTCGGAGTATGGTGGATCAAGTCCTTAGCTGAGGCAAAGGTTTCGAACTGTGCTCCGGAGGGAGACACTGGAAGGTACCCGATGAAGGTCTCAGAATCGAGGTGCATCGAAGGCATGGTCCGGGTGAGGCTCGTCGAGGAGTGTGCTCGGGGAGAGACACTGCGACGAAGTGCTCATGGAATACTTCATGCGGAGGCCTTGGACGAAGGAGGGACTTCGAAGGGTGGTACTCCGAAGGTGGGGCTTCGGAGTGTGGTTGTCTTGTGGTACTTCGGCCATGCATGGCTTCGGTACACGGACTGACGGAGTTCGAGCTGGGAGTAGCTGCGAAGCCATGGTGGTCCACTCCGAAGGTGTTGGTGCGAAGGCCCAAGGGCTTTGACGGCTTCGGCTCAAAACCGTCACTGTATCGGAGGCTAACTTCGGTGAAGCGAAGGCCGTCAGGCTCAAGGCTTCTCACCGAAGCTACCGCACCCTCGCGTGCGAAGGTGGGCTCCAGAAAGGTCAAAGACTACAAAGGCTGACATTGTCTGCTCTGCAAAAAGTTGACGTTGTCCCGTCTGCAAAGCTGACAAAGAAGCCTCCAAATAAAGTTGACAACCTTTTGTACCCCTCTGTTCTGTAGAGACAAAACCAATGTAAACCCTAGGGGTAAAGTAGTCAATTCACATGGGTGAATAGTGGCTATAAATAGTGGGGCTGGGTAGGTAACATTTAACACTTTGAGCATTCACTGTTGAGCTCCTGTACTAGCCACCACACGTTGTATTCATTCTGTGAGTTCATTTATTGTGTTCCTTGTTCAAGCAGTGAAGCCTGTCTAGGCGAAGTGTGTTTTGTGCGAAGTGTGCTTTTTCGGTGTACTTTCACTATGTGTAACTGGAGGCTAGACCTCGCTGTTTACTAGCGAAGCCCTGATCGAAGCCCGGTTCTTTTCCCGTGTCGAAGCCCCTAGCGAAGTCTGTTAGTGTGCGTTTAGACCTTCGAAGTACGAAGCCGAGCACCAGTTGTTGTCGCTAAGTATTTGGTCCAAGTCCTCAGAGGTTAGTCCACTCTTGCGAAGGGTGAAGTGTGAAGCCTGCTCGATGCACCCTGTATAGAGCGAAGTCTTCTTGGCTTCGGACTTTTACTCCTTGTGAAGCCTGTGTTCAGAGCTGTCATCTACCTCCGAACCAGAACTTCGAAGGTTGTGTTCGAAGCCTGTTCCGAAGTAGACTGAATTAAAACAGAAGGCTATTTCAGCCTAAAATTTTAAAAGCTCCCATTCACCCCCCCTCTGGTCGCCGTTTCCGGTCCAACAATTGGTATCAGAGCAGGTTAAGATCACCAGTTGACCTTAACCGGTTTTGTGATCTGTTGGCGACATGGACAGAGTTAGTAAAATTCCTCTGTTCGATGGGACTGATTTTGCATACTGAAAGGTGCGCATGGAGGCTTACTTGCTAAGTCAAGGAAATGCAATTTGGGAGATTGTGGACTCACAATACTCCATCCCTGATACTCACATTTCTCAAATAGAGAAAGATCAGTATAATGCCAACTCCAAGGCTAGAAACATATTGTTCATTGGTTTGAGCCGGAGTGAGTTTGATAGGGTGCAGCACCTTAGGACTGCTAGGGAAATTTGGACCACTCTCACTATTTTTCATGAGGGCTCTACACAGATCAAGGCCAGGCGCCAAAGCACATGCAATCAACAGTATCAACTGTTTGTGCAGGCACCTGGTGAATCTATAGATGCCATGTTTTCTCGCTTTGATGTGATAGTGAGTAACTTGCGGTCCAACGGGACGCTTGCTTACAATGATCATGATAGGGCTATCAAGCTTCTCTATGCTCTTGATCGTAGCATATGGGAAGTAAAGATATCCAGCATTGAGGAGTCTGCAGGTTATGACACATTGACCTGTGATGAGCTCTTCAGCAAGCTGAAGTCCACAGAGATTGCCAAGGCATCTCTTGTGGTGCACAGGAACTCCTTGCCACAGCCATTGGCATTGGTTTCTAGCACTAGCCGTGGCACCGCTGCAGAACCAAGCACATCTGGTACTTGTGTTCTTGCAGATGGTTTTGCTTTGTCCTCCCTGGTCTCCATCACAAAGGAGCAGGTGGATACTCTGGATGATGATGAGCTTGCTCTCATTGCCAGAAGGTTCACCCGCTTTCATCATGAGAGACGGGATCAGAGGAGAAGTGGTTTTAGTGGTTGCTTTGAATATGGTGACATTTCTCATATTAAGGCCAATTGCCCAAAACTCAAGAAGAGAGATGAGAGTGAGCGCCCCAAATACCACAAGAAGGAGAGGAAACCCTTTGTTAAGGGCAAGCGGGGCAAGATGGCTAAGAAAGTAGCCAAATCCGCTTCCAGAGCATTTGTTGCTGCTCTCAACGACATCGACACTTCCTCAACTAAGGAGTCGAGCTCTGAAGAGGAGGAGTCCCCAAGGAAGGAGGACAAGAAGGACAAGAAGGGACGAGACTTCACCGACCTTTGCTTCATGGCCGACAGCGATCACAGCGGCGATGAGCTTGACTCATCTGAGGTACCACTATCCTCTGACCAGCTTTTAATTAAACTAGATGAGCTGAATGAAGTAGTTCTTGGTCAGGATAGATTACTTGTGCAAGCCGCTAGAGAAAGAAAAGACCTTAGACTTAGGCTAGAATATGTTTCTACTGAGTATGTCATGCTTAAGTCTAAAGTAAATGATGCTGAATGTGAATCTTGTACTGTTGTCATGGGTGAGCTTGCTCAGTTGCGTTCTGTTCATGCTCAAACTCTTTCTGAGCTTGAGACTGCACAGAAGCAGCTTTTGATGGTGGATTCTAGTCTTGATAAAACTGAATGTATGAACTGCCCTTTATTACGTGAGAGCATTGATTTACGTGATAAGCATGTTCATGATTTAGAGGCTAGATTGGAGAGGGCCGGTAGTTCTAAGGATGTGCAACCTGTTTGTGACACGTGCATTACCCTTAAGGACCAGCTAGGCACTGTTAGAGAGCGAGCTGAAAACCTAATGACTGAAAATGAATACCTTCTTTCTGTGGTTAACAAATGCACTGAGGGAAAGGGTAGGATGGATTTGCTCTTGGCAAAGACCAAGATGTGTGCTGATAGAGCAGGGTTAGCTCTAGGTTTGGGTTTTGAGAGGATTCCTTCAGATAGTGGAAACAAAACTGTTTTTACCTCTCCCACTACCCTAGAGAAAGAGAGAGCTCTGTTAGACACTCCATCAGCCAAAAAGCCTACCCGAGCTCAAAAGAGAACCACTCCTCCTGCCAAGAAAATCCCTCCCAAGAAAACCACTCAGCAGAAGCCCAAGGAGCCTATGAGAATTGCTCCTAAGACCCATGAGAGTGCCCCTAGGAGAGTTTTTCATTGTTCCTACTGTCAGCGGGCGGGTCATTTTGTTGGGTTCTGTTTTTGTCACATCAAGGATGAGCGACGCTCTCAGGCGATGAGTTACCAGGACATGCATTACCCATCTTTAGGTATGCATGAGTCTGAGTTTTACTATCATCCTGTTTTCGAGGCTCCTCATGCTTCTCGGAGAGGTTTTGCTCCTCGAGGTGTTCACCATGTTCCATATGGTGGTAGACCCCGGGCGAGTAGCTTTGTACCTCGTCAGAGTAGGAGACCTCGTCATGTTGTTCGATCACAGCATGTAGGTAGACCTCGCACTTTGCATCATTCTGATTATCATGTGCGTAGACAGTCTACTTTTACTGTGCCTACTACTCGTGTCACTCAGTGCTGGATGCCTCGTCATTTTTTCACTCACCCAGCACTGAGCGATCGAGATACTCTTATCATGTGTAGGCGACAGACCGAGGCTTGGAGGGCATGTGGATCATGGACTCCGGTTGTTCGCGCCATATGACCGGGGATGCAGCATGGTTCTCCAGCCTCACCACAACCATGCATAGGGAACATATCACCTTCGAGAGCAATCGAAGGAGTAGAGTGAAAGGTAAAGGTGTGGTAAGAATTAACTCGAATTTCACTCTCAAAGATGTTGCTTTGGTTGAAAATCTGGGATACAATTTGTTTTCTGTATCTCAGTTGCTTGATGAGGGCTTCGAAGTGTGATTCCATCGCGATACTTCGCAAGTACTCAATTCTGATGGCGTTGTGGTCTGTAAGATCTTTAGAGTTGGGAGAGTTTTTGGAGCTGATTTTTCAGAGTCATCTGGTTCTTCTCATTGTCTTGTTGCACATTCTACTTCTGAGCCTTGGAAGTGGCATAGGAGACTAGGGCATATGAGCTTTGAGTTGCTCGCTCGTCTGAGTGCCCTAGGTATGATCCGAGGATTGCCCAAGCTCAAGTTTGAGAAGAATTTAGTTTGCGCTCCTTGTCGACATGGAAAAATGATTGCTGCTTCGCATTCGCCAGTCACCACAGTGATGACTGAACAACCCGGAGAACTTCTCCACATGGACACTGTAGGTCATTCTCGGGTTAGTTCTTTAGGCGGCAAGTGGTATGTATTAGTCATTGTCGACGATTTCTCTCGCTACTCTTGGGTCTTCTTTCTTGCCAGCAAGGATGAAGTGTTCTCACACTTTCGGAGCTTGGCTTTGAGACTTTTCACTGAACTCCCTGGTGCACTGAAATTCATTCGAAGTGATAATGGCACTGAGTTCAAGAACAGTCTCTTTGTTGACTTTTGCATGGAGCATGGCATAGAACATCAATTCTCTGCTCCGCGTGTTCCTCAACAGAACGGTGTCTTTGAGAGGAAGAACCGCACTTTGGTTGAGATGGCTAGGACGATGCTCGATGAGCATAGTACTCCTAGAAAATTCTGGGCTGAGGCCATGAACACTGCATGTTACATCTCAAACCGAATATTCTTGCGCTCAATTTTGAACTTGACATCTTATGAGCTACGTTTTGGGAGACAGCCCAAGGTTACTCATCTTCGAGTTTTTGGCTGTCGTTGCTTTATCCTAAAACGTGGTAATTTGGATAAATTTGAGTCGCGTTCTTCTGATGGGATCTTTTTGGGTTACACTACTCATGGTCATTCTTATCGTGTTTATAATTTGGAGACTAACACTGTCATCGAGTCATGTGATGTGACTTTTGATGAATCAACCCCCTCTGTTAGTTCTGCTCTTGAATAGGCAAATGAACACGACATGGAACAGACCATCTTCGAAGAAGAATATCCCGAAGATTTCGAGGATGAACTCCTACTACCCTCGACATCAACCCCCGAAGCTGACCTCGCTTCGACCACTTCGGCACAAGGTCCCGAAGCAACTACCTCGACATTGGTCATCTTGGACCACTCCAACGCACAAGTTGAGGGGGAGACTACATCCCGCCGCGAGGCTCCACACCATGTTCAAAGGATGCATCCTCCCGAGCAGATCATTGGTGAGCTTGATCAAAGGGTAACACGTTCTCATGCTCATTTCATTGATTCTGCTTTTGTTGCTTCTATAGAGCCCTTAGATGTTAGTCATGCACTTTCTGATTCTAGTTGGATCAATGCCATGCATGAGGAACTTGAAAATTTTGAGAGAAACCAAGTCTGGTCATTAGTTGATCCTCCACCAAATGTTCATTTCATTGGAACAAAATGGATTTTCAAAAACAAACAAGGGGAGGATGGGACTATAATTAGAAACAAGGCTAGACTTGTGGCTCAGGGTTATTCTCAACTAGAAGGGATTGATTTTACTGAAACTTTTGCACTTGTTGCTCGTCTTGAGGCCATTAGGATTTTGCTTGCCTTTGCGACATCCTGGGGATTCAAACTCTATCAAATGGATGTCAAAAGTGCTTTTCTTAATGGCTTCATAGGCGAAGATGTTTATGTAAAACAACCCCCTGGTTTTGAAAACCCCAAGTACCCACATAAAGTCCTTAAACTTCATACGGCTCTTTATGGACTCAAGCAGGCCCCTCGGGCTTGGTATGACACTTAAGTCTTTTCTACTTGAGCGGGGGTATTTGATGGGCTCTGTGGATAAAACCCTGTTCACTCTCAAGCATGGCAAAGATTTCCTTCTAGTGCAGATTTATGTAGATGATATCATCTTTGGTGGATCTTCTCATGCTTTGGTTGCCGAGTTTGCAGATGCCATGAGCAGGGAGTTTGAAATGTCCATGATGGGTGAACTCACCTTTTTCCTTGGGTTGCAAATCAAGCAAGGCAAACAAGGTACCTTCGTCCACCAGACGAAGTACACCAAGGACCTGCTCAAGAAATTCGACATGACCGATGCGAAGCCTCTCGCCACTCCAATGGCTACATCTGTAGTATTGGATCCTGACGAAGATGGAGAAGTCGTAGATCAGAAGGAGTTCCGAAGCATGATCGGCTCCCTCCTCTACTTGACTGCTACGAGGCTGGACATACATTTCGCTGTGTGTCTGTGCGCTCGTTTTCAGGCTTCATGTCGCGCCCCGATTTAATAAATCAGGACTTTATTGAAATTCCATAGAAAATCAATAAAACAAGACGTTCATCATGCGACCACGTACAATACGGGCAATCATTCACGGTTCGTAGACCGCATTAATACAAAAGTGAATAAAGGTGAAGAGAAACTAATAAAATAAAGGTCCTAGATGAACGCCTCCTTCCAGTCTCGCCTTGACTGGGTCGCTACTCCAGACCTTCATCCTCCTCGTAGTAGACGGGCTCTGATGTTGTAAGTCAACGGGGTGAGTACAGATGTACTCAGCAAGCCACCGAATGCAAATATAATGCAAGGTAATATCAAGGGAGATAGTGGCTAGTTTAGCGGAAGCAGCATAATTATAAAGCTTTAAATGTGAGCAATTTATTAGTACGGAAAAGTAAACATGTGTGTGTGCATCATCATCTTCTAACTCGAGGGGTATAGTCAGCCCCACCTCGCTCAACAGTCCTTACGTGCCATGAATAACTTGACCATTCAAACAATTGTAAACTAACTGCGAGTAGTCACACAACCCGCCCTTGACCGTGGGCTCGGCTTTTCGAAAAGATTGAAATACTCTGATCAGAGATGTACCACTAAACCCACAAGGCACGCACTCATCACTTACACCGAAGTGTAACGAGATGACCCATCACATGGGAACTCGTGCCAAAACCTTCCATATAGTCCTCCCCGACCCAATAGCACCCTCTTATGGGTTTCATATGGTGTCCCGACGCATCGGAGCCCCACCATACCCCCCCTTGAGCCTCGTCGGTACAAGTCGCCCGCAGGCTAGCCCCTTGCCCCCTCCTCTATGGTGCATCGAGCCGGAGTATTCCATACTTCCAGTTAGGACTTACCCATTAGACTTGTGGTTGGTACGGAAGTGCTTTGCAACAGATCCCGCAGACCGGTCCTTATAGTGCACCGGGTGCGACAAACCAGTGCCCGAGCTTGCACCCGGAACCCACCATACTTATAACCTAGCCAACTCCAACAGAGTCCAGAGACGAGAATAACAGGGAAATTTATATACAGAATCCAGCTATCTACGACTCGTTCTTTTTAACCTATAGCAGTTGTGCCGGTACATTGGGCACTAGCTAATATTTTTATAGTAGAGTGACAAGGAGTTAAGGCTCAATAAGCATGGCTTGGGTTTGCACACAAGGACAGGGATCTAATAAATATAAGTGTAAGGCTTGATTGTTGGACTAATGCAATATTAACCTATGGGTTATAGCGATAACTCATTAAAACATGGGCTCAATTATGATCAACTGTTTCCACAGAGATGGTCGATGACTTGCCTTGATCAGCAAAGGGGGATGGAGGAACCTCGGGGTAGAACTCCTGCTCCTCGATGAACTCGTAGTCTTCTCGATACGGAAAAATAAATAATACATTCAATAAACAGATAAAATCCACCAAATAAAAGAACATACATAGTTGTGGGTGTTTTTATGTGAAGTAATATTTTAATATTCTGAGTTTTTGCATAAAACAGTGAAGTTTAACTTTTTAGGATTTTTCCTAATTTATTTTCTGTATTATTAATATTAATCCTAAGGGGTTTTTATTCATTTATTTATTAAGAATATTTTGGGTAACAGTAACCTACTGTTTTATGGCATTTGTGTCTAGAGAATATTATTCTGAATTTAACAAAATTTGAATGGTGAAATTTGGAGTTAAAATGAGCAAGATATGAATTTTCAAAGTTTAAACAATTTTCTGAATTTTATTTAAACTGAAAAACAGTCCCTGGTCCACGGTGAACCAGGTTCACCGTGAACCCGTGACTGTGCGCGTGGACCCGAGCGACCTGGACTGTTGGATCTGGATCCAGCGGCCAGATGCGAGGCGGGTGGATTTAATGAAATTGGACGGCTCAGATTAAAACGTGGCGAAAGGGTATACGTGGACGCACCAGATGGAGTCAACAATTTAAAAAGTGATCAACGGCCAGGATCAGAGGATACCGGTTTGACCAGATCTAAGGGCTCAGATTAGATCCTGTAGGATCTAATCTGGATCGTCCGTGCGGGATCGTGCGGCTCGGATGAACTCCGGCACGGCACGTGATGACGAGGGTAGTTTTACCCTTCGTCTCCGGCGACGGCGGGCTCAGGTGCGACCACGACGGTGGCGGCGAGGTCCTAGGGGCCTAGCTATGGCCAAAAATGGAACGCGGGGAGTAAGGGGGTCACGATGATACCTTCGGCGGCGATGATGGGGGCCTGGAGGTGATTGGCGGCGAGCGTAGACGACGGAGAGGGTTCGGGTGCTCGACGGCGAAGGCGATCCGGCGGTGTCCACGGCCAACGGAGGGGTGGCCGAGGACTGGCGGTGGTCGACGATCACTCCGGTGGCGGTGGCTAGGGCGGAGGAGGTCGGGATCGACGGCGATGGCTCGCCGGAGTTGGAGCAGGGGAGGAGCTCGCAAAAATAGCAGCGGCGCTCTGGAGGGCTAAGGCTAGGGCTTCGGCGGTGTGGGCAGAGTGCGGTGTCCTCAGGGGCTTTTATAGGGTCATCGGCGGCGCCTAAACGGAAGGAAACCGAAGGTTTCCTTCCCTCTCCGGCGATCTCATTCCAAACGCTTCGGTTATCTTCCATTCTCGCGAAATCGCGTCGACAATGGATGGAAAGGGTGCGGTGGTGACCAGGGAAGGTGATCCGGGGTCGGATCGGGCGAATCGAGGCAGCCGGCGGCGAGAACCGAAGGTGATCGCCGGGAGGAAGGAAGGGGGCGATCGCCTTCCATGGAGAAGACGATTCTGACAGGTGGGCTCCACCTGTCAGAGGCCGAGGGGGAAAACGAGCGCCGACAAGCGGGCCACACTGGTCAGAGAGCGTGAGAAGGGCATGGGTGGCTGACGGGTGGACCAGGCGGGGCGCGGTGGAGGAGAGAGGAGCGGGGGAGTGCGCCGACAGGTGGGACCCACGGGTTAGTGGCACCATGCTGGGCTGGGCTGGGATGAGGGCAAATTCAGGGTTGAGGCCCATTAAGATTTTTAGTTATTTTCTGATTAAAAATAATTCCAGTAATTCTTTTATTTGATGAAGGGTTGAATCACTGTTGATAAAAATTTGTAAAAATTCCTAAAATTATATTTTGGTCTCTAGTTTATCTCATAAAATTTTCAAGTCCAGATTTTGCATATTTCTCCCTGTTTGGCTTTATTTGGGTTCTTTTATGATTTTCCTTTAATAAATAATTCCAGAAATGATTTAAATAATATTTTTATTTTATTTTAATCCTTTTAAATTCCTGGGGTGTTACACTTCACCACGAGCTTCGCACCGCCAAGCAGTAAAGCGCATTATAAGGTATCTCAAACATACCCTTGAGTTCGGCATATGGTATTCAGCGTCTTCCTCTTTGTGTCTTCGAGGTTATTCCGATGCGGATTTTGCTGGGTGTAGGATTGATAGGAAGAGTACCTCTGGTACTTGTCATTTTCTGGGTACATCATTGGTTTGCTGGTCTTCCCGCAAACAGTCTAGTGTTGCACAATCGACGGCTGAGGCCAAATATGTTGCTGCAGCTAGCTGTTGCTCTCAGATTATGTGGATGGTTTCCACTTTGCGGGATTTCGAGTTAGATTATAAGAGTGTTCCACTTTTCTGTGATAAACACTAGTGCTATTTGTATTGCAAACAACCCGGTTCAGCACTCCAGAACCAAACACATTGATGTGCGATATCATTTTCTCAGAGATCACAATGAGAAGGGTGATATTGAACTTCAATATGTCGATACCCAACACCAGCTAGCCGATATTTTTACAAAACCCCTCGATGCTTCTCGATTTGCCTACCTGTGTGGGGAACTTGGTATTTGTCACCCTTACGGCATTTTGTGAGGGGGAGCAGTTTTCGATTGGTGTGCATAAGCTAATTGTGTGTGAAATTGCATTTACATCTTTTGCACTTATATGCCTGAATGTAATTCATGAGTCATGTCAGCTCAGCTCTATTTAATCTATCTAAAAGATTATGTGCATGATTTTTGTTTCCAAAATCAAATCATGCTCACTGCTTAGTCTTGGATCTAGCATGTTTAGGCAGGACTGCTTTAGCTACCCTTTATCTACTTGATAGCAAGACTCCTTTTCTCTGGATGCTAAACATTGCAACTTGAAAAATTGTTCTACATACTCATGCATATTCGTCAAGTGCAAAACATTTTATTCACTTAATCAAAATCCCAAAAATCCATGATTTAGCTTCGAAACTAAAAAGATCCAGGTGGGTTTGTTTGTCGCACTACTCTATTCTAGACTGCTTACCATTGCACATTGGTCTGAACTGGGATAGTGTAGTGTATGCCAAAATCACAGCCTTAAGCTTCTGATGGCTTTCATGCCTAGGCTTGGCCTGATTGGAAAGTATAAGGTGGATAAACAAATAACCCCTGGCATTAAGAAAAAAACAACAAAATTTATTGATCATCGAGTTTGCTTTTAAATGCTCCATTTGAACTGGACTTGTTTGTCTAAAGTAGAAATTGACTAGCTTTGCGCAGTCCCGGCTGTTACTTGTCTAGTTTTCTTTATTAAGTGGTGATGCTTTTATTTCAAAATGATAAAGTCACATGCTATCATCATGTTTTTAGAGAAGGTTAAATTGAGCTGAGCACATGGTAATTGGTATTGATAATTGCCATATTTTTGCTTTATATGTCTTTGCAATTCTGCCCATTTCAAAGCTATGTATCTTTTACATGCTCCTTGATGCTTGCATTGCCAAAGGGGGAGAAATTTTTGAGTTCTCTGCTGCAAAGGGGGTAAAATTACTCAGGGGGAGTTTTTATGAGCTTTTACCTTGCAAAGGGAAGTTGGGGATTTTACTCTCTTGAACAGGGGGAGGAAAATTCTTTTATCAACTGACATGATTTGGCTCGTTTCTGAGTTTTTATGGTCACTTGTGTGCTGAAATTCTTTAAATTTTCTTGAACTTGAATTTGGTTGTCAATGCACTCATCAAGGGGGAGATTGAGAAACCAAGGGTTGGTTTTGGAGTCTGTGATGAGTGATTGACAGAGTTTATCCTCTGGTTCGAAGGGGTCCCTCCGAAGGGGTTCGGAGGTTGGATCTCCGAAGGGTTCGGTGGGCTTTGGTTGCTGCAGCTGTTGCAGCGGAGTGTGCCTGTCGGAGGGGTCCGACAGTACACGATGATTGGGGTTGTACCGAAGGTCTCGGTACTTTGGGCGGTACACCGGAGTGTGTGCCGAAGGTTTCTAACCCGGAGAGGTCTCCGGGGTACTGGATACACTTGTCTGTTTGTCTGTGGTGCGCAGGGGACTTCGGAGGCGACGAACGGTTCGTAGCAGGTGAACCTGGGTCAAGCGGGTGGCTTGATGCCAGGGGAGCGGGGAGCTCTGTCACGAAGGCTGCGAAGGGGTCAAGTTCGGACCTTGGGTCGAGGTGCATCAGGAGAAGGCAGTAAGTGCGGAACGTGGCTCCGGGTGAAGGTAATCCGAGACAAAGTCCTCGGAGGCGAGGCACTTCGAAGGGTACTCCGAATGGAGTAACTTTGGAGTATGGTGGATCAAGTCCTCAGCTGAGGCAAAGGTTTCAAAGTGTGCTCCAGAGGGAGACACTCGAAGGTACCCGACGAAGGTCTCAGAAGTTGAGGTGCATCGAAGGCATGGTCCGGGTGAGGCTCGTCGAGGAGTGTGCTCGGGGAGAGACACTGAGACGAAGTGCTCATGGAATACTTCATGCGGAGGCCTTGGATGAAGGAGGGACTTCGAAGGGTGGTACTCCGAAGGTGGGGCTTCGGAGTGTGGTTGTCTTGTGGTATTTCGGCCATGCATGGCTTCGGTACACGGACTGACAGAGTTCGAGCTGGGAGTAGCTGCAAAGCCGTGGTGGTCCACTCCGAAGGTGTTGGTGCGAAGGCCCAAGGGCTTTGACGGCTTCGGCTCAAAACCGTCACTGTATCGGAGGCTAACTTCGGTGAAGCGAAGGCCGTCAGGCTCAAGGCTTCTCACCGAAGCTACCGCATCCCTCGCGTGCGAAGGGGGGCTCCAAAAAGGTCAAAGACTGCAAAGGCTGACATTGTCTGCTCTTCAAAAAGCTGACGCTGTCCCCTCTGCAAAGCTGACAGAGAAGCCTCCAAATAAAGTTGACTACCTTTTGTACCCCTCTATTCTGTAGAGACAAAACCAATGTAAACCCTAGGGGTAAAGTAGTCAATTCACATGGGTGAATAGTGGTTATAAATAGTGGGGCTGGGTAGGTAACATTTAACACTTTGAGCATACACTGTTGAGCTCCTGTACTAGCCACCACACGTTGTATTCATTCTGTGAGTTCATTTATCATGTTCCTTGTTCAAGCAGCGAAGCCCTGCTTCTGTGTTGAGTTTCTGCTTGAGCTTGTTTGCATACCTCACTAGTAGTAGTGCACCGAAGCCTATCTAGGCGAAGTGTGTTTTGTGCGAAGTGTGCCCTTTCGGTGTGCTTTCGCTCTATGTAACTGGAGGCTAGACCTCGCTGTTTACTAGCGAAGCCCTGATCGAAGCCCGGTTCTTTTCCCGTGTCGAAGCCCCTAGCGAAGTCTGTTATTGTGCGTTTAGACCTTCGAAGTACGAAGCCCAGCACCAGTTGCAGTCGCTAAGTATTTGGTCCAAGTCCTCAGAGGTTAGTCCACTCTTGCGAAGGGTGAAGTGCGAAGCCTGCTCGATGCACCCTGTGTAGAGTGAAGACTTCTTGGCTTCGGACTTTTACTCCTTGCGAAGCCTGTGTTCGGAGCTATCATCTACCTTCGAACCAGAACTTCGAAGGTTTTTTTCGAAGCCTGTTCCGCAGTAGACTGAATTAAAACAGAAGGCTATTTCAGCCTAAAATTTTAAAAGCTCCCATTCACCCCCCCCCCTCTGGTCGACGTTTCCGGTCCAACAAAAACCTAAATAAAGATAACTTGTGCTGACGCGAAGCTTTCGTAGCAGCTACGGCTTCACCTTAGAACGGTCAGATCTGAGATCAGTGGTCAGTTTTGCACCGAAACTGACAAAGCGTCCACTGTCTTTGCACCGGGTACTCGGATTGGGCCGGCCCGATTCCGCAGCTCCCACAGCCCGGCAATCGCTCGCCGCCCGTGTACCTGAGTCAATCCCGGTCAACAGCCCAGTGGATCCTTTGCTGCTCCTAGCCCATGTACCCTGATTGGGCCAGCCTGACTTCGCGGCCCCTCTGCCCGATAGTCCCTCGCTGCCCGTGTACCTGAGTCACATGCGGCCTAGACACAACAGGTCTTCTCTTCGTGTCCTCTTTGACTTCTGTTGACAATCACTAATCACTTCTGGAGCCATGAGGCCCGTGCTTTTCAACATGGCTCCTCACTAGGACATCTCACGGCAAAGAGATCCCCTAGTCCTCATTCGTCCTAGTTGCTCCGCTACCAACTTCGAGTTTGCCTCGTCGGGGAGGGATGGTTCGGCTGCCTTATCCTCGGCCGCTAGCTTGGGAGAACTTGGCCTCACCTCCACTGTCTCACATGGCTGGGCGCTAGGCGAAGGACTTGAGCTCGTGTGGGCTTGCTGGCATTAGGGTGATGGTGATTGAGGCTCCTCATCATCCAACCTTATCCTCTTCACACAACCCTCTAGGTCGAAGAGTCTAGGGGTTGTGGGAGCTCTAGGATCACATCCGCTCTAAGATGAGTCCACACTCGATTGTACCTTGTCGAAGATCCGACGAGGTCGAGGCGACGATTCTTCTCGTTTTGTGTCGAAGCCCCCCATAATATGCTCTGTCGCCCTAACATCCTCTTCTAGGGTCAGTTCGAGCTGCTTGGCTGCATTTTGGGATATGTCAATAACTTCCCAATCGAAGACACCAATTACAAAAAGAAAAATATATATAATTGAAAACGTACCAACTCCAACTAATTCTAGACCCAACCCCTTCGGTTCGCCGGTGGCAGAATCCACAAAGAACCCCTTCGATCACTTGTTCGTGAAGGGGCTGATCGCAAGGGTAACATACTCTTTTGCGAGGTCCCACATGCTCATTTTCTAGGCCACCTCGGGAAGGAGTGGAACTAAAACTATATACCGACTATGTCCACTGCTACTTGAGCCTAGCAGCGGTAACAGATGAGGGCATTGGTGCTCCGAAGGGGATACTCCGCTCCCACGGAGATGTAGAACCATCGTTGGCATGACATCGAGTACCAGCGCTTGTTCGATGCCCTCACTAGAAAAATATCGGCGTACCTTTGATAAAGTTGAAAATTCACGCTCATGAACACCAGTCCCAACTCTGCCCCACCTAAGCACTTACTCTGCTTTGGCTGGGAACTTGCATCATGTAGTGCTACGAAGATATCTGCCTAGCCTTCGCACCCTTTAGCCCTCTTGGCCCATTCAAAGAATTCTAAGCAAGACATCGCATTCGCAGACATTTTGGGGAGCTAGAGGTTCTATAGTTGCACCACCTCCCCTAGAGGTCTCACACCTAGAATCCTGAGCCCCGCTTCGAAGATGGCATCGAATACCACTACCTCGTCATTATTCAAAACTAGGATGATTTTGCAGTCTAGGATTCGGATGGTGACATCTTCCAAAACCCTCCCCGCACAGACATTGCTAGTGGTCTCACATGTGGACATTATTTTCTTTATCTCCTATGACTGTTCGAACTTGTCCGTAGGAGGGCGAAGTTCTTATGCCACTTGAGGCCTCGTAGCTACTTCTGTTGTTGTTGCCACTGTCATGGCTACTTGAACTTGCATGGAGGCAGCCCTTTAGTTACTAGGAGGCTCCAAGAAGATGTTTTCTTGGCCATTTGGGTGATGGTGGTTAGCTTCAATACTATGAAGGAAGGCTTTGAGGGCCTAGGGTTTTGGAAACTCAAGGCTTCAAAAATTGTAGGTTTGTGTATAAGCATGATAGCAAGAGTTTCTTGAAGGCATGAACTCCCCACGCATGCCACGAAGCAGTTTATTACTATGATACTATTACCACTCAAAGCCTATGACTTTTGGGCCTAAAGTAAAATATGTTCACGTGTTGAAACAAGGCGACAATTTGTTTCAACTTTTTTGTACGCTCTATGTGACATTTGTAATTTCGTGGGCTTCCTGTTTGCTTCAACGCTCATTTATTGCTTGATGTACTAATGTTCTTTAAGCCTAGGCCTAAAGGCTGAGTCTTCGTCGAAATTACGTAAAGTCATTTGCACGCGAAGACCGTATTTTACTCCTTCGATCTAAAGGGCTACATGCAAGGGGCTACTATTGGGGGATATAGTTTTAACCATAACAAGGACTAACAAATGCCTTTAATGAAGCACTGTAGTGAATCCTTATAGAGAATCCCTGTAACGAAGCATTGTGGTGAGACCTACCGGTGGAGTAGTCTCTAGACGATACCTTGAGTGAAGCATAACATAAAGCCTGGAGATGAATCCATAAGCGGTGCTCTAAAAGCAAGGCCAAACACTTGGACACTACCCTTAGGCACCGATGAGAACTCGGAGCCTCCGGAAATCACATGGAAGGGACCTTTTAAACCATGGGCTTCAGAATAACCATCGAAGCAGTATAGCCCTGAGCATGTTCACAAGACGAGTTACTTATTTACCCCTACGTAGATCACTATATACTTTCTTATAGTATGTTTAATGTAGAGGGTAATTTTGTATTACCCTATGTATTTTCTCCAATAAATACCCTTCCTATACAATGTAAAAGATATTGAATACCAGAAGGATCAATTAATACAGACGAAATTCAAAGGTTATTACGTAGAATAGAGGACTCAAACTTAGTGTCACTCTTACTTTTTAACTTCTAACCCTTCGAGGTTCTTTAATTTGAATCTATTATGTATTTTTGTATTACACCAATAAGAGTGTTGTCAACATTTGATCTGTAGTCGTGGCTTGGAAGCTGGCAATTTGATAATGTTGGGGGAATAAGTTTTCCCTTAAATAGGGGCCAAATGACGTCAGCCTCCGTTGAGCTTCGGCCTAGAGCCCGACACTGTCAAAGCAGGTTCTGGCCTGCCGGAGTTATTTCCAAGCATCACAGTTCAAGCCACCAGACTCCTTTCGGAGCCCTTCGGATCGAAGCCTTTGGACTCCTTCCGGAGCCCTCCAGATCAAAGCCTCCAGGCCCCCTTTCGAAGTCTGCTAGAAACCAAGTCTTCAAGTTATCTTCGGAGTTATCCTTCGAGTTATTTTCGGAGTTATCCTCCGGGCTATCTTCAGAGTTGACCTTCGAGCTCCTTTCGAAGCTCCCTAATGCCGGTCTCCGAACCCTATTCAACCAATTCAAAGCTTAGTCACCGAGAGCCCAGTTCGGAGTATACTTCGAAGCCCACTTCGGAGTGTCCTTCGAAACCTTCTTCGCGGCCTCTGCCCGAAGATCTCCGGCCGCTACGAAACCAGAAGAATATATGTACTTCACTACAGTGTAGAAGCCATACCGAGGGCCCCTCTGCCCCTAGTATGTCATTTAGCTGGTCAAGAAGTGACGTTTATCTGACACATCTGTAAAGCTGTAAAGCATTTTGTATAGTAGACTAGCCTTTTCCCTTTTTGCCCCTATAAGCCAATGGTTTATAGAGGGCATCTAGGTCTTTTCCTTTGGCCTACGTGCCTATAAAAGCAGGGTCAAGCCCTTGTAATAGAGGGCTCCTCGAGGGCCATGAGATCCTTCTGATCCACTATTTTCAACCAAGGCAAACTCTGTCAAATCCAC
This sequence comes from Zizania palustris, assembly GCA_019279435.1. Lineage (NCBI taxonomy): Eukaryota > Viridiplantae > Streptophyta > Magnoliopsida > Poales > Poaceae > Zizania > Zizania palustris. Next base: position 14,755,663 of record JAAALK010000286.1, read on the forward strand.
CATAAACTGGATGTAGGGCTATTATCCCTTTGGGGAGGTCCGAACCAGTATAAATCTTTTCTCCTTCTGAGAGAACCCTTCGAGGTTCATTCTACACACCATATACAAATGCAAAACCTGTGTTGTAGCTAACACAATTGCTACAACAGATATGATGTCCAAATGATTGGATTGCATATAATCACTCTATAAGTTGTTTGAATTATTAAAGCTAAATATATTAAGCTTTTACCGCTTTTATAAAAATATACTAACTATTATAATATCAAAATAGTTTTATTACATCGATTATAAAATATATTTTAATATTGTATTTATTTGATTTATACATTTTTTATAGTTTTATTTAAATTTAGTTAAAATGGAAGAAGATCAATTTTAAAAAATAACTTGTAATAGCAAAGTGTAGTATTTATTTTGAAAAAGTCGATTTGATGATGTTGTCCCCAATTTGACAGAAACATGTGCAAGTGATTATTCACCCCAGTTTATGCCTCGAATTTTCCCAGGGCACAATTCACTCTTTGATCTTCTTGTACATTTTCGCCCCATCTTTGCGTTCCTCACCGATGAGCGACAAAGGTCTCTCTGGGTTGCTGCTTCACCTGAAAAAGGCTTCCTGTAGACGTTGGGGTCACAAAGGTCCCTTGAAAATTGCTTAAAATCCTATTCTTTAGCTGCTCCCATGACTTTATCATTCCGGGCTTTAGGGACCAAAACCACCGAAGAGCCACCCCTTCGAGCGCAAGGGGGAAACACTTTGCCATCATGTCTCGGACCCCTCCGCTGGCTTCTATTGCAAGTGCACAAGAGAGGGCGAACTCTCTGGGGTTGGCTTCTCCGAATTTCTTGTGCAGCTTCGAAGCTCGGAACTTAGGATCGAAGCGCACCTTTTGAAGATCGGGCTGTAGCGGGGATTCTTCGTCGAAGGAGGCATTTTCAGTGCCCCTCCGAGCCTCGGGGGCTTTGGAATGTTGGATGGAGTCTGCGTCTTGAGGTGTCTCTGAAACTTCAGGGTTAGCTTGTGGGTAAAACCTAACAGCAGCTTCTTGCCTCCAACGGTATACCTCTGCCTGAAGCCGGGCCATCTCGGCGGATAGAGTCTACATCTTGAGGTGTCTCCAGAACTTCAGGGTTAGCTTGTGGGCGAAACCTAACAGCAGCTTCTTGCCTCCAACGGTATACCTCTGCCTAAAGCTGGGCCATCTCGGTAGCCATATTGTCAGGATGCCTTTCACTTCCTCTAGAGGAGGCCTCTGGGTCTTGAGAGCTGACAAAGTCAATATGGAGCACGGTCGGAGCTACAAGTGGACCTCCAAAAGCTCGAGGGTTAGTGGTCACTTTGGGAGTCAGAGGTCGAGGGACTTTGGAGGGTCCCACGGCCTCCACTGTATCTGGAGATCCTAATCCAAAGGTCCGAGGGGACCTGTGCATTTGCTTTGCTTGGGAGGCATGGCTTCAAAGACGGATTGGTAGAGACGCTAGATTTTGTACTAGTATCCCCACAAACGGCGCCAACTGTTGGCGTAAAGGATTACGCTAACAGGTTTTAGTAAACTTGAAGGATTAACAAACGAAGTGTTTGTTGTGGACTGTTCCAAGCCTCCGAATAGGATAATAGCTCGAGATAGTTTGAAGTGTGTATTGAATACCTGAATATTCGATGCCCCTTACATGGTGAGAAGGGAGGTATTTATAGGCAAGATACATTAGGAAAAGACATTTTTACCCTCTAGTTACAACCGACCTAGTGGATACTATTTAGTATTCTACATAGGGTTTAAACGGTAAAAGTCTAAGTCAATAGAAAGAAGGTAATTGTTGTGTCCTAGCTGGCAGCGCCGCTTCGGGTGAAGGCCCTTCGAGAATCTCTTTCAGGCCAAAGCCTTTATTGAACCCTCTGTCTTGGAACACTCCGAAAGTAGCGGAGCCTCAATGGCTATTAGGACCTCCGTAGTTCAGGACTTCCAGCTTCCTTTTATCTTCACATAGTGTTGATACAAAGATATTGAATGATGCTGAGGATGAAGTATTTCCCCCAACACTAACCCTAGTGTCGGACCATTTTCTCGACACTTTGAATTTGAACTTGCAAGATTTAGGCTCGGAGGACATGTGGATCATGGATTCAGGGTACTCCTTCCACATGACAGGACATCACAGATTGAGAAACCAAGGGTGGTTTCGGTGTTTGTGATGAGTGATTGACAGGCTTTTTACCCTCTGTTCGAAGGGTACCTCCGAAGGGTGTTCGGAGGTGTTTGCTTGCTGCAGCCGTGCAGCGGAGTGTGCCTGTCGGAGGGGTCCGGCAGTACGCGATGACTGGGTTCGTACCGAAGGCTTCGGTACTTTGGGCGGTACACCGGAGTGTGTACCGGAGGTTGCTAACCCGGAGAGGTCTCCGGAGTACTGGATACACTTGTTTGCTTATCGGTGGTGCGCAGGGACTTCGGAGGCGTCGGACAGGGTTCGAGCCGGGTGAACCTGGGTCAAGCGGGAGGCTTGATGCCAGGGGAGCGGGGAGCTCCGTCACGGTGGCTGCGAAGGTGGTCCGGGTCGGTCCTCGGGTCGAGGCGTGCCAGGTGAAGGCAGAGAGTGCGGAGCGTGGCTCCGGCTGAAGGTGCTCCGAGACAAAGTCCTCGGAGGTGAGGCACTTCGAAGGTACTCCGAATGGAGTGACTTCGGAGTTGGTGGATCAAGTCCTCTGCGGAGGCAAGGTGTTCGAAGTGTGCTCCGGAGGGAGACACTCGAAGGTTACCCGATGAAGGTCTCAGAAGTCGAGGCGCATCGAAGGCATGGTCCGGGTGAGGCTCGTCGAGGAGTGTGCTCGGAGTGAGACACTGCGACGAAGTGCTCTTGGAATGCTTCATGCGGAGGCCTTGGACGAAGGAGGGACTTCGAAGGGTGTTACTCCGAAGGTGGGGCTTCGGAGTGAGGTTGACTTGTGGTGCTTCGGCCATGCATGGCTTCGGTACACGGACGGACGGTGGTTGAGCTCGGAGTAGCTGCGAAGCCGTGGAGGTCCACTCCGGAGGTGGTGGTGCGAAGGCCCAAGGGCTTTGACGGCTTCGGCTCAAAACCGTCACTGTATCGAAGGACTTCTTCGGCGGAGCGAAGGCCTTCAGGCTGCAGGCTTCTCGCCGAAGCTACCGCACCTTCGGGTGCGAAGGGAGGTTCCAGAAGTCAACTCTGTAAAGGCTGACACTGTCTGTTCTGAAAAAGGCTGACACTGTCCCCTCTGCAGCTGACAGAGAAGCCTCCAAAATAAAGGTGGACTACCTTTTGTACCCCTTAGTTCTGTAGAGACAAATCTGTTGTAAACCCTAGGGGTAAAGTAGTCACTTCCTTAGGATGAAGCCGTGGGCTATAAATATGGGGGCTCGGTAGGTAACATTTAACACTTTGAGCATTTACTGTTGAGCTCCTGTACACTGACCTCACTGTATTCATTCTGAGTTCATTTTATTTCAGTGTTCCTTGTTCAAGCGGCGAAGCCCTGCTTCTGTGTGCTTTTTCTTGAGCTCGCTTTGCATACCTCGCTAGTTTTTAGTTCACCGAAGCCTGTCTAGGCGAAGGGTGTTTTATCGCGAAGTGTGCTTTACAGTGTGCTGTCGCTCTGTGTAACACGAGGCCAGACCTCGCTGCTTATTAGCGAAGCCCTGTTCGTTTCCCGTTTGCTTCCTGTGTCGAAGCCCTTAGCGTAGTCCGTTTTGTGTGCGTGTAGACCTTCGCATACGAAGCCCAGCACCAGTTGCTGTCGCTAAGTACTTGGTCAAAGTCCTCAGAGGACTGTCCACTCTTGCGAAGGGTGAAGTGCGAAGCCTGCTCGAAGCACCTCGTGTGCGGAGCCTGCACTGACTTAGCAGAGTAGATTTTCCAGGGTTGTAAGTGGAGCGAAGTCTTCTTGGCTTCGAACTTTTGCTCCTCCGAAGCCTGTGTTCGAAGGTGTCGAAGTACCTCCGAACCAGACCTTCGAAGGTAGTGTTCGAAGCCTGTTCCGCAGAAGACAGAACAGAACCGAAGGCTAAGTTTTTAGCCCGAAATTTTAAAAGCTCCCATTCACCCCCCCTCTGGTCGCCGTTTCCGGTCCAACAATTGGTATCAGAGCAGGTTAAGATCACCAGTTGACCTTAACCGGTTTTGTGATCTGTTGGCGACATGGATAGAGGCAGTAAAATTCCTCTGTTCGATGGGACAGATTTTGCATACTGGAAGGTGCGCATGGAGGCTTACTTGTTAAGCCAAGGAAATGCAATTTGGGAGATTGTGGACTCACAATACTCCATCCCTGATACCCGCACCACTCAAACCGAAAAAGATCAGTACATTGCCAACTCGAAGGCAAGGAACATATTGTTCATTGGTTTGAGTCGGAGTGAGTTTGATAGGGTGCAGCACCTTAGGACTGCTAGGGAAATTTGGACAACACTCACTGTCTTTCATGAGGGCTCTGCTCAGATCAAGGCCAGGCGCCAAAGCACCTACAATCAACAGTATCAGCTGTTTGTGCAGGCACCTGGTGAATCTGTAGATGCCATGTTTTCTCGTTTTGACGCAATAGTGAGTAACTTGCGATCCAACGGGACGCTTGCTTACAGTGATCATGATAGGGCTATCAAGCTTCTCTATGCTCTTGACCGTAGCATATGGGAGGTGAAGATATCCAGCATTGAGGAGTCCACAGGCTATGACACTCTAACCTGTGATGAACTCTTTAGCAAGCTGAAGTCCACAGAGATTGCCAAGGCATCTCTTGCAGTGCACAGAAGCTCTTTGCCACAACCATTGGCATTGGTTTCTAGCACTAGCCGTGGCACCACTGCAGAACCAAGCACATCAGGCACTTGTGTTCTTGCAGATGGTTTTGCTTTGTCCTCCCTGGTCTCCGTCACAAAGGAGCAGGTGGATACTCTAGCTGATGATGAGCTTGCTCTCATTGCCCGGAGGTTCACCCGCTTTCATCATGAGAGACGGGATCAGCGGAGAAGTGGTTTTAGTGGCTGCTATGAATGTGGCGACACCTCTCACATCAAGGCCAATTGCCCCAAGGTCAAGAAGAGAGAAGAGAGTGACCGCCCCAAATTCCACAAAAAGGAGAGGAAGCCCTTTGTGAAGGGCAAGCGCGGCAAGATGGCTAAGAAAGTAGCCAAGGCCGCTTCCAGAGCTTTTGTTGCTGCTCTCAGCGACATCGACACATCCTCAACTGAGGAGTCGAGCTCTGAGGAGGAGGAGTCCCCAAGGAAGGAGGACAAGAAGGGACGTGACTTCACCGGCCTTTGCTTCATGGCCGACAGCGATCACAGCGGCGATGAGCTTGACTCATCTGAGGTAAACCTATCATCTGACCAGCTTCTAATTAAATTAGATGAGCTAAATGAAGTTGTGCTAGGTCAGGATAGATTACTTGTGCAAGCCGCTAGAGAAAGAAAAGACCTTAGACTTAGGCTAGAAAATGTATCTACTGAATATGCCATGCTTAAGTCTAAATTTAATGATGCTGAATGTGAATCATGTTCTGTTGTCATGAGTGAGCTTGCTCAGTTGCGTTCTGTACATGCTCAAACTCTCTCTGAGCTTGAGACTGCACAGAAGCAGCTTTTGGAGGTGGATTCTAGACCTCATGATGTTATTGATTGCATGAACTGCTCTTTATTACGCGATAGCATTAATTTACGTGATAAGCATGTTCATGATTTGGAGGCTAGATTGGAGAGGGCCGGTAGTTCTAAGGATGTGCAACCTGTCTGTGACACCTGCATTACCCTTAAGGACCAGCTAGGCACTGTTAGAGAGCGAGCTGAGAACCTCATGTCTGAAAATGAATACCTCCTGTCCGTAGTTAACAAATGCACTGAGGGAAAGGGTAGGATGGATTTGCTCTTGGCCAAGACCAAGTTGTGTGCTGATAGAGCCGGGGTAGCTCTAGGTTTGGGTTTTGAGAGGATAGCTTCAGACAGTAAGACCAAAACTGTTTTTACCTCTCCTACCACCCTAGAGAAAGAGAGAGCTCTGTTGGACACCCCACCAGCCAAACAGCCTACCCATCCACCAAAGAAAACCACTCCTCCTACCAAGAAAACTCCTCCCAAGAAAACCACTGTGAAGAAACCCAAGGAGCCTGTGAGAGTTGATCCTGTGACCCATGAGAGTGCCCCCAGGAGAGTGTTTCACTGTTCTTATTGTCAGCGGGCGGGTCATTTGATTGGTTTCTGTTTCCGTCGCATCAAGGATGAGCGACGTGCACAGGCGATGAGCTATCAGGACATGCATTACCCATCTTTAGGTATGCATGAGTCTGAGTTTTACTCTCGTCCTGTTTTTGAGGCTCCTCGTGCTTCTCGGAGAGGTTTTGCTCCTCGAGGTGTTCACCATGTTCCATATGGTGGTAGACCTCGGGCGAGTAGCTTTGTACCTCGTCAGAGTAGGAGACCTCGTCATGCTTTGCGTTCTTTGCATGTAGGTAGACCTCGCACTTTGCATCATTCTGTTTTTCATGTGCGTAGACCGTCTGCTTTTACTGTGCCTACTACTCGTGTCACTCAGTGCTGGATGCCTCGTCATTATTTTACTCACCCCAGCACTGAGCGATCGAGGTGTTTTTATCATGTGTAGGCGACAGGTCGAGGCTTGGAGGGCACGTGGATAATGGACTCCGGTTGTTCGCGCCACATGACCGGAGATGCAAATTGGTTCTCCAGCCTCACCACAACCAAGCAAAGGGAAAACATCACCTTCGGAAACAATCGAAGGAGTAGAGTGAAAGGTAAAGGTGTGGTAAGAATTAACGCAAACTTCACTCTCAAAGATGTTGCTTTGGTTGAGAACCTGGGATACAATTTACTGTCTGTATCTCAGTTGCTTGATGAGGGCTTCGAAGTGCGATTTCATCGCGATACTTCGCAAGTACTCAATTCTGATGGCGTTGTGGTGTGTAAGATCTTTAGGGTTGGGAAAGTTTTTGGAGCTGATTTTTCAGAGTCGTCTGGTTCTTCTCATTGTCTTGTTGCACATTCGACTTCTGAGCTTTGGAAGTGGCATAGGAGACTAGGGCATATGAGCTTTGAGTTGCTCGCTCGTCTGAGCGCCCTAGGCCTGATCCGAGGATTGCCCAAGCTCAAGTTTGAGAAGAATTTAGTTTGCGCTCCTTGTCGACATGGAAAAATGATTGCTGCTTCGCATTCGCCAGTCACCACAGTGATGACTGAACAGCCCGGAGAACTTCTCCATATGGACACTGTAGGTCCTTCTCGGGTTAGTTCTTTAGGCGGCAAGTGGTATGTACTTGTTATTGTCGACGATTTCTCTCGCTACTCTTGGGTCTTCTTTCTTGCCAGCAAGGATGAAGTGTTTTCACACTTTCGGAGCTTGGCTTTGAGACTTTTTACTGAACTCCCTGGTGCATTAAAATTCATTCGAAGCGATAATGGCACCGAGTTCAAAAACAGTCTCTTTGTTGACTTTTGCATGGAGCATGGCATAGAACATCAATTCTCTGCTCCGCGGGTTCCTCAACAGAATGGTGTTGTTGAGAGGAAAAACCGCACTTTGGTTGAGATGGCTAGGACGATGCTTGATGAGCATAGGACTCCTAGAAAATTCTGGGCTGAGGCCATGAACACTGCTTGCTACATCTCAAACCGAATTTTCTTGCGCTCAATTTTAAACTTGACATCTTATGAGCTGCGTTTTGGGAGACAGCCCAAGGTTACTCATCTTCGAGTTTTTGGCTGTCGCTGCTTCATCCTAAAACGTGGAAATTTGGATAAATTTGAGTCGCGATCTTCTGACGGGATCTTTTTGGGTTATACTACTCATGGTCATTCTTATCGTGTTTATAATTTGGAAACTAACACTGTCATCGAGTCATGCGATGTGACTTTTGATGAATCAACCCCCTCTGTTAGTTCTGCTTTTGAACAGGCAAATGAGCACGACTTGGAACAAACCTTATTCGAAGACGAAGATCCCGGAGAATTCGAGGATGAACCCCTACTACCCTCGACATCGACCCCCGAAGCTGACCCCGCTTCTACTACTTCGGCGCGAGGTCCCGAAGCGACTACCTCAACATCGGTCATCTTGGACCACTCCAACGCACAAGTTGAGGGGGAGACTGCATCCCGCCGCGAGGCTCCACATCATGTCCAAAGGATGCACCCTCCCGAGCAGATCATTGGTGAGCTTGATCAAAGGGTAACACGTTCTCATGCCCATTTCACTAATGCTGCTTTTGTTGCTTCTTTCGAGCCTTTAGATGTTAGTCATGCACTTTCTGATTCTAGTTGGATCAATGCCATGCATGAGGAACTTGAAAATTTTGAGAGAAACCAAGTCTGGACTTTAGTTGATCCTCCACCTAATGCTCATTTCATTGGAACAAAATGGATTTTTAAAAATAAACAAGGGGAGGATGGGACAATTGTTAGAAATAAGGCTAGACTTGTAGCCCAGGGCTTTTCTCAACTAGAAGGGATTGATTTTACTGAAACTTTTGCACCTGTTGCTCGCCTTGAGGCCATTAGGATTTTGCTTGCCTTTGCGACATCCCGGGGATTCAAACTCTATCAAATGGATGTCAAAAGTGCTTTTCTTAATGGCTTCATAGGTGAAGATGTTTATGTAAAACAACCCCCTGGTTTTGAAAACCCCAAGTACCCACATAAAGTCCTTAAACTTCATAAGGCTCTTTATGGACTCAAGCAGGCCCCTCGGGCGTGGTATGATAGACTTAAGTCTTTTCTGCTTGAGCGAGGGTATTTAATGGGCTCTGTTGATAAAACACTGTTTACTCTCAAGCATGGCAAAGATTTCCTCCTAGTGCAGATTTATGTGGATGATATCATCTTTGGTGGCTCTTCTCATGCTTTGGTTGCCGAGTTTGCAGATACCATGAGCAGGGAATTTGAAATGTCGATGATGGGTGAACTCACCGTTTTCCTTGGTTTGCAAATCAAGCAAAGCAAACAAGGTACTTTTGTCCACCAGACAAAGTACACCAAGGACCTGCTCAAGAAATTCGACATGTCCGATGCGAAGCCCCTCGCCACTCCAATGGCTACATCTATAGCATTGGACCCTGACGAAGATGGAGAAGCCGTAGATCAGAAGGAGTTCCGGAGCATGATCGGCTCCCTCCTCTACTTGACTGCCACGAGGCCGGACATACACTTCGCTGTGTGTCTGTGCGCTCGTTTTCAGGCTTCACCACGAGCTTCGCACCGCCAAGCGGTTAAGCGCATTTTAAGGTATCTCAAACATACCCTTGAATTTGGCATATGGTATTCATCGTCTTCATCTTTATGTCTTAGAGGTTATTCAGATGCGGATTTTGCTGAGTGTAGAATTGATAGGAAGAGTACCTCTGGTACTTGTCATTTTCTGGGTACGTCTCTGGTTTGCTGGTCTTCCCGCAAACAGTCTAGTGTTGCACAATCGACGGCTGAGGCCGAATATGTTGCTGCAGCTAGCTGTTGCTCTCAGATTTTGTGGATGGTTTCCACTTTGCGGGATTTCGGGTTAGATTATAAGAGTGTTCCACTTTTCTGTGATAACACTAGTGCTATTTGTATTGCAAACAACCCGGTTCAGCACTCCAGAACCAAACACATTGATGTACGGTATCATTTTCTCAGAGATCACAATGAGAAGGGTGATATTGAACTTCAATATGTTGATACCCAACACCAGCTTGCCGACATTTTTACAAAACCCCTCGATGCTTCTCGATTTGCTTACTTGCGTGGGGAACTTGGCATTTGTCACCCTTACGGCATTTTGTGAGGGGGAGCTGATTTTAATTGACTTGCATATGCTCATTATGTGTGGAATTGCACTTACATCTTTTGCTATTATATGCCTGCTTTTAATTCAAAGAAATCATGACAGCTCAGCTCTATGAAATATGTCTGGAACATTGATTGTGCATGATGTTTTATTTTCTAAACTAAAAACTTGCTCACCGCACAATCTTGTATCTAGCTTGTTTAGACTGGACTGCTTTTAGCTATCTTTTATCTACCTGACAGCAAGACACTGTTCTTTGGATGCTAAAAAATGCAACTTGAAAAATGTGTTCTTTATTCATGGATACTCATCAAAATATTTAATTCATCAAAATCAAAATCAAAAATCCATGATTTGCCTGGTTTCAATGAAAAGATCCAGGAGGGTTTGTTTGTCGCACTACTCTATTCTAGACTGCTTACCATTGCACATTGGTCTGAACTGGGATAGTGTAGTGTATGCCAAAATCACCGCCTTAAGCTTCAGATGGATTTCTTGCCTAGGCTTGGCTTGATTGGAAAGTATAAGGTGGACAAACAAATAACCCCTGGCATTAAGAAAAGAACATCAAATTTAATGGCTCATCAAGTTTGCTTTCAAAGCTCCTTTTGAACAAGATTTGTCTGTCTAGGGTAGAAATTGTTAGCTTTGAGCAGTCCTTGCCTTCCCATGACTAGCTACTGTGATTAATTGGTGATGCTTTTTACTTCAAAATGACAAAATCACATGCCATCATCTTGTTTCACAGAATGTTAAATTGAGCTGAGCACATGATCATTGATGTTACTGTTGGCATATTTTTGCATTATATGTCTTTGCAATTCTATTCATGTCGAAGCTTTGCATCTTTTGATTGCTCCTTGATGCTTGCATTGCCAAAGGGGGAGAGGTTTACATGTTCTCTGCCGCAAGAAGGCATAATTTCAAAAAGGGGAGAGATTTTTGACATAAAGGGGGAGAAAAATTTGCTCAACTCAGGGGGAGTTTTTATCAAAGGGGAGTTTTGCCAAAGGGGCTTTTACTCTTTTACAAAGGGGGAGAAAATTTCTTTTATCAAGTGACATGCTTTGGCTCTTTTCTGAGTTTTTTATGGTCACTTGTGTGCTGAAATTTTTAAAATTTTCTTGAACTTGGATTTGGTTGTCAATGCACTCATCAAGGGGGAGATTGAGAAACCAAGGGTGGTTTCGGTGTTTGTGATGAGTGATTGACAGGCTTTTTACCCTCTGTTCGAAGGGTACCTCCGAAGGGTGTTCGGAGGTGTTTGCTTGCTGCAGCCGTGCAGCGGAGTGTGCCTGTCGGAGGGGTCCGGCAGTACGCGATGACTGGGTTCGTACCGAAGGCTTCGGTACTTTGGGCGGTACACCGGAGTGTGTACCGGAGGTTGCTAACCCGGAGAGGTCTCCGGAGTACTGGATACACTTGTTTGCTTATCGGTGGTGCGCAGGGACTTCGGAGGCTTCGGACAGGGTTCGAGCCGGGTGAACCTGGGTCAAGCGGGAGGCTTGATGCCAGGGGAGCGGGGAGCTCCGTCACGGTGGCTGCGAAGGTGGTCCGGGTCGGTCCTCGGGTCGAGGCGTGCCAGGTGAAGGCAGAGAGTGCGGAGCGTGGCTCCGGCTGAAGGTGCTCCGAGACAAAGTCCTCGGAGGTGAGGCACTTCGAAGGTACTCCGAATGGAGTGACTTCGGAGTTGGTGGATCAAGTCCTCTGCGGAGGCAAGGTGTTCGAAGTGTGCTCCGGAGGGAGACACTCGAAGGTTACCCGATGAAGGTCTCAGAAGTCGAGGCGCATCGAAGGCATGGTCCGGGTGAGGCTCGTCGAGGAGTGTGCTCGGAGTGAGACACTGCGACGAAGTGCTCTTGGAATGCTTCATGCGGAGGCCTTGGACGAAGGAGGGACTTCGAAGGGTGTTACTCCGAAGGTGGGGCTTCGGAGTGAGGTTGACTTGTGGTGCTTCGGCCATGCATGGCTTCGGTACACGGACGGACGGTGGTTGAGCTCGGAGTAGCTGCGAAGCCGTGGAGGTCCACTCCGGAGGTGGTGGTGCGAAGGCCCAAGGGCTTTGACGGCTTCGGCTCAAAACCGTCACTGTATCGAAGGACTTCTTCGGCGGAGCGAAGGCCTTCAGGCTGCAGGCTTCTCGCCGAAGCTACCGCACCTTCGGGTGCGAAGGGAGGTTCCAGAAGTCAACTCTGTAAAGGCTGACACTGTCTGTTCTGAAAAAGGCTGACACTGTCCCCTCTGCAGCTGACAGAGAAGCCTCCAAAATAAAGGTGGACTACCTTTTGTACCCCTTAGTTCTGTAGAGACAAATCTGTTGTAAACCCTAGGGGTAAAGTAGTCACTTCCTTAGGATGAAGCCGTGGGCTATAAATATGGGGGCTCGGTAGGTAACATTTAACACTTTGAGCATTTACTGTTGAGCTCCTGTACACTGACCTCACTGTATTCATTCTGAGTTCATTTTATTTCAGTGTTCCTTGTTCAAGCGGCGAAGCCCTGCTTCTGTGTGCTTTTTCTTGAGCTCGCTTTGCATACCTCGCTAGTTTTTAGTTCACCGAAGCCTGTCTAGGCGAAGGGTGTTTTATCGCGAAGTGTGCTTTACAGTGTGCTGTCGCTCTGTGTAACACGAGGCCAGACCTCGCTGCTTATTAGCGAAGCCCTGTTCGTTTCCCGTTTGCTTCCTGTGTCGAAGCCCTTAGCGTAGTCCGTTTTGTGTGCGTGTAGACCTTCGCATACGAAGCCCAGCACCAGTTGCTGTCGCTAAGTACTTGGTCAAAGTCCTCAGAGGACTGTCCACTCTTGCGAAGGGTGAAGTGCGAAGCCTGCTCGAAGCACCTCGTGTGCGGAGCCTGCACTGACTTAGCAGAGTAGATTTTCCAGGGTTGTAAGTGGAGCGAAGTCTTCTTGGCTTCGAACTTTTGCTCCTCCGAAGCCTGTGTTCGAAGGTGTCGAAGTACCTCCGAACCAGACCTTCGAAGGTAGTGTTCGAAGCCTGTTCCGCAGAAGACAGAACAGAACCGAAGGCTAAGTTTTTAGCCCGAAATTTTAAAAGCTCCCATTCACCCCCCCTCTGGTCGCCGTTTCCGGTCCAACACAGATCGTTCTCCAGCCTTAGCCCACGAGCTCTAAGGAATATTTCACTTTCGGGAACAATGGTCAAGGGAAGGTATTTGGAGTTGGTTCTATTCGGATCTCTAAGCATTTCTCATTAATGAATGGTGAAGACTGAGTGCCTTATGACTCCAGATGATGATGAGTGATTGTCAACGGTAGTCAAAGAAGAGAAGAGAAGAGAAGAGAGAACAGGATACGAAGACTTGTCGTGGTTTTGACGTGTGATTCAAGTGCACGTACAGACGATCATCGGACTGAGGGAGTCATGTGGTCATGCAAGTTCAATCTGGGTACACAGGTCAAGGGCAACAAGGGACTTCCCATGGTTTTACCGAGTTTGACCCAGGTAAACAGGAGGCGAATGACTTCTAGGCTAAGTGACTTGTGGAGTCGGGTCGGTCCAATCTGAGTACCTAGTCCGAAGGTAGGAAATGCTTTTTTGGTTTGGGCTCAAAACCATCACCCCATCTGTACCATTGATGTGAGATCAGAAGGTCATGATACGAAGTCATAGTTACTACGAAAGCTTCGTATATGGACAAACTATCTAGAAATAGGATTTTACTATTTTGCATGTTGGGCTCGCATCTGTTTTTTCGTGTTTGTGAGAAAAATACCGTAGGGGTAAATCCGTATTTTCCTGTCATGTTTGTGGACTGGCTATAAATAGCCATGTAAACCCTAGGTTTGAATCATCCATTCAGAAAATCACTTTTCAATTACAGAAATGTTTGGGTCACTTTATTTTTATCCTCATCAATGGTTCTACTGCCATTGATTTTTGTCTATCGCTCTGCTGGCTGCTCGGATTCTGCATTCAATCTCTCGGCAGCAATCTAGCGTGTGAGGCTCTCACCGCTCTATACCAAATATGCCCCTCTTTCTTTATCTCACTGGAGCAGTGTGTGGACTCATGTTGGACCGGAAACGGCGACCAGAGGGGGGGTGAATGGGAGCTTTTAAAATTTCGGGCTAAAACTAAGCCTTCGGATTGGTTCTGTCTTCTGCGGAACAGGCTTCGAACACTACCTTCGAAGGTCTGGTTCGGAGGTACTTCGACAGCTCCGAACACAGGCTTCGCAGGAGCAAAAGTTCGAAGCCAAGAAGACTTCGCTCCACTAACAACCCTCGAAAATCTACTCTGCTAAGTCAGTGCAGGCTCCGCACACAGGGTGCTTCGAGCAGGCTTCGCACTTCACCCTTCGCAAGAGTTGACTGCCTTCTGAGGACTTCGAGTCAACCTTCCTCCGGAGCTAGCCTCGCTCCGAAGCCTTCCTCACTCCGAAGCCCCACCTTCGGAGTACCACCCTTCGAAGTCCCTCCTTCGTCCAAGGCCTCCGCATGAAGCATTCCATGAGCACTTCGTCCCAGTGTCTCTCCCCGAGCACACTCCTCGACGAGCCTCACCAGGACCATGCCTTCGATGCGCCTCGACTTCTGAGACCTTCGTCGGGTACCTTCGAATGTCTCCCTCCGGAGCACACTTCGAATACCTTGCCTCCGCAGAGGACTTCTTCCAACCAACTCCGAATTCACTCCATTCGGAGTACCTTCGAAGTGCCTCACCTCCGAGGACTGTCTCGGAGTACCTTCACCAGGAGCTACGCTCCGCACTGTCTGCCTTCACCTGGCACGCCTCGACCAGAGGACCGACCCGGACCACCTTCGCAGCCACCGTGACGGAGCTCCCCGCTCCCCTGGCATCAAGCCTCCCGCTTGACCCAGGTTCACCTGCTGCGAACCTTGTCCGTCGCCTCCGAAGTCCCTGCGCACCACCGACAAGCAAACAAGTGTTTCCAGTACTCCGGAGACCTCTCCGGGTTAGCAACCTCTGGCACACACTCCGGTGTACCGCCCAAAGTACCGAACCCTTCGGTACAAACCCAATCATTGCGTACTGTCGGACCCCTCCGACGAGCACACTCCGCTGCACAGCTGCAGCAAGCAAACACCGAACACCCTTCGGTGAAACCACCTCCGAACTCCCTTCGGAGGTCCAACCTCCGAACCCCCTTCGGAGGTACCCTTCGAACAGAGGGTAAAAATCCTGTCAATCACTCATCACAAAACACCGAAACCAACCCTTGGTTTCTCAACTCAGCTTGTTTTTGGCCACCATCTAGGCATGCATGTTGCCTCTGTTGCCCAGGCACACAGTGTTGTAGGTGGCCTGGAGTCTCCGCCGGCATGCCACAAGTTGAAGCCTAAATCCTGATTTGCATCGAAAGGCGCACAACTGCCTTGGGGGACATCATCAGCCGCAACCCGCATCTTGCCTTCTTATCACTACAACAATCCAGGAAACTTTCATCGGCCAAAGCCGACGGAAGTTAGCTCTTTCCCGATGGAAGAAGCTAACTTTCGTCGGCAAAAGGCTAACTTTCGTCGGCATTTAGCCTGACGGAAGCGGGTAGACGAAAGTTAGCTAACTTCCATCGGCCGCCGACGGAAGTTAGCTAACTTCCATCGGCCAAACCTAGCCGACGGAAGTTACCAGGAAATCGGTAACTTCCGTTGGCCAAATCCTAGCTGACGAAAATTACTTTTTTTTCTTTTTTCTGTCAACGGACCAATAACTTCCGTCGGCTAATGTTGGCCGATGGAAGTTAACTAAAAAATCCAAAAAAAAGAAGAAAATTTGCAACTTTGCTGCTCTGATATAAATCACATATGTACTATGCTTTTAGCACTGAAATGCATAAGATATAAGCCATTGGTACGACTATTATAAGAAAATGCTAAAAACACAAGAAGAAAAGATCATTTAGCTTCAGGAGTTCAGGTCACACTGAATCACACTGACACTCACAGTCACAGAAGCAGCACGAGTGATGCTTGGAGTTTTGTCCACTCGTGATGAAGCATCGGCGGCCACCGGGAGCGAAGATGTTAACATGGAATAAGAATTTGTTAAACACAACAATGATGAAGGAGTTTGTTGAAATGTTGTTCATCAAAATTGCTATCGAAGATAAAAGTGAGCTTGGAAATCTAGTAAAACTGAAATGCCATGCAACCACAAGTGTAGGAGGAAAAAAGGTCAATATAATTCAGACAATTCTGACAGCCCAGCATTGCCACTATTTTACCAACTGACAGTAATTTGGTGGCAATAACAAGTCATTTTTCTAAAAAGAAGACATAACCAGGAGTTATCAATGTTTTACACATGTGCATATGGAAAAGACAACACTACTTTTCTAGTTTCTACATGATCTGTTGGTGTGATATTAATCTAGCTACAAAAGCAATAACTTGCATTTCATTTCTGAGAAGTGAAAAGTATAGAAGAAATAACCAAATCATTCCCAACTATGGGGGATGGAGGAGCAGCGGAGGACTAAAATTCAGGAGCTGAAGCAATAGCATTCAAAATCCCCCGAGCTCACATACGGAGATGTAACCTGCGTATTTTTCACCATTCAAAATCCCCCAAGCTCACATACGGAGATGACAATGAGACGACAATTAACATTAATCTAAAACCCTCGAAATCCTCAAATCTCGTCAGGCGAACGCGCTGGCAATGGCCGGATTGAAATGAGGAGGGGACTAGACTCCCCAAATCCCGAACCCTACCCAACTTCGCAGCACACCACAGCACCAGAATCAGAAACAGACAGACACAGAACGCCCTCCGCCCGCGGGCGAGGCAAGGCGACGACGACATGGAGGCAGCGGTCAGGGAAGCGCACGGAGGTGGCGCGGAGGCGACGGTCGGGGAGGTGCACGGAGGTGGCGCAGAAGCGGCGACCGCCCTCTCCTCCTTCTCCTCCGCCTGCCGTGTGGGGCTCCATCGCGCGCGGAGGCGGTGGGAAGGCGCGGAGGCAGCGGGAAGCCAGGGAGGCGCGCGGAGGCGGCGGCCGCCCTCTCCTCCTTCTCCTCCGCCTGCTGCATGGGGCTCCATGGCGCGCGGAGGTGGCGAGAAGGCGCAGAGGCGGCGGGAAGCTGGGGAGGCGGGCGGAGGCGGCTGGAAGGCGCGGAGGCGGCGGCGACTGGGTAGCGTGGAGGTGGCGGCGGGGAAGAGGAGAAGTGTGTGGTGATGGGAAGGAAAAACTAGGGTTAAAAAAGGCGCGGTCTAGAAAAAGAAGGGTGCGTTCTGGGGAATAAAAAGCGCACTGCTGAAACGTAACTTTCGTCGGCCATATTTAAAGCCGACGAAAGTTAATTTAAGTTCCGTCATCTTTAATATTGGCCGACGAAAGTTAAAGCTTTTATTTCGGGCGGGGGTGGAAGCCTTTTAACTTCCGTCGGCCACAGTTAAAAGCCGACGGAAGTTAAATTAACTTCCGTCGGGTCTTGTAGGCCGACGAAAGTGAATTAACTTCCGTCGGCTTTTCCAAAAACCGACGAAAGTTAAAATTGCCGACGAAAATTTACTGTTTTCTTGTAGTGTATAGGGCTCGTGTCTTCTTTCGCGAACAATTGCTTGTGCTTTTGTCCGCACGTCAACCTTCTACACAGGTAAGAGAAGGTAAGAAATTTCTTTTCCTTGCAATTTAATTGTTATTTTAAATTTTTTCAAAGCCTTTTTATTGTTTGTGCTTAATACATGAAAGATGAAGTACATGGGATTTATTTGTGCATGAATAGTGCTTGATAAAATGATCTGTTAATTCAATATTTATACCTGCATTATTCTTGTTATCTAATTTATGATATGCTGGTAGATGTACGATGTTCAGTATGTTTCATCTGAGATATTTTACTCTTTTGATCTAATCAAGGTGCGGTGATGAAATTTTGGAGAAATCCATGTCTTTTCCATATGCTTAATAAAAATGTCAGTGAATTGTTGATCGGTTGATCTGATCTGTGACTACTCTTAATCTGCATTTGAGCACTGTGTTGGTGTCTTTTTAATTAGGACACTGGTTGCATTTTGAAAGCTAGATTAATTTTTAGTGCTTGTTATCTCTCAGACTGTCGCTTCACATCATATTTGATGAGAGTGTGATAGCACCAGTTTTTGACTGTGTTTTTTGCTGATAAAATTTATTTGCGTCCATTAACCCCCCATTGGTCGCTACTTTCGGTTCTACAGTTAAGTGTAGTATACCTACAACCTCCATAGCAATAGGAGGAATCTCTGGGACATCTCACGGCAAAGAGATCCCCCAGTCCTCATTCATCCTAGTTGGCTCTGCTACCAACTTCGAGTTTGCCTCATCGGGGAGGTATGGTTTGGCTGCCTCATCCTCGGCCGCTAGCTTGGGAGAACTTGGCCTCACCTCAACTGTCTCACATGGCTGGGAGCTAGGCGAAGGACTTGAGCTCGTGTGGGCTTGCTGGCATTGGGGTGATGGTGATTGAGGCTCATCATCATCCAACCTTATCATCTTCACACAACCCTCTAGGTCGAAGAGTCTAGGGGTTGTGGGAGCTCTAGGATCACATCCGCTCTAAGATGAGTCCACACTCGATTGTACCTTGTCGAAGATCCAATGAGGGCGAGGCGATGATTCTTCTCGTTCCATGTCGAAGCCCCCACAATATGCTCTGTCACCCTAACATCCTCTTCTAGGGTTAGTTCGATCCGCTTGGCTGCATTTTGGAATATGTCAATAACTTCCCAAACGAAGACATCAATTACAAAAAGAAAAATATATATAATTGAAAATGTACCAACTAATTCTAGACCCAACCCCTTCGGTTCGCCGGTGGCAGAATCCACGAAGAACTCCTTCGGTCACTTGTTCGTGAAGGGGCTGATCGCAAGGGTAACATACTCTTTTGCGAGGTCCCACATGCTCGTTTTCTAGGCCACCTCGTGAAGGAGTGGAACTAAGACTATATACCGACTATGTCCACTGCTACTTGAGCCTAGCAGCGGTAATAGATCAGGGCATTGGTGCTCTGAAGGGGAGACTCTGCTCCCACGGAGATGTAGAACCAGTGTTGGTATGGCATCGAGTACCAGCACTTGTTCGAAGCCCTCACTGGAAAAATATCGGCGAACCTTTGACAAAGTTGAAAATTCACGCTCATGAACACCAGTGCCAACTCTACCCCGCCTAAGCACTTACTCTGCTTTGGCTGGGTACTTGCATCATGTAGTGCTACGAAGACATCTGCTTGGCCTTTGCACCCTTTGGCCCTCATGGCCCATTCAAAGATGTCTAAGTGAGCCATTGCATTCGCATACATCTTGGGGAGCTAGAGGTTCTATAGTTGCACCACCTCCCCTAGTGGTCTCACACCTAGAATCCTAAGCCCTGCTTCGAAGACGGCATCGAATACCACTACCTCATCAATATTCAAAACCAGGATGATTTTGCGGTCTAGGATTCGGATGGTGACATCTTCCAAAACCCTCCCCGCACAGACATTGCTAGTGGTCTCACATGTGGACATTATTTTCTTTATCTCCTATGATTGTTCGAACTTGTCCGTAGGAGGGCGAGGTTCTCATGCCACTTGAGGCCTCGTAGCTACTTCTGTTGTTGTTGCCACTGTCGTGGCTACTTGAACTTGCATGGAGGCAACCCCTCTAGTTACTAGGAGGCTCCAAGAAGATGTTTTCTTGGCCATTTGGGAGATGGTGGTTAGCTTCAATACTATGAAGGAAGGCTTTGAGGGCCTAGGGTTTTGGAAACTCAAGGCTTCAGACGTTGTAAGTTTGTGTATAAGCACGATAGCAAGAGTTGCTTGAAGGCATGAACTCCCTGCGCACACCACGAAGCAGTTTATTACTATGATACTACTACCACTCAAAGCCTATGACTTTTGGGCCTAAAGGAAAATACGTTCACGTGTTGAAACAAGGCGACAATTTGTTTCAACTTTTTTGTATGCCCTCTGTGACATTTGTAATGTTGAGGGCTTCCTGTTTGCTTCAACGCTCATTTATTTCTTGATGTACTAATCACTACAACAATCCAGGAAACTTCCGTCGGCACTTCCGTCGGCAAAAGGCTAACTTCCGTCGGCTTTTGGCCGACGGAAGCGGGTAGACGGAAGGTAGCTATCTTCCGTCGGCCGCCGACGGAAGTTAGCTAACTTCCGTCGGCCAAACCTAGCCGACGGAAGTTACCAGGAAATCGTTAACTTCCGTCGGCCAAATGCTAGCCGACGGAAATTACTTTTTTTTCTTTTTTCTTTTTTCTATCGACGGGCCAATAACTTCTGTCGGCTAATGTTGGCCGATGGAAGTTAACTAAAAAATCCAAAAAAAAAGAAAATTTGCTAGTTGACTACCGAGCCAAAGTTTTAGTCTCCCACCTAATCTTTTACGCGAAAATGATTCAGAACTTATATCTGACCAGACCAAAAGACTGCAATGAGATGCCAGTTTTCAGGGAATTGTTAGGTTAGCTTTCGAATATTTCTTGTACACAAGGGTAAACCAACTTATATAAAAAACAGAACACGGTTCAGATACAAATGCCAAGAACCAGTGACACACTTCACTATCAGCTCAACACTGATAAACACATATGAACAAGTCTCAGCATTACCAAATCGTTTATAAACAGTTACATGGGAACCCATCTTTTAGATACTGTTTGACCAATTTGTAACAGTTTTTCCATGCACAGTTACTCACTATGGTTCAGCTAGAACAGTAGAGAAAACATGCTAGAAAAAATGTATCAATGTACGTACTAACCTTGTTCCATTTCCTTGCCCTCTTATACCAATCTATAGCACTGCATCAAACAAAAATAACCAGCAATAAGCAGGGAATACATAAAGATTTTGATCACTTAACTGCTCAAGCTTGGGGAATATGGAGCTTGAACCAAATCAGTAATGAAAGAAAAATCCTGCCTTTGGCCTTTGCTGTTCTTTCCTAGGTAATTTACCTGCTACATCCCAAATGCTGAAGGCAATTCTAGCACCCTGAACTACCAAAGTCTTGTCCATCAGATTCAGGCCTGTCATCTGCAAGCCATTCTGCTCCTCCTCATCCCCAACATACTTAACCTGCAGATCAATTGCCATGAACAAGAATCTAACTTGTTCTTTGGTACAGTAATGTAGAAATGCTACAGTGATGTTGATTTTCGATAGCTGTGGGTTCATAGTTGAAATAGCATAGTGGAAGGCAACACGAATCTAATGAATTAATTTGGTCAATGAAGTTAAGTACATGTGCATCAAAAATAACCATAATACCAAACAATTGGAGATTGCAAAACTAATCAGAGTTAACGACGACGAAGTAAAGAAACATTGAGAGACATTGAAATGATTGCGAGATGTTTGATCAACAAATGATTAGTTAATGAAATTGTTACAGTACTAGTTAGTGAAAAACAGAGATTGGTCTTTCCATATAGCAGCACTGAACAGGCCTACTCACAAAAAAACAAGTATCTTTGGGGTCACCAGAAATTAATACGAGATGGGCATATGCTATAATGAGTATGATGATATGATCTTATGACTTTATCATCTCCAAATTCCTATCAACAACTAATGATGTATGGTTTATCATAGCTACAGAAACTAGGTATCTCACATCCATGAACAACTCCATTACTGTGTACAACATACCTAAGCAAATTAGCAAAAACAAAAAACAAAACTTGACGCGCTTGAGCTTAAGCACTGGCTACATGCTTGAAAAGGAATGCACGGAGCTTGTGAAATGTTGCCAAGAGATTCGACCTGCTGTATTGTAGAGAGCAAGGATCGACCATGTTCGCAGGGTAGTTCTTCACTTGCTGCTGCTGATGGTTGATGACGAGGCCCGTGGCAGCTCCACCACAATGGGAGGCGGGAGCACTAGGCTGGGTAGCAGAGGCAGCAGCTGCTGCCACCGCCGTGGGAATCGCTTTCGCGGCATGGCCAGCATGGCCTTCCACATGCTTTCTTGAACGGTGGCATCCCCGGTTCATGTGTCGCTCGCAGTACTTCTGATTGGCGACCGCATCCCTCGAGCACCGCCATTTCTTGCCATCCCTACGGCGGCCCGAGCTTGCGGTACCCGCCACCGGCGGCCCCGCCGCCGCAGGAGGAGCAGGCGAGAAGAGAGGCGGATGGGAGGCGGCGGAGGGGAGGCGGCGGAGGAAGAGAGGCGGGGAGACGACGAAGGGGAGGAAGCGGAGGGGAGGCGGTGGAGGGGAGGCGGCGGAGGAAGAGAGGCAGGGAGACGGCGAAGGGGAGGCGGCGGAGGCAGAGAGGCGGGGAGGCGGCAAAGGGGAGGAAGCGGGGGGAGGCGGCGGAGGGGAGGCGGGCGTGAGGGAGAGAGGCGAAGGGCACGGAGGCGGCCACCGAGAGGCGAGGAGGCGAGCGGAGGGCGTGGAGGCGGCCACTGGGAGGCGGGGAGGCGGGCGGAGGGCGTGGAGGTGGTCACCGGGAGGCGGGGAGAGGGGCGGAGGGCGCGGAGACGGCCACCGAGAGGCGGGGAGGCGGGCGGAGGGAGAGATGTGGGGAGGCGGCGAATGGGAGGCGGCCGGGCGGAGGGAGAGAGGCGGGGAGGCGGAAAACCTAGGCGCGGCCCTGTTTTTTGGGGAAAAAATTAACTTTCGTTGGCTGAGGGTTGAACCGATGGAAGTTAAGTTAACTTCCGTCGGCCACAGTTAAAGCCGACGGAAGTTAAGTTAACTTCCCTCGGCTTCTTTAGGCTGACGGAAGTTAATTAATTTCTATCGGCTTTTGGAAAAGCCGACGGAAATTAAAAAGGCCGACGGAAATTTCTGTTTTTCTTGTAGTGAATGTTCTTTAAGCCTTGGCCTAAAGGCTGAGTCTTCGCCGAAATTACGTAAAGTCATTTGCACGCGAAGACCGTATTTTACTCCTTCGATCTAAAGGGCTACATGTAAGGGGCTACTATTGGGGGATATAGTTTTAACCCTTACAAGGACTAACAAATGCCTTTAATGAAGCACTGTAGTGAATCCTTATAGAGAATCCCTGTAACAAAGCATTGTGGTGAGACCTACCGGTGGAGTAGTCTCCGGAAGATACCTTCATTGAAGCATAACACAAAGCCTGGAGATGAAGCCGTAAGCGGTGCTCTGAAAGCAAGGCCAAACACTTGGACACTATCCTTAGGCACTGATGAGAACTCGGAGCCTCCGGAAATCACATGGAAGGGACCTTTTAAACCATGGGCTTCAGAATAACCATCAAAGCAGTATAGCCCTGAGCATATTCACAAGACGAGTTACTTATTTACCCCTACGTAGAGGGTAATTTTGTATTACCCTATGTATTTTCTCCAATAAATACCCTTCCTATACAATGTAAAAGATATCGAATACCAGAAGAATCAATTAATACAGACTACATTCAAAGGTTATTACGTAGAACAGAGGCCTCAAACTTAGTGTCACTCTTACTTTTTAACTTCTAACCCTTCGAGGTTCTTTAATTTGAATCTATTATATATTTTTGTATTACGCCAATAAGAGTGTTGTCATCATTTGATCTGTAGTCATGGCTTGGAAACTGGCAATTTGATATGATATCCAAATGATTGGATTGCATGTAATCGCTCTATAAGTTGTTTGAATTATTAAAGCTAAATATCTTAAGCTTTTACCGCTTTTATAAAAATATACTAACTATTATAATATCAAATTAGTTTTATTAAATCGATTATAAAATATATTTTAATATTGTATTTATTTGATTTTATACATATTTTTATAGTTTTATTTAAATTTAGTTAAAATGGAAGAAGATCAATTTTTTTTTAAAAAAAGTAACTTGTAATAGCAAATTGTAGTATTTATTTTGAAAAAGTCGATTCGATGATGTTGTCCCCAATTTGACAGAAACATGTGCAAGTGATTATTCACCCCAGTTTATGCCTCGAATTTGCCCAGGGCACAATTCACTCTTTGATCTTCTTGTACAATTTTCCTCCTATGGTGTTTTCAGTGTTTCTTTGATTTTTTTTGCGTCTTTGAGAGTTTGAACTCAGGAACTTTTTATTATTCGTGTAGGACTTGGAGTTTTGGACTGTTTGCCATGAAATTCCGGTGAATTTAATGGCTCCTTTTCCTCCGCTGCCATGCACTCTGATCTTTCTATAGCCCGAATCCGACCATCCAATGAACTTCATCCAGAGTGCCAGGTCACCACCAACGAGGCAACGATCAGATAAAGAAGCGGATGAGCCATGCCACTTCACTGCCCTGTTCTCTTCTCCCCTCCATTTCACTCGTGACCTCTCACGATCGAATCGTCGGGGAAGAGTGGAAGACGAGAAGCTTCGTAGGAATGCCGCTCTGCAGCTTCTACGCCTCCATCTCCCTCCCCGTCGCCAAGCCCCACTCCCTCCCCTCGTCAAAGCCCCCCTCCGTCGCAACACCGACGACGCCGACGTCGGCGGTGGCTGCGGCTGCCCTGTCGCTGAACCTGCCCGAGCTGCCATCACGTGTTAAGGACAGGATCCTGAGCCTGGAGCTGATGGGGGTGGACTACGGGCGCGCGTTGGCGCTGAACCCGGCTCTCCGTGACGCGGCGCCGGAGTCCATCCACGCGGTGGTGACGTTCCTCCAGTCGCGGGGTCTCCACTTCAAAGACCTCGGCCGCGTGTTCGGCATGTGCCCGTCGCTGCTCACCGCCAGCGTCCGCGCCGACCTCCGCCCCATCTTCGCCTTCCTCACCGACGACCTCGGCGTTCCCGACTCCGCCTACCGGCGCGTCATCGTCAAGTGCCCGCGCGTCCTCGCCTCCAGCGTTCGCGACCAGCTCCGCCCGGCGCTCCTCTACCTCCGCCGCCTCGGTTTCCGGGACGCCCGCGCTCTCGCCTTCCAGGACCCCATTCTCCTCGTTTCCAGCGTCGAGCGCACCATGATCCCCAAGCTGGAGTTCCTCGCCGGCCTAGGCATGTCCCGAGATGACACCGTCGCCATGGTCCTCCGCTGCCCGGCACTCTTCACCTTCAGCATCGAGCGCAATTACAAGCCTAAGTTCGAGTACCTCGTCTCTGAGATTGGCGGCGGCATCGACGATATCAAAGCGTTCCCGCAGTACTTCACCTTCAGCCTCGACAAGCGGATCGCGCCGCGCCACCGCGCTGCCGCCGAAGCCGGCGTCTCCTTTACGCTGCCGGACATGCTCAAGGCCACGGACGACGAGTTCAGGGAGCTGCTCGACAAGGAGCGTGAGCTGCAGAAGCACGCAGCTTAACCTGAGTTTCTCGCGAGGGTAGGCTCTACCAACTGGAGTAGTTGATTTGTACATAAGTATATATTAACATTGTATGATGGCGACTTGTATGGAAAGGTGGCATTTCTCACAGAACGTTTGGTTTTGTGGTTTAAAGTTTAGTCTATATCATATTTAAAGTGACGAGACTAAATTTTTAGACTAAAGAACCAAACGACATCTTAGTTGCCAAATAGCCCTATCCTGTGGGTGTTTTCATATTGTTTGGTAAAACATCAATTCCAAAATTTGTAATCAAATTGTTGGAAATATGATTCCGGGCTCGCTAGCGAGGACTTTTCGTGCTGACCCACTAACGGTCGATTTTCTCGAGAAGACTAACGGCTAGGTGCCTCAAGTCCTCGAGTTTCCTACTCGGGGAGTGGCCTCCCGACCACTCGCATTATAACGATCGGCTTTAAAGGTTAGGCTGTCATTAATCTCCATGAAGACCGCCATCAAGCACGACGGTTATCTTCAATAATTATTACCCAATAACCGATCGTTCTCTTAGTCATTAGTAAGGTCCTTTATTTCTGTTTGGTAACCCTTGGTCTCTCTCATATAAAGGGATTAGATGGAGGCTATGAGGGGCAGGTTCTTTTTTGACACGTTAGCACACATCTTTTGCCTAGATCATTACTCAAGAGACTTTGATTGTTTTCTAGAAGTTTTGCCATATTTTTAAAGCACAGCTAACTATCATACATCATACACATAGGAGTAGAGTTATTATCCTCTAGGAGGCCTGAATCTGTCTAAACACTATTATAGCAAAATTTTACACTAATGGCTAAAATTGTCAAAAACCAAAAATGTGTGTTATACGTGTCAAGGGCCGGTCCAACTGCCAATATAGAGCCGATCAGACTGACCATGGACCTTCGGTCTGACTGGCCACATAGGCCTGGTCTGACCGATAGTGTCCGAGTCCGACCCTGAAACGAGTAATTTTGTGGTATTTTATCTCTAATTAATTTTTAACGACTTAGGCTTACATTCTAATCAATCTATGTTGTAATTATCATCCGGGAACAACAAGACCAACCCCTATATAAAGGGCTAAGGCCGATTCAAAGTGAGTGTCGGGGATATAACCCTGCGTACCCTACCGAGTGGTTTCAAGCCGACTGTTAGCGAGTCGACCGACTCATAAAGACTGAGTTTGGAGGACCACAAGTCCTATAGAGCCCGCACTTAGGAAGACGCCTGTCCAATTGCCTGAACTCCAACGGATGGTCTACAATTCATCAAGGCAACGGTTACCTTCATCAAGGTCGTCATTAAACATTATGGTTATTCCTGCCAATAACCCGCAATTACGTGGTTGTTTCTACAACCATTAGCATGACATTTTCCTTCCTGTAACCCCATGTCATTCTCATATAAAAGGACCATGCGGAGGCTTTAGAAGGAGAGAGGTGATCCAATCTAAAATTCGGACACTAAGAGACCCTATTTGAGGTCTCCCTTCTACAATCATACACATACAGGAGCAGAGCTATTATCCTCAGGGAGTCTCAAGCCTGTCTAAAATCTTCTTGAGTCCCCTCTGTCATCCATCTTATGCCACACCCGTTGAAGTAATCATTGGTCCCTAATCGTCCTTTACCTACATAAATCAAACTACGGGGACCCCTGTAGGCTTTTGTTATTCCCACACAATGACAGTTGGCGAGCTAAGTAGGGGTGGAGTATTGTGATCCACTGATCGGATCGATTGTAGTCATTTGTAAAGTTGACAAAAAGGTGCCAAAATGCGATGTCATCGCCGACAACTCATTTAATGACAATTCATGTGTCACAACGGCTTACCTCACCAACAATGTCACCCAAGGATTGCTTGAAGGAGGTCGCCGACTCGCCTGTCGAATATGTCATCTTTGCTAGCCCCGAAGGGTGCACCATCCGACATCGACGGTTCTCCACGGTTGTAAACAACCGACCTCG
The DNA here is from genome assembly GCA_019279435.1 of Zizania palustris. Classification (NCBI taxonomy): domain Eukaryota; kingdom Viridiplantae; phylum Streptophyta; class Magnoliopsida; order Poales; family Poaceae; genus Zizania; species Zizania palustris. The sequence goes on from JAAALK010000286.1 coordinate 14,782,621, forward strand.
CTGATCGGCTCCATCATCCCACAAAGCCTCTCCTATGATTGTATAACATCCCAAATTTCCAAAAAGGTAAAAATACATCTTATTTATATTTTTCTGAAAAGGATTATTTTTAATTTCCTATAAAGCTAAAAGTGCCCAAATAAACTAAAACCTAGAGAAAATATCCAAACCAGAGCCTAAGAAAATTTCTATAAGATCCCAAGACCAAGACCTGTTTTTGAGAATTTTTACAAATTTTTATCACCCTTGGAAGTCACCCAAATATTTTAAATCAATTCCAGCAATTATTTTTATTCGAAAAGGCATTTGAACAATAACGGCCCCTCTTCCCCCTTTCCCCCTCCACAGGCCGGCCCAGCCCGCTCAACCCCATGCCCCTCTCTGCTAAGCGGGCCCCGCTCATCAGTGACCCCCCTCTCTCTCCGTGCGCGCACTCGGACCAGACCCACATGTTGGCGCCAAACCCCCGGCTGAGCTCGACCCCACCCGTCAGGCCCGACCGTTGCCACGCCCCCACCGCAGCCACCCACTAACTGTGGACCCTCACCGTCAGATCCGTCTTCCTCCTCACGCTGCCCCAAACCTCACCGGCCTGAAACCCTAGCTCCGCAATCCGCTCGCGCCGGTCCCCTTCCGTAAAATTGGTGCTGCATTAATGCTCCACGAGATCCGCCGGTCGTTTCCCCCTATTAATCAACACGTTTGTTGGGGGAAAATACTCCATCTTCAGGGTTATTGTTGTAACAAGACCAAAGCAGGTGATTTAATCAAAGGTTTCGAGCATCTAACTCCGGAAGTATATTGGATCAAGTTCGAAGGATGGAGGCGAACTTTAGTTCGGAGTATATCTTCGAACATTGACTCTTCCAAGAGCTTCTTCGCCAGCTAGGATGGAAGACTTATCTTCTTTCTCATTAGATTAGTCTTTTACCGTTTTAGCCCTATTAAGGGTACCGAATAGTTTCCACTATGTCGGTTGTAACAGAGGGGTAAAAGGGTCTTTTCCTTAATGTTTGGGCCTATAAATACCCCCCGTTTTACCCTGTAATGAGGATCGAATACCAAGTTATTCAATACACATCTTCGAACTCTATTGAGCTATTATCCACTTCGGAGGCTTGAAATAGTTTACTTCGCAAACGCTTCGTTTGTCAGTTTCTAACCACTTGAAACCTTTTAGCGTAATCTTTTACGCCAACATTTGGCGCCGTCCGTGGGGAACCTAGTCCAAAAAACTTTGTTCTCTACCATGTTCTCAAACCATGCCTCTCAAGCGGAGTTCAGGTGGTAGTCCTACCCGGAGGTCCCCTTGGACCTCCGGAGCAAGATCTTCAAACACAGTTGAGGTCGGAGGACCTTCGACTCTTCCTCCACCTCAGACTCCGGAAGGGATTCCTCTTCATCGAGCATACGGAGTTCCTCCCCCAACTCCATCCATACTTCGGCCAACCGGAGTTCCTCTTCCACCTCAAGTTCCCCTTCGAACTGATGCATACAGTTCTCAAGACCTGGAAGGTCCTTCCGGAGGAGATGAAGATGATCATGGCGATATGGCCGCTCAAATGGCCAATCTCCAAGCTGAAGTAGCAAGGTGGCGGCAAAAAGCCACAGATAGGCTTCGTTCTCAGGCCACCCCAGTCATCCCCGAAGTGCCCGAAGACGACGAACTTCCTTATCCCGAAGCCCCTGAGAATGCTTCCTTCGACACTGAATCTCCGCTGCATCCTGAGTTGCAGAAAGTGCGCTTCGACCCTAAGTCAAAACTTCGAAGCTTTGCAAATATTACGGAGATCACTACTACAAACCGGCACTGTAGTGGCATTGGGAAAAACCACTGCAGTGGCGAGCCATTAGATGCCCGCCACTACAGTTGCTGGTGCTGACGACAGTACCAGCGCCCGCCACTACTATTGGTAAAGTTGTGGCGGTCGGTGCTGACGTCATCCCGGACAACCACTATTTTACCAATAGCAGTGGCGGGCGCTGGTGCTGCCCGCCGCTGCTAAGCTGACCATCACTAAAGTATTGATGACATCACTTGCGACCGCCACTACTATTCTAGCTATAAATGCGCAGCTTCTTCCTCCCCGAGCTCTACAGGAGTTCACATTTAATTTTGTCCGTACAATGGCGACAAAAATCTAGATAAAGAGGGGGAGACTTTGTTTTTGTTTCTTTTGAAGGATTTCATTCTAGGAGGTAAATACATGCCGAATCTCACATTTATTTTGTATTTAATCATGTATACAATGAGTTATTAGCGTTTTACTAATTTAGGGTTTGTGAATAGAAATTTTCAAATAATCTTCCATTTACAGTGTTTCCTTCTCCCAAATGAACAAATATGACCCTCCTCACAATTATTCATCACTTGTATATTGATTTACGTCATTTTAATCTCTTTTTTAATTTGATTTATGATTATAGATCTAGAGTTATGTTGTTTGGAGAGAGAGAAACCAATATAGTTAATTTATTTAATAATTTTTTTCTGCTTAATAAATAGTTTGAATTAAAGAATTTTTAATTAATGTTGTTATGAGCGATAATAAATCAATATATTTTCAATTTGTAAATTACTAAAATTAACAATAATGAATTTATTAATATTTTTTCAAATAATATATGTTTAGATGGAGCATAGGTCCTGGATGTACTTGTCCAACGACGGAGATGTGGTGGCATATTTTAACAGAGTAACTGAATTTACTGAAGCTGCCACACAATATGCTTCCCGTCAGAGTGAAGAGGCAATATATTGTCCTTGTAAAGTTTGTAAAAACGAAGCGATGTATCCGTGTTCAGATCGTGAAACCATACGATTTCACTTGTTGAAAAATGGTTTCGTGAAGAACTATTATATATGGACGAAACACGGTGAGATGGGCCAAAATCCTCCTAAAGATTCTGATGTGCCGCAAGATGCTCATCAACATAGAAGAGGTGGTGATCATACATCCGACATAACACATGATGATGTTGATCAACATGATGATGATGACGCCTTTGATGTGGAGGAACTTATGCGAAATGTTGCGCCTGAGGTGTTGTTGCAGAGAACTACAACCAAAGGATACGATAACTTTGAAGCACTTGACAAAGCATCAAAAAAAACCTTCTTTACGAGGAACGCCACGAATGCGATAAGCAGTATATTGTGTTGTACACAATTCTTGAGCTTATGAAACTGAAGGCCAGCAATGGATGGTCTGACACTAGTTTTTCAGATCTTTTACAACTCATAAAAAAGGTTTTGCCAAAACCCAATGGTCTACCATCTGATACGTACCAAGCAAAGAAGATGATTTGTCCGTTGACTTTGTGCGTTCAGAAGATTCATGCATGCCCGAACCACTGTATCCTATATAGAAAAGAGTATGGATTGTTAGAGAGATGTCCGCAGTGCAACGCAAGTCGATACAAACGTCCAAATGACTGTGTGGAGGACTACAATGACCACCAGAAGAGGAATAATAAGAGGTTGCAGAAGAGGAATAAAAATGTTATTGAAGACCATCCTGGAAAAAAGACGGAGAGGAAAGTTTTAGCCTTAGTAATGTGGTACCTATCGGTGATTGATCGCTTGAAACGTATGTTGTCTAATCCTAGAGATGCTAAACTATTAATCTGGCATTTCGCTGGGCGAAAGAAGGACGGAAAACTTCGGCACCCTGAGGATGCTAGGCAGTGGAAATCATTTGACCTGGCCCGTCCAGATTTCTTGGACGATCCTAGAAATATTAGGATGGGACTTAGCACGTATGGAATGAATCCCTTCGGTGAGATGAGGAACCCACATAGTACGTGGCCGGTCTTTCTATGCTTGTTCAACATTCCATCATGGTTGTGCCATAAAAGAAAATACCTTATGCTCACTACTCTAATTTCTGGTCCAAAACAACCTGGCAATGACATTAATATCTTTCTAGAACCTTTTATGGAGGATATGAAACGTCTATGGGAACATGGTGTCTGTGTGTGGGATGAACACAAGAAAGAGCACTTCAATCTAAGAGCCATAATCTTTTGCACCATATCTGACAACCCAGGACGCATGTCCCTAACAGAATCTATGCATCTTCCATCATTCGTTAAGACGATATATATGCGACACCGCAGATTTTTACCAAAAAACCACAAATATCGTAGAAATGGGAACCATTTCGACGGTACAATCGAGCTTGTACAGCCTCCACGACATCGAGATGGCAAATTTCTATTCGAAATGGTAAAGAATATCAAAGTTGTTTTCGGAAAGAAGAGGAAATCTGAAAAAATTTCAAAGGACGCTCCATTTAAAAAGCAGTCAATCTTCTTTAGATATTTGCCCTATTGGAAGAAGTTGGAGATTGGTCTTGCTATCGATACAATGCACGTTGATAAGAATGTCTTCGAAAGCACCATCGGTATTTTGTTAGACATACCTGGCAAATCAAAAGATGGACTCAAAGTACGAAGGGACCTTCAAACTCTCGGAATTAGACCCAAGCTTCACCCACAGGAAAGGGCCAATGGAAAATTTTTCCTTCCGGCTGCTAGCTATAACCTCACAATTGACGAGAAAAGATCAATCTGCAGGTGTCTACATGGAATTAGAGTTCCAACAGGATTCTCAACGAATATAAAGAATATTGTCTCTGTAGCAGATTTGAGGATGAGCGGCTACAATACTCATGATTGTCATGTTATGCTTGGGCTATTCCTCGCCATCGCAGTAAGAAGAGTCAAACATTCATTTCTGAAGATGGTGATAACACACATGTGTCACTTCTTCAATGTCATATCAAAGAAGGTGATCGACACTGAAGAGTTAAATGAATTACATAAACAAATGAGGGAGATTATGTGTCAGCTTGAGATGTGCTTTCCTCCTTCATATTTTGATATTATGGAGCACTATATGATACATATAGTAGACCGAATCTTTGTTCTCGGTCCAACGTACCTGCACAATATGTATGCGTACGAGCGTCTAATGGTTATCTTCAAGGGTTACGTACGAAATCGTGCTTATCCAGAGGGTTCCATGATAGAGGGCTACACGACTGAGGAAGTCATTGAGTGCTACGCAGATTACATAAGAGATGGAAGACCAATAGGAGTTCCCGTGTCCCGGCACCATGGAAGACTCACCGGTAAAGGAACTAAAGGCAGGAAAATCATACGAGACAATAGTTACCAAACAATAAGAGAATCACATTACAATGTAATGCATCAGTTGGCGATTATGAGACCATATGTTGAACAACACCTGCAAGAGCTTCGTGAAAAGAATGAAGATCGCGATGAACAATGGATTATGAAAGAACACAAAATTTATTTCACATCATGGCGAAGGGATCTAAACCTTTCGATTGGAGAAACCGACGAAGAGATGATGATAAATAAATTGTCTTACGGTCCATTGAGCATGGTTAAAACATGGCAAGCGTATGTCATCAATGGTTTCACATTCTATACCAAAGCAAAGGATCAAAAGAGTCAGCTGTAGGACCGAAAGTAGCGACCAGAGGGGGGGGGGTGAATGGGCGCCTTTAAAAAAATTCTTTCGAATATATGGCCTGCTCCCAACACCCAACTCACCTCAAAAAGACTAAGCAACGATAAATGAACAGATAGCCTAAGTCTAAGGTAACTAGCCTAGAATCAACTGAAGTTAAACAGAGAACTACCAAAGTAGTACAACTAGGTAGATAGACAAAGTATGTCAGGCCAAAACTTCTCAATGAAATGATCTAAGTATACATGAAGTGAGATGAGAAGTTACTGTTCAGATTTGTCTCCTGTTAGGAACTCGGCGAAGCCTGCTTCGCCTGTCGAGGTATGCTTCGGAGATGTTTGTCGAAGCCTGCTTCGGAGATGGTTGTCGAGGCCTGCTTCAGAGGTCAGCCGCGAAGTCAGCCGAAGGCTGTTGTGTGAGTGTCGAAGGTAGGATGCCTATCCTAGTTCGAGTAACAAAGCGCGAAGTACGTTAAAGTGTGAAGTATGTCAAAGTCGGAGCCTGCTTCGAAGTATGTACTTTGAAGGCAAGGCTTCGAACACAGCTTCGAACAAAGTGCTTCGAAGCTAAACCTTCGAACAGAAAAACTTCGAACGCAACACACAGACGGACGACCTTCAAACAAGGAAGCGAAGCCTGTCACACAACAGAAAAACCAAATTCGAAGCCCATACTCTATCTTCGAAAGGAGCAAGCTTCGAAAAGGGAAGCGAAGGCTGACACGCGACAGAGAAATTAAAAGAAGTCTATCAGAGATATTAGCTTCGAAGCTAACTCCGAAGCCTAATCGAAGTATCAACTTCGAACAGCTCGCAACAGAGAACACCTTCGCAATGACTATCGAAGCATGTGACGCTGTTAGAGTGCAAAGTGTTCTGCGAAGCTAGAGACACAGCACAAAAATGAAGCCGAAGTTCAAGCGAAGCCTTCAAGGATGTTAGATCGAAGCTTGCCTCACAGAGCTGAGGGACTTCGACCAGAGAAGGGGCTTCGGTAGAAAAACAGCCAGAAAAGGTACTCAGCCTAGTCTACTCTGATCAAAAAGGCTACGCAGAAAAAGCAAAAGCTGGCACTAGTGAACTGTTTCTACAGTGAATGAGTATTACTTGCAACAGCAAGAACTAGTACATCAAGCACGAAGAACACAGCCAACAGAGGACCAAACAGTGAACACAAATGCACTCGGAACTCAAAGATTCTGATTCATAAACACTGACCGCACGCCTCGCATTCAACAGGGAATAAAAAACTCACTGCATTAATGAAGAACAAAATGAACGCAAGCAGGAAAACCAGTCTTTGAAGGCGTACAGAACCAGGACGGGAAGAGAGAGAGCGCAGGAACAAAAGTGACCCAAGGAATGATGGAAAAAGTGATTTCTAGAAGGGGTAGACCAAACCCTAGGGATTGGGGCCCTATTTATAGGCTGCCCAACACTAGGAATATTCTACCAGCCCCTTAGGGTTTTTACACACGCAAGAATAAAGGAAAAGACTCTACTACCCTTAGGTATTTTTACAGACACGACTGACTGACTGTGGGCCTAGAGATACAAATGACTTATCCGGAAGCTCAGCTTTTGTAGCGACTACGACTTCTCTTCTGGACAGTCGGATACAGGATCGACGGTCGTCAGTTTTGCGCCGAAACTGACAAAGCCTCCACCAACTTTGCACCAGGTACCCGGATTGGGCCGGCCCAATTCCGCAGCTCTCTCAGCCCTGCAATCACTCACCGCCCGTGTACCTGAGTCAACCCTGGTCAACAGCCCAGTGGGTCTTCTACTGCTTCTGTCCGACTTCGCAGCCTCCTCTGCCCGACAGTCACTCGCTGCCCGTGTACCTGAGTCACACGCGGCCCATGAAACAGCAGATCTCTTTTTCTTTTGTCCTCTTCGACTATCGTTGACAATGACTCATCACTTCTGGAGCCATGAGGCCCACGCTATTCAGCATGACTCCTCATCAGCGCCAAAATAGTGGTGTCAGAGGAGAAGCAGAAGATAGCACTGGACAAAAGAATGCTTACTATGGATACATCGAAGAAATATGGGAACTTAACTACGGGAACTCTATAGAAATCCCTGTATTTAAGTGTTAGTGGGTCAGACATCTAGAAGATGTGGAGATGGATGATTACGAGTTTACGATAGTTGACCTTAATAAGGTGGCTTATAAAGATGACCATTGGATAGTCGCTCAATCCGTGGCACAAGTATTTTACATACTTGATCCTAAAGATGAGAAAAAATACATCGTTGCTCCAGGAAAACAAAGAATTGTTGGAGTTGATGGAGTCGAAGACGAAGAAGAATACAATAAGTTTGATGAGGTGTCGTTTTTCGTTGACATATCAAGGATCAATGTGGTTGAAGAAAAACTGTCATTTGGCAGTGTGATTCCTTATCTACACACCAATGGCGATGGAAAATTAGTGCAAGGCTAGATCATTTAAGTTTAGCGTGCGTATTTGTAAAATCAATTATGTCATTTATTGTTAAAACATGTTCAAGATCAAATGAGGATTTAATTAAACATCAATAGAACTTTTTTTAAAATATTTAATGTTTGGGGCCAACAGCAAGGTTCAAATCTCAAACCGCCTGCCGGCAGCGAGGTTCGAACCTCAAACCGCATGGCCCCAAGTGAGCCCCCGCACCACTGCGCTACTAAGTGTTTCATGTCATTGTAGGAAGTGTATTATATGCTATATATATAATCCCTACCTCTATTAGTAGTGGCGGGCTGGATGACGTCAGCATGCCCACCACTACTAAGAGAAAATAATAGTAACGGGCAGAATGACGTCAGCATGCCCGCCACTGCTAATACACCTATATATACATTCCACTCCCTCCGTCCGAAAACCTAGTTTCATTTTCTAAACCCTAAACTCCTGTGTCGCCCCCCTCCTCCCGTCGCCGCCGTCGACATCCCGGAGCACGTCGCCGCTGCCCTCCGCCCGTCGCCGCCTTCCTCGGAGCCCGTCGGCGCCGCCCATCGCCGCCATCCAGTCAGTAAATGATTATTAACCTAACTTTGGTCTTATTTTATTCGAGCTTATGGTTAAAATGATTTCTAATTGTTATATTAATTTATACATGGTAATATAATTTAGTATAATATTACTAGTAGAATGCACTATAACAATAATGTTTTTTAATGTACTATAAAAAATTTCTGAGAAAAACAATTTCCACTATAACAATAATGTTTTTTAATGTACTATAATATTACTAGCTTAGGGTTTTTTAATGTTATATCAATGTGACAAAAAAATTGCAGATGGCTCCTCCTAAGATTGAACCAAACAGTGGATCCTTAGACTCTACATCAAGTGGCGTGTGTGAGGTTTGCAAATGCGGTAAACATAAGGTACATGATGGTATAGTTTGCAGTTGTTTGGCGAAGAAAGTGATTCTCATAATGGACTCCGACTCGTAGGACAACTCGCGATCGCCGCAACCAGATAGGGTAAGTGTTGGCAGACGGAAGAATGATGAGACAACCGGTGGTAGAGGGAAACATGCCGAGGCTAGCGGTGGAAAAGGGAAGCATGTAGAGCAATGCGGCAGCAAGAGGAGGAAGGAGGCAAGATCCTCTTTTTATGCAAATTTTATATTTTTATCATCCAATTCAATCATTGATAAGTTGTTCTCACTATCGCCGCCGCGTGTATTTTCTTGTTCAGGAACATGGAGAGCAGTTCAGATTGCCTGATGATGCTGAGTTGGTTGAGGATTGGCAAGTTGAGGCTTTTAATCTGTTTAACCAGAAATAGGTTGGGTTTGTGCCGAGGAAGAAGAAGAAGCTCCAAACCATATCTTTCTTTTGGGTTTGACCAGTAGTGCGTTTCGATGTGTAAGCTGGTTTCCCCAGCCTGGACTTGTGTTTGTTTACTTGCTTTCAAATAAACATGATGTGTCAAGCGAGCCCCCGCACCAGCGCGCTACAAAGTCTCGATCATATCGTAACAACATGACAAGTCTTGTCTTTTTTAGACTTTATTTGATTTTTTGAGGATGAAAAAACTATAAAGATACATGTTGTCGATCGAGTGTTTTGGCAACCTACATTTTTTATGATGGTTTTAAATTTATTGGATAATAACTAATAATAGAGTCAAAAACATTAATATGGTTTTTCTATAAATTTTGGTTAATTATTTCATGTCTTGTAGTTCAAATTTAACTTATTTTGACTTTCATCATAAAAAAACACTTAGTGAAATAAAAAAGAGTAAACTGAGAAATAAAAATACCAATTTTTTTAATACATGTCTAACGTAAACCAAGGCAGGAAATGCCATTTTTTTAAAAATTTATAAGTTATGATGTATTTTTATTGTTTAAAAAAAGCATGTTCAAATGAGGATTCAAACATCAATAAAAAACGTGCTGAGAATTAGAACAGAAATGAAAAAATGTTTGGATCCTAGCAGCAAGGTTCGAACCTCAAACCGCCTGCCGGCAGCGAGGTTCGAACCTCGAACCGCATGGCACCAAAGCAACCCCCGAACCACTGCGCTACAAAGTGTTTCTCGAAATGTATCGCAACGTATGTTAGATAACCCCACTGCTATTCCTTTTTGTAGTGGCATCGAGCACCAGCGGCGGGCGGATTAGTAGTGGCGGGCACGCTGACGTCACCAGCCCGTCACTGCTAATCCTTTTAGTAGTGGCGGTCGCATGATGTCATCGGCCTGCCACCACTAAGTCGAGTGACGTACACTGAGGCAGAAAAATACCAACTTTTTAAATTTGATAAGTTATGATGTATTTTTATTGTTAAAAAAAATTCAAGTTCAACGAGGATTTAAACATCAATAAAAAAGTCCTGAAAATTTAAAAATGTACAAAACAGAAAAAAATGTTGATTTGGCGCCAGCAGCAAGGTTCAAACCTCAAACCGCCTGTCGGCAGCAAGGTTCGAACCTCAAACCGCATGGCACCAAAGCACCCCCCGCACCACTGCGCTACAAAGTATTTCTCGGCAATGTGTGCAGTGTATGCTAGATAATCCCTACCTCTACGTGGACTTTTTTGCATTTAAATACCAATTTCTGTTAATGAAAAATACTAATTTTTGCAATTAGAATATTGGTGTTGTATTTTTATTGTACAAAAAGTTTCAAGTTCAAAGGAAGAATCAACTATAGGTTTTGCTTTCAAACCTGAGTCATTTCATCTCTAAACCCTAATTCATCCCCGGAGAATCTTAGGTTTCTTAACACCCTACATGATTATTTTCTCGAAACAATTTTAGTTTTTATGACAACATCTATGGATCGATCATATCATAACAACATGACAAGTCGCATATTTTTTATACTTTATTTTATTTTTTGAGGATTAAAAAACTATAAAAATACAAGTCAATCGAGTGTTGTGGAAACCTACATTTTTTATGATGGTTTTAAATTTACTGGATAATAACTAATTATAGAGTCAAAACATGAATATGGTTTTTCTATAAATTTTGGTGAATTATTTCATGTCTTGTAGTTCAAATTGAACTTATTTTGACTTTGATCATAAAAACACACTTAATGAAATAAAAACAGTAAACTAAGGGAGAATAGATTTTGCTTTCAAACCTTAGTCATTTCTTCTCTAAACCCTAATGCATCCCCGGAGAATCTCAGGTTTCTTAATGAAATAAAAAAAGTAAAGTGAGGCAAAAAAATACCAATTTTTTAAATTTGATAAGTTATGATTTATTTTTATTGTTAAAAAATCAAGTTCAAACTAGAATTTAAACATGAATAAAAAAGTCATGAAAATTAGAATAGAAATGTAAAAAAATGTTTGGATGCTACCAGCAAGGTTCGAACCTCAAACCGCTTGCTGACAGCAAGGTTCGAACCTCGAACCGCATGGCACCAAAGCAACCCCCGCACCACTGCGCTACAAAGTGTTTCTCGAAATGTATCGCAACATATGTTAGATAACCCCCACCTCTAAGTAGTGGCGGTCGGGTATGCTGACGTCACCAGCCCGCCACTGCTATTCCTTTTAGTAGTGGCATCGAGCACCAACGGCGGGCGGATTAGTAGTGGCGGGCTGGTGACGTCAGCATGCCCGCCACTACTAAGAGAAAATAGCAGTGGCGGGTAGGATGACATCAGCATGCCCGCCACTGCTAATCCACCTATATAAATATTTTGCTCCTGCCGTCTAAAAACCCTAAGCCCTAATCTTCTCCCGCCAGTTACTGCCGCTCCCAGTGCCCGCGCCGCCACCCTTGGAGCCCGTCGTTGTCGTCCCCGAAGCCCATCGCCGCCATCTCGCAGCCGTTGGTGTCCCTGGACCCCTCGCTGCCACCTCGGAGCCGTCGGAGTCGTCCTCGAAGCCCATCACCGGAGCCCACGTCGGTGTACCTGGACCCCTCGTCGCTGTCGTCCCCATCCCCGACGAACGCCGCCATCCCCATCCCGGAGCCCGCGCCGCCACCCTCGGAACCCGTCGCCGTCGTCGCCCCGAACTCCGCCGAAGCCCACGTCGCTGTCCCCAGACCCCGCGCCGCCGTCCCTGTCCCCGAGTGCATGCCGCCGTCACCGTTCAGGTTGCTAAAAATTTCCCCTTTTCCAATTTTCTCTGAAATTAATGCCCTGATTCAGACGAACATGCATGTTCTCTTAATTAAGTCCCTAGCTATATCTTCTGTCCGGATAAAATTTTGGTATGAGATTTGTATACCCTTTTTTGGTGAACAAATAAAAATAGAAAATGTTGATTGCGGAATGCAGTTTAGGCCTGTCTTTATTTTATTTTTTCTATTTTGGTTGAATGTGTTCTATTTTGATTCAGAAATTTCCCCTTGAATTCATTGCAAGGTGTTTAGATAATTAAGTTTGTTTAAATTCTGATTTCTTGATCAGACATACAGATTAAATAGGAAGTTTGTGATATAGTCTTTAATTTGACTCATTGGAGCTAAATCTGTGATTAAGTTTGGAGGAGCGTTGGGTGTTTTGAAAGGGCCATCTAATTCGAAAGAATTTTGTCGAGGCGCCTATTCATCCCCCCTCTAGTTCTTGAGTGAAGTCTTATATATCTAAGTTATGCCATGAGCAATTTTGCATACCACATTACCACTTTTTTAGAACAACTTTTAGAGGCCTATGATGCAAATAGTAATTGAGTTATCTCATGTATGTCATCAAGCCGTGCGACACATCCATTCTTGTCAACAACTTCTTCTTTCTCGTGTTGCTGACAGGGAATGGATGTGCTCACGGTTCCATGGCAGCCATGAACATATTTAAAAAACAACACAAAATATGTTGAGGCCTAAACAACATTGTGATCAGTTTACTACTGCTATTATTTATAAGTCTACTATATACTAATCCTCAAGTTCATCTGGCATAAGGCCAACATTAGATTCTGCAATTCCTTTTAGAGGCCTATGATGCAAATAGTAATTGAGTTATCTCATGTATGTCATCAAGCCATGGGACACATCCATTCCTATCAACAACTTCTTCTTTCTCGTGTTGCTGACAGGGAATGGATGTGCTCACGGTTCCATGGCAGCCATGAACATATTTGAAAAGCAACACAAAATATGCTGAGGCCTAAACAACACTGTGATCAGTTTACTACTGCTATTATTTCTAAGGCTACTATATACTAATCCTCAAGTTCATCCGGCTGAAGGCCAACATTAGATTCTGCAATTCCTTTTAGAGGCCTATGATGCAAATAGTAATTGAGTTATCTCATGTATGTCATTAAGCCGTGGGACACATCCATTCCTGTCAACAACTTCTTCTTTCTCATGTTGCTGACAGGGAATGGATGTGCTCACGGTTCCATGGCTGCCATGAACATATTTGAAAAACAACACAAAATATGCTGAGGCCTAAACAACACTGTGATCAGTTTACTACTGTTATTACTTCTAAGGCAACTATACTAATCCTCAAGTTTATCCGGCTGAAGGCCAACATTAGATTCCGCAATTCCTTTTAGAGGACTACGATGCAAATTGTTATTGAGTTATCTCATGTATGTCATCAAGCCATGTGACACATCCATTCCCATCAATAGTTTCTTCTTTCTCGTGTTGCTGATAGGGAATGGATGTGCTCATGGTTCCATGGCAGCCATGAACATTTTGAAAAACAACACAAAATATGTTGAGGCCTCAACAACACTGTGATCAGTTTACTACTGTTATTACTTCTAAGGCTACTATACTAATCCTCAAGTTCATCCGGCTGAAGGCCAACATTAGATTCCGCAATTCCTTTTAGAGGCCTATGATGCAAATTGTTATTGAGTTATCTCATGTATGTCATCAAGCCATGTGACACATCCATTCCCGTCAACAGCTTCTTCTTTCTCATGTTGCTGACAGGGAATGGATGTGCTCATGGTTCCATGGCAGCCATGAACATTTTGAAAAACAACACAAAATATGCTGATGCCTCAACAACACTAGAGAGAGAACAACACAATATCCTATCTTTAGGATTAGTATAGTGGCTTTGAAAGTAATAGCCTCTTAACTATGACAATATGACAGCAGACCATTTTTGCATAACCAAAATTCTGATACATTAGCCTCTTAACTATGAATAGTTTATCTATGGCGGAAGAAGGACGTTCCATCAAGGAGCTCATCTATGAGTCTCCCGCAAAAACAAATAAAGAGGGTTCATCTGAAGGATCCTCCGATAGCGAATCTTCGTACCACTCTCCGGAGAATGAACATCCAATGGAGCCTAGGAAGAAGAGAACGAGAGAAGACGCCGATGAGGATTACATTCTTGAAGCTCAAGCGGAGGTAATTATTACCTTAGTAACAAGTCAGAGCAGCTTCTAACCGAGGATTACATTCCTGAAGCTCACATTGTCTATCATCGTAGGATCGTCCAAAGCGAGGAAGCAAGCGTCGATTATTCCAAGTCGAGAAAAGAACAACTATTGTCCCAGCTATTGAGTCAGCTGAGCGAACAGATGTTGAGCCCGCTGCCACAACATCCTCTGCAAATGCGAAGAGGAGAGGGAAACGGGAGAAGAACAAGCTGCATACAACTATCTATGAGGTTGAAGAAGTGCATGTTGATGGGGCTCCAAAGAAACCAAAAGAAATCACAGCGAAGTGGCGTAACGACTGTGGATGTCTCGCCAGGGAGCGATGTAAGATAGTTTGGAAAAATTGGAAGACTGTCCCTGAAGCTACAATGGACGAATTGTGGCAGCATATAAAAGCGCATTATAAATTATTCCCAGAAGACCACTTAGAAGACGCTAAAGCTGCCACATTGAAGACTATCGGGAAGGCTCTCCGTACATTTAGGACTAAACTGAACACACAATACCTTCAGAAAGATGAGTCGCCGCTCAAGGACTATGACTTTATAACGCCAAATGAATGGAACGAATTCAAAATGCAGCATTGCTCGGAAGAAGCCAAACAAGAGAGCATCATGTTCAAAGAACTTAATAAGAAGAATAAGTTCCCACATAAACTTGGGCCAGGTGGATATAAGGCCAAGGAGGATGAGTGGAGTATAAAGGAGGAGGAGGACCGTGCGGCTGGGTTACCTGAACAGTTTTCAGGTGCTGATCAGCGCACTAAGAGATGGCTCCTAGGTCGAGCTAAGAAAACACCCGAGGGCCAATATATGCTCTCCGACTCACGGACTAGTGAAGTATTCCAGAAAGCACAAGAAATCGCTGAGTTGGAGAAGACTGGAAAGTTCAAGCCCGAGGGATGTAATGACCAACTTACATCTGCTCTCGGAAACGAGGAACATCGAGGGCGCACCCGAGGTGTCTCTTCTATAGCACCCTAGAAAAATACTTTCAAGAAACAGGAGGGTGCCACATACAAGAAGCGTTAAGCACGCACAGACGACACCGCAGAGCGCCGTGGAGAGTGGGAGCGACACTTTTTTGAATTTATTAACGAGAATCCAAACATAATGCAGGCTGCAGCGGGACAAATAATTGTGCCAGAGGTACGACTCGACGTACCAAGCAGTGTTGGCTCAGTACAAGACAAATTTCCTGTAAATTATATTAAAGAGGACACACCATGCAGCCTGCATGTACCGATAGGGCGCAAAGGGCATTCCCAAGAGGCTGCACGAGGCATTGCTATGCCTGGGGATTTATTTCACAATCGGCCTATTCCTGCTGACTATACTAAGGTTCAGGTCAATGAGATCACCAACGACAGATTTATTAATGACCCCTTGGATCTTCCAATGCCTGATGAGGGGATTGAGACAATCGGAGATGCTCTGAATAACTTTGTCCTATGGACGAGCCGAGATATCAAATTACTGCAGACAAGTTCTTAGAGTAAATCGCCTATTGTCTCATCACAATCCCCCACATATCTTTCATCTCAGGATGTGCAAAATATAGGATCTTTATCACCTGTTGATGAGCGTGAGATAGAGGAAGAGGCAGAGGAAGAGCCAGTGCCCTATAAAGTGGCAGAAGTGATAGAATCGAAAGTGACTTCTGATCCTCAAGTGACAAAGCTAGTGCCAGTGCTTGAGCCCACTGATGAGCCCAACACAAATGTGCCAGAGCCAGATCAAATGCCAGTGCCAGTTCCGGCTGAGCCTCAAGTGCCAGTTCTGGCTGAGCCTCAAGTGCCGGTGGCCAAGCCCATAACAAAAGTGCCAGTGCTAGTTGCCGAGCCCGAAAAACAAGATGCATGCCCAAAGCCAGCAATCCACAAGATAACTGTTCAATCTGGGCAGTGTTCTGCGCCGAAATCTGAGATTCATAAATTTTTTACTTCTATGGGGCAAACACGTTCTACGCCCGAACCGGCTCCCATAAAGGCTCCAGTACAAAAGCATGTGGGCTCACTTTCTGTTGATAAATGTACCTACGGAGACGAGGATTATATCGAATACGAACCAGGCAAACCATTATTACCCCAAGGAGTACTTAAGAGTACGCCTTGGATGATGAAAACATTTCATGACTGGTACCTCGAAGCGTCTTCATTAGGAGTAACACAAATAGAACTGAAGGTTCCACAAGAAATATTCAACTTCCCAGAGTTTAAGCTTGCACTATTTTTCGACGACTTCCATCGGATGTTTCGTCTGAAGCGAACCGACATCACAAGCATGATGCTCTGGTGCATGTAAGTACTTTATACTTTGTCAATACAAAGAAAAAATAAATAATGTCTTATATTGACTATTGTTTCAAAAACATATGCAGTTGTAATTCAATTTGTGACGAGTCTAATATGTATGGGTACTTGAACCCGTCATTCATAAGCCAAAGTGCGTTGAACCCGACACTAAACCAGAACGATAGCATGTACTGGACTGCGGGTAAGAAAAAATTTCAAAGAAAGATGTTCAATAAAGACGAAGACGCACTTAAGAAGAAGAAAAGGAGTTGTGCCGCGTTTTATATTGCGCGGTGCATGGATCAATGGAAGGACAGAGAAATGATAAGTGGGGCATATAACTTTAAGTAAGTATACCCACTATATCCACTTAATCACGTTTTATCGATTATGAAACTAACATAATCATATATTACTTCTTTCGATAGTGATCATTGGATTGCACTTCTAATATACCCAAAGAGCTCAAGGGTTTATGTGCTCGACTCACTCGACAAACCCAAAAAGAATATCAAGATATATTAAATGTTATTCAGAGTGCATACA
This sequence comes from Zizania palustris, assembly GCA_019279435.1. Classification (NCBI taxonomy): domain Eukaryota; kingdom Viridiplantae; phylum Streptophyta; class Magnoliopsida; order Poales; family Poaceae; genus Zizania; species Zizania palustris. Next base: position 14,799,785 of record JAAALK010000286.1, read on the forward strand.
AATACTACGTGGAAAAGTTAGGTGGCCCACATGATCCACAGAGGGCGAAAGATATGCTTATCAGAACCAACTATCCGGTAATATTATATTTTTAAATTTCTTAATTCAATTGATAAAGTCAAACTATATATCGTTCTAACTTTGTCTATTTTGAAGTGTCACAAACAATCTCTTGGTTCTGTGCATTGCGGTTATTATACTTGTGATTTCATGAGCAATAACTTAGGAAAGTTTGGGCGGACAATATCTGAGGATACTAAAGAAGTAAGTTGATTTCTTGTGTGTTAATCTAATATAACTTGCAGCGTATGTACTTATATGTTACGTATGCAGGCGTCAGGTCCATCAACCGTTGCCCAGAAGAGCCAACTCTCAGAATCACAAATGTACGAAATCGTATCAAGGATGTGCCGCTTCACGATGCATGAGATTCTTCATGAGCGTGGAGCATTGTTCGATCCTGAGAGTGAAGTGGCCAAGCATCCAACTCTGTATGATTGGGCCGGAAGAATGAAAAGGCAAACCAAGATATGAGTTGGCCTTCCAAGAAAACATAAACCGCATGAGCATGTATTTGTGAAACAATGGTTAATTTTGAAATTTTGATAGATGTAAATTTTTTAGACTTGATGTGTGATGAAATGTAAATTTGTAAATTGATGAGATGTGTTGTTGTTGTTGTTGCTGTGTATGTAGAATGCTGTGTGAAGCATATAATGTAAACTTTGTAAATTTTTGTAAATTGATGAGATGGATGGTTGTTGTGTTGATGTGTTGCTGTTGTGGATGTGTATGTGGATATGTGGATGTTTTGCTGCTGTGTATGTGGATGGCTTTGTGAAGCATATAATTTCTGTGTTTTGGTTTGTGGGACTATGAATTATGGATCACAACATTCTGTGTTATGGGTTATACACAGCAGTGGCGGGTAGATGAGGTCTGCGTGCCCGTTACTGCTGTTGACACAGTGGTGGCGGGCGCGCTGACATCATCTGCCCGCCACTGCTATTGATAACAGCAGTGGCGGGCAAATGAGGTCAGCGCGCCCATTATTTTTGTTGACACAGTGGTGGCGGGCGCGCTGACCTCATCTACCCACCACTGCTAACCAGGGATAGCAGTGGCGTTAGAGCAGTGGCGGACTTGATGCCCGCCTCTACAGGTCGGTTTTGCCCGCCACTACAGTATCACTTTGTAGTATTGGATGAAGACCCTGGGGAGTTCTCCCGTTCTTATGCATTGGCAATTGAGGCCAGCGGGGGAGTATGAGACACCATGGCCAAATGCTTTCCCCTAGCGCTTGAAGGAGTGGCACTGCGGTGGTTCTGGTCCTTGAAGCCAGGGTCAATCAGAATCTGGCAGCAATTAAGGAAGAAGTTCATAAGCAATTTTCAGGGTACCTTCGTACCCTCAATGTTAACAGGAAGTCTTTTCCAGGTGAAGCAGCTCCCCAGAGAGACTTTAAGGCAGTATTTCAAGCACTTCGCTCATACGAAGTCGCAAATTCGAGGGTTAACTACATCCTCCGTAGTTGATGAAGCTCGAGAGGGAGTTACCCATGCGGGCCTCCTTGATAAACTTCACTAGAAGCAGATATCTTCTGTTGCTCAGTTGATGTCTTATTTCGAAGAGTATGCAAGGTTAGAAGAGGAGTGGCTTCGGAGAACTGCCGCAACTCCGTCAATCGTGCAAGAAGTCAAGCTGGAAGTGAAGACTTCAGCACAGTCGAAGGGGCCTAGCTTCGAAGCTCAGCATGACAGGCGTTGGGGGCAAAAACATCATCGTTCAGAAGTCTTGAACATTGCACCTTCACAGAAATTTGCCCCAAGGACTTCGCAGCCTTCAGGAAGCAAGACCAGCGGCTGGAGGCTACTAGGGAAGCCGGCTGGCAAAGCCCAAGCCTTCTTCTGCTGTGTTCATGGTGAGAATCGAAGTCACGCAACTGATGCATGTAAGTCTATACTCGCTTTAAGAGGCGAGTACCTTGAAAGAACTTCAGGTCGAGGCACTACCGACCGAGTTCTGACCGAGGTGCGTCCGGAGCCTGTCCAGGCTGTGGCGCGTGTAGATAACTTCGACCCTGCAAGAAGGACTCCGGTGGTCAACGTTATGCCACCTCCGAAGCAGGAAGATGGTCAGGATCGAGGGAAAAGAGTAGTCCTCCCTATCTTCAGAGGAGGGACCCTCGGAAGTATGTCAAAGAGGAAGAGAATAGAGTATGTCCGAGAAGTGGGCCATATTGGAACTTCTTCGTCCGCAACTGCTATGCCCGAATGGTCTCATGTGTCGATATCTTTTTCTGCAGATGATGCAGCTGGCATTAAGTTTCCACATGCAGACCCACTTGTCATCACTGTCGACATAGCAGGGACGGAGGTCCTGAGAGTACTGATCAACTCTGCATCTCCAGGAAGTATCTTCTCCCAGCAGCTCGTCCTTTGCAAGGCTTCGCAGGACCCCCTCTTGATGCCCTCGGCCAAATAGGCCTGGAGGTTACTTTCGGAGAGGGGCTACTGGCCAGGACGGAGGAAGTGATTTTTGATGTTGTGGATGCCCCATATGCATACAATGTTATCTTCGGAAGGGGCATGTTGAATCAATTCGGAGCTGTGGCGCGTCATAATTATCTGTGTATGAAGATGCCCAACCAAGCGGGAGTGCTCACTGTTTTCGGAGATCAGGCCACTGCGCGAAGAACGGAATATGGTCATGGCCCTCCTCTTGACCCGAGACAGGTGAACAGCGTGCAAGGCAACCCGGAGGATTTTTCAGCTTCAAGCGAACCTTCGAAGAAGTCCTTCCCAAGGCCAAGCCCTGAAGGGGAGATTTTAACGAAGGTTATTGTCAAAGACGGCAAAGAATATTCATTTCAATTTGGCAAGGACTTGCCTCCAGAAGTCGCTACTTCATTAGAAAAAGTACTTGAAGAGAATTTAGATATCTTTGCTTGGTCCGATGAGGACATTACCGGAGTCAGTCAGGATATTATTGAGCATAGTTTACTTGTGAACCCGAAGGTTCGGCCTGTCCGGCAAGGACTCTGGAAGCTATCTACGGAGAGGGCTATCCTTGCTAAAGATGAAGTGGGATTATTAGAGAGGTAGCTCATACGGAGTGGCTAGCCAACCTAGTCTTCGTTAGGAAGAAATCTTCCGGGAAATGGCGCATGTGTATTGACTTTACATCTTTGAATAAAGCATGCCCCGTGACCCCTATCCCATGCCCCCAATTGATCAATTGGTTGACTCCACTGCTGGTTTGGAGTTATTAAGCTTCCTTGACGCGTATTCCGGCTATCATCAAATCTTTCTAAAGCGCGAAGATGAAATCAAAACAAGCTTTGTAACTCCTTCAGGAGTCTTCTGCTATGTAAGAATGCCCTTTGGCTTACGAAATGCCGGGGCAACCATTTCGAGGTTAATTGCTAAGGCTCTAGGTCATCAAATAGGCCGCAATGTAGAAGCTTATATGGATGACATTGTAATAAAAAGTGCTTTAAAGCACCAACATAGCCTATACTTAGCAGAAACATTCAATAGCCTTCGAGCATGTGGGATTCGTCTTAACCTCGAAAAATGTATCTTCGGGGCTCAGGCTGGAAAGTTGTTGGGGTATCTAGTTTCATGCAGAGGGATCGAAGCTAGCCCCACTCAAATAATTGTGTTGCAAACGATGGCTCCTCCAAAGAATTTAAAGTAAGTGCAGAATCTGACTAGTCGTCTTGCAGCACTTAGCAGATTCTTGGCAAGGTCTGCGGAGAGAAGTTTGTCCATTTTCAAAGCATTGAAGGGGTCCGAAGATTTTGCATGGACACCGGAGTGTCAAAAAAGCTTCGACGGTATTAAAAATTATCTCAGTAACCTAGCTACACTCACGGTGCCTATTGCGGACGAAACCCTACTCCTTTACCTTGCGGCTACTGGCTCTGCTGTCAGTGAAATCCTTGTTAGAGAGGTTGATTTCAATGGGAAGTTGGTACAGAATCCAGTCTATTTTATATTCGAAGCATTGTCTGGAGCAAAAACAAGATATTCCGAGCTTGAGAAGTTCACCTATGTTGTGATAATGGCTTCGAGGAAGTTAAGGCATTATTTCATGGCACATAATGTGATTGTACCAACTTCATATCCTTTGGGAGATATGCTTCGAAGTAAGGATTCCACGGGAAGAATTGGGAAGTGGGCTGGTGAATTAGCACCCTTCGGCATCTCCTTTGTGGCAAGGACAGCAATTAAGTCACAAGTGTTGGTAGATTTTGTGGCAGAATGGACTCCCCCTGAAGCATGGGCTCTGGAGAAGCCAAGCGAAGGAATTTGAACCATACACTCCGATGGAGCTTTCCAAGCATCTGGAGCAGGTGTCGGAGCAGTAATAATTTTGCCTTTAGGGAAAAAGGCAATGTACTCCACAAGGCTCAACTTTAAGTCTACCAATAATACATCGGAGTATGAAGGAATTTTTTAGGACTTCGAAAGGCACGTGCTTTGGGGGCTACAAGAGTTGTTATTAAGATAGATTCTCAAATTGTAGCAGGGCACGTGGACAAGAGTTTTCAAGTTCGACATCCACAGCTTGCAAAATATTTGGAGGAGATCCGTAAGATTGAAGCAGCATTTAAAGAGATTTCCATTCGAAGTATACCCAGAGCTGAAAATGCGCAAGCTGATATCTTGGCAAAAGCTGCAGCCAGAGCTATGGACATTCCAGAAGAAGCTTTTTACGAAGAACTCAGTACACCTTCGGTACCACAGATCCCTTCTACGGAAGTCCTTTGCATTCCATGTACAGATTGGCAAAGTTCAATTATGGAATTATTGCAAGGAGAAGCAAGTTTGCGTGAAGGGCCACAACTTTTGAGGTTGAAGCTTATAATTCAAAATTATCATATAATCAACGGTATTTTATACAAGGCCGAAGTATGTTCCCCTCTGCTCCGACGTATATCTCAAGCTCAAGGTTAAGAGATTCTTCGAGAAATCCATGAAGGACTTTGCGGTAGCCATCTGGCCCCTCGAGCTTTGGCAGGAAAAACACTTCGCCAGGGGCTTTATTGGACTACAATAGTAGCTGATGCGGAGAGCTTAGTCCGCACTTGCCAAGGTTGTCAATGGATGGGAAGAAGAAGTCATCGCCCGCCAACAACTCTTCAAGTCATTGCCCCAGTATGGCCCATGGCCAGATGGGGCATGGACCTTATTGGCCCCTTCCCAGTAGCAAAAGGAAATTTGAAATTCGCAGTGGTAGCAATTGAGTATTTTTCTAAGTGGTTCAAAGCAGAGCCCCTAACAGCTATCACTTCGAATAATGTACAAAAAATTTTCTGGAAAAATATCATATGCCAGTTCAGAGTGCCGCGACAACTCACAGTTAATAATGGGACACAATTTGATGTAGAGCCCTTCAGGAAGTTTTGTGAAGATCTTGGCATACAATTATGCTTCACTGCAGTACGACATCCTCAGTGTAACGGAGCTGTTGAAAGAGCCAATGGTAATATCTTGTCAGGGCTCAATCGAAGAATAGTGGGATTGGCAAAAGGATTGTGGACCGAGGAGCTCCCGAAGATTCTATGGTCCATTCGGACCACTCAAACGAGGTCAACGGGTTTCACTCCTTTCAGACTATTATTCAGAGACGAAGCTATGACGCCAACGGAGCTTAAAGGAGGATCCCTTCGCAGCACCGAACCGAAAATAGAAGTAGAAAGGCAAACTTCGCTTGATTTAATAGAAGAAACGAGACTTCGAGCTGTCGCCAATTTATCAAAGTATCATCAGCAGACGAAGACTTGGTTTGACCCGAAGGTCAATCTTAACGAGCTTAAGCCGGGTCATCTTGTTGTGCGAAGTGTTATAGCACCAGGGAAACTAGGGAATAAATTGGAAGGTCCATATATAATTCTCCGTTCAGGACGCCCTGGTTCTTTTAAGTTAGCTACTTTAGAAGGTGAAGAGTTAACGCATACATGGCATGCAGAGCACTTAAAGCGATATTTCGCATAGGGGCTCCTTGTAATCATTTGTAAACACCTTCTGAATTAATAAAGCTCATGGTTCAGATAATGCCTACCTCTCAAACACTTCTTACTTCTAGTGGACACACTGGAAGAACGAAGTTAGCTGGGAGGGAAGTGTCATTAATTTGAACAAATTTTTTGGACTTCGAACCACTGGTTCGAAGCTTCCGACGAGGTGGGAAAGTCACTAAAAAAACGGATTCCAAGCCACTGGCTTGAAAGCATCCGTAAAAAGAGTCGAAGGAGACCAAATAATGCGGATTCCAAGCTCCGGCTTGAAAGCATCCGTAAAAAGAGTCCAAAGAGACCACTGTGAATTCCAATCCACTGGTTTGATAGCATTCACAAAAAGAGCTGAAGGAGGCCAAAACAAAATAGAGTTTGAGTTGATAAGCTTCGAATATTTGTGAAAAGAGTCCAAAGTGACCAATCGTTTGGGACATTAAAGTGTCCGGAAAGTTTGTCCGAAGTGACTTCTTTCAAACAAAAGGTACTAAGCTACCAGTTTTACGACTCCAAGTAGTCAGACATTTTATAAGATTTTAATCAATCTTTAAATTGCTGAGGGGCTTCGAGCCTCCAAAATTGTGCTCCTAAGTTTTTCTTTGCGCCTAACCATCTTCGAGTATAGTTCGAAGTTGCTTACGCCCAAAGAGGGGCTGGGAAGTAGGGATACAATTTTAAAAATCAATATTTATTATTCGAACAAATTACAATTACATCACGAAAAATCAGTGTCTATGCCGAGAAGGAATCGAAGACCTCTTTGATCTCTAGAGTTACCACTAAACTCGGAATGACTAGTTCCAGATCCGAGAGTTCTAACAACCTTGCGTTTAACTCTTCTACCTCCCTTCGAAGCTCTAAAATCTATTTGTTCTTGTTGAAGTTCAGCCCAAGTTCGAAGTTGTTCGGGGCTCCTTTCCCAGCTTTGAAGTTCTTCAGGTTTTTTCCCTTGATCTTCAGCAATACCTTCGTCCTCGGACCACGCAATGTCTTCAGAAGATGAAGTTTCCAAGTTAACCTCATTTTCTTCCTCTTTAATATAAGATAATATATCTTTACATATTTTGGGTGCAATTTCACTTGAGCTATCTCGAGGAATCAAAAATCGAGGTCGTTTATGAAGTTTTAAAAGATCGAAGGTAGCCCATAGCAGGCGGAGTTCTTCGGTAACATTTAACACTTCGACATCATCCATACGGGGTTGAGAAGCCTAAAAACATGATAAGTAAATTTTCATTCATAATGTATGAAAGCATGATTTTTACATAGTCAGGACCCTAAAACAAAGCTAGACCTGTGGGTTCGGCGGAGGCTGGCTGCTCGAGGCTTGAGACCGAGCTTGGTTCTGGTGATGCCCTTCATCGATCCAAGCCTTGATCGCAGTGCGACCTTCGGCTCTCTATGAAGCTTGGAAGGCTTGCCAAGCTGCGGCCACGTCTTCAGAAGGATTATGAAGTTGGTTCTCATCGAAGGTAATGGGAGCCGCCCCCGAGTCTGGCGTTATCGATAGCCCTAGATATTCATAGTAGCAAAGTACTCCGAGAGCAGCCACTTGGCCGGAGATTTCTCCATACCGAATGCCCGTTATCTTCATCATCTTCGCAGCTCCTTGGATCATCTTTAATCATCACAGCAGGGGGACGTTGTCACTCGAAGGTAGTGTCCAATGGGTACCGAAGTCTTCGAGAACACCTAAGAGATTGTTCATGACCTCCGCAGCTACCTTTTCAGACTTCACCTTATCTTCGATCAAAGCATCCCTTGCTGAAGTCATTTCATCTACCACGGCGGAGAGCCTAGCTGGCTCCGTAGCCAAAGAACTCTTCTGGCTAAGCAAGTTGCTAGCTTCCTCCATAGCCTTAGCCTTTTCTTCTTGGAGCTTAACTAGCTCAGCCCCCGCCGTAGCGTGCTCCGCCCGCATTTTTTCTACTTCGGCTCGAAGCACAATTTGTTCGGCTTCGAGCTTTTTATTCGCAGCCTCCAGGTTTTGCCTAGCCCTCCTCTCCGCCGAAACCATTTCATCCAAGCGGGAAACTCAAACTTCGGAGACGTTAAGACTCCTCTGAAGAGCAGTAACCTTCTCCTGAAGACGAAGGCCTCCGCGCTCGTTCGAGACAGCTGCAGCTCAAGCCAAAACTATTTGCTGCGAAGAAAAAAACAAGGTGAGAAATTATTTGTAAGTTGAAATTAATCTTGTTTTGCAGATACTTCATACCTGGTACGTTGCCCGTTCCAAGGCGGCATTGATCTCCGAGCCCTCAACTTCGCTCAGGATGGCCACTAGGTCCGTCGCCCCAACTTCGCGGTTAGCTCGATCCAAAGGCTCGAGCAGGGTCCGAAGTCCGGTCCTTCGCTCCAAGAAAGGAGCTAGGAGGGGGAGCATAGACAGGGCCCTCTGATCATCTTCGTTCGGCGAGGGGTGGGAGCGCTATGCTGCGTCTTCAGAGATCTCGGTAGATTGGCCCCCCTCCGTAGATTGACCTTCGTCTGTTGATTCAAACGGAGTTAATCCTGAATTCGGAGCAGGAAAGGGGTCCATTTTGCCTTTACCTTTTCTAGGCCCCATCTGCACAACTTCTGGAATTGGCCCCGGCGATGTTGAGGCCCCCGGAGCCATATCATTGGGAGGAGCAACTTCCATAGGAGCGGGCCCTGCCAAGACAAAGGTATTATATATTGCATAATTTTGCAGGGAAAAGGAACAAAGGGTTCATGCGAAGTTTACCTCCGAAGTCCTGTCGGCGGGTGAGTACGGGGCTGCTCGGTGGGTCAAAGGCTAGCTCAAAGTCTTCATCCGATTCGAATCCTAGAACCGAAGGGTTGGCTGTTGAAGTCTCTCTTGGAGCTACAGCCATCGCTTCGTCCGGAATCGAAGTGGGCTCAGCAGCAACTTCGACTCTGCCTTCAGTCATAGGGGCCTCTTCACGCGACAAGTCTGGCTGGACAGCCGAAGTCCCAGCTTGTCCGGAGCTACTCGGAACATCTGGCGCGTTTGCGGCATCGCCAGTGTTTGCATCCGCCCGGGTTCCATCCTCGTCGATTAGGTCAATGAGGATTCTTCCCTCGTCCTCAGAGGAATCGGTGACCAAAGCCACCGAACTTGAAGGCGCCACTTTCTTTGGATTTCGGGCTACCTTTTTTGCCGGAGTGATAATAGGAGCTGAACTTCTGGCTTCCGCCTTCCTTTTCTTCAGCCCTTGCTCCGAAGGTACCCAGTCTAGAAGAGAAGGGGGAGGAACTCTGAGTACACCCCATACTTGGTTGAGCCGCTCCCATTTACCTACTAGCTTCATTCTCCACTCCTTCTCAGTCGGAGTGGGGACTCCCAGAATCTTCTCCGAAGCTCGAACAATTTGCCCCGAAGTCATGGGGGCTTGAGAAGCTGAAAGATAAGTTGGTGCTAGTCATTTCATCAAACACATACATATAAAACATGTTGTTTTCGAAGCTACCTGCAGGGCTTGAGTTCGAAGAGAGTTTTCAGAGTACACCTTCCGGATCCTCTTCGAAGGTGATAGGCCAGTTGGCCATCAGAGGGGGAATTTGGAGTCCGATGAACTCCTCTGCTATGTCCCACATGCTCATGCGGTGACTGATCCTTTGAAGCAAGCTGAGGCGAGCTTCGAGCTGGCCGGGATCTGGGTGAACTTGGGCTTCCCTTTGAAAGTTTATGTCCTACAGAGGTCCGGCAAGACGACTACCTGCCCCAACTTCGGCGTAGAACCACCGGAGGATCCAATCTGTGTACCATCTAGCATTGATGGCCTTTGCTGGAAAGCTTAGCTGAAATTCGTCCCGAAGTCGGAAGTTGATGCTGCCGAAGGCTACCACGATCTTCTCTCCTCCGGAGCCTAGGTAAGTCTTTGGTTGGCATGATGCTCTGTGCAGTGCAGCGAAAATCTCCGCTCTACCTTCGCAGCCCTCAGCTCTCAGAACCCATTCGAAGTTGGACAAGTGGGCTATTGCGTTCGGAGATAATTGGGGAAGAGTAACGTGAAATAAATACAGTACCTCCGATAGGAAGTCGACTGCCGGAAGTCCTAATCCTACTTCAAAGAAAGCTTCGAAAACTACAATTTCTCCAGGCCTCGGTGAAGGGATGGCCTCCATTCCAGGTTTCTGGATTATAACCTCCGAGCTAATTTTCCCCTCCACTGCTGCTACGATAGACTCCCTTTTGCAGGTAGATGGCACCAGCTGGTACGACTGGTCCGAATACTTCGAGGATGTAGGGACGAGATCATGAGGACCGACATTTTGGGGATTCCTTGCTGGCGCCGCCACTGGTGTTGCTACTGCTGCCGTCGGAGCCACCGCAACTGAAGGCGCTGCCACTCCGGCTGCTGCTGCCACGACCGCAGCCTGCTGTCGGGCTAGGGCCGAAGCCGCCCCAGGGACCTTGAAGCTTGTCTTCACCATGGAGTCGCACTGATTTCTAAAGAAGAAGTTTGGAGGCTAGGGCTTGTTTGCACAAAAGCGGTGAGAAGGGTATTCGAGAAGGGTCTGGGTCCTCTATTTATAGCCCAGGCCCACAATTTTTTACCGTTTGCGTTTGCCGTTTCACATTCTTAACCGTTACCCCTTGCGAAGTTAACGCATCGCGTAACTTCCGCTCGAAGGAAAAAGCCAACGGCTATTTCTTCTAAGTCTAAAAAAGCTTTCGGGCTCCTTAAGTTAATTCCAAGATAGTTCGAATGTAACTTTTTTAGAAGTCAATTCGAAGTTTTGAATCTTCGCATATTTCAAGGGTTGATTAAATTCGTTAACCCCTATGCATGATTATTTTTCTTGCGTATACTGCTCTCCTAACGTTACAGATCTAGCGGAGAAGCGTATTCGAGGGGCTACTTTTGGGGGAAAATACTCCATCTTCAGGGTTATTGCTGTAACAAGACCAAAGTAGGTGATTTAATCAAAGGTTTCCAGCATCTAACTCCGGAAGTATATTGGATCAAGTTCAAAGGATGGAGGCGAACTTTAGTTCGGAGTATATCTTCGAACATTGACTCTTCCGAGAGCTTCTTCGCCAGCTAGGATGGAAGACTTATCTTCTTTCTCATTAGATTAGTCTTTTACCGTTTTAGCCCTATTAAGGGTACCTAATAGTTTCCACTATGTCGGATGTAACAGAGGGGTAAAAGGGTCTTTTTCTTAATATTTGGGCCTATAAATACCCCCCGTTTTACCCTGTAATGAGGATCAAATACCAAGTTATTCAATACACATCTTCGAACTCTTTTGAGCTACTATCCACTTCGGAGGCTTGAAATAGTTTACTTCGCAAATGCTTCGTTTGTCAGTTTCTAACCACTTGAAACCTGTTAGCGTAATCTTTTACGCCAACAACGTTTAAACCCCAGGATTGCAGCGTGCATGCATGGCATACCTCGTCGGAAAATTTGAAAACCCCCCCTTCGGCTTTCCATGTATTCACCGGCCATTTACGCCCCTGGCTCCCTTATTTAAGCCCTCGACCACCACCGTGTTCGATCCTCACGCCCATTTTCACCCAGCCCGAATGAAACACCCGGACTCCACTTTTTAACGCCACACCGCCACCTGCACTCCAGCCGCCGCTCACCATCGCTAGAGCCCTCCTCCATCCTCGACGACCGCACCATCGTGACCGCCTTCGCCGCCCCCGCTCATCGCTGGCCGCAACTCGATGACCTCAGACCCCCGTAGAGGTACCATCATGTTCCCCTCACTATCCCGCTTCCATTTCTAGGCCTGGATAGGACCGCCGTCGCTCGCCGTGGCCGCTAGCCCGTCGCCGTCACCAGAGAAGATGACTGGCACGGGTAAAGTACTCGTGCCGTGTCGGATTCGTCCGCGACCGCGCGATCACGATCCGATGGTCGGGATTAAACCGATTGCTCGGTTTAATCTGGCCATCAGATATCGGTGAAGCGGTACGCTTTAATCTGGATCATACATTGGTATTGAAAACCCGTATTAAATCTAGGCCATCTATCGCGTACCGTTTCAATCTTTTAATCTTAGCTGTGGGTTTTCACTTAAACTACCTGCCTCGCCCTCGTGCGTCCGATCACGATCCAACGGTGATCCGCGATCCGGCTCACGCGCACAGTGCACGGGTTCACGGTGGGTTCGGCTCACCATGGACCAGTGACTGTTTTCAGTTTAAAATAAATTCCAGAAATTGTTTTTAACTTCAAAAATTCATATCTTGCTTATTTTAGCTCCAAATTTGACCATTTCAATTTTAGAAAATTTATATTTTTATTCTCTTCATGTTTATGCAATAAAAATAGTAGGTTTATTCAGAACTTTTTCATTAATTACTAATAGGAATTTTAAAGTACATTATGTTACATTTTTATTTCCTTTTAGAAAATTCTTAAATCCATCAAAATTTACCTTAAAAATTTAGATAATGATTTCAGAAGGTTAATAACTTGATTTCCCTTAATTTAACCCAATCAAAACCTATATGTTTATTGTGTGGTTTTGAATTGTTTAATTGAATGAAATGCTTATTTCATTCGTATAGAGAAGACTACGACGCCGTCGAGGAACCGGAGTATTACCTTGAGGTCCCTCCATCACCCTTCGTTGAGCAAGGCAAGTCACCAAACTAATTTTTGAGCATATTGAACCTAGTTTTCTTAAACTATTGCTAAAACACATAGGTTATACATGCATTAATCAAATTGAAAGCCTTACATTATATTATTTAGATCCCTGACCTTGAAGTGCAAACCCAAGCCATGCTATTGAGCCTAAATTCCTTGTCACCATATTATTAGTACTATTATATAGTGTCCAATGTATTAACACAACCGCTATAGGCTAAAAACGTGTCGTAGAAACTTGGATTCTATTATATGATCCCCGTTATTCTCTCATCCCTAGAATTCTATTGGTTATGGAGTTTTGGTTAAGTGTGTAAGAATGGTGGTTTATGGGTGCAAGCTAGGGCATTGGTCGGTAGCACCCGGGGCACTATAAGGACCGGTCTGTGGGATCCATTGCAATATACTTCCGTACTAACCACAAGTCTAGTGGGTAAGTCCTAACTAAGGTATGGAGTGTTCCAACTCGAGACAACACTTGGAGATGTGTCAAGCAGCACCTGCGGGTGGCTTGTATCGACGTGGCGCAAAAGGTGGTGCGACGTTAGCCCGGAGTGGCCGAGCGCGCCGGCGAAACCTTGAGCGGGTGTTATCGGATTGGAGCATTTCATGCTGAGGTTTTGGCATGAGTTCCCGTGGTATGGGTCATCTCGTTGTACTTTGGTGTGTGGGATGAGTGCGTGCCTTGTGGGTACAGTAGTACACCTATGATCAGAGTTTAAATGTTTTCGAAAAGCCGAGCCCACGGTCAAGGGCGGGTTGTGTGACTACTCGCAGTTAGTTTACATTTATGAGTGTTGCATGATGACTTGGCATGTAAGGACTGTTGAGCGAGGAGGGAAAACATACTCCTCGAGTTAGATGATATTACATTGCTCATGTTTATCATTCTGTATAATTAAATTTGACTACACTAAATGCTGCAACTGAAAAACGTACTTCTCCACACTTTAAACCATTATAATTCCTTTGTTATTAACCTGTATTATTATTGCATTCTCGGTGGCTTGTTGAGTACGTTTGTACTCATACCTGTTGGACAAACACTTCAAAGATGGCGTACTACAAGGAGGATGGTCTGGAGTAGCGACCTAGTCAAGAAAACGATCCCGAAGAAGATGTTCGTCATGTAGTCCTATTTTCTTAAGTTTCTTTTAAATTTTACACTTATGTAATAATGTGGTCTGTGAACCATGGATGATTGACCGTATGTCCGTTGTCGGATGATGGACAACTTGTTATTATTTTTTTCTGAGGAAATTCAATAAAGTTCTGATTTGGTAAAATCGGGCTGTTATAGATTGCCATCAAGATGATCACCGGGGTTGTTTCGGAGGACGAGCACTCTGATGACGCAGAATCTAGTGCGCATCACCGAGAGTGCCAAAGGAGAAACACCACCAGACATGATCATCCTGCAAGAGAGCGCGAGGGAGCAGGAGTCTCCCACCAGGATGAACCATCCGCGTACATCGTGGCCTTCCAAGGCCATGACATGTACCGAACGCCTACCGCGAATTTGGTCGCATTGAGAGAGAATTGACAATGCTCCTTGACACACCTGAACTCCAAAGGGCCTAGGCCATGACCCAGGCCACAACCACTCAAATAACTAAGCCGACGCCTTCTCAATGACCTCGTTCGCCAACACCGAGCTCGCATTCCTGACATCCCAGACGGTCGGAACACAATCATCGAAGCAAGCATAGAGGAAGCTCGTAGGCAGGTGATGCTCTTCTGATCATCAACGATCGAATTGATGCCCACAACATCATCATCCGGCATCGACAAGGGCAATAACACTGGGAGTTACATCGCTGCGATCAATGATCGCGATCATGGAGCTCCGAATTAAGACTATCGTGACCACAATGTCTTTCGACACGACAACTTCCTCGCCTTCTCCAAGTGGATACGACACATTGAGTGGCCCCACAACTTCAGCCCGAAAGGGGTCACACCATATGACGGTAAAACCAATTCGTCCCAATGGTTGCGATCATACTATACTGCAATTCATTCAGCCGGAGGAGACCAGGACGTCATGGTCAATTATCTTCCTATCATGTTGTCCACGTCTGTCGTCAATTGGCTGGACTCGCTCCCAGAGAACTCCATCAACTCCTGGGATGAGTTATATGAGATCTTCATCGCCAACTATCATATCGGGGAACTTGGAAAAGGCATGTCTCCTAGCATGACCTACGTCAAATTCACCAAAGAGAAGGAGAATCCCTGATGGAGTACATATGTCAGTTCTCCGAGAAGCGCAATGCCATCACCATCATCTTTGACGCCAACATAATAACCACCTTTCAAGAAGGCTTGCGGAAGCAATCGGAACTATTTCACCACCTGGTGATGTATGGGTCAAACAATCTCGGCCATATGATCACCATTGCTGAACAATTCGCCAGCGCTGAAGACGCCGAACGGGAACAAATGTTTCAGAGTTCGTGAAACTTTAAAAAGGACAACAACAAGAAGAAAGGGCATTGTCGATCGCCCAAGCCATGCCAAACGTCAACGCCACGCCGATCACCCACCTTCAGGGACCACAAAAACCTTGAGCGTCCTCGTCTCAATGACAACAAGAGAAAAGGGAAAAAAGTCATGATCGTTGACCAGAATGCCCGGCCGCTAGGCCGAGACGATTTGGCATTGCAAGAACTGTTGGATAAGCCATGCATTGTCCATCCTAACAGCAATCATACTACTTGACGTTGCTCTAAGTTGTAGAACCAAATTCTGAAAGAAGCAAGAGGAACTCACCGACTAGACAAACGTCGGTGGGACAGTGGGGAGAGAAAGCCCGACAATGATAAACGAAAGGGTGACACTCCCTCGGTGGGGGAATGATTTCTAGGAACCCATGAGAATGGTCTCCATGATATTGGTGGGAGCCATAGCCTCGAAGTCCAAATGCCAACAGAAGTTGATGGCCTACCGTGTAAATGCTATTAGTACCGAGGCGATCCCAATCACCTTTGATCACCAAGACTAGTTGACGGACGTCCCCAAGACTTGGCACTTCCCATTGGTCATTGACCCTGTCATCCTTAAGGTCTGTCTTAAAAGGGTGTTGGTTGACAGTGGAAGTGGCCTCGACGTCCTATTCGAAGGGACATTAATGGTACTCGGCATCGACCACTCAGCGCTCTAGAAGATGGACACTCCCGTGTACGGGATCGTTGAAGGTTATGCCCAAGCAAATTCAATGGATCAGAAGTTCCGATAGGAAGTATCGGAAGTTCTGGTTAATTTCTGGTCTCAATACAGAGTGCAATTGTTGCTTCAAAAGTTCCGATATGGTATCGGAAGTTCCAACGAGCCAGATGTTCCGATTTGTAATCGGGGAATTTTTGTACTGATCGGAAGTTCCGATATGGTATCGGAAGTTCTGAGGTGGGTGATAACAAATTGGATCTGTTGTGTGTTGTACTGTATCAGGAGACTTAAAATACCCTATCAGAAGTTCCAATCCAGGATCGGAAGTTCCTACGTGGGCAAACAGATTGGATCTATTACGGTTTCGTGATGAGCGTGACCCAGAGGCTCACAACTCTATATAAAGGAAGGAGGAGGACGTCTTTGGGTAAGCAATAAGCCAAGATTAGACCTAGCCACCCAAGAGTTCCCTCCTTCCCTTCTTGATCTCAAACGTTGAGGTCAAGGTTCCCCGTCTCTCAAGTGTAGTGCTAGCACTCTGCCATGGGAGGTATTCCATCCCTATACGTGTGAACTCCGTGGAGGTGTTGCTCCCACAGTGACACTCATGAACGTATACATGAGAATGACTATGTCATCTTCATCGATCGGATCGGCGAAGGACGGAAAGGAAAAAGCGAGGAGAGGCTTGACGCACTGCTCCAACATCTTCTTTTGCTACACCTAGCACGTCACATGCTAGAAGGTACCGATATATGATCTCACACGCGCATGAGCCTAGGGCCATAGGGCGGAAATTTTTAATTTGCCAGCTAGCGTAGAACCCCTATTTCCCAACAATGGTATTAGAGCCTACGTGAATAATGTTCGATCTGGAATCCTCATGTATGAAGATACATAGTGCAAAAATAGATTAGATATATTTATGTCTGCGGCAGATCAGAAGTTCCAATATGATCGAAAGTTCCGATGGTGGATCGGAAGTACCGATACTGATTGGATGTTCAGATAACGAATAATGATTCGATGTAGAAGGCAATTGTTGCGATGTAGGATTCTGATATTAATTGTAAGTCCCGAGAGATCGGATGTTCTAATGCCGGATCAGAAGTTCCAACCCGCGTGATTTTGAAAACCGAGCTTGATGACCCGGGTTTTTTAGATCCAATAATCCAGTCATTTGTAGATTTCTCACCTAACTTTGTTTTGCACAAAATGTCATGGCTGGCATGGCCTTGGTTAAATGTGATGTATGAGATGCATGCAATGAATGTAAATTAAATATGGCATGCATGTCTTGGTTATTTGAAGCCCAAGGTTGATGTAAAATTCATTATGGCTTGCATGTCGTTTCTGCGGTGCTTCATCCCATGTAATTAGTATAGCCTATGTGAGATGGACTAGTACTCTTCATGGAGACCAGGAGCACACACTCGATGACGGGAGCCATGGAGATGTAGTTCGCTGTATGAAGAAGGCCATGCTATGTCAAAGTTAATATGATTGCTTGTGATGCTTTCTTATGTTCCTGTTATTCCATTCTTGCACGTTACGATGCTATAGTAGTTTTCCCTCAGAAAATTAAGTGTTGATGCTCTTCCCAATAGCTGCACCCACCAAGGTTCGTGCTCTTCGATAATGGGTCTGCAAAAGCAGAGTGCTATCTTTTATCTCAGCCAATTGGGGCGAAAGTTGGACTTCTGAACGCATAGTGTTGGTTCACTTGACGAGGCTATCAAAATGGTTTTGGGCTGAGGAGCCATGCTGAAGAGCGTGGGCCTCATGGATCCAGATGTGATGAGTGATTGTCAAAAGAAGTCAAAGAGGACTAAAGAGGAGAGAAGACATGTTGTGTCTGGGCCGCATGTGACTCAGGTACACGGGCAGCAAGCGACTGTCGCGTAGAGGGGCCGCTAAGTCGGACTGGCCCAATCCGGGTACATGGGCTAGGAGCGGTAGAGGATCCATTAGGTTGTTGACCAAGATTGACTCAGGTACACGGGCGGCGAGAGATTGCCGGGCTGAGGGAGCTGCGGAATCGGGCCGGCCCAATCCGGGTACCTGGTGCAATGTCGGTGGATGCTTTGTCCGTTTCGGCGAAAAACTGACGACCGCTGATCTCGGATCTGACCATTCTGAGGCGAAGCTGTAGCTGCTACGAAAGATCCGCATCAGTACAAGTTATCTTTATTTAGGTTTTTACTATTTTGCCTTTAGGCCCACAGTTTGTCAGTCGAGTCTATAAAAAATCCTAAGGGCATTTCGGTTTTTTCCATTTTTTATTCAGCGTCTGTAAAAACCATAGGGGTATTTTTGAATTTTTCCCATTTATTGGGCTGCCTATAAATAGGCCCCAATACCCTAGGGTTAGGGTTACCCTTTTCCTGAAATCACTTTACTAATTCCATGATTTGGGTCAATTTTTCCTGTGGTCTTCAGTCGCCGCCGATGTTCTTCGCTCTTTGAAAAATCCGTCATCGCTGTGTTTCTATTTCTCCCTCCGCCGTGTTTTTTTCTTCTCATCGGCAGCATGCGACAGCAAGTAGCACGCAACAGGATCGATAGCTTTGCAGCATACAATGCCTAGCCGCATCTAGCTGCAAACTAGCTAGCGCAGGCTAGCATTCTAGCCGCCAGGCCAGTAGGCGTGCTGCCTGCAGCACTTGCGTGTGGCATGGGAGAAGCTGCAGCTGGCGTGAAGAAAAATAGGCACACGGCAGCTGGATTCACCGCATCGGCACGGTGAAGAGAACCGAAAAGCTTCAGTTGGATTAGCATGAGCACGGACTCCAACGAAAGATGCAGCCGACAGGATGAACTGAACAAGGCGCACGCAAATCAAGGTACATGTTCACTGTAGAAATTATTTTCATGATTAAAATGCAAGCTTAGTCCGTGATAAATTTTTCTGCACATCATTACTGTTGCTGCACGTTTCTTTTGGTATATTTCCTAATCTTGCATAGGGAAACATGCCTAATCATGTGCTTAACTTGTTGTCTAGATTAGTACTTCACGTTGATGTTGCTAAATTACTTTTGAGCAATATAAAGTTGATTTCAAATTATCTGGATTCCAGTTTTTAGTTTCCTGTTTTGCGTGCATTTAGTACTATTTCAGTATCTTCCGCAATATCTAATTTCTGGTGATGGTGTACTGCTAAGAAGTGCTTTCATGGATATATCTCACTATATAGATGCACCTCATCTGCTATTTTGAATGAATAGATGATATTGAATCTGTTGTTTTAATCTGTGTGTTGTTTTTATTTCTTTTGGAACATGACTGTTTATCATCTTCATGTTTGTTGGTGTGATTAAATGTCTATGAGTTAATTAATCTGTTAATCTGCCTTTAAGCACTGTGTTGGTGTCGTTTTGTTTAGGACACCGGTCATTTTTAGGCTAGATCATTTTAGGTGCGTTGGGTGTTGGGAGCTGGCGATTGATTCGAAAGAATTTTTTAGGCGCCCATTCACCCCCCTCTGGTCGCTACTTTCGGTCCTACAGGTGGTATCAGAGCCTGGTTAGGGTTTTTCCATATCTTGACCGGTTCTAAACCCAGGTAGTGATCATGGCTTCTCCTAGAATGGTCCCGTCCTTGGAAGCTTATGGCTATAATTATTGGAAGACTCACATGCGAGCCTATCTCATGAGCCAAAGCTCGTACATTTGGGACATTTGTGTTCACGCTACTTTCACCATATTGCCAGTTGCAGAGCGTAATTCTCCTGATATTATCGCCCAGCATCTGAACTACAACAAAGCGGTGAACATTTTGTTTTCTGGTTTAGGTCCCACTGAATTTGAGCGTGTGAGCCATCTCACCACTGCTAGAGAGATCTGGGCTACCCTCTAGACACACCATGAGGGAACAACCCAGGTCAAGGCTCGGCTCTATAAGACCTACCGGCGTGAATATGAAAATTTCACACAGAAGCCGGGTGAATCTGTTGAAGCTTTGTTTGGTCGTTTTAAATCGATCATCAACAAGATTCGGGCCAACAAGGACGAGGGAGTTCAGTTGGTCTCAGATCATGAGCAGGCGCTCAAGGTTCTCCATACCTTGGACCCTAAGATCTGGGAGATCAAGGTATCCTCTATCATTGAGAGCACATCTTATGATACCTTGACTATTTCTGAGTTGTTCAGCAAGTTGAAGGCCACTGAGGTTGATACCCAGTTGAGATCAAATCTCACTGGCTCTGGATCAAAAACCCTGGCCCTTGCTACACCTTCTACTGACCCCTCTTCTATGAGCTGTGCTGGTTTCTCCTTGATGTCTATCACTGAGACCTGTGTCTGTTTAACAACCAGGTGCGTCATGTCTATGATAAGCAAATGTTCAAAAGACACAGCACAAAATCCGGATGCTTTGAGTGTGGTGATCCAGGTCACTTCATCGCCGACTGCCCCAAGTGCAATGGTCATAAGAAGGGTACCGGTGGTGGCTTCTACGACTCCGGCAAGCACGACAGCTCCTCCGTCACAAAGGGCAAGCCAAAGACCAGATTCTTTAGAAAGGCCCTGAAGGACTACCGGCGTGAGAACAAGAAGCGTGACAAGGCCTTCTTCGCTGAGATGGAGAAGAGCTACTCCAAGCGATCTTCGTCTTCTTCCTCTTCATGAAGCTCAAGCGATGAGGAGATCGTGATCAGGAAGGGGAAGGACAAGGATGATCCGGCGGGCCTCTGCTTCATGGCCTTCGGGGACAGGCCAAAGAGCCACTCACATCAACGTCGAAGATCCCGCAAGAGCTTCTGCTCAATGGCTCTTAGGGATAAGGAAGAGAAGGGCTCCTCCGACGACTCCGACAATGAAAAGGTATCTTCTTATGAACATGAAATCATTTATTTACTTGAAGAGAATTGTCAGGAGTTGAGATATCGGGAAAAACTTCTTAGAGGGGCTAAGAAGAGGATAGATGAACTTGAGAGTGAGCTTGCCATGGCCAACAACAGAATTGAGAGTCTATCTTCTTCCCCTTGCTTGGGTGATAGCAGTGAGTGCCCAAAGTGTGAGGTGTTGCTGTGTGACCTAACGACTCTGAAGTCTAGGTAAACAAAAAGGGTTGATGAGAGGGACGCTCTGGCCACTGAGCTTGACAGCGCTCAACTGGAGCTAAAAATTGCTCATGCCACTGTCGTCGTGCCCTATGTTGATTGCCCATCCCATCTAGCTAGTTTAGCTAAGTTGAAAGCCAAGGGTGATGAGCATTTGGGTGATTTGGAGAGAGTTAGAGCTGAGTTGGAGTAGACTAGGCTAGATCTTGAGACACTGTCAGTTCCACCCACTGTCTGTGAGAACTGCCTGTCTCTTAGATTGGAGTTGATCAAGCTGAAAGCCGAGAAGTCTGTCCAAGTTGATCTAGAGTGTGAGACCTACTTGTCTCAGGTGGAGGTACTAGCTTCCTTGAGAGAGGAGCTAGCTGATGTTCAGAATGAGAATTTTTACCTCCGTCAGATCCTGAGTTGGGTGAGTGCCAGAGAGCCACAGCTCGGCATGATGATCCAACAGTTTAAGAGGCAGGATGGGTTTGGGGTACGCTACACCTACACCAAGGCTGATTTTGAGAGTGCTATTAGCCGGGCAATGGAGTGGAGTAAAATGACTCCTGAACAGAGATACCCCAAGACTCACTCCACTGAGTCTTTCCAAGCTAGTCAGCCCAAGGATGGAGTGTTCCAAGAACAGCCTAAAGCTCCACCCAAGAAGCCCATATGGGTTTTAAAGCCCAAACACCTCCACACTTCTCTAGACTCTCTACCTGGACCCTCTCACACCGAGGAGTCTACACCCAACACCACTAAGCCCAAGAATCCCAAGCCTCAACCACATCCCAAGAAGCCCACCTATCACTGTGAGTACTGTCAGAGAGACGGGTATCTTGAGGAGTTTTGCTTCAAGAGGAAGCGGGTTGAGAGAGAAGAGAGAGCTCGTGGAGGGCAGGAGCAGTTCTACCAGCAGGGTGGTAGACTGAGAGTTCCTCGACGGGGGAGAGGCTATAGGCTAGGCCGCGTCATGTAGGTGGTGGCAGAGGAGACGACTTTCATGCTCGTGCTCCGGAGGGTGGTGTTCACTCCGACAGAGCTCCAGGTCGTTTTGGATACAACTCTGGACCTCATGGCTCAGACTTTAGGTAGAACCGAGTACCGCGCTTTGAGCCGCGTTTTGTTCCAGACTCTTATGATGCTTTCTTCTTTCCGTCTTTTGAGCAGATGGCTCAACACTGGTCTAGTTCTTTTGCTAAACCTGGTGCCGAACCATTTGCTCCCCCTCACGACCACTGATTGTGCAGGATCGGGGACTGGAGGACGTATGGATCATGGACTGAGGATGCTCTCGTCATATGACGGGACTTCGCAGATGGTTCTCCAGTCTGTTTTCCCCGAGCTCCAAGGAATACATCACATTCGGGAACAGTGGTCAAGGGAAGGTACACGACATTGGCTCAATTTTCATTTCAGACCATTTCTCTTTGAAGAATGTTTCTTTGGTTGGAAATTTGAACTTCAATTTGATTTTTATTTCGCAACTTCTTGAGGATGGTTTGGAGGTTCGTTTTAAGAAGGGAAGTTCTTCTGTGGTTGATTCTAGAGGGTCTTTGATTTGCCAGATCTTACCCTTTGGTAAGGTTTTTCGGATTGACTTCTCTAGTTCTTTTGGCCCTTCTCACTATTTGATTGCTGGATCCTCCTCTTAGCTCTAGAAGTGGCATGGGAGGTTAGGCCATTTGAGTTTTGATCTGCTAGTCAGATTGAGCTCTATGGACCTCATCCGAGGATTGCCCAAACTTAAGATGGAGAAGGATTTAGTTTGCCATTCCTGTCGTGACGGGAAAATGATTGCCGCCTCTCACTCACTTGTGACTCAGGTGATGACTTCGTAACCAGGAGAGATGTTACACATGGACACTGTTGGTCCAGCTTGGGTATGCTCAGTCGGTGGGAAGTCGTACGCGCTTGTGATTGTTGACGAATTTTTTTATTTTCGTGGGTTTTCTTTTTGGAGTCTAAGGATGAGACTTTTCATTTTCTTCATGACCTGATTTTGAAGCTGAAGAATGGGAACAATGGTCGGATGCGAGCAATTCGCTCTGACAACGGCTCTGAGTTCAAGAACTCTCAGTTTGTCAACTTCTGTAGTGATCAGGGTCTTGATCATCAGTTTTCTGCTCCTTACACTCCCCCACATAATGACATTGTGGAACGAAAGAACCGCATGCTAGTCGAGATGGCCAGGATGATGCTCGATGAGCACAGGACTCCTAGGTGCTTTTGGGCTGAAGCCATGAACACGACTTGCTATCTGGCCAACCGCATTTTCCTTAGAGCTTACTTAGGTAAGACTTCATATCAGTTGCGGTTTGGCAGACAGCCTAAAGTGAGCCACTTGCGAGCGTTTGGATGCAGGTGCTTTGTGCTCAAGAAGGGAGGGCATTTAAACAAGTTTGAGTCTCGTTGCTGGGATGGAGTTTTTCTTGGTTATGCTTTGAATTCTCGAGGCTTCCATGTTTGGAACCTCGACTCCCAGCCGCTTATCGAGACTTGCAAGGTTTCCTTTGATGAGTCCTTGCCTTCTTTTGAGCTTTCTGGAGATGATGAGCTCAGAGAGTCCATCTTCGAGGAAGATGATGACGCTCCAGTTGTTGATGAGGGTGGGCCTACTGCACAGCCTGCAGAACCCACACCTTTTGAGACTTCGACTGAGGACGAGGGCGGACCTCTGATCACTTCTTCCACTTCGATCGAGCCCCCTCAGTCGAGTCCAGAGGTGCCAGCTGTTGACTCCGGTGAGGTGACTTCAGATCACCAAGGATCCCGAGCAGTTCAGCGTGATCACCCCTCAGAGCTCATCATCGGTGATCTTTTTGAGAGAACTTTGCACTCTTCTGTTGACTCTCTTGCTGTGTTTGCTGAATGTGCTTTTGTTGCATCTTTTGAGCCCAGAGACGTTTCTCATGCTCTTTCTGATTCAAATTGGATTAATGCCATGCAAGAAGAGCTTGAGAATTTTGTCCGCAATCGGGTTTGGACACTGGTTGAGCTGCCACCCGGATGCAACCCCATAGGCACCAAGTGGGTGTTCAAGAACAAGCAAGGTGAAGATGGGGTTGTGGTGCGCAACAAAGCTCGACTAGTTGCCCAAGGTTTTTGCGAGAAAGAGGGTATTGACTTTGAAGAGACTTTCGCCCTAGTTGCCCGTCTAGAGTCCATCCGCATTCTTTTAGCTTTTTCCGCTTCGAAGGGCTTTAAGCTTTTTCAAATGGATGTCAAGAGTGCTTTTCTGAACGGGTACATAGAGGAGAAAGTCTATGTTAGGCAGCCCCCCGGTTTTGAAAACCCTATGTTTCCTCGACATGTTTTTAAGCTGCAAAAAGCTTTATATGGTCTGAAGCAAGCCCCTAGGGCTTGGTATGACCGGTTGAAGAAGTTTTTGTTGGGGATGGGCTTTGTGATGGGTTCTGTGGATAAAACTCTTTTCTTGCTCAGAGATGCCTTAGATTTCTTGGTTGCTCAAATTTACGTGGACGACATTATTTTTGGCGGTACTACTGATGTGCTTGTGTTGAAGTTTTCTGAGCAGATGCATAGTGAGTTTGAGAGGAGCCTCATGGGTGAGCTCAAGTATTCCCTAGGGCTCTAGATCAAGCAGACCAAGGATGGCATCTTCATCCACCAGAGTAAGTATATGCAGGACATGTTCAAGAAGTTCGACTTTGGTGGAGAGCTGAAGCCTCAGATGACCCCAATGGGTACATATGGGGGCCTAGACAAGGACAAGAGCGACGTCAAGGTCAATGAGAGAGAGTTTTGAGGGATGATCGATTCGCTGCTGTACTTGACGGTGACGAGGCCAGACATACAGTTTGCCGTAGGACTGTGCATGCGCTTCTAGTCTTCACCACGCACGTCTCATCAGCAGGCCGTCAAGCACATTTTTAGGTATCTTACCTATGCGCCCGGTCTAGGTCTTTATTATTCAGCATCATCATCTCTTGATTTATCTGGCTTTTCGGACACTGACTTTGGTGGGTGCCGGTTGGATCGCAAGTCGACTTCCGGTACTTGCCAGTTTCTTGGTTCTTCTCGTGTCTCTTGGTCTTCTCGAAAGCAGTCTGGAGTTGCACTTTCGACCACTGAGGCTGAGTATGTAGCTACTGCTAGCTGGTTCTCACAGTTGGTTTGGATGATTTCCACGTTGCGAGACTTTGGGTTGTTCTTTCCAACTAGAGTTCCTCTGTTTTGTGACAGCACCAGTGCGATTAGTGTAGGGAAAAACCTTTGTCTCCATTCAAAAAGTAAACACATTGATGTGCGCTTTCACTTTCTAAGGGATCAATATGAGAAAGGTGTCAATGACCTTGTTCATGTTGATACCCATCATCAGTTAGCTGACATTTTCACCAAACCCCTAGATCAGTCTACTTTTGAGCGTTTGAGAGGGGATTTGGGTGTTGTGTATCCTTTTTAGGATATTTTGAGTCAGTTTTCTTTCTTCTTTACTCTTTTCTTGAGTCTTTTTTCTGTGTTCATATCATGCATATTCACATATCACACTTTGAGCCTGCTTCTGTTATATGATTGAACAGCTTTACTTATTCTAGCTGGTACATGCTTTTGATTACTTGTCGATGATCATGTTTTACCTCAGTTCACATGATATGTCGGATATCTGTCATATGCATGGCTTTTATGCTTTAAAATTGAAAAATGATCACCATTGCTTCTGGTAACTAGCATGGTTAGCCTGAATGCTTTTGCTATCTGTTACATGCCTTGTAGCTAGTTCCTCACTTAGATGCAGATATGCAACTTGGACATATTTATGCTTTAACATGGAAATGTGCTATAAAAATGATAAAAATCAAAAATGAAGGAAAATTCCATGCCTTTTTATGCTTGAGTTGAAAAGATCAAGGTGGGTTTGCTTTGTCGCATTGCATTGTTCTGGACTGCTTACCATATCACTTTGGTATGAACTAGGACAGTGTAGTGTAGGCCAAGACCAATGTCTTAAGCTTCTGATGGTCCAGTTCTGGACTAGGCTTGACTTGGTCGGTTAGCATAAGGTTTTACATGCAAATAACCCCTGGCAAAAATGAAAAAGGAAAAAGAAAAAGCCTGAAAACTAAAAAGATAACAAGTTTGTTGAAGCACTTTGTTTTGGACAATGCTTATCTTGGTAGATATCAGTTAGCTTTTGTATCTCATGCTTTACCTTGCTTGTCAACTAGAAAATGTGGTGATGTTTTTGTTTGCGAAAATTGAAAAATGCATCCTAATGACCTTCTTTAGATATCATCTGTTGTACTGATCATGCCATGTGTCTTAGATAGTATGTCTTTTGCTATACCTGTTAGATGTTGTAATTGCAGTCAATCATATCTGAGAAGCATGCTTTCGACACTCCACCTGCACCCCAGTTGCATTCATTGCATATTTTGAGGGGGAGTTGCATTTCAGGGGGAGTTTGTGTCTCTTTAGAGTGCATTTAGTCTCGCTTGATTAGTCCAATTGTCAACAAGGGGCGAAATTTTGTGGAGAAGAGTTTAAGGGGGAATTTTGGCTTTCTCTGGGATTTGTTTCAGGGCGAGTTTTTGTCCCGTTTTGTCCTTACTCTTTGATATCCTTGTTGATAATTCTAAGATTGCACTCGTTTTGAGTCTTTACTTTTGGTTAACCATAATGACCGCTTTCTTACTTTTGTTCGGCTTTTGGTCATTAGGGTTAAACTTTTATTTTATTTTCTTCTTCTCTATTTTCTTGTATTTTGTTTTTCGTGTTTCTACATGTGCTCGCAGGTACTGAAGAGCTGATAAAGAAAAGTGTTGACAATGCACTCATCAAGGAGGAGATTGAGGAGCCATGCTGAAGAGCGTGGGCCTCATGGCTGTAGATGTGATGAGTGATTGTCAACGGAAGTCAAAGAGGACTAAAGAGGAGAGAAGACCTGCTATGTCTGGGCCGCATGTGACTCAGGTACACGGGTAGCGAGCGACTGTCGGGCAGAGGGGCTGCGAAGTCGGGCTGGCCCATTCCGAGTACATGGTCTAGGAGCAACAGAGGATCCTTTGGGTTATTGACCAGAATTGACTCAGGTACACGGGCGGAGAGCGATTGCCGGGCTGAGGGACCTGCGGAATCGGGCCGGCCAATCCGGGTACCTGGTGCAAAGTCGGTGGATGCTTTGTCAGTTTCGGCGCAAAACTGATGACCGCTGATCTCGGATCTGACCGTTCTGAGGCGAAGCCGTTGCTGCTATGAAAGCACCGCATCAAGACAAGTTATCTTTATTTAGGTTTTTACTATTTTGCCTTTAGTCCCACAGTCTATCAATCGAGTCTGTAAAAAATCCTAAGGCCATTTCGGTCTTTTCCATTTTTTATTCAGCGTCTATAAAAACCCTAGGGATATTTTTGCATTTTTCCCATTTATTGGCTGCCTATAAATACGCCGCAATACCCTAGGGTTAGGGTTACCCTTTTCCTGAAATCATTTTACTAATTCCATAATTTGGGTCAATTTTTCATGTGGTCTTCAGCCGCCGCCGATGTTCTTCGCTCTCTGAAAAATTCATCATCGCTGCATTTCTATTTCTTCCTCCGCCGTGTTTTTTTCTTCTCACAGCATGCGGCAGCAAGTAGCGCGCAGAAGGATCGATAGCTTTGCAGCATACAGTGCCTAGCCGCATCTAGCTGCAAACTAGCTAGTGCAAGCTAGCAATCTAGCCGCCAGGCCGGTAGGCATGCTGCCTGCAGCACTTGCGTGCGGCAAGGGAGAAGCTGCAGCTGGCGTGAAGAAAAATAGGCACACGACGGCTAGATTCACTGCATCGGCATGATGAAGAGAACCGAAAAGCTTCAGTTGGATTAGCATGGGCACGGACTCCAAGGAAAGATGCAGCCAACCAGATGAACTGATCAAGGCGCACACAAATCAAGGTATATGTTCACTGGAGAAATTATTTTCATGATTAAAATGCAAGATTAGTCCGTGATAAATTTTTCTGCACAATATTACTGTTGCTGCACGTTTCTTTTGGTATATTTCCTAATCTTGCATAGGGAAACATGCCTAATCATGTGCTTAACTTGTTTTCCAGATTAATACTTCACATTGATGTTGCTAAATTACTTTTGAGCAATATTGTTGGCGTAAAAGATTACGCCAACAGGTTTCTGAGGATTAGAAACTAACAAACGAAGTGTTTGCGAAGTGAACTATTCTAAGCCTCCGAAAGGATAATAACTTAGAATAGTTCGAAAGTGTGTATTGAATAACTTGTATTCGGTCCCTATTACAGGGTGAAATGGGGGGTATTTATAGGCCCAAACATTAAGGAAAAGACCTATTTACCCCTCTATTACAACCGACATAGTGGAAACTATTCGGTTTCCTTAATAGGGCTAAAATGGTAAAAGACTAATCTAATGAGAAAGAAGATAAGTCTTCCATCTTAGCTGGCAGAAAAGATCTTGAAAAGCCTTAGTTCGAAGATGTACTTCGAACCAATGCCTATCTTCGTACTTCGAACTTGGTTCCGGGTATCTTCGAAGATGATTGTCTGGGAACCTTCGAATCCGCTGTCTGCCTTTATGTTGCTTTTGCAATAATGCCGAAGATGAGATATTTTCCCCCAACAGTAGCCCCTCGAATACGCTTCTCCGTTTGACCTGTAACGTTAGGAGAGCAGTATACGGAAGGAAAAGATAACCAAACATAGGGGTTATTGGTTTTTAGTTCATCTCCGAAATGCATGAAGATATAAACTCCGAATCAGTCTTAAGGTAATTGCTTTTCGAACTATCTTAAAACCGACTCAAGAAGTTCGAAAGTCTTTTAGACTTAGAGAAAATAGCCGTTAAGTTTCTGTTTCCAACGGAAACTGTAGTAAGCGTTAATCTCGGGGAAAAGTAACGGCAAGAATGCGAAACGACATAGACTAACGGTAAAAAAGTAAGATCTAGGCTATATATAGAAGGCCTAAAACTTACCCGGTTACCTTTTCACCGTCTTCTTGCAACCAAAAACTTTTCGAGCCCTTTGAGTTCTTGAGCCCTAGCCTCCATTTTCCCCAAAGCAATCCATCGATCGCAATGGTGAAGACTAAGGGATCTGCACCTCCGTCGGCCTTGGCCCGGCAGCAGGCGACTGCAGCAGCAGCGGCAGCAATGTTGACGGCGGCACCTTCGATACCGGTGGTGACATCCATGGCGGCAGGAGGGAGAAATCCCCAAATCGTCGATGACCAAGGTCTGTGCCCGCCATCGACAAAATACTTGGATCAATCTTTTCAGTTGGGGCCTTCTACCTGCAAGAGAGAGTCACTGGCAATCGCAGTGGGAGGGAAAATTGGTAATGGAGTTATGATCCGGAAGCCAGGCAAAGAAACGATTCCATCGCCAAGACCCGGAGAAGTAGTTGTATTCGAAGCCTTCTTCGAAGCTGGCTTGGGCCTCCCTGCAGTGGACTTCCTGGTGGAGGTACTTGATCTGTTTCATGTAACCCTCCCCCAATTATCTCTGAATGCAGTAGCTAGATTAGCTATCTTCGAATGGGCTTTGAGAGCCGAAGGGTGCGAAGGAAGGGCAGAGATCTTCGCTGCATTGCATAGAGCAACTTGCCAACCAAAAACCTTCGTAGGCCCCGGAGGTGAAAAAGTAGTGGTATCCTTCGGTAGTATCAACTTTAGGCTTCGAGATGAATACGCCCTTCAGTTTCCTGCCAAGGCCATCAATGCCAGATGGTATACTGATTGGGTTTTAAGATGGTTCTATGCCGAAGTTGGGGCAAGCAGTCCTCTGGCCGGGCCCCTCAAAGAAATTCAATTCCGGAAGGAAGCTTTAGTGCAGCCCAATGAAGGCCAGCTCGAAGCCCGTCTTAATCTACTTCAAAAGATTAGCCGAAGGTTAAGCATGCGAGACTTGGCCGAAGAATTCCTCGGTCTGCAAATTTCTCCGCTGATGGCCAACTGGCCTATCGTCTTGGAGGATGATTCGGAAGGCGGTCTCCGCAAGATTAACTTGACTTCGAGCCCTGTAGGTAACTTCGAAACCAACATGCATTATACATATTTACTTTGAAGAAAGACTAACTTGAATTATTTATTATTATTTTTTTTAGCTTCTTCAGCCCCTATTACTTCAGAGCAGATTATAAGGGCTTCGGAGAAGATTTTGGGTGCCCCAACTCCGACTGAAAAAGAATGGCGAGTTAAATTGGTCGGGAGTTGTGAGAGGTTTAACAGAGTATGGGGAATGTTGGAGATGACTCCGCCCCCTCTAATGGACTGGGTGCCTTCGGAGAAAGGACCCAAGAAAAAGATAGCCGAAGTGGGGACTTCAAGCTCCGCAAAGACTCCGGTGAAGAAGGTGGCTCGGAAGCCAAAAAATCTCGCACCTTCGAATCCTGCGCCTTCGAGCCCAAGAACCTCAATCTCCGGTTCTAAAAAGATGAAGGTATACTATTAGTGAGGTTGATTGATGAAGATGCGGCTCAAAAAGATATTCACATTGAAGATACTGCAGGTATGCCGGAGTCTCAGGCTAACATTGAAGAAGTGAGAGCTCCGGATGCTCAAGAAGAAGAGCAAATCGAAGCCCCTATGGGCGAAGATGAAGTTGAAGTTACTACAACTTCAGTTGTGGATGAAGGGAGGACTGCTCACGGAGATACTCCGACAGTTGAAGTTTTAACTGTGGATTCAGACGAAGACCTCACCTTTGATCCTCCGAGCAGTCCGGTGCTGGATCGCCCCCAGAATGTCGAAGGTAAACTTCGCATAATTCTCTTATTATTTTCTGCAAAATTATATAATGTATAATACTTTTGCTTTTGCAGAGCCCCCTTCTGTAGAAGTACATCACGAATGATGGGGAAGTGGTCCCGATCTTCCGTTAGGTAAGGGATAAACTTGGGTTGGTGGAGAATCTCGACGTTGGCGATCCAAGGCTCTGGTCCGGCGGATCAAAACCTTGCAATCGTTACACCACTGTCTCCGTTGTTTATCAACCACGCAGAATGCGATTGACCTCGCCACGAAGGCTAATTCCTGCAAGCGAACCCAAGAACACAAGCAAGAACAGGAAGGATACAAGTCGAATGCCAAAACACAGACAAACGATGATAAGGTGAGGTTTCACAAACGCCAATGCAGCAGCCAATCGGTCCGGTGCAAGAGGCGGGATCTAAACACAACAGTGTAGATGCAACAAAGCAAAACCTAACCCTAGAGGCGGCTGGCGTGAGAATATATAGGGCGGCAGCCTGTGGAAGGTGAACAGACTTGGGCTGTGGGCTAGAAGACGTACAGACTCAGACTATGGGCCAACATGGCCCAGTTCTGTCATGCAGGACTGTTTAAATCACACAGAACGACTCGAGACTCCAAATGAGGTGAAACCAACGGCAAACGATCCGTCTTCTCCTCAGCTTTCCAAAAAGTCCAAGAACGTTCCAATCGGACTTTGTATGATGAAATTATGCCCATTTTGGTGCATGGTGGTCGATGTAGTCCGAACCAGCGAATTCTTGACTTCAAATCATCCGTGCGGCTCCGTCTTCAACTCCAACTCTTCTATTCCAATTCCCATGTTCCTAAGCAACAAAATATCACTAGTATTCAGTAGCATCTCATCCAAACAAATATTAACATAGTTGCTAAGGAAAGAATTAACCTCATGGTTCAAGCGGCGGGCACGGGCGCGTGTGATTGGTCCTTGTAATTGAATTGTAGGTGGAGGCTCCATGTGTGTATCATGTGAAATGATGTCCTCATCATCCTCCCCTTCTTGAATTGGAGTCATCCTCGACTCAAGCTCATTGTCATCTCCCAAATAGGGCTTTAAATCTGAAATGTTAAATGTGGGACTAACCCCAAAAGCTGCAGGCAACTCAAGTTTATATGCATTATCATTTATCTTCTCAAGCACACGGAAAGGACCATCAGCTCGGGGCATCAATTTAGACTTTCGCAAATCAGGAAAATGATCCTTGCGCTAGTGCAACCAAACAAGATCACCCGGTTCAAATGTTATCTATTTTCTACCCTTACTACCATAAGCACGATATTTCTCATTCATTTTCTCTATGTTTGCTTTAGTAGTTTCATGCATCTTAAGCAATAATTCAGCACATGTAGTGGCATCAAAATTCAAGTTTTCAGATGGTGGTAATGGTAGCAAATCAATAGGAGCACGCGGATTAAAGCCATAGACCACTTGAAACGGACTTACCTTAGTAGTGGAGTGTACTGACCTATTATATGCAAACTCAATATGAGGTAGACACTCTTCCCAAAGCTTCAAGTTGGTCTTCAAAACAGCCCTCAACATGGTGGACAATGTACGGTTGACGACCTCCGTTTGTCCATCCGTTTGGGGGTGACAAGTAGTAGAAAACAGCAGCTTCGTCCCCAACTTATGCCACAGCGTCCTCCAAAAATGACTTAAAAATTTAGCATCACGATCTGAAACAATGGTATTGGGAACTCCATGCAGGCGTACGACCTCTCTGAAAAACAAATCAGCAACATTTGTAGCGTCGTCGCTCTTGTGACAAGGTATAAAATGCGCCATTTTAGAGAAACGATCTACCACCACAAAAATACTATCTCTCCCCCTCCTAGTTCTAGGTAATCCTAACACAAAATCCATAGAAATATCCTCCCAAGGTACACTAGGAACGGGCAGAGGCATATAAAGACCATGTGGGTTTAGACAGGACTTAGCTTTATTGCAAGTAGTGCATCGTGCCACATAGCGCTCAACATCGCGTCTCATCCTAGGCCAATAGAAGTGTGTGGTCAGCACATCTTCGGTTTTCTTTGATCCAAAATGACCCATCAAACCACCACCATGTGCTTCCTGCAATAACAACAAGCGAAGAGAGCTAGCAGGCACACATAACTTGTTAGCACGAAAAAGATATCCATTATTCAGCACATATTTGTTCCAAGCATGGTCATCGGTACAATTTGCAAAAGCATCTTTGAAGTCCAAATCAGTAGCATACATGTCCTTCAATGTTTCTAAACCAAAGATCTTATAATCAAGTTGAGAAAGCAATGTATAACGTCTAGATAAAGCATCGGCAATCACATTATCTTTCCCTTTCTTATGCTTAATGATATATGGAAAAGTCTCAATAAATTCTACCCATTTAGCATGTCATTTATTCAGATTTGCTTGACTACGTATATGCTTCAATGCTTCATGATCGGAATGAATAATAAACTCCTTAGGCAAAAGGTAATGTTGCCAAGTTTCAAGCACACGCACTAAGGCATATAATTCCTTATCATAGGTACAATAATTCAACTGTGGACCATGTAATTTTTCACTAAAATAGGCCACGGGTTTACCTCCTTGTAGCAGCACACCGCCTAATCCAAACCCACTAGCATCACATTCTAACTCAAAAGGCTTACTGAAGTCGGGTAGCTGAAGTAGAGGTGCATGTGTAAGACGATCTTTGAGTGTGGCAAAAGCTTGTTCATGTGCTGGCTCCCAAGTAAAAGTAACTCCCTTCTTGGTCAACTCATGCAAAGGACCGGCTATGGTGCTGAAATCTTTCACAAAACGCCGGTAGAAACCTGCAAGACCAAGAAAACTACGTACCTGTGTGATAGTTTGGGGTTGCGGCCAGCTGTTGATTGCTTCGACCTTTGCCGCGTCAACCTCAATACCCTGTGAAGTGACAACATATCCAAGAAACACAACTCGATCCGTGCAAAATGTGCACTTCTCAATGTTACCAAACATTCTAGCTTCACGGAGGACAGAAAAAACAGCACGTAGGTGTTCAACATGTTCAGCGAGAGACTTGCTATAAACCAAGATATCATTGTTGGAACAACGGATCGAACCAGCAGGTTTTCTAGGAGAAATGGAAGGAATGGAAACAGCGTGTTCAATGCCTTGTTCAGCCTGCTTGTTACAACTGTAGTGAGGGGTATTTATAAGGCGCCCCGTCCAGAGGACTAAGCGCCTCCGGACCGCCAACGGCTACCCGACCAACCCTGACTGGTAGTACAGACAAAGCGGACGATACCAAGTACAGACAAGAAGATTCGACTCTGAGAGCGTATCAACCGTGTCGGACGCTTCCTGCGCCGCCCGACACGGCCCAGAGGATCGCGATCCTGTCCTTTCGTACGATCGCCCAGTCTTTTTCCCGCCACAACTCTCTTTGGATCCGTCCTCCTGGATCGGCCGAGGGCTTCGGGCCTCCAGCCTCCGTAAGACGGGCTCCGGCGTCTTGCACCGAGGGGCGACCTCCGGCTCCCTCCCGCCGGAGGGTGGCCTCCGGACTCGCTCCTCCGGAAGGTGGCCCCCGGTCTCTTGCCTCCGGAAGGTGGCCTCCGTCATTAGGCCAGGGTCCTCCGGCCGAGGGTCCACCCCTCCGGCCGAGGGCCCACCCCTTCGGCTCCAGGGATTATCTCCCCCAACAGTAGCCCCTCGCTTCTTCCCGCTCGTAATCCTGCAATAAGAGGGGGTGGGAGCACACAAGATAATCCCGATATTCTTCGCGGGTGCGTACCTCGCTTTAAGACACCGTATCCGCCGGGACGCTGGGAGCCGCCAGAGTAGGGAGTCAAGAGGCCGGAGGGTTAAGGTCCGCCTCGAGCCTCCTTTTCCCAATACGCCGAAGGGAGTTGACCGCACCGACGGGGGACTGGTGCGTCTCAGCCCCAGAGGGCCCCGGCTCCGAGGGGCCGGACCGGCGCCGTCAGAAGCAATCAATGCCCGCGCTGATGGCATCGAGGAGGCGGGCCGCCAGGGGGCCGCCACCGCGCCCCGAGGCGCCAGCCAGCCTTAAATGCGGTGCTGCGCGATCCGCCGCGTTCACACGTTAACCGATTCGGGAGGCGAACCGTCGACTCCACGACAGGATATATAACCGCCCCTCGCGGCCTCTTCTTCATTCACCCGCACGCACCAACTTTCACCACTTGGACCGCCTTTTAGCATGCTCCCTGAGCTCTGCACTCCTCTTCCTGTCCTCCAAGAATGACGAGAAGCGTCGTCCCTGCAATGGCGATGGACCCGCGTTTTCTGCAACGCCAGATGGCGGCGGCAGCGGCGGCGACGACGACGGCGACCGCCACATTTGAAGCGTGCGGCGCACGCGATCTCCGCCCCGCTTCTGAGCGATTCCGGGAGCAGACCCTGGAGCTCAGGGCGTCCGCATGCACAGAGGCCTCGATCGAGCAAGCGACCAGGAGCCGTCTCGGTCCAGAGATGCCGGCGAGGAAGCCGGGCCGAGAGACGGCCCCGCAGCCGCGGGAAGGCGAGGTTGTTGTTTTTGAAGCCTTTTTCGACGCGGGCCTAGGGTTTCCCGCCTCGGAACTTCTTGCGGGGGTTCTGGATGCATTCCATCTGAAACTCCCGCAACTGTCTCCCAATGCCGTGGCGCGGCTCGCCATCTTTGAGTGGGCCATGCGCACCGAAGGCTGCGAGGGGAGAGCGGAGGTCTTCGCGGAGATGCACGAAGCCCTCTGCCAGCCGAAGAAGAAAGAGGGCCGAGTACTGGCTTTCGGGAGCATTAACTTCCAGCTCCGAAGGAGGTACGCGGACTCCTTCCCGGCGAAGGCCACCAACGAGAGGTGGTACTCGAAGTGGGTGAATCGGTGGTTCTACGTTCGCGTAGGGCTCGCCTTCGGCCTAGCCGGGATACCACGCCACATCTGGTTCCGGAGGGAGGTGCGCGTCGAAGCCAACGCCGGGACGATCTCCGCGAGGATACAGCTTCTGCAGATCGTCGCCCGCCGGATGAGCATGCGGGATTTAGCGGAGGAATTTGTGGCTCTGGAGATTTCTCCGCTGAAGGAGGAGTGGCCCGCCTCGCTCCGGAGTGGTCGGGACGAGTTGACGCCAGCGGAGCTCTCCCGTCGACTCGGTAAGTACCGGCTCCCGGTTGCTTTCGTCTCTGTTTTCGCGTGCTCGAGGGGTATCCTGGACCTGACGAAGAGATGCAGGGTCGCTCGTCGCCCGGACGACCGAAGAGGTCACCCGCCTGGCGGAGAGGATTCTTGGGGTCCCCACCGCCGCCGAACGGACCCGCCGGCTGGAGCTGGTAGGCTCCTGGGAACGCTTCAACAGGGTATGGGGGGCGCTCGAGCTCGCGCCCCCGCCTCTTCCGGAGGGCGAGGTCCTCAGGGACGTCTCGAAGAGGAAGGCGAGCGACGCCGATGGCGGCCTTTCTCCGGGCCGCTCAAAGAAGAAGAAGAAGATAGTGAAGGGGCCGAAGCGTGTGTCCCCGGGGCCTTCCTCGGCCTCCCATTCGGAGGGAGGGAGCTCCAGCGAGGTGGCCCGGTCGGAGTCAGGAGACCCTCCGAAGATTCCAGCTCCGGCTTCGCCGGTCCGGCCTGTCGTCGGAAGGAACGAAAATGCTCCCCCTCGCCCGAATCCCACGGAGCCCTCCGCTTCGGGGGCCGGGCAAGGGGCGCGCACCGCCGAAACGATGCTCCGCCCGGGGACCGCTTCCTCCCCCATACCCGTCTCGGCGGGGGGCTCCGCGGGCTCCCTCGAGAGCAGGGCCGCTGAAAGCAGGGCCGCGGACAGCTTGGACCGCGAGCCCCTAGCAGACCCGCTTGGCGCCGTCGAGGGTAGTGCCGACAAGGAAGCAGAACTGGCCGCAGCGGCGGCAAGCTCGCCGCCAAACTCCATCGACAATCTCTTTTTTCGCCCAAGCCCGTCGGACCATCTCCGGCCTCCGGATTGCCCTGGCAACGCGGCGGGCGTAGGTATAGCGACTTCGCCATGCTCCTGCGTGCGCAGGGGGGCCTTTCTATATTTAACCCTTGCTCGCTCGCGCAGGTGCTTCGGTCAGAGGCGCGGAGCCGGCTGGTCGCTACTCGGCAGACGCCCCGGACGCGAGGTCCAGAGCCCCTGTCGCCGCGAGAGGAGCCCCGAGCCCGCAGGACGAAGCGGAGTCCAGGAGCGCCGAAAGGGTCCCTCGGGAGCCCGCCGGGGACGCCGAGGTCCGGCCTCGACCCCCCGCCGATCGACGAGCCGCGCAAGGCTCCGTGCCGCTTCTGCGCCCCTTCCTGGCGGACGGTGAGGATTTTGCTTCCAAGGTGGCCCCGATCCACGACTATTACCTGCGGCTGCGCGAGGCTCCGGTGATAGGCGAGCTGGGGCTATCGGATGGCCTGGACCTCGGAAGGGCCATCGAGACGGCAGCGGGCCAGGTATTTTCTTCGAACGTACTCAACTCTCCCTTGGCGGCTCTTCTGACCATCTTCTTGCGCGCAGGTTGTGGCATTGGCGCAGGGGCACCTGTCTGCCTTGCTTTCCGAGCGCCAACATCACGAGGCGTATGCCGCGGAGCTTGCGTCTCGGGCAGCTACCGCGGAGAGGTTGGCCCGCGAGCGCTCGTCGGAGGCCGAGGCCCTCCGATCCCAAGCGTCGAGGGCCGCGGCGCTGGAGGCCCGAGCGGCGGAGGCGGACTCCCTCAGGGTCCGCGTCGCGGAGCTGGAGGCCCGAGCGGCGGAGACGGACTCCCTCAGGGCCCGCGTCGTGGAGCTGGAGGGGCTCCGGGCCCGGGCCGCCCGCGTCGACGAGCTGGAAGCGGAGGTCGGCGCCCTCCGAACCCGAGCCGCTGAAGCGGAGGTACTCCGGTCCCGGGCCTCGGAAGCAGAGCGGCTTGAAGGAGAGGTGTCCCGACTTCAAGCTCAGGCCTCAGAGGCGGGAAGCAAGGTCGAGGCCCTCGAAGCCCGGGTGACTCACTTGGAGGAGGTCGAGGCGGGTCTCAACGCGCGGAGCGAGAAAGCCGCCGAGGAGCTTGCCGAGGCCGGGAAGACGGTGGCCGAGGCCGCCGAATCCTTGCGGAAGATGCTGGCGCGCTACGGCACCGGCTACGGCACGTTCGACGTCGCCCGGGAGCCCCTGGTCCGCCGGGTGAAGTTTGTTCGCTCCGCCGTCCGGCAAATACATCTCGCCATGGCGCAGTACGGCGAGGTGTCCGCTCGGGTGGCCGCGTACGGAATCCTCCAGCATCTCGAGGCGTCTGGGCTTCCGCTCCCCTTGCCCTTGAGTCCGCACCCGGTCGCCTTCGTGGGGGACCACCTTCAGACGCCAAGCCCCGCGCTGACCCAGTCTTGGAGGGCGCTCAAGGCGACCTGGCAGACCGAGGGCCCTGCGGCGATCCAGGCTTGGCTGGAGGAGGCACTCCGCGCGCGCGGTCCTCCGGCCCCTTCGAATCCTTCGACCTCGGCCCGCTTGCCGGATCCGCAGGTGTAGCTTTAGAGACTTGTTTCCGCCTTACCCTGTAATAGCTTAGGGAACTTAGTCGTATTAATAAAGAGTACTTTTCCGGGACTTACTCAGGGTGTTCGCGATCGCAATCCTGATGTCGAGGTACTTGAACCAGATGACGCCCTTCGGCATCGATGGGCCATCTTCGAAGCTGTGCGGGCAAACCGGCCTGCGCGCTTCGTTCTTCCCCGCAGCAGTGACGGGCGCGTGGACTCCGACGTCCTTCAGGGGGTTCTGAAGCATGTGAAGGAAGAAGAGAGAGGGTCCCGCTCGCTGTCCTCGTCCCCTGAACCGGTTGATTGGTCCGACACGGAGGCTGATTTGAGCGGAGCGCCCCCTGAGGAGGATGGTCTGCGCAGCTGGGCTCAGCTTCAAGCGGATCAGAGAGCTTTCTGTGCCCAGAAGAAGGAAGAGGAGCGCAAGAAGAGGAAGGAAAGGTCCGGTCGGGTGGCGACCACGACTTCCGGCCCTTCAAACCGGAGGGGCCCGCGGTTTTTGCTTGGCCTAGACTAGAACTTTTCTTGATCTCATTTCTTTACTTGTAACGAACATTGTACGCTTTATGTGCTTGCTGCAGTCTGCGCCTTGATCTCTCTCCCCCCTCCCTCCCTTAGCGGGTAGCTGGTTGACCAGCTGGGCGCGAAGTAGCTCAGGAGAGGGAGAGCATAGAGTGCACATCACGTCTGCGCGTTGAGTCGGAGTTCGGAACCCGAATGTGAGGGTGCGCCTAGCCGGAGCGCGAAACCCAAATGCGAGGGTGCGTTGAGCCGGAGCCCGGAACCCGAATACGAGGGTGCGTCGAGCCGGAGCCCGGAACCCAAATACGAGGGTGCTTCGAGGCATAGCTCGGAACCCGAATATGAGGGTGCGTCGAGCCGGGGCTCGGAACCCGAATACGAGGGTGCGTCGAGGCATAGCTCGGAACCCAAATGTGAGGGTGCGTCGAACCGGGGCTCGGAACCCGAATACGAGGGTGTGTCGAGCCGGGGCTCGGAACCCGAATACGAGGGTGCGTCGAGGCATAGCTCGGAACCCGAATGTGAGGGTGCGTCGAGCCGGGGCTCGGAACCCGAATACGAGGGTGCGTCGAGGCATAGCTCGGAACCCGAATACGAGGGTGCGTCGAGGCATAGCTCGGAACCCGAATGTGAGGGTGCGTCGAGCCGGGGCTCGGAACCCGAATACGAGGGTGCGTCGAGCCGGGGCTCGGAACCCGAATACGAGGGTGCGTCGAGCCGGGGCTCGGAACCCGAATACGAGGGTGCGTCGAGGCGTAGCTCGGAACCGGAATGTGAGGCGCGCTGCGCGAGTTGTGTTGGTCGAAACGTTCGGCTGAAAACTTTATTATACAGATGGGGGACAAAAAACGGGCGGCGACGGCCGCTAAAAATACAGTAGCGTTGTTACGGAAAGTAGCGCTTCAGGTGCCCAGCGTGCCAAGTATGCTTCAGCTCTTCACCTTCTAGAGTAGCGAGACGGTAGGATCCAGGCCGTCCGGACTTTGTGACAATGTACGGTCCTTCCCATTTGTTGCCCAACTTGGTGGGGGCGACCACCGCGCGGAGGACGAGGTGCCCTGGTTGGAGCTCGTTGCGCTTAACCTTGGTGTCGTACCACCCCTTGGTCTCTTTTTGATAGTGGGATAGGTTGGCAACAGCGCGCAGCCTCGTTTCTTCGGCTAGGTCGAGGGAAACAGCGCGCTCGTCTTCGACTTCGGGTGCTACGACGCGCAGGGAACCAGCGCGGAGCTCAGTTGGTGTCATTGCTTCGTCGCCGAACAAGAGGCGGAACAGGGTGAAGCCCGTTGCCCGAGAAACGGTTGTCCGGATGGACCATAAGATCTTGGGTAGCTCATCGGGCCACGTGCCTCCGGCCAACCCGACGATGCGCTTGTGGAGACCGGACAGGATGTGCCCATTAGCTCGCTCCACGGCTCCGTTAGACTGGGGGTGCCGCACGGCTGCGAAGCAAAGCTGAACTCCCAGCTCGTCACAAAATGCCCGGAAAGTGCCGGCGTCGAACTGTGTTCCGTTGTCCAATGTGAGCTGCTTGGGTACTCCGAATCGGCACACGATATGCTGCTCCCAGAAAAATTTCTGGACACTTCGGGATGTGATGGATGTTAGAGGCTCCGCTTCGACCCACTTGGAGAAGTATTCGACGGCGACAACGACGAAGCGCAGGTTCCCCCTTGCTCTGGGGAGTGGACCAATGAGGTCCATGCCCCAGCGGGCCAAAGGCCACACAGGAGGGATAGGTAGCAAGCTTGCTGGAGGGCGGTGGCTGCGGCGGCCCATCCACTGGCAGCCCTGGCAGGTGCGGACGAGTTCTTCAGCATCGGCAATTATAGTGGGCCAGTACACACCTTGCCGGAGGGCTTTGCCTGCGAGGGCCCGCGGGGCCAGGTGACTGCCGCACAGCCCCTCATGTATCTCCCGAAGCATGGCGACACCGTCTGAATGCGAGACGCAACGGAGTAGCGGGGAACATACTCCGGACTTGTACAGAATTCCATTGATAACTTCGAATGACCTCGCGCGGAGTTGTAGGCGAGCCTGCTCCGGACTGGGATGGACTTCGCCGCCGTCTGCGAGCGTGCGCAGGATGGGCTCGCGCCAATCGACGCTGGCCGTACAGAGTACTGGAGCCGGCCGCGACGACGGTTCGCACTCTTCTTGGGCGGTGGAGATGGGCGCCTCGCCTCGAGGGGTTACCGAAGGCTGGGCGAGTTCCTCGAAGAAAGCCCCTGGCGGCAGGGCTTGGGCGCCGGCTCCGGCCTTGGCGAGGGCATCAGCCTGGGCGTTGTCGCTTCGCGGGATGTTCTGGACGGAAATCCCCTTGAAGGATACTTCGCACTTGCGGATGGAGTCGAGGTAGGAAGCGAGGTCCGGGTGCTTCGCCCGGAAGGACTTGTCGATGTGCCCGGCGACCACTTGGGAATCGGTCTTCACGATCACACGCGCGGCTCCCAGTGCAAGCGCCTTGCGAAGTCCTAACAGGACTCCTTCATATTCTGCGACATTGTTGGTGGCCTTGAAGCTTAACCGAACGGAATATAGGGCCTGCTGACCTGACGGGTAGACGATGACCGCTCCGGCTCCAGCCCCGGAGGCCTGGTAAGCGCCATCCGTAAAGACGGTCCAAATCTCTTCGCCCGTGTTGGTGCCCGCGGGCTCTCGGGCCCGCGTCCACTCCGTGACGAAGTCGGCGAGGATCTGGGATTTAATGGTTGTCCGGGCAACGAAGGAGATACCGAACGGGGCCAGCTCCACTGCCCACTTCCCAATGCGACCGGTGGCGTCCTTGTTTCTGAACATGTCGCCCAGCGGATAGGCTGTTGGAATGATGATGTCGTGGGCCAAGAAGTAGTGTCGGAGCTTCCGGGAGGCCATGACGAGGGCATAAGCCACCTTCTCTAGCTCGGAGTACCTGGCCTTGGCGTCGGTGAGAACCTCGAAAACGAAGTAGACGGGGCGCTGGATTAGCTTCCCACCGGACTCTTCCTCTTGAACCAAGGCCGCACTCGCGGCGGTGCCAGAGGCGGCGAGATAAACCAACAAAGGGTTGCCGGCCCGGGGTGTGGCGAGGGCCACGAGGCCGGAGAGATAATCCTTTATTTGCTGGAAACAATCCTGGCACTCGAGGGTCCATTCGAAATGCTTAGAACCCCGGAGCACCTTGAAGATGGGCAAACTTCGCTCTGCTGATTTGGCGAGAAAACGCCCAAGGGCGGCCAATCGCCCGGCCAACTTCTGCGCCTGCTTCAGGTTCTGGGGTGGCGCCATGTTCTGCAGTGCCTGAACTTGCGTTGGACTAGCTTCGATGCCGCGGCTGGAGACGAGGTACCCAAGCAGCTTCCCTGCGCGGGCTCCGAAGACGCACTTGTCAGGGTTAAGCCGGATTCCACACTGTCGGAGGCTGTCGAAGGTTTCAGCTATATCGGACCCGTGGTGGCTTGCGGAGGCGGTCTTGATGACGATGTCGTCCATATAGGCTTCCACATTTCGCCCGAGCTGATGACCGAGGGCCTTTGAGATTAGTCTTGAAAAGGTGGCTCCGGCATTACGGAGGCCGAAGGGCATCCGGAGGTAACAGAATACTCCGGCTGGGGTGACAAAACTGGTTTTCACTTGGTCTTCAGGCTTGAGCCAGATCTGGTGATAGCCGGAATATGCGTCGAGGAAGCTGAGGAGCTCGGCTCCGGCTGTGGAATCGACTAGCTGGTCGATGCGAGGCAGGGGGTAGGGGTCACGGGGGCAAGCTTTATTCAAAGAAGTAAAGTCGATACACATGCGCCATTTGCCAGATGTTTTCTTCTGGACAAACACAGGGTTGGACAACCAGTCGGTATGACTCACTTCCCGGATGACCCCGGCGCGGAGCAGCTTGTCGGTCTCTGCCTTGGCGAGCTCGGCCCGTTCGGCGGATAGCCTCCGAAGCCCCTGGCGGACTGGTCGTGCCTTCGGATCAACTGCCAGGGAATGCTCGATGATGGACCGGTCGACGCCAGGAATGTCTTCGTCCGACCATGCGAAGATGTTGAGGTTGCCACAGACGATGGCCTCGAGCTGTGCTGATAATTCGGGCTCCAGGCCCCCTCCGAACTTGATCGAGTACTCTTTTCCTCCTTGAGTCAGGGTCTTGGTGATAACTTCCCCTTCTGGGAGGGGTTTGGCGGGGCGCCCTTTCTGCGCAGGACCGGCCTCCAGCGGGAGGCTGGCGTCGTCGGCACCCTCGCGGACGCTGTGGACCTGCCGTGGCTCCAGTGGCGCCGCATGGCCGTATTCGACCCGGCGGGCTGCGGCTTGGTCGCCCAGGACGGACAACACTCCTCCGGGAGTCGACATCTTGAGGCAGAGATAGTTGTGGTGAGCGATGGCGCTGAAGCGATTGAGCATCGAGCATCGAGCGGAGATGGCGTTGTAGGCGTACGGAGCGTCGACGACGTCGAACAGGATTTCTTCGCGACGCTGGAGGGGCGCGGTGCCGAATGCCACTTCCAACAAGACCTGGCCCAGAGCATCGAGCGGAGGGCCCGCGAAGCCTTGGAGCGGTCGTGAAGCTGGCAGCAGGTGCTTGCGCGATAAGCACAGTTGATCAAAGGCCTGCACGAAGATGATGTCAGCGGAACTCCCCCCGTCGACTAAAATGCGACGCACCTCGGCTCCGGCGATGTCCGCCGAAATGACGAGTGGGTCGGCGTGAGGAAACTTGACTCCGGCGGCGTCTTCGGCGGTGAAGCTGATGGGGACGTGAGACCATTCTGGGGGGATCGAAGGGCCGGACGTGCCGATGTGCCCAACTTCCCGAGCGTAATCCCGACGCTGCCGCTTGGACAGCGCTCCGAGGGCTCCTCCTCCGGATATGGGAAGGACCACGCGCTTGCCACGGTCCGGAGCGGCTTCGAGCTTGGGGGCCGGGACTCCGCCGAATTCCTCGACCGGGGTCACGGCCTCCGGCTCTTCCTGTCGCCCGACTATTTGGACCGGGTCCGGCCGAGGGGTAGAATGCCCTCGGTCGGAGGAACCGCGACCGGACTGGCGCTCGAGGTAGTCACTGCGAAGAGCGAGGATGGTTCGGCAGGAGTCGGTGTCGTGCCTCCGGTTCTCTCCGTGGACGCTGCAGTAAAAGGTTCCCCTGACGGGTGCTCGGGGTGGAGGCTTGGGCCCGGCCTGGCGACTTCCTCCGGGCGTGTGTAGGTGCTTGGCGGGCGCTTGAGGGGTGATGCTAAGGACTTCCCCCCGAAAGTGCTTTCGGTTCCGCCGTGAGTCTTGATGAACAAGGTCCGGGCGAGCGGGCTCCAGGCGCCGGAAGTCGGGGGCGCGACGCGGGCCCCGGCTGGGTTCCGGATGCGCTTCGTACGCTCGGACGCTCGGAGCCCGGACAGGGACTACCATCGCCTGTCGGCGTATCTGGCCCTCTTCGGACCGGGCGTACTCTTCGAAGTACGTCATGAGCTGCGCCACCGAAGAGATGGGCTTCTGGTGGAGCTTGTCAAGGAGACCTGGGTGGGTGACGCCTTCCCGGGCCGCGTCGATGACTGAAGAAGCCGAAAGCCCCTTGATCTGGGCTTTGGTGTGCGCAAAGCGCTGGGAGTATTGCCGCAAGGTTTCTCCGGATTGCTGCTTCACTTGGAAAAGGCTCCCGGTGGACATAGGGGCCACGAAGGTCCCCTGGAAGTTGTTGACGAACTTCTTTTTCAGCTGGTCCCACGAGTGGATGGTCCCTAGCCGGAGGGACCAGAACCACCGAAGGGCGATCCCCTCGAGCGCCAGAGGGAAGCATTTGGCCATGGCGTCCTGGCTCCCCCCAGATGCTTCTATCGCTAGAGCGTAAGAGCGAGAGAACTCGCCGGGGTTGGAGTCCCCGGAGTACTTGGGGAGCTTGGCGG
Source organism: Zizania palustris (assembly GCA_019279435.1). NCBI lineage: Eukaryota > Viridiplantae > Streptophyta > Magnoliopsida > Poales > Poaceae > Zizania > Zizania palustris. The sequence goes on from JAAALK010000286.1 coordinate 14,844,222, forward strand.
CGCGAAAGTTCGAACTGAAGCGCACCCTCTGGAGGTCCGGGTGCAGGGGAGAGTCCTCGTCGTATGATGCGTTTTCCTCTTCCGGGGGGTTCTCGTCGTCGCTCAGGTCCGTGACCGCAGCTCTCGCGGCGCGGAAGGCTGTCGGAGGGGCTGAGGGCCGAAGCGACGCTTCCTGACGCCACAAAGCCAGCTCCGCCTTTAGCCTAGCGTTCTCGGCGGCCAGGGCATCGGCTTGGCTCCCGCTTCCTCCGGAAGTTGTGTCGGGTTCCCGCGAGCGGACGTAGTCTGTCTGAAGGGACACTACTACTGGAGGTCCGCCCGGGAGATGCTGCTCCGGTGGCCCACTCGGCGACCCGGCCAGGTTGGCGGAGGTCGGCTCAGGCAGGCCGTCGGTGCCCTGGGCTCCGGGCGTCCCTTCTTGCAACTGGGCGGGGCCCACTGGGGGCGCCGCTCCGACGGTCGTGGTGATGGGAGCTGGAGGATTGGGGTCGACGGCCGGGGCGGGCTCGCCCCCAGCGGTTCGAGTCGATCTGCGCAGGGGGGCCGTGCTCGCTCCTTTCCGGCTCGACATGCTTGGGTGGATGAGTGTAGAGGACGCTAGCTTTTTGGACTAGGATCCCCACGGACGGCGCCAACTGTTGGAACAACGGATCGAACCAGCAGGTTTTCTAGGAGAAATGGAAGGAATGGAAACAGCGTGTTCAATGCCTTGTTCAGCCTGCCTGTTACAACTGTAGTGAGGGGTATTTATAAGGCGCCCCGTCCAGAGGACTAAGCGCCTCCGGACCGCCAACGGCTACCCGACCAACCCTGACTGGTAGTACAGACAAAGCGGACGATACCAAGTACAGACAAGAAGATTCGACTCTAACAGCGTATCAACCGTGTCGGACGCTTCCTGCGCCGCCCGACACGGCCCAGAGGATCGCGATCCTGTCCTTTCGTACGATCGCCCAGTCTTTTTCCCGCCACAACTCTCTTTGGATCCGTCCTCCCGGATCGGCCGAGGGCTTCGGGCCTCCAGCCTCCGGAAGACGAGCTCCGGCGTCTTGCACCGAGGGGCGACCTCCGGCTCCCTCCCGCCGGAGGGTGGCCTCCGGACTCGCTCCTCCGGAAGGTGGCCCCCGGTCTCTTGCCTCCGGAAGGTGGCCTCCGTCATTAGGCCAGGGTCCTCCGGCCGAGGGTCCACCCCTCCGGCCGAGGGCCCACCCCTTCGGCTCCAGGGATTATCTCCCCCAACAATCATCAAAGTATACAACCACAAAGCATCCTATAAAGTGTTGTAGGACTTCATTCATCAAGCGCATGAAGGTACTAGGTGCATTAGTAAGTCCAAAAGGCATGACAAGCCACTCATATAATCCAAACTTTGTTTTAAAAGCAGTTTTCCATTCATCACCTAGTTTCATGCGAATTTGGTGGTAGCCACTACGGAGATCGATCTTAGAAAAGATAATGGCACCACTAAGCTCATCAAGCATGTCATCCAATCTAGGAATAGGGTGTCGATATCGAATGGTGATATTATTAATAGCATGAAAATCAACACACATGCGCCAACTACCATCTTTCTTAGGTACCAAATGAACGGGTACTGCACAAGGACTAAGGCTTTCACGGACGTACCCACGATCAAGAAGGTCCTGTACTTGGCGCTCAATTTCTTTTGTCTCCTCCGGATTGGTGCGGTACGCTGCACGATTAGGAAGAGACGCCCCCGGAACCAAATCAATTTGGTGCTCGATGCCGCGTATCGGTGGCAGCCCGTTTGGTATCTCAGTAGGAAAACATCTTTAAACTCCTGCAAAAGGTCAGTGACTACAACAGGAATAGAGCTAGGAATGTTCGCAAGTGAAAACAGCACGTTCGTGCAAATCAAGCCATATATCATGGGAGTATCATCACAAATTTTAGCAAGGTCAGTTTTAGTTGCAAGCATGACACGTCCTTTCAGATTAATAACTTGTGATGAAGGAGAAGCAAGTTTATCTTTTTGTTGCCTCGAAAGCGTTTTGGCTACTTGCTGATTTTCAGAAGGTTGTTTGCTCTTTTGGGCGTCCCTAGCATGTTTTTCTTGTTCAAATTTCACAATTTCAGCAGGAGTCATAGGAAGCAATGTAACTTTCTTTCCTTTATACATAAATGTGTACTTATTGCTCCTACAATGGTGTGTAGCATCAGTATCATACTCCCAAGGTCTACCAAGTAACAGAGAACATGCTTGCATTGGTACTACATCAAAATCAGCAACTCCGAAGTATGTACCAATGGAAAATTCGATGTGAGCAGTTTGTGTTACCTTGACCTTACCGCTATTATTGAACCATTGCACATGGTAAGGGTGTGGATGCGCACATGTGGGAAGTTGAAGCTTCGTTACCATGTCGTGGCTCACCAAATTGTTGCAACTACCGCTGTCGATGATGACACGTACACGACGGTCATTGACGACGAAGAAGGTCTGAAATAGATTATTCCGTTGTGCCCGATCGTCCTGCTCCATGTGAGTGCTCAAGACGCGTTGTACAATAAGTGCTTCAAGGTCGGCAGAGGCATCCGGCGCAAAAACAACGTCATCGTCGGATGTATCATCATCTCCTGCAATGTTAGCAGCAAGTGCATATTCATCTTCAACATCACTAGCACTTACGTAGCCACCGTCTTCCGTAGCAATATAAGCCCGCTGACTAGGGCAGTATTTCATCACATGGCCAAATCCTTTGCATCTGTGACACTGGATCGCTGCAGAACGTGCAGTAGAGGCCGCCGAGGAGGTGGGCTTGGCTGGCGCCTTGGATGCTGCAGTCTTGGAACTCTCAACCTGGGCTGTAGATGTAGAAGGTGCTGATGTAGCCGCCGGTCGAGAAGGGGGTGGGGGTGGTCGTTGCTGCTGCCTACTTGAGCGTGAAGTAGCCCAACCAATGTTGGTCCTCATGCTGCGTTGTGATTGTTGGCGACCCTGCAATTCTTTTTCTGCAAGCATAGCAAGGTGGAAAAGACGAGTGATAGTATTGTATTCTTTATAATCAATGATATCCTGAATTTCACGTCTTAAACCACCATAAAACGGGCCATTTTATCCTCATTGTCCTCCTCAATTTCAGCACGCATGCAACCTATTTGCAACTCCTGATAATACTCCTCTACCGATTTATTTCCTTGGTTTAGGCGCTGCAATTTTTTTCTCAAATCATGTTTATATGAAGGAGGGACCCATCTACCACGCATTTGCCGTTTTAACATATCCCAAGTTTGTGGTTCATTGCCAACCTGAACTATTTCAGTCCACCAAAAAAGAGCATATCCAGTGAAGTCACTAGTAGCTAAGCGCACGCGGTGGATAGCAGGAACCATGTGAGCATTAAATTTTTGTTCGACTGACATCTCCCAATCTAAATATGCATCTGGATCATAGGTGCCAGCAAAAGGAGGTACTGAAAATTTTACCTTGGAGTAGGGATCATTGTTCCTGTGGTTGTCATTGTTACCTCGTGTAGGGCGGTTGCGGTGGCCGCCCATACCTTGATGGTTGAACTGAAAGCGATGACGTGCAGCCTCGTCAGGGTCAATGGCATTGTTTCCGGCATAGGATAGGTCGTCTTCCTCTTTAATATGGTCGTCTTCCTCTTCAACATGGTCATTGTTGGCTCGTGCAGCAGGCAAGCGTGTTTCCAAGGCAGTCATCCGGTCTACTAGGTCAGCCACAGTACGTGCGAGACGTTCGATGGAATGTTGGGTCTGCCGCTGAGACTCTAGTAGAGCACGTCGTGAGGCACATTCATTAAAATCAGATGGAGGGGTACCGCTGTTATCTGCCATGTTAGTGAAAGACAAAACAACAAAGAATAATTCGGATGGAAAACAGCTAGGTGTGGTGGTGGGTGTGGGGTGGAACCAATCCGTCAAGCACCTTACCCACGCTTGCAAGTGTTCTTACCACGCCGCAGTGAGGTCACCGGCCTACAGGTGATGAACCAAGTGGAGGGTGGTGGCAAATTGCAAGGAATGAACCTGTCCTGACCAAGAGAAAGGTGTAGCTTGGAAGGCAAAGTGAGTAGCAAGGATTAGCGATAATAATAACAGTTAAACCAAGTTCAATAAGTATTCCCAAGTACTAGTCAAAGTTGCTGGCCTTAGTGCTCCCAAGGTGAAAATTCAAGCAATATAGGGAAACTATGTGCCCAAAACTCAAATGGAAGCAACACAGGCCAAAATTCAGCTCTCTGCAGATCGGACAAGAGATCGGACAAGAGATCGGACAAGGGATTGGACAAGCAGAAACTAGCACTGCCTGCCACTGATCGGACAAGAGATCGGACAAGAGTTCGGACAAGAGTTCGGACAAGCAACTAACAGGACCGCTTCTCTTTTTTTTAAAAATTTTTTTTCTCCTTTTTTTTCACTCTATTTTTTTTGAACAAGGATGACTAGAGATGCAACCACAAAAATTGGCACCTACAACTGAGGTGGGATGTGGCTCACAAAAATTCAAACAAGTTCGCTGTCCGGCGAGCAAAAACTTTGACCAATTGTTTTCTTTATCTTCCTGATTTGTTTTGGCAATTTTGGTGAGGGCTAACAGGGGGAACCCCAGTTAGGGTACCACCCAAATTGGGTCAGGAACACGCTCAAAAAATTTCAGATTTTTCTGCCAAACGAGCGAAAAGTTATGCCTGTTTTACTGAAGGGGGGTCACAAGAGTCGATGTGGAAAACAAAGTAGGGTTGCGGAAGAAGGGGGGGGTTCGGTGGGGAATTTTTTTTTTGAGACACAAGAACAACTACTACTCAAATGACACAGAGGGGTGACTAAACCAGCAACAAGACTCGACCAAGAACACGAACTCAACAAAGTTAAAGCTGAAATTAAAATCGCAAGGCACAAAGGGGTTCTCGGTGGGATTTTTTTTGGTGCGGTTCTCTGGACTCTAGGTAAAAACAAAAGCAGATCGAGATTACCTAACGGGAAAACTGAGCTCTGATACCAACTGATGGGGAAGTGGTCCCGATCTTCCGTTAGGTAAGGGATAAACTTGGGTTGGTGGAGAATCTCGACGTTGGCGATCCAAGGCTCCGGTCCGGCGGATCAAAACCTTGCAATCGTTACACCACTGTCTCCGTTGGTTATCAACCACGCAGAATGCGATTGACCTCGCCACGAAGGCTAATTCCTGCAAGCGAACCCAAGAACACAAGCAAGAACAGGAAGGATACAAGTCGAATGCCAAAACACAGACAAACGATGATAAGGTGAGGTTTCACAAACGCCAATGCAGCAGCCAATCGGTCCGGTGCAAGAGGCGGGATCTAAACACAACAGTGTAGATGCAACAAAGCAAAACCTAACCCTAGAGGCGGCTGGCGTGAGAATATATAGGGCGGCAGCCTGTGGAAGGTGAACAGACTTGGGCTGTGGGCTAGAAGACGTACAAACTCAGACTATGGGCCAACATGGCCCAGTTCTGTCATGCAGGACTGTTTAAATCACACAGAACGACTCGAGACTCCAAATGAGGTGAAACCAACGGAAAACGATCCGTCTTCTCCTCAGCTTTCCAAAAAGTCCAAGAACGCGCCAATCGGACTTCGTATGAGGAAGTTATGCCCATTTTGGTGAATGGTGGTCGATGTAGTCCGAACCAGCGAATTCTTGACTTCAAATCGTCCGTGCGGCTCCGTCTTCAACTCCAACTCTTCTATTCCAATTCCCATGTTCCTAAGCAACAAAATATCACTAGTATTCAGTAGCATCTCATCCAAACAAATATTAACATAGTTGCTAAGGAAAGAATTAACCTCATGGTTCAAGCGGCGGGCACGGGCGCGTGTGATTGGTCCTTGTAATTGAATTGTAGGTGGAGGCTCCATGTGTGTATCATGTGAAATGATGTCCTCATCAATGAAGATACAATTCAAAGGCCTTTGACAACTTCGGAGCCGCACCCGGAGGTCGCTCAACAGGGGCCTGGAAGGGGTAAAAGACATATAGAGCCTCTCCCTACTCAAGGATCAACTTCGTCTGAATCAACAGATGAAAGTGAATCAACTGAGGGGGGGGCCATCTACCGAAGTTCCAAGGACCTCAGGAGAACGCTCCGGAGCTTCGCCAAGCAGGGACGACCAAGAGGCTTCGGCAATGCTCCCTCTTTTAACTCCTTTTTTGGAGCAAAGAACTGGGCTTCGGACTCTGCTCAAACCTTTAGGTCGAGTGAGTCGCGAAGTCGGGGAGACAGAGCTGGTAGCAATCTTAAGCAGGGCGAAGAGTTCGGAGCTTAACGTTGCTATGGAACGAGCAGCCTACCAGGTATGGAGCACCTTCGAACCAATAGCAAATTATACATGAATAATTTCTTACTTCAGTTTTTTCTTTTCTTAGCAAGCGGTCTTGGCCCGCGCTGCAACTTTATCGAGCGAAAATGAAATTGCTCAGCTTCGGGAAGAAAATGAAGCTCTCAAACGCAACTTGTCTTTCTCCGAAGCTAGAGTGGTTCAAATGGATAACATGATTTCAATGGAGCGTAGGGCCAGACAGGGCTTGGAGGCTGCTAATAAAGAGCTCGAAGCAGAAAGAATCGTGCTTCGGGCAGAAATCGAAAGGGTGCGGTTGGAGCATGCTAATGCTGGGTCCGAACTTGTGAGGCTCCAAGAGGAAGCTAGCCAACTTCTAAATCAAAAGAATATTTTAACTACGGAGTATGCTAGGATTTCCGGAGTTCTAGCAGAAACAACTTCGAGCAAGGATGCATTAATCGAAGAAAAGCTTAAGTCTGAGAAGGTAGCTACGGAGGTCATAGAATAGATGCTAGGTGTTCTGGAGTACTTCGGTACTACTGGATCACTTCCTTCAGATGACAACGTGACTCTGCTGCGCCGGTTAAAAAGGATCCAAGGAGCAGCGAAGCAAATGAAGACGGCAGGCATTCGTTATGGAGAACTCTCCGGACAAGTGTCTGCCCTCGGACTACTTCGTTACTACGAGGATTTGGGCCGAACAATCACTCTGAGCGCAGAGGGCTCCATCACCTTCGACGACGAGCGGCTTTTAAATCCTTCCGAAGGCGTGACTGCTGCCTGGCGAGCCTTTCAAACCTCATGGAGGGCCGAAGGTCGTTCCGCGATCAAGGCTTGGATCGATGAAGGCCAACGCCAGAAGCAAGTTCGGAACCAAGCTTCGAGCAGTCAGCCTCCTCCGAACCCGCAGGTTTAGGAATCATTTAGGATTTTTGACTATGTAAAGCTTCATGCCTGTAAAATTTATCAATGAAAATCTTGTTTGTCATATTTTTAGGCTTTGCCTCTTATGGAAGACATCGAAGTGTTAGAGCTTAACGACGAACTTCATTCATTATGGAATACCTTCGAACTTCTAAAGGCTTACAAGTGTCCTCGATTTCTAATTCCTCGAGATAACTCCGGCGTAATTGCGCCCGAAGTAATCAAAGATGTAATGTCTTATATTAAAGAGGAAGAGAAAAAGGTTAACGTAAATACCTCGTCTTCTGAAGACACTAATTGGTCTGAAGACGAAGGTGAAGCTCGAAATAAAAGATCTGAAGATCTTAGAAGCTGGGAAAGAAGCCCTGAACGGCTTCGAACTTGGGCCGAGCTTCAACAAGAGCAGAAGGATTTTAGAGCTTCGAGGGGGAGGAAGAGAGTTAAACGTAAAGTTATTAGAACTTCCGATGCTGGAACTAGTCGTTCCACCCCTAGCTCTAGGGACCGAAGAGGTCTCCGATTCCTTCTTGGTATAGATACCAATTTTTCATAGTGTAATCTGTAAACACATTTATTTCAATAATGAATGCCGATTTAAAATTGTCTCCATATTTACTAGCCCCTCTTTGGGTATAAGCAACTTCGAAATGTATTCAAAGATGGTTATGCGCAAAGAAAAAACTTCGGAGTACAATTTTTTGGGGGTTCGGAGCCCCTCTATCATTTAAAGATCTTTTAAAATCTTATGAAATGTCTTCGACTTTTTGCAGTCGGAAGAATGGCAACTTAGTACCTTTGTTTTATGAAAGAAATCACTTGAGATAACTTCCAGGACACTTTAGTGCCTTAAAAAATTTGTCACTTCGGACTATGTTGACAGACATTCAAAGCTCATGGCTCAAATTCTGTTTTGCTTTAGCCACCTTCGGCTTGTTTTTGCGATCTCTGTCGAACCAATGGTTCGGAGTTTGCAATGGTCTCTTTGGACTCTTTTTACGGATGTCTACCAGCCAATGGCTTGGACTCCGTATATTTTGGCCACCTTCGGCTCTTTTTGCGGAAGTCTACCAGCCAATGGCTTGGACTCCGCAGATTTTGGCCACCTTCGGCTCTTTTTACGGAAGTCTACCAGCCAATGGCTTGGACTCCGTAGGATGTGGTTTTGGGCTCTTTTACGGATGCCTACAAGCCGATGGCCTGGGCTCCGGATTATGCCAGCCCCCACGTCGGAAGCTTCGAACTTTATGGGTTCGAAGTCCGAAAATACAACCCAACTTCATGACACTTCCCTCTCGGTCGACACCGCGATTCCAGTGCGTCCACATGGAAGCTGGAAGTCTATGAGGGGAAGGCACTATCAGGATCATATGCTTTATTGATTTAGAAGATCATTACAAACGAATTACAAGGAGCCCTTATGCGAAGTATCGCTTTAGGTGCTCCGCATGCCAAGTATGTGCTAACTCTTCACCATTTTTCAACTTCGTCCTTAGCTAGAGCAGCTCTTTCTGCGGACATCTTCCGGAGTCCTTGTCGAATAGGTCGGGCCTTCGGGTTTACAAGTAAATTGTGTTCAATGATATCCCGATCGACTCCGGTGATATCTTCGTCAGACCAAGCGAAGACATCCAAATTTTCTTCCACCACCTTTTCCAAGGAGGTTGCAACTTCAGGAGGTAAATCTTTACCAAATTGAAAAGTATACTCTTTGCCATTTTTAACAATGACCTTCGTTGCAATCTCTCCTTCGGGACTTGGTCTCGGAAAAGACTTCTTCGAAGCTTCGGAGGAGGCTGAAAAAATTTCTTCATTATCCTGCACACTGTTTACTTGCCTCGGATCAAGAGGGGGACCATGACCATATTCCGCCCTCCGAGCAATGGCTTGATCTCCGAAGATTGTAAGGACTCCTGCTTGTGTGGGCATCTTCATGCACAAGTAATTGTGATGCGCCACAGCTCCGAACTGATTTAGCATGCCCCTCCCGAAGATGACGTTGTAAGCATACGGGGCATCTATCACATCGAAGATTACTTCTTCAGTCCGGGCCAATAAACCTTCTCCGAAGGTAACTTCCAGGCCTATCTGGCCAAGTGCATCAAGCGGAGGTCCTGCGAAGCCTTGCAGAGGACGAGCCGCTGGAAGGAGATGCTCCCTGGAAATGCATAACTGATCGAAGGCTTGAACAAAAATGATATCTGCCGAACTACCTCCGTCAATTAACACCCTTCGGACTTCAGTGCCCGCAATATCAGCAGTGATAACCAATGGTTCTGCGTGCGGGAACTTAATACCAGCTGCATCCTCCGCAGAAAAAGATATTGGAACGTGAGACCATTCTGGCATTGCAGCTGCAGATGACGAAGTCCCAATATGACCTACTTCCCGAACGTACTCTCTTCGCTGTCTCTTGGACATGCTTCCGAGGGTACCTCCTCCGGAGATAGGGAGAACTACTCTTTTTCCTCTATCATGCCCTTCCTCTTGCTTCGGAGGTGGCATAACATTGGCCACCGGAGGGTGTCTTGCAGCATCAAAATTTTCTATCCGCGCCACAGCCTGGACCAGCTCTGGGCGCGTTGCAGCCGGACTTCGGTCGGTACTGCCTCGACCCGAAGTTCTCTCTAAGTACTCTCCCCTTAGGGTAAGTATAGCCTTGCAAGTATCAGTTGCATGGCTTCGATTTTCTCCGTGAATGCAGCAGAAAAGGGTCTGGCCCTTGCCAGTCGTTTTCCCTGGCGGCCTCCAGCCGCTGGCCTTGTTCCCCGTAGACGTGGAGCTCTTGGTGCAAACTTCTGTGGGGGTGCAATATTCATGACTTCAGAACGAGGGTGCTTTTGCCCTCTTCTCCGATCATGTTGCACTTCGAAGACTGGTTCCTGCGGCTGTGCCGAAGTTTTCACTTCTACTTTGACTTCTTGCAATATGGACGAAGTAGCAGCAGTCCTCTAAAGCCAACCCTCTTCTGACCTCGCATACTCCTCGAAGTATGACATCAACTGAGAGACCGAGGAGATGCTTTTCCGATGAAGCTTATCCAGAAGGCCTTGATGACTGACGCCTTCCCGAGCTGCATCAACCACTGAAGATGCGGACAGCCCCCAAATTTGCGACTTCGTATGAGCGAAGCGCTTAAAGTACTGCCTCAATGTTTCTCTAGGGAGCTGTTTCACCTGGAAAAGGCTTCCTGTTGACATAGGAGGCACGAAGGTGCCCTGAAAGTTGCTTATAAACTTCTTCAGCTGCGACCATGAATTGATTGATCCTGGCTTCAAGGACCAGAACCATCTCAATGCCACTCCTTGAAGAGCTAAAGGGAAGCACTTCGCCATGGTGTCTCGAACTCCTCCGCTAGCCTCAATTGCTAGGGCATAAGAACGAACGAACTCTCCGGGATCCTCATCTCCGGCATACTTGCAGAGCTTCAAAGTTTTAAACTTTGGATCAAAGCGAACCTTCTGCAGCTCAGGATGCAGCGGAGATTCATTGTCGAAGGAGGCGTTCTCTGGGGCTTCGGGATAATCGATATCATCGTCTTCGGGCACTTCTGGGATAGTTGGGGTGGCTTGAGAGCGAAGCCTGCTCGCAGCTTCCTGTCGCCACCTTGCCACTTCAGCTTGAAGGTTGGCCATTTGAGTGGCCATATCTCCAAGATTATTTGCATTTCCTCCGGAAGGATCTTCCGGGTCTTGAGAACTGGTAGGATCAGTTCGAATCGGGATGGAGGGTGGAGAAGGGACTCCGGGCGGTCGGAGTATGGAAGGGGTTGGCGGAGAAGCTTCGTATGTTCGAGGGATGGAAGCCCCTTCTGGAGTTTGTGGAGGGAATGTCGAAGGTCCTCCGACTTCAACTGTGTCGAAGGGTATCTCTCCGGAGATCCGAGAGGACCTCCGAGTGGGATTGTGGGGTGCGCTCCGCTTAGGAGGCATGATGTAAGAAGTTGGTAGAGAACGAAGTTTTTCGGACTAGGTTCCCCACGGACGGCGCCAACTATTGGCGTAAAAGATTATGCTAACAGGTTTCTGAGGATTAGAAACTAACAAACGAAGTGTTTGCGAAGTGAACTGTTCTAAGCCTCCGAAAGGATAATAACTTAGAATAGTTCGAAAGTGTGTATTGAATAACTTGTATTCGGTCCCTATTACAGGGTGAAATGGGGGGTATTTATAGGCCCAAACATTAAGGAAAAGACCTATTTACCCCTCTATTACAACCGACATAGTGGAAACTATTCGGTTTCCTTAATAGGGCTAAAATGGTAAAAGACTAATCTAATGAGAAAGAAGATAAGTCTTCCATCTTAGCGGGCAGAAAAGATCTTGAAAAGCCTTAGTTCGAAGATGTACTCCGAACCAATGCCTATCTTCGTACTTCGAACTTGGTTCCGGGTATCTTCGAAGATGATTGTCTGGGAACCTTCGAATCCGCTGTCTGCCTTTATGTTGCTTCGGCAATAATGCCGAAGATGAGATATTTCCCCCCAACAAATATAAAGTTGATTTCAAATTATCTGGATTCTAGTTTTTAATTTCCTGTTTTGCGTGCATTTAGTACTATTTCGGTATCTTCCGCAACATCTGATTTTTTGTGATGGTGTACTGCTAAGAAGTGCTTTCATGGATATATCTCACTATATTGATGCACATCATCTGCTGTTTTGAATGAATAGATGATATTGAATCTGTTGTTTTAATATGTGTGTTGTTTTTATTTCTGTTGGAACATCACTATTTATCATCTTCATGTTTGTTGGTGTGATTAAATGTCTATGAGTTATTTAATCTGTTAATCTGCCTTTAAGCACTGTGTTGGTGTCTTTTTGTTTAGGACACCAGTCATTTTTAGGCTAGATCATTTTAGGTTCTGTTGATCTGTTTACTTTTTCCTATTAGTCTGTTGAGGTGCGTTGGGTGTTGGGAGCAGGCCATTGATTCGAAAGAATTTTTTAGGCGCCCATTCACCCCCCTCTGGCCGCTACTTTCAGTCCTACATGGGCCTTGGAGCATAGGAGTTGGGGTCGAGCATTGGATGCTTCTCCAACGACAAGAGTCACATACGATGTAATTAGCAAGGAGTTGCTTACCTGTGTCAACTAGCTTCTAGCAGTGATGCCAAAGCTCACTAGGAGATAGCGTGACCATGGATCTTGCACCACTAATAGTAATGAGAGGGAAAGTGACTAGTTTAGATAGTGGAACATCTTTTATTGGATAGAAGATAAACATTGCATAGTACTAAACCTCACATTTAATCTTTTGTAGATCATGGCACCACTACGTCTACTGTTAAGAGCACTCTAGTTTTTAATTTGTGATTTATTCTTGAACGAGATAAATTATCTGTAACGAACTTTATGGATTGGTATAGAAACTTGATAATTGTTCTCAAGCAAGAGAAAAGGGATTATATTTTGGAGGAACCCCACCCCGATGAACTAGGAGAGGATGCTTCTGTAGCGGATAAGCGTGCTTATGAGAAGCATGCTAGTGATCCCGTGGATATCAGTTGTTTGATGCTTGTCTGCATGTCCTCTTAAGGGCATGCTTCACGACCAAGCAATGGTAGAAATATACAATGTGTCTAAATGCTTGTTTGGTAGTAGGCTGGCTGAAGGGAGCCCAATGAGCTCTCACGTGATCAAGATGTTTGGTTGCGTAGAGACTCTAGGGAGACTGGGCACTCCACTGGATCCATACCTCACTATCAATGTCATTCTCTAGTCGCTCCTAGTGAGCTTTGAGACGTTCATCATGAATTATAACATGGTTGGACTAGAGAATACACTAACTAAGTTGCATGGAATGCTGAAATCTGCTGAGGAGAGTATCAGGAAGTCTCCAAACCATGTGATGGTTGTTCAGAATGAGGGCACAAAGAGGAGGAAAAAGGCTAAGACTACAGATGTGATCTCTAGTGCGAAGTCTAAACCGACAGGAAAGTCTAGGTCTGGTCCTACCAACTCTGATGTATGCCACCTGTTGGGGGAAATAGTTTTCCCTTAAACAGGGGCCAAATGACGTCAGCCTCCGAAGGCCTCGGGTTCAGAGCCCGTCAACTGGTGAAACCTCAAGACGAGCTCCGGACCCTTCCGACGAAGATAACTCAAGTACAACCAAGACTTTCTCCTCCGGAGCTACGCCTCCGGGACCCCTCTTGTCCCCTCCGGAGCCAAGCCTCCACGATCCCTCAGGTCCCCTTTGGAGCAAAGCCTCCGGGATCCCTCTAGGTCCCCTCCAGAGTCAAGCCTCTAGGACCCTTCTGGTCCCCGTCAAAGCCCTTTGGAGCCTTTCAGAGCCCTCTACGAGAGCCGCTTTGGAGTCCACCTCGAAGCCCTCTTCGGGTCCCCTTCAAAGTCCTCTTCAGAGCCCACTTCGGGGTCCACTTCGGAGTCCTCTTCGGAGCCCCCTCAGCTAGCTCCAACCGGTCCCCTCCGGCAGGTACTTCGGTCCAGAAGAAATATCTAGGTACTACTATAGTGTAAAGCCATACCAGGGACCCAGCCTCTGGTATGACGTATACCTGCTCTAGAAGTGATGCATATCTACCACGTCTGTAAAGTCACATGTACAGTAGTATAGCCTTTTTCCCTTCTTACCCCTATAAAGCCTACGACTTGTAGAGGGCAATTGGGTCTTTATCTTTGGCCCACGTGCCTATAAAAGCAGGGCCTTGCCCTTGTAATAGGGAGACATGTTCAGTAGAGGCAAAACTATGCCAAATCTACTCTAAACTAGACGTAGGGTTATTATCCATCCGAGAAGGCTCGAAATAGTATAAATCCTCTCTCTCTCTCTCTCTCTCTCTCTGTGAGAACCCTTCGAGGTTCATACACTACCCTATACACCACCAAATAAAAACCTGTTTGTAACTAACGCAATTGTTACAACACCACCATTGCCACAAGCCTGGGCATTGGAATCGCAATTGCAAGGTGTACCTAGAGGAGCAGAAGAACAAGAAGGGAAGTGGGATTTCCGCTTCAGTTATTAATGTTATTGAAATTAATCTTCCTACTCGTCCAAATGATTCATGGGTATTTGATACCGGATCGATGATTCATACTTGCCAATCATTGCAGGGGCTGAGTAGACTAAGAAAGTGTGCAAGTGGCGAGCTGAATATCCGCGTTGGGAATGGTGCAAAAGTTGTAGCATTGGCCATCGACGTTTATTCACTATCACTACCGCCAGGTTTAGTTTTGGAGTTAAATAATTGTTATTTCATTCCTGCCTTAGGCAGAAACATTATCTCTTCTTCATGTTTATAGAAAGATGGTTATGAATTCGTAATAAAGAACAAGAGTTGTTCAATATTTTCGAATATCATGCTCTATGGTGTTTGTCCATTAGTGAATGGGTTGTATATTCTAAGTCTTGATGATGCACACGTTTATAACATTAGTACTAAGAAACAATGACTCAATTATTTGAATCCCACCTATGTCTAGCATTGTCGTTTGGGTCATATAAATGAGAAGCGTGTATAGTAGCTCCATAGTGATGGACTTTTGGAGTCATTTGATTTTCAATCATATGACACATGCCAGTCTTGTTTACTTGGAAAAATGACAAAGACGCCTTTCACTGGACAGAGTGAGAGGGCGATTGAGCTATTGGCCATAGTATATACTGATGTGTGTGGTCCAATGAGTCACACGGCTAGGAAAGGTTTTCAATACTTTATTAGTTTTATTGACGACTTTAGTAGATATGACTATGTCTACTTGATGAGGCATAAGTGGGAATCCTTTGAAAAGTTCAAGGAGTTCCAGAATGAAGTACAAATTCATATGAGTAAGGCAATTAATTAAATTTCTACGATCGGATCGTGGGGGTGAATATTTGAGCCATGAGTTTACTGATCATCTGAAGCAGTGTGGAATTGTTCCACAGCTGACTCCACCTAGCATGCCTCAATGGAATGGGGTATCCGAGTGGAGAAACCACACTTTGTTGGACATGGTGTGGTCCACGATGACTCACATTAATCTTCTAGTATCCATTTTGGGCCACACTCTAGAAACCACAACATTCATGATTAATTGAGTTCCATCTACGTCAGTAGAGAAGACGCCATTTGAGATGTGGTCTGGGAGGCATCCCAGTGTGTCCTTTCTAAATATTTGGGGATGTGAGGCATATGTCAAACGTATGACGTCTGACAAGCTCAGTCCTAAGTCTAACAAGTGTTTTTTGTGGGTTATCCTAGGAAAACTAAATGATACTATGTCTATAATAGAGAGGAGGGCAAAGTGTTTGTCGCTTGAAATGATGTGTTCCTTGAGAAAGAGTTTCTCTCAAAAGGAGTTAGTGGGAGTACTGTGCATATCAAAAAGGTTCGAGAGCCACTCGAAAGTGTTCCAGATCCCACTAAACCATAGCATGAGGCACGAGATGTTGTTGATCTTGTTATGGATGTGCCAGCCCGACGAAGGTCTGGGAGAGTAGTCCACGTGCCAGATATGTAAATGTTCTTGACCACTGGGCATCGCGACATGTTGTTGTTGGACAACGACGAGCCCAAGAACTGTGGAAGTAGTGATGGGACCAGACTCTGAGAAAAGGGTTGGAGCCATTGAATCTGAGTTGGAGTCCATGTGAGTCAACCAAGTTTGGAACTTGGTTGATCCACCCAATGGTGTGAAAACCATTGACTGTAAATGGATCTTCAAGAAAAAGATAGACGTTGATGGAAATGTTCACATCTATAAGGCACGATTGGTGGCTAAATATTTCAGACAAATTCAAGGTGTTGATTATGATGAAACGTTTTCGCCTGTCGCTATGCTCAAGTCTATTCGGATCATCCTAGCTATTGCCGTATTTTATGATTATGAGATATGGAAAATGGATGTCAAGACGACTTTCATGAATGGAAACCTAAGTGAGGATGTGTACATGACACAACATGAAGGTCTTGATGGGCCGAAGAATGCTAGGAAAGTTTGTAAGTTGCTAAAGTCCACTTATTGATTGATGCAAGCTTCTCGGAGTTGGAATCTTCATTTTGATGAGGTAGTCAATGGGTTTGACTTCATCAAGAATGAAGAAGAACCTTGTATTTACAAGAAGGCTAGTGGGAGCTCACTTGTGTTTCTGGTCTTATATGTGGATGACATATTGTTGATCCAAACGACATTCCTTTGTTGGATGTTGTCAATACTTCACTGAAAAATAGTTTTTTGATGAAAGATTTTAGAGAGTCAGCATACATTTTGGTCTTAAAGATCTATAGAGATAGATAAAAATGGTTAATTAGATTAAGCCAAAGTATGTACATTGACATGGTTTTGAAACGGTTCAAAATGCAGAATTCCAAGAAGGGTTTTCGGCCAATGTCACATGGTATTTCTCTTAGTAAGACTCAGTGTGTTGTGACACCTGATGAGCTAGAGAAGATAAGTGTGATCTCGTATGCCTCCGCAATTTAATCCATCATGTATGCCATGTTGTGTACATGCCCAGATGTGTCATATGTTGTAAGTGTTACGAGCAGGTTCCAATCGAACCCAGGTGAAAGTCATTGGGTTGTGGTAAAGAGTATCCTAAAGTACTTGAGAAGGACTGAGGAAATGTTCCTGGTATCCGGTGGTGAAGAGGAGATCGTTGTAAGTGGTTACACGGATGCAAGCTTTCAGACCGATAAAGATGATTCTCGATCGCAATCTAGTTTTGTGTTCTACTTCAATGGAGGCACAGTGAATTGGAAGAGTTCCAAGCAAGAGACGGTGGCCGATTGTACAACAGAAGCTGAGTATATCATTGCTTCAGAAGCAGCGAAGGAGGCCGTTTGGATCAAGAAGTTTGTTTCTGAGCTAGGTGTTGTTCCTAGTGCGTCCAGTCTAGTGGACCTCTATTGTGATAATAGTGGTGCCATTGCACAAATCTAGGAGACTAGATCGCACTAGAAATCTAAACTTATACTTCGGCAATATCACCTGATCAGTAAGATCATTGAGCGAGGTGATGTGAAGATTTGCAAGGTGCACACAGATTTGAACATGGCGGATCCGTTGACGAAGCCTCTTCCACAGCCCAAGCATGAGGCGCATGTGAGCTCCATGAGTATTAGATACTTGCGTGAGTGAGTCATGTGTCTGTGAAAGATGCTAGTAGAGTCTATGCTAATGTATAAGGATAATTGTTATCTTATTCCTTGAATAAATATCGTTTGCATTTAATTAATGAGTATGACTTATTATGTGATACTATTTGCTTTATGACGATGTTGTTCAAAAGGGTCCCAAATCTTGTCATCATGTGGGACAATGATGATACATGGATTATCACATCCTACTGATTGATGATTGTATTTCACAGATCGATGACATGGAGATGTAAAATCAGTGATGTGGACACATGTTGGTGAATATGGTGTTGTATAGATGTGGGATTGAATGCCTACTAGAGGGGGTTGAATAGGCGTCTCGACAAATTCTCGCAAAAATGATGGCCAGTTCAGAACACCCCAATGCTCCTCTAACATTACAAAATCAAATTTGTGACTCACTGTACAAAACCAGAATAGAATTCAACCTCAAAAAATTTTTTGTATAAATCGAAGATTGAATGGTCGATCTGTATTGTTGGTGTTTGAGTCTCCAAAATAGACTGCCTAGATAAGGAATTGATTTGCCGATAGGAGTCTGTCAGTAGTTGTTCGGTCGACAAGTTTCAGAATGTTCAGAAATGAGATCAAAATCAAATTAAGCAGTTTGAAACAACCAGATTTGAATTAATCACTCTAAATTGATATCATGAATCATAACCATAATCAAAACTTTATCAAATAAGAAATGACTAATTTCTATTGATGAAGCAATACTCAATCATGCAACTAGAAAAATAACTCCAGCATATTCAGTCTGCCATATTGTAACGCCCAAATTTAATAAATACAGACCTTTATTGAAATTCCATGGAAAATCAATAAATAAATATGTTCATCACACGACCACGTACAATACGATAAAGCATTCACGGTTCATAGACCGTATTAGTACAAAAGTGAATAAAGTGAAGAGAAACTAATAAAACAAAGGTCCTAGATGAACACCTCCTTCCAGTCTCGCCTTGACTGGGCCGCTACTCCAGACCTTCATCCTCCTCGTAGTAGACGGGCTCTGGTGGTGTAAGTCAATGGGAGTGAGTACAAACGTACTCAGCAAGCCACTGGATGCAAATATAATGCAGAGTAATAACAAGGGAGATAGTGGCTAACTTTGCGGAAAGCATATTTGTAAAGCAATTAAATGTGATCAAGTTATTAGTACTGAAATGTAAACATGTGTATGCATCATCTTCTAACTCGAGGGGTACAGTCAGCCCATCCTCGCTCAACAGTCCTTACATGCCATGAATAACTCAACCATTCAAACAATTGTAAACATGTGTAGGGCTTGATATTGGACTACTGCAATATTATCCTATGAGTTATAGCGATAATTTATTAAAACATGGGCTCAATGATGATCAAAATGGGGGTTGTGACATGCCTTGATTCGCGAATGGTGAAGGTGGAACCTCGGGGTAAAACTCCGGATCTTCGACGGCGTCGTAGTCTTCTCGATATGGAAAAGTAAACACAACATTCAATAAACAATCCAAAAATCAATCATACAAGCATACATATTTTTGTTGGATTGAGAAAAGGAGATAGAGTCTTAAATTCTATGAAATTATTACTTAAATATTAGAGATTAATTTTTAAAGAGGTTTCTGAATTTTTATAACTGGATATAAGTATTTTCCTAAGGGGTTTTTATTTTCACTTTTTAGAGGTGAAGTAAAAAGGTATAAATCAACCGTATTGTTTTTAATGCAGTAAAAATAGTGAAATTAAGTTCTTAGGTCTTCTAAAGTTGTTATATAAGTTTTTATGATATTTTTATAAAGTGTTGAATTGTTATTATATGAATTAATTACTTATCCTAAAAGGGCCTTTGAAATATTATTTAATAAAATGAAATGGGCAAAATGAACATTCTATTTTTATTGCATTGAAAACAGTGAAGTGGAGTCATTATGTCCTCTGAATTTAATATATAAATTTTAAGGGTTTTTCTGAATTATTTAAATGAGATATAAATTAAATCCTAAAGGGGACTTTTCTTTATTATTTAATAAGAATATTTTGTGCCAAATAAACATATTGTTTTTATTGCATAAAAGTGTAGAAAATAAAAAGACAAATTTTCCACAATTGAAATGGTCCAATTTGGAGTTAAATTGAACAAGATATGAATTTTTAAAGCTTGAATTGATTTTCTGAATTTTATTTTAACCAGAAAACAGGCCTGGGTCCACGGTGAGCTAGGCCCACCATGGACCCGCGCATTGTGCGCGTGGACCGGTTCAATCTGGATCGTTCGATCTAGATCGGGTGGCCAGATGCGAGGCGGGGCGCTTAAGTGATGATCAACGGTCGAGATCACGCGATACCGGTCAACCACGGGTCAAACGCATCCGGGCGCTCGATTCCAGGATTTAATCCTGGCCGTTCACTGCGGATCGAGCGGCTGCGGTCTTGTCCGGCATGGCACGCGGCGAAGGGGTAAGTACCCCCTTCGTTCCCGACTCCGATGATGCAACGGCGGTGGATCCCCGATGACAGCGAGGTCCCAAGGCGCGGCTAAGGCAAAAAATGGAAAGAGGGGCACATGAGGGATCCCGGCATACCGGCGGCGACAACGATGGAGTAGTGGCGGCGATCGGCAATGAGGAGAGGGCAGCGGTGTCCTTCGGGATCGACGGCGGTGAGGCGACCCGGGGGTGATCCGGCCTAACGGAGGTGGGGCCAGGAACGGGGAGGTGACGCCGGTCCTGCTGGTGTCATCGGCGGGGGCGGTGGTAGACTGAGGCGCCGGCGAAGGCTTGTCAGAGCAGAAGCAGGGGAGGTGGCGCAAAAAGTGCACGGGTGACGCTCGAGAAGGAGAGGGCTTAGGTTTTGGTGGTGTGACGGAGTGCAGCGAGGGCGGGGCTTAAATAGAGGGACGTCAGCGGCGTGAAAGGAAGGCGGAGGGAGGGAAACCCAAAGGGTTTCCATGATTACTCCGACGAACCTTCCAAGTGCCCGGCTAGCTTCCAAAAGGGACGATTCCGTGTTGGCTTGGGTGGAAAGGGATCGCTGGTGAGAGGGGAAGGTGATCCCGTGCTCAATTCGGCGAATCCGGGCGGCCGACGGCGGATATGGCAGGGGGCACCGGGAATGGAAGGGGATCCCCCCTTCCATCGGAGAAGACGACTTCGACAGGTGGGGGCCACCTGCCAGAGGGCGCGCGCAAGGGATAAGGGGCCAACATGTGGGCCAACGATGGCAGTGGATGAGGTGCGCGCGAGAGTGGCTGATGGGTGGGCTGGAGGACGCACGTGCGCGGAGGGAGGGAAACCCGAAGGGTTTCCATGATTACTCCAGCGAACCTTCCAAGTGCTCGGCTAGCTTCCAAACGGGACGATTCCGCGTCGGGTTGAGGGGGATTTGGAGGTTGCGGCCCACTAAGAGATTAAATGCATTTTCTATTTAATTTAATTCCAGAAATTCATATATTCTTGTAGAGCTTGAAATATTGTTTCTAAAATTTTGTAAAAATTCTAAAAAATATTTCTAGGCCTCTAGATTCCACCATAAATTTTTCAGGTGCAGATTTGAAATATTTCTCCCTGTTTTTCTTTAATTGGGTTCTTTTGACCTTTTCTCTAATTAAATAATTTATTTTAAATTCAGAAAAATTATTTCCCTCATTTTTATTTTATTTTTAAATTTGGGGTGTTACAATCCTATCCCCCTTACAAAGAATCTCATCCTCGAGATTCGAAACAAACCTCGGGAATACTAAGGGACGAGGTTCTACAGGTGCTCTGGATTAGGAGAAGGTGTTGCTTCAGAAACCGTCAAAGTGTTTTCCAGAATTGGGTCGGTTGGGGTCACATTGGAAATGTCTTCTGTCGTACCTTGGTTTTCTTGAGCGGATATGTGGTGAACTTGGGTACGTCCCATCGGGCTTGGAACGGAGGATGACGCCTGCTTGGAGTAGGGGCACATGTTGGAGATTTGATCTAGGGACTTTGATCCAGAGCCAGTGAGATTTGATCTCAACTGGATATCAACCTCAGTGGCCTTCAGCTTGATAAACAACTCAGAAATGGTCAAGGTATCATAAGAAGTGCTCTCAATGATAGAGGATACCTTGATCTCCCAGATCTTTGGGTCCAAGGTATGGAGAACCTTGAGCGCCTGCTCGTGATCTGAGACTAACTGAGCACCCTCAGCCTTGTTGTCCCGAAGCTTGTTTATGATCGATTGAAAATGACCAAACAACGCTTCAACAGATTCACCCGGCTTCTGTGTGAAGTTCTCATATTCACGCTGATAGGTCTGATAGAGACGAGCCTTGACCTGGGCTGTTCCCTCATGGTGTGCCTTGAGGGTAGCCCAGATCTCTCTCGCAGTGGAGAGATGGCTCACACGCTCAAACTCAGTGGGACCTAGACCAGAAAAAAAGATGTTCACAGCCTTACTATTGCTCAGATGATGGGCAATGATACCTAGAGTACCATGCTCTGCAACTAGCAATATAACAAACGTGGTGTGAACACAAATGTCCCAGATGTCCGAGCCCTGGCTCATAAGATAGGCTCGCATGTGAGTCTTCCAATAGTTATAGCCATAGGCTTCCAAGGACGGGACCTTGCCAGGAGACGTCATGATCACTACTGGGGTTTAGAATCGGTTAAGGTATGGAAAAACCCTAACCAGGCTCTGATACCACTTGTAGGACCGAAAGTAACGACCAGAGGGGAGGGTGAATGGGCGCCTAAAAATTCTTTCGAATTTATGGCCTGCTCCCAACACCCAACGCACCTCAAAAGACCAGGCAGCAAAGCTTGAAGAGATTGCCTAAGTCTAAAAGTACCTAGCCTAGAAAAGACTGATGAACCAGACAGAGGAACACCAATACAGGTAGATAAACAAAATATCCAAGACAAGGCAGATTAAACTTCTCAGTAAAATAATCTAAGTACACATGGAATGGGATGAGAAGTTACCGTTCAAAATCTGTCTCCTGTTCGAAACTTGGCGAAGCCTGCTTCGTAGTGTCGAAGCATGCTTCACAGTGACGAAGCCTGCTTCGGAGACCCTAGTCGAAGTCTAGCAAAGGTTGTCTATGAAGTGCCGAAGGTTTCTTGAGTCTAGCCTAGTTCGAGTGTGGCAGCGAGCGAAGTATGCTTCGAAGCGAAGTATGAAAGTATCAAAGCTTGCTTCGAACAGTGTACTTCGAAGCCTATACTTCGATCAGAAGGCTTCGAACCATGCACGCAGAAAAGCAACCTCCGAAAGAGAAGCGAAGCCTGACACACGACAGAGAGACCAAATCGAAGCCTACCCTCTACCTTCGAAGCTAGCTTGTACGAGGTATGAATACCGAAGTGGTAACCTCCGAACCACAAATCAGCTTCGAATCGAAGTGTGTTGAAGCTCTCACAAGGGATCAAAGCCTTGAAACATACTTCGGAAAAACAAGTTTCGAACTTCACAATCCGAGACCAGCGAAGATTACAACAGTATAACAATTTCTCAGACAACACTCCAAACGAAGTCTACCAGAAAGACATGCTTCGAAGCTAACTTCGAAGCCTGTCGAAGTCCACTTCCCAAAAGTGCCGAAGTATGTCAAAGAACGAACACTAAACACACAACATACTTCGAAGCAAGATTCACAGTTCAAGTTCGGAGTTAAAAGTTCTAACGAAGCCTTTGAAGATGTCAGGTCGAAGCCTGCCTCACGAAGCTGAGGGACTTCGAATAGAGAAGGAGGCTTCGCCAGAAACAGTCAGGGAAAAAACAAGGACCTGTCCACTCGATCAAAAAGGCTATGCAGTCAAAAGCAAAGCTAGAAGAACTAGCACACTGTAGCAACAGGAACTAGTACTACTTGCAACTAGTACTCCTCAGCCCGTAGAACAGAAGCCATCGGAAGGAAACGAGAACTCTAGAATAAATAATAGCGCAGAAAACGAAGCTTCAGTTCCTCAAAAACACTGCAAACCACACACACAAACAGAGAATAAAATCTCACTGCATCATGAAGAACAGAGGCTGAACAGGGATAGAAGAATCTCGCGCAAGAGCCTGGCGGCGCACAGAAAATGAACAGGCGAGAGAGAATAGGAAATAAAAGTGACCCAATGGAACAAAAAGTGATTTCAGCAAAATGGTAACCTAACCCCCTGAAATGCAACTCCCCCTCAAAATATGCAATGAATGTAACTGGGGTGCATGTGGAGTGTAGAAAGCATGCTTCTCAGATATGATTGACTGCAATTACAAACATCTAACAAGTATAGCGAAAGACATACTGTCTGAGACTCATGGTATGATCAGTGCAACAGATGATATCTAAATAAAGTCATTAGCACACATTTTTCAGTTTTTTGGAAACAAAAGCATCACCACATTTTCCAGTTGACAAGCAAGGTAAAGCATGAGATGTAGAAGCTAACTAATATCTACCAAGATAAGCATTGTCCAAAGACAAGGTGCTTCAGCAAACTTGTTATCATTTCAATTTTCAGGCCTTTTCTTTTTCCTTTTTCATTTTTGCCAGGGGTTATTTGCGTGTCAAACCTTATGCTGACCGACCAAATCAAGCCTAGGCCAGAACTAGACCATCAGAAGCTTAAGACATTGGTCTTGGCATACACTACATTGTCCTAGTTCATACCAAAGTGCTATGGTACGCAGTCCAGAACAATGCAATGCGACAAAACAAACCCACCTGGATCTTTTCAAGTTATGCATAAAAAGGCATGGAATTTTCATTTTTCTTGATTTTTCATCATTTTTATAGCACATTTCCATGTTTTAAAGCAGAAATATGTCCAAGTTGCATATTTGCATCTAAGTCAGGAACTAGCTACAAGGCATGTAACAGATAGCAAGAACATTCAGCCTACGCATGCTAGTTACCAGAAGCAATGGTGATCATTTTTCAAGTTTTAAAGCATAAAAGCCATGCATATGACAGATAGCAGGCATATCAAGTGAACTGAACCAAAGCATGATCATTGATAGGTATCCAAAAGCATGTACCAGCTAGAATAAGTAAAGCAGTTCAATCATATAATAGAAGCAGCTCAAAAGTGTGATATGTGAATATGTATGATATGAACACACACAAAAAGACTCAAGAAAAGAGTAAAGAAGAAGGAAAACAGACTCAAAATATCCTAAAAAGGATACACAACACCCAAATCTCCTCGTAAACGCTCAAAAGTAGACTGATCTAGGGGTTTGGTGAAAATGTCAGCGAACTGATGATGGGTATCAACATGAACAAGGTCAATGACACCTTTCTCATATTGATCCCGTAGAAAATGAAAGCGCACATCAATGTGTTTGGTTTTTGAATGGAGACAAGGGTTTTTCCTTACACTAATTGCACTGGTGCTATCGCAAAACAAAGGAACTCTAGTTGGAAAGAACAACCCAAAATCTCGCAAAGTAGAAATCATCCAAACCAACTGTGAGCAGCAGCTACATACTCAGCCTCAGTGGTCAAAAGAGCAACTCCAGATTGCTTTCGAGAAGACCAAGAGACAAGAGAAGAACCAAGAAGCTGGTAAGTACCGGAAGTCGACTTGCGATCCAACCGGCACCCACCAAAGTCGGCATCCGAAAAGCCAGATAAATCAAGAGATGATGATGCTGAATAGTAAAGACCAAGATCGGGCACATAAGTGAGATACCTGAAGATGCGCTTGACAGCCTGCCGATGAGACGCGCGAGATGAAGACTGGAAACACGCGCAAAGTCCTACGGCGAACTGTATGTCCGGTCTTGTCGCCGTCAAGTATAGAAGTGAACCGATCATCCCTCGAAACTCCCTTTCGTTGACCTAGACGCCGCTCTCGTCCTTGTCCAGTCCTCCAGATGTACCCATTGGGGTCATCTACGGCTTCAACTCCCCACCAAAGTCAAATTTTTTCAACATGTCACAAGTGTACTTACCTTGGTGGATGAAGGTGTCGTCCTTGGTCTGCTTGATCCGGAGCCCTAAGAAGTACTTGAGCTCACCCATGAGGCTCATCTCAAACTCGCTGTGCATCTGCTCAAAAAACTTGGACACAAGAGAATCAGTAGTACCGCCAAAAATAATATCGTCCACGTAAATCTGAGCGACTAAAAAATCTGAAGCATCTCTGAGCAAGAAGAGAGTTTTATCCACAGAACCCATCACAAAGCCCTTCCCCAACAAAAACTGCTTTAACCGGTCATACCAAGCCCTGGGGGCTTGCTTCAACCTATATAAAGCTTTCTGCGGCTTAAAAACATGTCGAGGAAACTTAGGGTTCTCAAAACCGGGGGGCTGCCTAACATAAACTTCCTCCTCTATGAACCCGTTCAGAAAAGCACTCTTAACATCCATTTGAAAAAGCTTTAAACCCTTCGAAGTGGCAAAATCCAAGAGAATGCGAATGGACTCAAGACGGGCAACAGGAGCGAAGGTTTCTTCAAAATCAATACCTTCCTTCTGGCAAAAACCCTGGGCAACTAGTCGAGCTTTGTTGCGCACCACAACCCCATCTTCACCTTGTTTGTTCTTGAACACCCACTTGGTGCCTATGGGGTTGCATCCTGGTGGCGGCTCAACTAGTGTCCAAACCCGATTACGGACAAAATTCTCAAGCTCTTCTTGCATAGCATTAATCCAATTAGAATCAGAAAGAGCTTGAGAAACGTCTCTAGGCTCAAAAGATGCAACAAAAGGAGATTCAGCAAACACAGCAAGAGAGGCACCAGATGAACACAAGGTTCTTTCAATCAAATCACCTATGATGAGCTCTGAGGGGTGATCACGCTGAACTGCTCGGGATCCCTAGTGATATGAAGTCACCTCACCGGAGTCAGCAGCTGGCACCTCTAGACTCGACTGAGGGGGCTTGATCGAAGTGGAAGAAGTGATCAGAGGTCCGCCCTCGTCCTCAGTCGAAGTCTCAAAAGGTGTGGGATCTGCAGGAGGTGCAGAAGGCCCACCCTCATCAGCAGCTGGAGTATCATCATCTTCCTCGAAGATGGACTCTCCGAGCTCATCATCACTAGAAAGCTCAAAAGAAGGAGTCAAAGAAGGCAGGGATTCGTCAAATGACACTTCGCAAGTCTCGAAAGCTGCTGGGAGTCGAGGTTCCAAACACGGAAGCCTCGAGAATGCAACGCATAGCCAAGAAAAACTCCATCCCAGCAACGAGACTCAAACTTGTCCAAATGCCCTCCCTTCTTGAGCACAAAGCACTTGCAGCCAAACGCTCGCAAGTGGCTCACCTTGGGCTGTCTGCCAAACTGCAACTCATATGAAGTCTTACCAAGGTAAGCTCTAAGAAAAATGCAGTTGGCCAGATAGCAAGCTGTGTTCATGGCTTCAGCCCAAAAATGCCTAGGAGTCCTGTGCTCATCGAGCATCGTCCTGGCCATCTCGACTAGTGTGCGGTTCTTTCGTTCCACAACGCCGTTCTGTGGGGGAGTGCAAGGAGCAGAAAACTGATGGTCAAGATCCTGATCACTACAGAAGCTGACGAACTAAGAGTTCTTGAACTCAGAGTCGTTGTCAGAGCGAATTGCTCGCATCCGACCATTGTTCTTATTCTTCAGCTTCAAAATCAGGTCATGAACAAAATGAAAAGTCTCATCCTTAGACTCCAAGAAAAAAACCCACGAGAATCGAGAAAAGTCATCAACAATTACAAGCACGTACCACTTCCCACCAACTGAGCGTACCCGAGCTGGACCGATAGTGTCCATGTGCAACAGCTCGCCCGGATACGAAGTCATCACCTGAGTCACAGGTGAGTTAGAAGCGGCAACCATTTTCCCGTGACGACAGGGATGACAGACTAAATCTATCTCCATTCTAAGCTTGGGCAATCCTCGGATGAGGTCCATAGAGCTTAACCTAACTAGCAGATCAAAGCTCAAATGACCTAACCTCCTATGCCACTTCCAGAGCTTAGAAGAAGATCCAGCAATCAAACAGCGAGAAGGGCCAAAAGAACTAGAGAAGTCAATTCGAAAAACTTTACCAAATGGTAAGATATGGCAAATCAAAGACCCTCTAGAATCAAACACGGAATAATTGTCCTTCTTAAAACGCACTTCCAAACCATCCTCAAGAAGTTGCAAAATAGATATCAATTTAAAGTTCAAATTTTTAACCAAAGCAACATTCTTCAAAGAGAAATGATCTGAAATGCGAATTGAGCCCATGTCGTGTACCTTCCCTTGACCACTGTTCCCGAAAGTGATGTACTCTTTGGAGCTCGGGGGAGTGAGATTGGAGAACCATCTGCGATGTCCCGTCATGTGGCGAGAGCATCCTGAGTCCATGATCCAAACGCCCTCCAGTCCCCGATCCTGCACAATCAGTGGTCATAAGGGGGAGCAAATGGTCCGGCACCAGGTTTAGCAAAAGAGCTAAACCAATGTCGAGCCATCTGCTCAAAAGACGGAAAGCGAAAACCATCAAAAGAGTTTGGACCAAAACGCGCCTCAAAGCGCGGTCCATGGTTCTCCCTAGAACCTCGGCCACGAGGTCCAGGATCGTAGCCAAAACGGCCTGGAGCTCTGCCGGAACGACCACCACCAACTGGAGCACGGGCCAGAAAGCCATCTCCACTACCACCACCTACACGACGTGGCCTGGCCTCCAGCCTCTCCCCGCGTCGAGGAACACGCAGTCTACTACCCTGCTGGTAGGACTGCTCCTGACCACCACGAGCTCTCTCTGCTCTCTCAACCCGCTTCCTCTTGAAGCAAAACTCCGCAAGATTCCCGTCTCTCTAACAGTACTCACAATGATAGGTGGGCTTCTTGGGATGTAGTTGAGGCTTGGGGTTCTTGGGCTTAGTGGTGTTCGGTGTAGTCTTCTTGGGTTGAGAGGGTCCAGGAAGAGAGTCAAGAGAAGTGCGGAGGTGTTTGGGCTTTGGAACCCAGATGGGCTTCTTGGGTGGAGCTTTGGGCTGTTCATGGATCACTCCATCCTTGGGCTGACTAGCCAGGGAAGACTCAGTGGAGTGAGTCTTGGGGTATCTCTGCTCAGGAGTCATTTTACTCCACTCCACTGCCCGGCTAATGGCACTCTCAAAGTCAGCCTTGGTGTAGGTGTAACCTACCCCAAACCCATCTTGCCTCTTGAACTGCTGGATCATCATGCCGAGTTGTGGCTCTCGGGCACTGATCCAACTCAGGATAGAACGGAGGTAAAAGTTCTCATTCTAAGAATCAGCTAGCTCCTCTCTCAACGAAGCTAGAACCTCCACCTGAGACAAGCAGGTCTCACACTCACACTCTACCTGGACAGACTTTTCGGCTTTCAGCTTGATCAACTCCATTCTAAGAGACAAACAGTTCTCATAGATAGTGGGTGGAACTGACAGTGTCTCGAGCTCTAGCCTAGTCTGCGCTAGCTCAGCTCTCACTCTCTCCAAATCCCCCAAATGCTCATCGCCTTTGGCTTTCAGCTCAACTAAGACAGCTAGATGAGATGAGCAATCAGCACAGGGTGCGACGACAGTGGCTTGAGCATCTTTCAGCTCCAGCTGAGCGCTTTCAAGCTCAGTGGCCAAAGCGTCCCTCTCATCAACCCTTTCTGTGTACCTGGACTTCAGAGTCGACAGGTCACACAGAAGCACCTCACACTTCGGGCACTCAGTGCTATCACCCAAGTAGGGGATGAAGATAGACTCTCAATTCTGCCGTTGGCCACGGCAAGCTCACTCTCTAACTCATCTATCCTCTTCTTAGCTCCCCTAAGCAGTTTTTCCCGATACTTCAACTCCTGACGATTGCTTTCAAGTAAATCAACGATTTCACGTTCATAAGATGATACCTTTTCGTTGTCGTCGTCGTCGGAGTCATCGGAGGAGCTCTTCTATTCCTTATCCCCAAGAGCCATTGAGCAGAAGCTCTTGCGGGATCTTCGGCGCTGATGTGAGCGGCTCTTCGGTCTGTCCCCGAAAGCCATGAAGCAAAGGCCCGCCGGATCGTCCTTGTCCTTCCCCTTCCTGATGACGATCTCTTCATCGCTTGAGCTCAATGAAGAGGAAGAAGACGTGGACCGTTTGGAGTAGCTCTTCTCCATCTCGGCAAAGAAGGCCTTGTCGCGCTTCTTGTTCTCTCGCCAGTAGTCCTTCAGGGTCTTTCTGAAGAATCTGGTCTTTGGCTTGCCCTTGTTGAAGGAGGAGCTCTCGTTCTTGCCGGAGTCGAGGAAGCCACCACCGGTGCCCTTCTTGTGGCCATTGCGCTTGTGGCAGTCGGCGATGAAGTGTCCTGGATCACCACACTCAAAGCACCCGGATTTCTTGTCGTGTCTCTTGAACATTCTCTTGTCATAAACACGACGCACCCGGTTGTTAAAAAGACACAGGTCATCATCTCCCAAAGACTCAAGGTGGTCCTCAGTTATAGACATCAAAGAGAACCCAGCATAGCTCACAGAAGAGGGATCAACAGAAGGTGTAGCAAGGGCCAGGGACTTTGATCCAGAGCCAGTGAGATTTGATCTCAACTGGATATCAACCTCAGTGGCCTTCAGCTTGCTAAACAACTCAGAAATGGTCAAGGTATCATAAGAAGTGCTCTCAATGATAGAGGATACCTTGATCTCCCAGATCTTTGGGTCCAAGGTATGGAGAACCTTGAGCGCCTGCTCGTGATCTGAGACTAACTGAGCACCCTCAGCCTTGTTGTCCCGAAGATTGTTTATGATCGATTGAAAACGACCAAACAACGCTTCAACAGATTCACCCGGCTTCTGTGTGAAGTTCTCATATTCACGCCGCTAGGTCTGATAGAGCCGAGCCTTGACCTGGGCTGTTCCCTCATGGTGTGCCTTGAGGGTAGCCCAGATCTCTCTCGCAGTGGAGAGATGGCTCACACGCTCAAACTCAGTGAGACCTAGACCAGAAAAAATGATGTTCACAACCTTACTATTGCTCAGATGATGGGCAATGATACCTGGAGTACAATGCTCTGCAACTGGCAATATAACAAACGTGGTGTGAATGCAAATGTCCCAGATGTCCGAGCCCTGGCTCATAAGATAGGCTCGCATGTGAGTCTTCCAATAGTTATAGCCATAGGCTTCCAAGTACGGGACCTTGCCAGGAGACGTCATGATCACTACTGGGGTTTAGAACCGGTTAAGGTATGGAAAAACCCTAACCAGGCTCTGATACCACTTGTAGGACCGAAAGTAGCGACCAGAGGGGGGTGAATGGGTGCCTAAAAATTCTTTCGAATATATGGTCTGCTCCCAACACCCAACGCACCTCAAAAGACCAGGCAACAAAGCTTGAACAGATTGCCTAAGTCTAAAAGTATCTAGCCTAGAAAATACTGATGAACCAGACAGAGGAACACCAATACAGGCAGATAAACAAAATATCCAAGACAAGGTAGATTAAACTTCTCAGTAAAATAATCTAAGTACACATGGAATGGGATGAGAAGTTACCGTTCAAAATCTGTCTCCTGTTCGAAACATGGCGAAGCCTACTTCATAGTGTCGAAGCATGCTTCGCAGTGACGAAGCCTGCTTCGGAGACCCTAGTCGAAGTCTAGCGAAGGTTGTCTATGAAGTGCCGAAGGTTTGTTGAGTGTAGCCTAGTTCGAGTGTGGCAGCGAGCGAAGTATGAAAGTATCGAAGCTTGCTTCGAACAGTGTACTTCGAAGCCTATAATTCGATTAGAAGGCTTCGAACCATGCACGCAGAAAAGCAACCTCCGAAAGAGAAGCGAAGCCTGACAGACGATAGAGAGACCAAATCGAAGCCTGCCCTCTACCTTCGAAGCTAGCTTGTACGAGGTATGAATACCGAAGTGGTAACCTCCGAACCACAAATCAGCTTCGAATCGAAGTGTGCTGAAGCTCTCACAAGGGATCAAAGCCTTGAAACATACTTCGGAAAAACAAGCTTCGAACTTCACAATCCGAGACCAGCGAAGATTACAACAGTATAACAATTTTTCAGACAACACTCTAAGCGAAGTCTACCAGAAAGACATGCTTCGAAGCTAACTTCGAAGCCTGTCGAAGTCCACTTCCCAAAAGTGCCGAAGTATGTCAAAGAACGAACACTAAACACACAACATACTTCGAAGCAAGATTCACAGTTCAAGTTCGGAGTTAAAAGTTCTAACGAAGCCTTTGAAGATGTCAGGTCGAAGCCTGCCTCACGAAGCTGAGGGACTTCGAATAGAGAAGGAGGCTTCGCCAGAAACAGCTAGGGAAAAAACAAGGGCCTATGTAACACCCCAAGAAATAAAAACAAATAAAATAAAATAAAATATTATTTAAATCATTTCCGGATTTATTTATTAAAGGAAAATCATAAAAGAACCCAAATAAAGCCAAACAGGGAGAAATATACAAAATATGGACCTGAAAATTTTATGAGATGAACTAGAGCCCAAGATATAATTTTAGGAATTTTTACAAATTTTTACCAACAGTGATTCAACCCTTAATCAAATAAATGAATTACTAGAATTATTTTAAATCAGAAAAGATATTAAAACCTTAACGGGCCTCAACCTCCAAACCACCCCGAGCCCGGCCCAATCCAAGCCATGAGCCACTGACATGTGGGACCCGCCTGTCGGCGCATTCCCCCGCCTCTCTCTCTCGCCCGCGCCTCGCCCCGGCCCCACTTGGCATCCTCCGACGCCCGCCTTTCACCCACTGACCAATAGGGCCCGCCTGACGGTGCTCGTTATCCCCCTCGACCTCTGACAGGTGGAGCCCACCTGTCAGGATCGTCTTCCTCGTTGGAAGGGGATCCCCTTTCCTCCCCGCCGGCGATCTCCTTCCCTTTTTCGCCGCCGGCCGCCCGCGTTCGTCTGGATTCGCCTCGGATCACCTTCCCCAACCGTCGATGATCTCCTTCCATCTAAACCCGACGCGTTTTACCGTGTATAGAAGCTCGGCCGTGAGTTAGGAAACCCTCGCCGGAGTTCTTGGAAACCCTCGGTTCCCTTCCCTCCTTACGTCGGCGAGCCCCTATAAATAACCCCCTTCGGCCACCGCCCTCAGCCACACCGCCTAAACCCGAGCTAAAGCACTCCAGAGCGCTCCCTCTCGATTTTAGGCTCCTCTCCCCTGCTCCACCTCCGGCGAGCCCTCGCCGTCGATCCCGGCCCCCATTGCCCTAGCCACCGCCACCAGAGTGACCGTCGACGACTGTCCGTCCTCGGCCACATCTCCGTTGGCCGTGAACGCCGCCGGATCGCCGTCGCCATCGACCGCCGGAGGTATCATCGTGATCGCCATCCTCCCCTCTTTCCATTTTCGCCATGGGCTAGGCTCCTAGGCCCTCGCCGCCGCCGTCGCCGTCGCACCCGAGGCCGCCGTCGCCAGAGACGAAGGGGGTACGCGCCCCCTTACATCGTGCCGTGCCGGATCGCGCCCTGACCGCACGATCGCGATCGGAGGGATAGGATTAAATCCCTCTGAGATTTAATCTGGGCCCTCGGATCTGGTCAAAGGGGTATCGAGGCCTCTCGACCGTCGATCGCCACTTAAAACCCCCGATCGATCTCAGGCGTCCACGCGTACCCGTTCACTCTGTTTTAATCTGAGCCGTCCATTTTCACTTAAAGGATCCCGCCTCGCGCCTGGCCGCCGGATCTGGATCCAACGGATCTGGTTGATCCGGTCCACGCGCACAGTGCCGCGGTCCACCGTGGGCCTGGCTCACCGTGGACCAGAGCCCATTTTCCAGTTTAAATAAAATTCCAGAAATTGATTTAAACTTTGAAAATTCATATCTTGCACATTTTAACTCCAAATTTCACCATTCAAATTTTGTTAAAACCACAATATTATTCTCTACACTTTAATGCCATAAAAAAGTATGTTTCTGTTACCCAAAATAACTTTAATAAATATTTAAATAAAACCCCTTAGGGATAATTTATTTAATTCAGAAAAATAAATTAGAAAAGCCTTAAGAAAATAAGTTTACTGTTTATTCACCAAACATCAGAATATTAAAACTTTATTCCCATAATAAAACCCACAAATGTGTATGTTTAGTATTTGGTGAATTTTTGTATGTTTATTGAATGTACTGTTTATTTTTCCGTATCAAGAAGACTACGAGTTCATCGAGGAGCAGGAGTTCTACCCCGAGGTTCCTCCATCCCCATTTGCTGATCAAGGCAAGTCATCGCCCACCTCTGTGGAAACAGTTGATCATTATTGAGCCCATGTTTTAATAAATTATCGCTATAACTCATAGGCTAATATTGCATTAGTCCAATAATCAAACCTTACACCTATATTTATTAGATCCCCGTCCTTGTGTGCAAACCCAAGCCATGCTTATTGAGCCTTAACTCCTTGTCACTCTACTATAAAATTATTAGCTAGTGCCCAATGTACCGGCACAACTACTATAGTATAAAAAGAATGAGTCGTAGATAGCTGGATTCTGTATATGAATTTCCCCGTT
Source organism: Zizania palustris (assembly GCA_019279435.1). NCBI lineage: Eukaryota > Viridiplantae > Streptophyta > Magnoliopsida > Poales > Poaceae > Zizania > Zizania palustris. The sequence goes on from JAAALK010000286.1 coordinate 14,877,936, forward strand.
ATTCTCGTCTCTGGACTCTGTTGGAGTTGGCTAAGTTATAAGTATGGTGGGTTCCGGGTGCAAGCTCGGGCATTGGTTTGTCACAACCGGGGCACTATAAGGACCGGTCTGCGGGATCTGTTGCAAAGCACTTCCGTACCAACCACAAGTCTAATGGGTAAGTCCTAACTGGAAGTATGGAATACTCCGGCTCGATGCACCATAGAGGAGGGGGCAAGGGGCTAGCCTGCGGGCGACTTGTACCAACGAGGCTCAAGGGGGGGTATGGTGGGGCTCCGATGCGTCGGGACACCATATGAAACCTATAAGAGGGTGTTGTTGAGTCGGGGAGGACTATATGGAAGGTTTTGGCACGAGTTCCCGTGAAATGGGTCATCTCGTTACACTTTGGTGTAAGTGATGAGTGTGTGCCTTGGGGGTACAGTGGTACATCTCTGATCAGAGTAATTTAATCTTTTCGAAAAGCCGAGCCCACGGTCAAGGGCGGGTTGTGTGACTACTCGCAGTTAGTTTGCAATTGTGTGAATGGTTGAGTTATTCATGGCATGTAAGGACTGTTGAGCGAGGTGGGGCTGACTGTACCCCTTGAGTTAGAAGATGATGATGCATACACATGTTCATGTTTCAGTACTAATAAATCGTTCACATTAAATGCTTTACAAATTACTCGCTTCCGCAAAAATTAGCCACTATCTCCCTTGTTATTACTTTGCATTATATTTGCATTCGGTGGCTTGCTGAGTACATCTGTACTCACCCCGTTGACTTACAACATCAGAGCCCGTCTACTACGAGGAGGATGCAGGTCTGGAGTAGCGACCCAGTCAAGGCGAGACCGGAAGGAGGCGTTCATCTAGGACCCTTATTTTATTAGTTTCTCTTCACCTTTATTCACTTTTGTATTAATGCGGTCTACGAACCGTGAATGATTGCCCATATTGTACGTGGTCGCATGATGAACGTCTTGTTTTATTGATTTTCTATGGAATTTCAATAAAGTCCTGATTTATTAAATCGGGGCGCGACAAGATGGTATCAGAGCCGACTTGACTGTAGGAAGCCAAACAGACCTTACCTTAGGACTTATACTTACTATATTTTCTTACAAACACTACTCATCCTCTCATCTTCCGAGATTTTCACAAAAACTTTCTCTCTTTTGTAGATGCCGGTCCGTACCATGAGTGGGAACCTTCGTGATGAGGCCGGATTCATCCACGAGCTGCGCATGCTCGTCGGTTTCCTCGGATTTGAGCATGAGCCGATGTACCATGGAGTCTTCCCCGACGAGGAAGAAAGCTTCTGCGATGCCACCGTCGTCGTCCAGCCCTCCCCTCAGACAGCTCACACCTATCGTGGAGGAGGACCTACCTTCTTGGTTGCCAGTCAGCGCACCGCCCTCTAGGCACTCACAGAGCTCCGGATGATCTATGACAGTGAGCTCTATGACACGGACTTTCGCTTCGTGCCTCTTCGCACTCCAGGGACTCCCCACAGCGTCTTCGTCAGCACCCTCTCCCAGCGTCATTCCGCGATTGGACATACCATGCGCTTATTGGAGGCCATGGATGATCTCCATTACGAGGCACTACGGGACGCCAATGGACAGCGCGACACGATCAGCTTTTACCGGCAATCTTCTGAGGATCTGAACCGCGAGAACGGAGATCTTCGTCGCCACATCCAGCAGGGACATCATTTGGCTGCCGAGGCAGAGGAGTTACGGCATCAGAATGAGCTCCTTCGGCAGCGCGTCGCCACCAACCCACAGCTCCGCTACCAGATCAAAGAATTGAAGAAGGACATTGAGGAGATCGCACCTCTTCCACCTCGCAAGAAGACACCCCTTCGGATCCCCACCGTGAGGCCCAAGAGGATCTCCCGCAGTGCACCACCCGCCGGACCATCCAGCTCCTCGACCCCGACCATCTCCCACGAGCCCGAGATTGAGCCGTCCCCCGAGCTACCCTAGACGTAGTTTACGATTGATTGCTTTTCATTTTGCTTGCTTGTATTACCATTCATGTCAAAATATAAGGCATGAATGAAGAAATAAATAAATGTAACCGCAAGAACGGTACCTTTTGAAAATAAAATATAAAGAGTTCTCTAAAATAAATATTGTCTACTTTGAAAAATCCAGGATGACCAACACTCAGGGTTCCGACGCTCCCTAGAATGGAGGAGAGAGTGGCAACCTGCCACAATGGGGAGCCACGGGGCAAAGGCAAGCCCCAATCGCTAATCACCCTATAGTGGCCGAAATGATGGCCACCCAAAACCAGCTAGTCACTGCTTTGTTGAACCAGATGCAACAACAGCAACAGCAGATGCAGGAGCAGCAGGCTCAGTTCTTCCGCCTCCACCAACAGCCCGAGCTGCATCATCTCGCCGCACCAGCTCCCTCTCCCGCCTCTCAGCTCTCGGAGTTCCTCCGAGTTTGCCCACCGACCTTCTCAAGCACCACCAACCCCATGGAGGCTGGGGATTGGTTGAGGACTATCGAGAAGAAGCTCGATCTGCTGACCTGCACTAAGCAGGAGAAGGTGGCCTTCGCCACCCACCAACTCCATGGTCCCGCCGCAGAATGGTGGGACAATCTTCGCGAGACCCTGCCAGAGGGACACGCCCACACTTGGGCGGAGTTCTCGGCCGCTTTTCGTGCCGCTCACATCCCTGACGGCATTATCACGCAAAAACAACAGGAGTTTAGAGACCTGCAGCAGGGGAGCAGGTCCGTAACAGAATATCTGCATGAGTTCAACAGGTTGGCCAGGTACACACCTGAAGAGGTCCGTACTGACGCAGCCAGGCAAGCCAAGTTCTTCCGGGGACTGAAGGATGAGTTGTCCCTACAACTCATCTCTGGAGATTTTGCCAACTTTCAAAAGTTGGTGAACAAAGCTATTATGCAGGAGACCCAACAGAATAAGGTTGACCTGAAGAAGAAGAGGATGATTGCCTTCAGGCAGAACCAAGGCATGGCACAGAGGCCCCGATTCACCCCTCCTCCACCAGCACCGCAGTACCACTCCCGCCCAGTGTATCGTCCGGCACCACCTGCCGCCAATGCCGGAGCCGGACAACCTCGCCCCGCTCCCGCCGCACCAGCCACCCCAGCTGCACCGGCCAAGAAGCCAGAAATCCTAAGAGACAGGCACGGCAAGCCTGTAGTTTGCTTCAACTGCCGCCAAGAGGGGCACTACTCCCACCAGTGCCCTCATCCCAAGCGTACTCAAGGCGTCACCTCAAACCCCGCCGTCCGCGCCAAGGTCAACCACGTCACCGCCGAAGAAGCCCAGGTCGCCCCAGAAATTGTCATGGGTAAGTTTATGGTTCATTCATCACTTGCAGTGGTATTATTTGACACCGGAGCTACCCACTCCTTTATATCGACTGCTTTTGTGGAAAGAAATTCCCTGGACATAAGTGAACTACCCAGACCCGTGTTAATAGCTACCCCGGGCAAGCAAACCCTCGCCTATTCTTTTAGTCCAAGGGTATGGGTAGATATCCAAGGCACGATATTTTGGGCCGACCCCATTCTAATAGAATGTCAAGGTTTGGGTCTCATTCTAGGGATGGATTGGCTAAATAAACACCAAGGAGTAATAGAATGTGCCCAGAGGAAGGTGACCGTGACTAGTGAAGAAGGGACTATCGTCACATTCCAGATGCCAAGCATGAAGGCCGGAAGGACAAGACTACATCAGATTACCTTGGAGGAGATACCAGTAGTCAGTGAATACCCGGACGTATTTCCAGAGGATCTACCAGGGATGCCACCCAAGAGGTTCATCGAGTTCAGGATCGACTTGGTGCCCGGAACCACCCCTATTTATAAGCGACCATACCGGATGGCCGCTAATGAGTTAGCAGAAATGAAACAGCAATCGGAGGATCTCGAAAGGAAAGGTTACATCAGACCTAGCACGTCGCCATGGGGTGCCCCCGTCATCTTCGTCGAGAAGAAAGAAGACAAGGCAAAGCGTATGTGTGTGGATTATCGTGCTTTGAATGAAGTAACCATCAAGAATAAGTACCCGTTGCCTCGGATCAACGATCTCTTCGACCAGCTAAAAGGAGCTACAGTATTCTCGAAGATCGACCTGCGTTCTGGTTATCATCAGTTAAGGATTCGAGAAGAAGATATACCCAAGACGGCCTTTACCACCCGTTATGGATTGTACGAGTGCACGGTTATGTCCTTTGGATTGACCAACGCCCCTGCATTCTTCATGAACATGATGAATAAGGTGTTCATGGAATATTTGGATAGATTCATCGTAGTCTTCATAGTTGACATCCTCATTTATTCCAAGGACCAGAAAGAGCACGAAACTCACCTCCGGTTAACCTTAGGGAAGCTAAGGGAACACCAATTATACGCCAAGTACAACAAATGCAAGTTTTGGACGGCGGAAGTAAAGTTCCTTGGACACATCATCTCTGCGCAAGGAATCGCAGTAGACCCTGCCACCGTAGAAGCAGTTACGGATTGGCTGCCACCCACGACCGTATCTGAGATACGAAGTTTTCTGGGTTTGGCCGGATATTATCGGAGGTTCATCGAGAATTTTTCTAAGATAGCCAAGCCAATGACCAAGTTGTTGCAGAAAGGAGAAAAGTTTGAATGGACTCCTGAGTGCGAGGAAAGTTTCCGCACTCTCAAGACCCGTTTGGTATCTGCACCCATACTGACCCTACCCGATATCCGTAAAGACTTCCATGTCTACTGCGACGCATCTCGCCAAGGATTGGGATGTGTTCTTATGCAAGATGGAAAAGTTATCTCTTATGCCTCCCGTCAGTTGAGACCTCATGAGTTGAACTACCCGACCCACGATTTGGAATTAGCCGCTGTGGTACACGCCCTTAAGATTTGGAGGCACTATTTGGTTGGAAATCGCTGTGAGATCTTTACGGATCACAAGAGCTTGAAGTACATCTTCACACAGCCAGACCTCAATCTGAGGCAAAGACGATGGTTGGAACTAATAAAGGACTATGACTTAGGTATTCACTACCACCCCGGAAAAGCAAATGTGGTAGCTGATGCATTAAGTCGCAAGGGATATTGCACAGCCATGATGATTCAAAAACACGCACCCTTGTTATGTAGAGAGATGGAAAAGTTGAACCTTGGGTTAACCACAGGAGCATATCTAGCCACCTTGGAGACCCAACCAGTCTTGTTTGAGCAAATCCGCGAAGCTCAATTGGAAGACCCGGATATAGCTGCCATTAGAAGGAACATGAGGCAAGGAAAAGCCCCAGGATTTTCAGAGGACGAGAATGGCACCATATTGTTTGGAACCCGGATATGTGTGCCGGATAAGCCAGAGATAAAGACCCTTATCCTGAGAGAAGCCCACGAGACGTTGTACTCCATTCATCCAGGCAGTACCAAGATGTACCAGGACTTGAAGGAACGTTATTGGTGGGTCAGCATGAAAAGAGAGATTGCACAGTTCGTCGCCGAATGTGACACCTGCAAAAGAGTAAAAGCTGAACATCAGAGACCTGCAGGATTGTTACAGCCACTTAAAGTGCCTGAATGGAAGTGGGAAGAGATCGGTATGGATTTCATCACTGGACTACCAAAGACCCAACTTGGGTATGATTCTATTTGGGTGATCATCGATCGGCTTACGAAAGTAGCACATTTCATAGCCGTCAAGACGACCTTTAGTGGTCCTAAGCTTGCAGAGCTATACATGGCCCGGATCGTGTGTCTTCATGGAGTGCCCAAGAAGATAGTGTCCGACAGAGGAAGTCAGTTTACCTCTCGTTTCTGGAAGAACCTTGAAGAGGAGATGGGCACAAGATTGAATTTCAGTACTGCCTACCACCCTCAGACGGATGGACAAACGAAGAGGGTGAATCAGATACAAGAGGATATGCTACGGGCATGTGTCTTGGATTTTGGTGCCACTTGGGACAAGAGCTTGTCGTACGCTGAGTTTTCGTACAACAACAGCTATCAAGCCAGCCTTCAGATGTCTCCTTTTGAAGCCCTATATGGACGTAAGTGCAGAACGCCTCTACTTTGGGACCAAACTGGTGAATCCCAAGTTTTCGGAACAGACATTCTTCGTGAAGCTGAAGAGAAGGTACGGATCATCAGAGACCGACTCAAGACAGCCCAATCACGACAGAAGAGCTACGCAGACAATCGTCGCCGAGACCTAGCCTTTGAAGAAGGAGATCATGTCTACCTTCGAGTTACGCCTCTACGTGGTACTCAACGGTTTAACATGAGAGGAAAGTTGGCCCCTCGATATGTTGGACCATTTCCCATTGTTCGATGCCAAGGCAAAGTTACATATCAGTTGGAATTACCACCCTCATTGGCTGGAGTACATGACGTATTTCACGTATCCCAACTAAAGAAGTGTCTCCGCGTCCCCACAGAGCAAGTGGATCTTCAGCAGTTAGATGTTCAAGAGGATCTGACCTATGTGGAAAAGCCGGTCAAGATATTGGAAGTCAAAGAAAGGATCACCAGGAGTCGGGTCATCCGCTTCTGCAAAGTACAGTGGAGCAATCATCCGGTAGAGGAAGCTACATGGGAAAAAGAAGATGAACTCAAGGCACAACATCCTGAGCTATTTGAGGGTTGATCCAAATCTCGAGGACGAGATTCTCTGTAAGGGGGATAGGATTGTAACACCCCAAGAAATAAAAACAAATAAAATAAAAGAAAAATATTATTTAAATCATTTCCGGATTTATTTATTAAAGGAAAATCATAAAAGAACCCAAATAAAGCCAAACAGGGAGAAATATACAAAATATGGACCTGAAAATTTTATGAGATGAACTAGAGCCCAAGATATAATTTTAGGAATTTTTACAAATTTTTACCAACAGTGATTCAACCCTTAATCAAATAAATGAATTACTGGAATTATTTTAAATCAGAAAAGATATTAAAACCTTAACGGGCCTCAACCTCCAAACCACCCCGAGCCCGGCCCAATCCAAGCCATGAGCCACTGACATGTGGGACCCGCCTGTCGGCGCGTTCCCCCGCCTCTCTCTCTCGCCCGCGCCTCGCCCAGGCCCCACTTGGCATCCTCCGGCGCCCGCCTTTCACCCACTGACCAATAGGGCCCGCCTGACGGTGCTCGTTATCCCCCTCGACCTCTGACAGGTGGAGCCCACCTGTCAGGATCGTCTTCCTCGTTGGAAGGGGATCCACTTTCCTCCCCGCCGGCGATCTCCTTCCCTTTTTCGCCGCCGGTCGCCCGCGTTCGTCTGGATTCGCCTCGGATCACCTTCCCCAACCGTCGATGATCTCCTTCCATCTAAACCCGACGCGTTTTACCGTGTATAGAAGCTCGGCCGTGAGTTAGGAAACCCTCGCCGGAGTTCTTGGAAACCCTCGGTTCCCTTCCCTCCTTACGTCGGCGAGCCCTTATAAATAACCCCCTTCGGCCACCGCCCTCAGCCACACCGCCTAAACCCGAGCTAAAGCACTCCAGAGCGCTCCCTCTCGATTTTAGGCTCCTCTCCCCTGCTCCACCTCCGGCGAGCCCTCGCCGTCGATCCCGGCCCCCATTGCCCTAGCCACCGCCACCAGAGTGACCGTCGATGATTGCCCGTCCTCGGCCACATCTCCATTGGCCGTGAACGCCGCCGGATCGCCGTCGCCGTCGACCACCCGAACACCCTACTTCGTCTACCCTCGTCGTCGGCCGCCGTCCGTCGCCCTCCGTCGCCGCTGGAGGTATCATCGTGATCGCCATCCTCCCCTCTTTCCATTTTCGCCATGGGCTAGGCTCCTAGGCCCTCGCCGCCGCCATCGCCGTCGCACCCGAGGCCGCTGTTGCCAGAGACGAAGGGGGTACGCGCCCCCTTACGTCGTGCCGTGCCGGATCGCGCCCTGACAGCACGATCGCGATCGGAGGGATAGGATTAAATCCCTCCGAGATTTAATCTGGGCCCTTAGATCTGGTCAAAGGGGTATCGAGGCCTCTCGACCGTCGATCGCCACTTAAAACCCCCGATCGATCTCAGGCGTCCACGCGTACCCGTTCGCTCTGTTTTAATCTGAGCCGTCCATTTTCACTTAAAGGATCCTGCCTCGCGCCTGGCCGCCGGATCTGGATCCAACGGATCTGGTTGATCTGGTCCACGCGCACAGTGCCGCGGTCCACCGTGGGCCTGGCTCACCGTGGACCAGAGCCCATTTTCCAGTTTAAATAAAATTCCAGAAATTGATTTAAACTTTGAAAATTCATATCTTGCTCATTTTAACTCCAAATTTCACCATTCAAATTTTGTTAAAACCAGAATATTATTCTCTACACTTTAATGCCATAAAAACAGTATGTTTCTGTTACCCAAAATAACTTTAATAAATATTTAAATAAAACCCCTTGGGGATAATTTATTTAATTCAGAAAAATAAATTAGAAAAGCCTTAAGAAAATAAGTTTACTGTTTATTCACCAAACATCAGAATATTAAAACTTTATTCCCCATAATAAAACCCACAAATGTGTATGTTTAGTATTTGGTGAATTTTTGTCTGTTTATTGAATGTACTGTTTATTTTTCCGTATCAAGAAGACTACGAGTTCATCGAGGAGCAGGAGTTCTACCCCGAGGTTCCTCCATCCCTATTTGCTGATCAAGGCAAGTCATCGACCACCTCTGTGGAAACAGTTGATCATTATTGAGCCCATGTTTTAATAAATTATCGCTATAACTCATAGGCTAATATTGCATTAGTCCAATAATCAAACCTTACACCTATATTTATTAGATCCCCATCCTTGTGTGCAAACCCAAGCCATGCTTATTGAGCCTTAACTCCTTGTCACTCTACTATAAAATTATTAGCTAGTGCCCAATGTACCGGCACAACTGTTATAGGATAAAAAGAATGAGTCGTAGATAGATGGATTCTGTATATGAATTTCCCCGTTATTCTCGTCTCTGGACTCTGTTGGAGTTGGCTAAGTTATAAGTATGGTGGGTTCCGGGTGCAAGCTCGGGCATTGGTTTGTCGCACCCCGGGCACTATAAGGACCGGTCTGCGGGATCTGTTGCAAAGCACTTCCATACCAACCACAAGTCTAATGGGTAAGTCCTAACTGGAAGTATGGAATACTCCGGCTCGATGCACCATAGAGGAGGGGGCAAGGGGCTAGCCTGCGGGCGACTTGTACCTACGAGGCTCAAGGGGGGGTATGGTGGGGCTCCGTTGCATCGGGACACCATATGAAACCTATAAGAGGGTGCTGTTGAGTCCGGGAGGACTATATGGAAGGTTTTGGCACGAGTTCCCGTGAAATGGGTCATCTCGTTACACTTTGGTGTAAGTGATGAGTGTGTGCCTTGTGGGTACAGTGGTACATCTCTGATCAGAGTAATTTAATCTTTTCGAAAAGCCGAGCCCACGGTCAAGGGCGGGTTGTGTGACTACTCATAGTTAGTTTGCAATTGTGTGAATGGTTGAGTTATTCATGGCATGTAAGGACTGTTGAGCGAGGTGGGGCTGACTGTACCCCTTGAGTTAGAAGATGATGATGCATACACATGTTCATGTTTCAGTACTAATAAATCGTTCACATTAAATGCTTTACAAATTACTCGCTTCCGCAAAAATTAGCCACTATCTCCCTTGTTATTACTTTGCATTATATTTGCATTCGGTGGCTTGCTGAGTACATCTGTACTCACCCCGTTGACTTACAACATCAGAGCCCGTCTACTACGAGGAGGATGCAGGTCTGGAGTAGCGACCCAGTCAAGGCGAGACTGGAAGGAGACGTTCATCTAGGACCCTTATTTTATTAGTTTCTCTTCACCTTTATTCACTTTTGTATTAATGCGGTCTACGAACCGTGAATGATTGCCCGTATTGTACGTGGTCGCATGATGAACGTCTTGTTTTATTGATTTTCTATGGAATTTCAATAAAGTCCTGATTTATTAAATCGGGGCGCGACAGCCTATCCACTCGATCAAAAAGGCTATGCAGTCAAAAGCAAGGCTAGAATAACCAGCACACTGTAGCAACAGGAACTAGTACTACTTGCAGCTAGTACTCCTCAGCCCGTAGAATAGAAGCCATCGGAAGGAAACGAGAACTCTGGAATAAATAATAGCGCGCAAAAAACGAAGCTTCAGTTCCTCAAAACGCTGCAAACCACACACACAAATAGAGAATAAAATCTCACTGCATCATGAAGAACAGAGGCTGAACAGGGATAGAAGAATCTCGCACAAGAGCCTGGCGGCGCACAAAAAATGAACAGGCAAGAGAGAACAGGAAATAAAAGTGACCCAATGGAACAAAAAGTGATTTCAGCAAAAGGGTAACCTAACCCTAGGGATTGGGGCCCTATTTATAGGCTGCCCAATAGCTAGGAATATTCCACCAGCCCCTTAGGGTTTTTTACAGACGCTAAAATAAAGGAAAAGACTAAACTGCCCTTAGGATTTTTTACAGACTCGACTGACTGACTGTGGGCCTAGGGACAAAATAGAAAAACTCCTATTTACAGCTGACTTATCCGGAAGCTAAGATTTCGTAGCGACTACGGCTTCTCTTCTGGACAGTCCGATACAAGATCAGCGGTCGTCAGTTTTGCATCGAAACTGACAAAGCCTCTACCGACTTTGCACCATGTACCCGGATTGGGTCGGCCTGATTCCGCAGCTCTCTCAGCCCGACAATCACTCACCGCCCGTGTACCTGAGTCAATCCTGGTCAACAACCTAGTGGGTCTTCTGCTGCTCCTAGCCCATGTAGCCGGATTGGGCCAACCCGACTTCGCAGCTCTCTCAGCCCGACAGTCGCTCGCTGCCTGTGTACCTGAGTCACACGCGGCCCATGAAGCAGTAGATCATCCTCTCTTCTTCTGTCCTCTTTGACTATCGTTGACAATGACTCATCACATCTGGAGCCATGAGGCCCACGCTATTCAGCATGGCTCCTCAGGCGTCGAGGAGAGGGCGGCGGTTTCCTTCGGGATCAACGGTGGTGAGGTGACCCAGGGGTGATCTGGCCTAACGGAGGTGGGCCGGGGATGGGGAGGTGACGACGGTCCTACTGTTGTCGTCGTCGGTGGCGGTAGCGGACCGAGGCACCGGCGAAGGCTTGCTAGAGCCGAAGAAGGGGAGGTGGCGCAAAAAGGGCACGGGTGACGCACGAGAAGGAGAGGGCTTAGGTTTTGGTGGTGTGGCGGAGTGCGGTGAGGGTGGGGCTTAAATAGAAGGACGCCGGCTGCGTGAAAGGAAGGCAGAGGGAGGGAAACCCGAAGGGTTTCCATGATTACTCCAGCGAACCTTCCAAGTGCCTCGCTAGCTTCCAAAAGGGACGATTCCGCGTCGGCTTGGGTGGAAAGGGATCACCAGTGAGAGGGGAAGGTGATCCCGTGCTCAATTCGGCGAATCCGGGTGGCCAGCGGCGGATATGGCAGGGGGCGCTGGGAATGGAAGGGGATCCCCTCTTCCATCAGAGAAGACGACTTTGACAGGTGGGGGCCACCTGCCAGAGGGCGCGCGCAAGGGATAAGGGGCCGACATGTGGGCCAGCGATGGCAGTGGCTGAGGTGCGCGCGAGAGTGGCTGACGGGTGGGCCGGCGAACGCACGCGCATCGAGGAGAGAGGGGGCGAGCGGCGCCGACAGGGCGGCCCCACATGGCGGTGAGTGCGGGTCCGGACTGGGCTGGGCTTAGGGGGATTTGGAGGTTGCCGCCCACTAAGAGATTAAATGCATTTTCTATTTAATTTAATTCCAGAAATTCATATATTCTTGTAGAGCTTGAAATATTGTTTCTAAAATTTTGTAAAACTTCTCAAAAATATTTCTTGGCCTCTAGATTCCACCATAAATTTTTCAGGTTCAGATTTGAAATATTTCTCCTTGTTTTGCTTTAATTGGGTTCTTTTAACCTTTTCTCTAATTAAATAATTTATTTTTAATTCAGAAAATTTATTTCCCTCATTTTTATTTTATTTTAAAATTTGGGCAGATTGATGTACTCACACATGTAAAAATCAACTACACAAAGAAACATAGTTAAATTATAAATCTAGCCAAATGATCAGCAAAACAAGGAAAAATGAACACAATTGATCAGCTAAACAAATAAAAATTGAAGCAGTCGTTTCTGATAGCCTAAAGTGTACAATAAATGATGATGAACAGTAAACACCAATGAACTGCAAAATATCAAGAAAACATGTTGACTGAAATATTTTCAAATAGAATCTGGTGCTGATTACTTAGGTGCTGATGAAATAGAGAATGAACATGTAGCTGTGCACTGGAATTCAGCACAGTTGCTCACGGTTCTTCAAAGAAGAATGAAAAACCGGAGATGTGTCTTCCCAAAAGAAAACCAGCCAAATGCTTCTTCCAGGAATCCATGCCGCACAAAATTGCCTCAGGTGTTGTGCCTTGCGCTTCGAGCATGTCCTCCGCAGAAAAACAGACAGGGAAAAAAATCTGCCGGTGGTTTCAGAGAAAACGGCGAAGACTCAACTTGCCATCAAAGCACCTGTGCCGATGTAGAAATTTCACAGAAGATAGATGATGGTGGAAGGAACAGATGAACAGGGAAACCAAAGAAGAAGAAACCAAACAAAATTTTCAAAAAGAAAAACTAAGCAAAACCTCCTGAAGAAAACTAGGAATCACTTGTTTGGATAGCTCACGTTGAGCGGCTGCGCTGTTCACTATTGGCTGTCAGGCGCTCCTGTCGCTCGGACGGCAAAAGGAACATGAACCGAAGACACTAATCAGATGGAAGCAAAAAGGTAACAAAACAAATTGCAAATTTAATTCACAGCAACAAAATAAACAGAAATTTCAGCACAAAAGACAACACTCAATCTGAAAATAAATTTCTGGTTTGATAAAAGTGAGCAGCCCTAACCCTTAGGCATGTGTTCCTTTGTATAGGCTAGCATATTAAAGTAATCCCCAAAATTCCATTAAGGTTAAAGTTGTGAGTATTTACCTAAATGCCATAATGTATTTTTAGAATTACAAATTCTGAAAAATACATTAAAATTTACTCTAATTTATTACAACATTGACCCTATTGTTTTAATATATTTTCAGAATTTGAAAATTCTGAAAAATACTAAAAGATTAAACTTAATCTAAGTTACTGTGAAACCAAGTGAGATCGCACTGTGGTTTTTGACTGTATGATGAGTGATTGACAAGGTTGAGTGATTTGGAGTGATGAGTGAGTGAGTTGTGGCTTGATTGTATCAATGGGATCATGTGTGGATATTGATTATACCGAGGGGATCGTTGTGTGTTGCGTCTCTTGTTTTGGCTTGTCTCATTTGTATAGGGTAGAGATGCTAACCAACTGTCAACGATAAGTGATCAAAGGTCGAGCAAGGAGCTTGATGCCAGAGGATCAAGGATGTCGGGTGAAGTTGGAGATGATATCAGGAGTGCATGAGGAGATAGAGCAAGACATGGACGGACGGATGATCGAGATAGTGTGATGATCAAGTCAGTGAAAGGGAGGCCAGTGCAAGTGATCAGGCGGCTCGAGGGGATCGAGAGCGGGAGAGACTTGTTGGCGCTCGAGTTCGCGGATTGGCGTCACATGTCGGCAGTCGAGGAGGCTTTGTCGGTTTTTGCTAAAAACCGTCACATCAGAAAATGTTTTTAATTCTAGTAATTATGTGTTTATTTTTTTCTGTTTTGTCAACTAGATTAAGTGTAATCTTTTAGTATTTTTCGGAATTCTTAATTCTGAAAAAATATTAAAAGAGTAGGGTCAATGATGTAATAAATTAGGAGTGTGCATCAGTTGATTTTTCAGAATTTGTAATTCTGAAAATTCGTTATGGCAATTAGGTAAATACCTAGAACTTTTACCCTAATGGTATTTTGGAGATTTCGTTGATGGACTTGCCTATATAAAGGATCCAAAGGCTTAGGGTTTAGGTGACTCTTTCAGCTGAACATTTTGGGGATACCAACTACAATTTCTATTTTGTTTTAACCTTTTTTGCTGTTCTTAATTCGTGCCTACCGTTCATCGTATTTTGTTGATCAAGCACGAAGTTCTTGTGCTGCCAGGAGCTTCCAGCGCAGGTACTGTTTATCATTTTGTGATTCACTTTTGGAGCTCAGTTTTGAACTGTTTTGATGCAGTTTTTGGGTATGAGTTATTCACGACTTTTGTTGTACATATTTCGAGGGTGCCATTTTTGAAGTTTGAAAAAGTTTTTGACCACTTATGCATATATTTTTATGTCCAACAAAATGCCTAAAAAGTTCTGGATTCAATCTTTGAGGCGATTTTTGATCTGTTTTGATACTGTTTTGGACGTGAGTTCTACATAACTTTTGTTGTCCAAGTTTCAAGGATTCCATGTTTGAAATTTGGAAAAGGTTTGGACCAATGATGCATATATTTTTCTGTCCAACCATGTGTCTAAAAAGTTTTAAAAACATCCGATTTCTGCCAAGTTGTGTTCTGTTTTCAGTCTGTATTCAATCTTTGAGGTGATTTTTGATCTGTTTTGCTTCTTTTTTTTGGACCTGAGTTCTACATAACTCCCGTTGTTCAAGTTACAAGGGTTCCATGTTTGAAGTTTGCAAAAGGTTCTGAACAAATCTACATATAGTTTTTGTCTCATCTATATGCTATAAAAATTCTAGAAGGTGATCATTTGCTGAAAATCTTGGATGAAAATTGAATCTAGAAACATTTTTTTCCTTTCTTTTTCTTTCCCAGCTTGCCGATCATGTGCTGCCGTATGCAGTGATGATTTTTGCCATTAACAACTACATGTACTACCGATCACATGTTCCACCAAGCCCATTCTGAAATTGTTTTTTATGTGAGTATTTTGTGTTGATTACTCTCTAGAGAAGTTGTTGTTGACTCAAAGTCTGACTAAAGTAATTCAGCGTTTCATTGTCCGAATAGAAACAGAAAATGTTTTAGAGCTATTTTTAAAGTGCAGTCTTTGAGTGTGCAAATTCAGTGCTAGTGATCCTGCAATCTATCATTTGACATAATATCAAATAGGAGGGTGATATCATCTGTCTTTATCAGAGTCTTTACTACATCTGCTTCCACTTGTTCATTTAGAGGTGTGTTGGGTGATTTGAAAATGCCATCATATTCGCAAGAATTTGTTGAGACGCCTATTCACCCCCTTCTAGTCGCCATTCCGATCCCATAGTTAGTAAACGAAAAATTAACTCCTATTTATTGGAATTAAAAAACATTTTAAGATGAGACGGTTTTAAGCAAAAACCGACAAAGCCTCCCAGATCTTCGACACATGTCGTTAGTCTGCGAACTCGACTTCCAGCAAGTCTCTCCCGCTCTCGATCCCTTGAACCACCTTGTCACTTGCATTGGCTTCCCTTTCGCTGACTTGATCAACACTTCGTCTCGATCAACCGTTATCCCATGTCTTGCTTCATCTCCATGCGTACGCCTGAGGTCACTTTCAACTTCAACTGGCATCCTCGACCATCTGGCATTAGACTCCCTGTCTAAACCTGATCACTCGCCATCGATAATTGACAAGCATCACAACCCTGCACATACAAGACAAGCAAAACACACACACCTCCATGCAACCTGTACACGGACAACCAATAATCACCATAGCCAAGTTTGTCAATCACTCATCATCACACTAGAACCACAGTGAAAGCCTCACTTGGTTTCTCAATCTCCCCCTTGATGAGTGCATTGACAATTCTAAGATAAAAGGAAGTAAAATACATGTTCAGCACACAAGTGATCATGAAAACTCTAGATAGAGCAAAAAGAAGCATGCCACTCGATAAAAGTTGGTGGTAGAACAAAACTCAAACTAACTCAAACTCAAAAGTAATCAAGCGAGCAAAATCAAAATCAAACTCACATGAACTTTCCCCCTTTGTAATGCTTCCGGAATATGATAAAGTTCAATTAGAGTACAAACAAGCATTGTGCCTTGAATACTATCCTAATATACTGTATGACAATCTCAGATGTATACAATCTAAGTAACAGCATGAGCAGACATTTTCAATTTTTTAGCAAATAAAAGCATCACTACTCAGACTAGCATACTAGACATGGCAAGGTCAGAGATGCAAAAGCTAATCAAATACTAACAAGATAAGTATATCCAGCTACAAGGAGCTTTAGCAAACTTGATATTCAAAGAATTTAAACTTTTTATTTTGCATTTATGTGCCAGGGGTTATTTGCATGTCAACCTTATCCTAACAGACCAAGCTAAGCCTAGGTTGAAACCATCAAAAGCTTAAAGCATTGGTCTTGGTATACACTTCAATGTCCTAGTTCATACCAAAGTGCTATGGTAAGAAGCCTATAACAAAGTAGTGCGACAAAGCAAACCCGCCTGAATCTTTTTAATTTTAGCACAAGATAGCAAGAGTATTAAATATTTTTCATTTCATTTTCATTTTCATCATTTTTAATTTTTAGCATAATATGATCAAGTTGCGTATTATCATCCAAGTGAAAAAGTACCTAGCTACTAGATATGTAAAAGATAGCAAATGAACTCTAACCTATTCATGCTAGTTTCTAGACTAAGTAGTGACCATTTTCAAGTTTTCACAAACAAAAGCCATGCCCAAGAGAGGTTTCAGATGCATTCAATCCAAGCATAATCAACAGTAGTACAAGACAGTATTGTAAAGGCATAATAAAGCATGTACTTGTAAAAGCAATTAATCATAATACAGAAGCTTATGCAATGCTACACAACTCCCCCTCACATTATGCCATAAGGATGACAAATGCCAAGCTCTCCTCTCAAAAATGCAAAGCGTGAAGCATCGAGAGGCTTGGTAAAAATATCTGCAAGTTGGTTCTGGGTATCAACAAAGCACAAATCGAAATCGCCCTTCTCATTGTGATCTCTTAAAACATGATAACACACGTCAATGTGTTTGGTCCTAAAATGTTGTACTGGGTTGTTTGCTAATCTGATCGCACTCGTGTTGTCATAAAACAGTGGAACACCCTTAAAATCCAACCAAAAATCCTACAAAGTAGAAACCATCTACAAAATCTGTGCGCAACAGCTAGCGGTAGTTACATATTCATCCTCGGTTTTAGACTGTGCAATGCTAGACTATTTGCGAGAAGGCCAACACATAAGAGAAGAACCCAGAAAATGGAAAGTCTCAGATGTACTCTTTCGATCAATATGACATCCAATAAAATCGGCATCAGAAAAACCTCTTAAGCATAATGAAGATGAAGTAGAGTACCAAATGCCAAATTAAAGAGTATGCTTGAGATACCTTATTATGCGCTTGACAGCTTGACAATGTGAAGCCCTTGGAGAAGCCTGATAATGAGCGCACAGACATACTGCAATGTGTATGTCTGGTCTCATAGCCATCAAGTAGAAGAGGGAGCCGATCATGCTCTAGAACTCCTTCTGGTCCACTTTTTCTCCATCTTCATCTGGATATAGAACAACTGAAGTACCCATTGGGGTAGCTAGTGTTTTTGCATCTATCATGTCAAATGGTTTTAGCAGGTCTTTAGTGTATTTTGTCTGATGTACAAAGGTTCCTTGTTTGCTTTGCTTGATTTGCAAACCAAGGAAGAAGGTCAGCTTGCCCATCATCGACATTTTGAATTCCCTGCTCATAGATTCAGCAAACTCAGCCACAAGACTATGAGATGAACCACCAAAAATTATGAATCAACATAAATCTGAACAAGTAAGAAATCTTTGCCATGCATGAGGGTGAACAAGGTCTTATCAACAGAGCCCATTTTGTACCCGTGCTAAATGAAGAAGTTACTAAGACGGTCGTACCAAGCCCTAGGAGCTTGCTTCAGCCTGTATAAAACTTTGTGAAGTTTAAAGACTCTATGGGGGTACTTGGGATGTTCAAAGCTAGGGGGTTGCTTGACATACACATCTTCTCCTATGAAAAAATTAAGGAAAGCGTTTTTTACATCCATTTGATAAAGTTTAAAACCACGAGATGATACAAAATCAAGAAAGATCCTAATGGCGTCAAATCGAGCTACCGGTGCAAAAGTTTCTCCAAAATCAACCCCCTCGACTTGAGTATAACCCTGAGCCATAAGTCTAGCCTTGTTTCTCACTATAGCCCCATCCTCCCCCTCTTTGTTTTTTGAAAATCCATTTTGTTCCAATAATATGAATGTTAGGAGGTGGATCAACAAGAATCCAGACTTGATTTCTATAAAAAATTTCTAGCTCATCACGCATGGCATTGATCCAACTTGCATCAGACAAAGCATGACTAACATCTAATGGCTCAAAAGTAGCGACAAATGTAGAATCAACGAAGTGAGCATGAGATCGGGTTACCCTTTCTTTTAGCTCACCGATGATATGCTCAGGAGGATGCATTCTCTAAATACGAAGCGATGCTTCTCTTTGTGATAGAATCTCCCCCTCAACTCCTCCCGAAGTTTTCTCCAAGCTTTTAGAAGTAAATGCTTTAGGTCCTCTTGTAGATGTGGACGATACTTCTGGAGATGCCATAGACGATGGTTGTGGCACACTTTCATGATCTTCAACATCTGATGAATCTTCTACCTCAAAGATCGTTTCACTCATGTCGCGCTCACTCGCATGTTCAAAAGCAGGACTAACACATGGAGATGTTTTATCAAACGATACATCACAAGATTCAACTACAGTGTTAGTTTCAAGATTAAAGACATGATAAGAGTGACCATTCAAGGAATAGCCCAAAAAGATTCCATCAGATGCACGCGACTCAAACTTGTCTAAGTGACCACGCTTTAGGATGAAGCACCGACATCCAAATACTCTTAAGTGAGTGACCTTGGGCTTCCTCCCAAAGCGAAGTTCATATGATGTCAAATTCAACAAGGAGCGCAAAAAGATCCTATTGGAGATGTAGCATGCTGTACTCATGGCTTCAGCCCAAAATTTTTTAAGAGTCCTATGCTCGTTGAGCATCGTACTAGCCGTCTCCACAAGTGTGAATTTTTCCTCTCAACAACACCATTTTGTTGAGAGACCCTTGGAGGAGAAAATTGAGCTCAATGCCATGTTCAAGGTAAAAATCCGCAAAACAACTATTCTTGAACTCAATGCCATTGTCACTTCGAATGGCTTTCATTGCATCGGGTAGTTCATTGAATAGCCTCAATGCTAAGCTCCAAAAGTTTATAAACACTTCATCCTTGCTTACTAGAAAGAAGATCCAAGAGTAATGAGTATATTCGTCAACAACAACAAGAACGTACCATTTACCGCCTAAAGAGCTAATCTAGGATGGAGCTACAATGTCCATATGAAGAAGCTCTCTTGGTCGCTCAGTCAATACCATGTTTATGGGTGAATGAGAAGCGACGGCCATTTTTTCAAGATGACAAGGAGCACAAATGAGGTTCTTCTCAAATTTAAGCTTGGGCAATGCTCGGATAAGTCCTAGGGCACTCAACCGAGCAAGTAAATCAAAGCTCATGTGCCCTAGTCTCCTATGCCACATCCAAAGCTCAGAAGAATGTTCAGCTAAGAGGCAATGAGAAGAACACAATGATTCAAAGAAATCTTCTCCAAATGCTCTCCCAAGTCTCAAAATTTTGCATATAATAGCACCAAAAGAATCAAGCACATGAGAGGTATCATGACCAAAGTGTACCTCAAAACCCTCATCAAGCAATTGAGAGACAGAAAGCAAGTTATACCCAAATCCTCAACCAAAGCAACATTTGAAAGAGTGAAGTTTTTATTGATTGTAATCATACCTTGGCCTTTCACTCTACTTCTTCGATTGTTTTCAAAATTGATATGTTCTCGTTGCTTGGTCAAGGTGAAGTTGGAGAACCATGATGACTTTCCGGTCATGTGGCGTGAACAGCCGGAATCCATGATCCACTTGTTCTCCCGACTTCCATGCCTTCCCTACACATAACTAGAAGATATCAAGTACTCAATGTTGGGGTTAGTAACAAAATGTTTAGGTATCCAACACGGAACAACTCGAGAGTTAGGCAGAACAGAAGACTATGTAGGAAATGAATCATGATAAAAGCGAGATCTTCTTGCAAAGTGTCGAGGTCTCCTAAAATGACTTGGACAAAAAACACTAACACGTGGTCTAACATCATATAAAGTATGATGTAAACCACGATGGGTATAGTCACTCATATAATCATGAGGAGCCTCAAAATCAGAATAAGAATGATAATCATACTCATGCAAATCAAAAGATGGATAATACAAGTCATGAAGGTTCATAGCACGAGCACGACATTCATCCTTGATACGATGATCACAAAACCCAATCAAATGACCTACACGATGACAATAAGAGCAATGATAAACTTTCTTGTGAGTAGGTACATAAGTGTCAGGTGCAAACCTAACAATTTTTGGGGGTTTTGCTTGGAGTCTATCTTTGGTGGAGGAATGATCATCTTTGTAGGTTGGGTATGATTCTTAGCTTTTTGAGTGGTGTCTAATTGGCTCTCTCTTTCTCAAGGGTAGTAGGTGGAGTGAATATAGTTTTGCTTGCGGTATTTGGTGTAGTTCTCTCATAACCCAACCCTAGAGCTAACCCTACCCTGTCAGCACACATTTTTGTTTTATCCAAAAGCAAATCCATTTTACCCTTCCCTTCGGTACACATATCCACTATGGAAAGAAGATAATCATTCTCACACTTAAGTTTTTCGACTTGCTCTCTAGCGAAGCTGAGTTGGTCCTTAAGAATGATGTAGGTGGAACATGTTGGCTGCACATCCTTAGAACACTCAGTACTCTCCAATCTAGGCTTAAATTCATCAACATGTTTATCTCTCAAATTAATGCTTTCAACAAGTAAAGAACAATTCGAGAATACATTGATGACACAAGGACTAGACTCCACCTCCAAAAGTTGTTTCTGGACAATTTTAAGTTTTTCAAGATTTTGAGCATGAATCAGACACAACTGAGCAAGTTCGTTCATAACAACAAGACAAGACTCACATGCAGCAATTTTCAGACTTAGACTTCAACAAGACAAGTTCAGTAGAAAGAGATTCAATTTTTAATTTTAGTTCCTTTTGTTCTTTACCAGCAAGTTTAAGTAGTCTATCTTGTGAAATGATTGCATCATGTAATTCATTGTTTTGAACAAGAAGCTGGTCATGAGATAGACTAACCATAGATGAGTCTAGCTTATCACTACTATGCTTGTCATCGACCATCAAGCAAAGGTCGTTGAAGTCTTTTGTCTTCTCCTTCTTTTCTTCATTCTTGGATGGCTCTTCTTCATCGGACCTTGGCTCCTCACTTGAAGTGTTGTTGATGTCACTAAGAGCAGCCACAAAAGCTCTAGCCACTCTTTTTGATACTTTTCCACTCTTGCCTTTGAAGAAGTGTTTTTTGTCTCTTTTCTAGTGTTTGTGTTCATGTTCATTGTTTTCTTTCAGTTTTGGGCAATTAGCTTTGATATGATTAAGATCTCTACATTCAAAACATCCTCGAGAGCCTACTCTCCTTTGATCCCTTCTATCATTATAGAATCGGGTGAACTTTTTGACTATGAGAGCAAGCTCCTCATCGTCCAATGTGTTCACCTGTTCTTTAGTGATAGAAAACAAAGAAGACAAGGAAAAACCTCCAGAAAAAGAACAAACTCCAGAAAGATTACCTCTAGATGAGGTGCCACTGCTAGAACCAGAAACTAGTGCCATGAATTGTGGCAAAGAGTTCCTAATTCGATAACGAGACGCTTTGGCTATCTTGGTGGACTTAAGCTTACTGAAAAGTTCATCGCAAGTCAAAGTGTCAAAGCTCGCCGACTCTTCAATACTAGAGATCTTCACCTCCCATATGCTACGATCAAGAGAATAAAGAAGTTTGATCACCCTATCATGATCTGAATAAGCTAAAGTTCCAGTGGAGCGCAAGTTGCTCACAAATCCATCGAATCAAGCAAACATGACATCTACAGATTCACCAGGGCCTTGCACAAATATTTAGTATTCTTGATTATATGTGCTTTTCCTCCTAGCCTTACTCTGAGTAGCCTTAATCGTAGGTATTAGACCCTATCAAACTCATTGCGACTCTGACTGATGAATAATATGTTTCTTGGTTTGCTATTACAATCGTACTGTAACTTCTTAGTCTCTGAAGTGCGAGTTTCAAGGATCACATATTGGGACTCAACAATGTCCCAAATAGCACTTCTTTGGCTTAGTAGATAAGCCTCCATTGGCACCTTCCAATAAGCATAGTCTCGACCATCAAACATC
Source organism: Zizania palustris (assembly GCA_019279435.1). Classification (NCBI taxonomy): domain Eukaryota; kingdom Viridiplantae; phylum Streptophyta; class Magnoliopsida; order Poales; family Poaceae; genus Zizania; species Zizania palustris. The sequence goes on from JAAALK010000286.1 coordinate 14,900,184, forward strand.
GGAATCTTAAAATTCTTGTCCATATCGTCACAAGGATCACAAACCGATTAAGGTCAACTTGTGATCTAACCTACTCTGATACTAATTGTGGGATCATAATGGCAACTATAGAGGGGTGAATAGGCGCCTCGACAAATTCTCGCGAATATGATGGCCTATTCAGAACACCCCAATGCTCGTCTAACATTACAGAATCAAATTTGTGACTCACTGTACAAAACCAGAACAGAATTCAACCTCAAACAAATTTTTTTATCTAAATCGGAGATTGAACGGTCGATCTGTATTGTTGGTGTTTGTCTCTTCGAAATAGACTGCCTAGATTGACAATTGATTTGCCGACAGGTGTCTGTCGGTAGTTGATCAGTCGACAAGTTTTAGAATGTTCAAAAATGAGTTCAAAATCAAATTAAGCAGTTTGAAACAACCAAATCTGAATTTATCACATTAGATTGATGTTATGAATCATTACTAGAATCAAAACTTCATCAAATAAGAAATTACTAATTGCTCTTGATGAAGCAATACTCAATCATGCAACTACAAAAATAACTCCAGCATATTCAGTCTGCCATATGCACTTTTCACACACAAACATGTCACTCACACCAAGCAATACTGGTTTGGGCATATTGATGTACTCACACATGTAAAAATCAACTGCACAAAGAAACAGCGATAAAATAAATCGAGGAAAATGATCAGCAAAACAAGAAAAATGAACACAATAACACAATTGATCTACTAAAGAAATAAAAATTGAAGCAGTCGTTTCTGATAGCCTATGGTGAACAGTAAATGATGATGAACAGTAAACACCAATTAACAACAAAATATCAAGAAAACATGTTGACTGAAATCTTTTGAAATAGAATATTTAAACAACAACACAAATTAAGATGGTGTTGATTACTTAGGTGCTGATGGAATAGAGAACGAACCTGCAGCTGTGCACTGGAATTCAGCACAGTTGCTCACGGTTCTTCAAAGAAGAATGAAAAACCGGAGATGTGTCTTCCCAAAAGAAAACCAGCCAAATGCTTCTTCCAGGAATCCATGCCGCACAAAATTGCCTCAGGTGTTGTGCCTTGCGCTTCGAGCATGTCCTCCGCAGAAAAACAGACAGGGAAAAAAATCTGCCGGTGGTTTCAGAGAAAACGGCGAAGACTCAACTTGCCATCAAAGCACCTGTGCCGATGTAGAAATTTCACAGAAGATAGATGATGGTGGAAGGAACAGATGAACAGGGAAACCAAAGAAGAAGAAACCAAACAAAATTTTCAAAAAGAAAAACTAAGCAAAACCTCCTGAAGAAAACTAGGAATCACTTGTTTGGATAGCTCACGTTGAGCGGCTGCGCTGTTCACTATTGGCTGTCAGGCGCTCCTGTCGCTCGGACGGCAAAAGGAACATGAACCGAAGACACTAATCAGATGGAAGCAAAAAGGTAACAAAACAAATTGCAAATTTAATTCACAGCAACAAAATAAACAGAAATTTCAGCACAAAAGACAACACTCAATCTGAAAATAAATTTCTGGTTTGATAAAAGTGAGCAGCCCTAACCCTTAGGCATGTGTTCCTTTGTATAGGCTAGCATATTAAAGTAATCCCCAAAATTCCATTAAGGTTAAAGTTGTGAGTATTTACCTAAATGCCATAATGTATTTTTAGAATTACAAATTCTGAAAAATACATTAAAATTTACTCTAATTTATTACAACATTGACCCTATTGTTTTAATATATTTTCAGAATTTGAAAATTCTGAAAAATACTAAAAGATTACACTTAATCTAAGTTATTAAATGAAAAATTAACTCTAATTTAATAGAATTAAAAAAAATTAAGATGAGACAATTTTCAGTAAAAACCGATAAAGCCTCCCAGATCTTCGACATGTGTCGTCAGTCCGCCAACTCGACTGCCAGCATGTCTCTCCCGCTCTCGATCCCTCGATCCGCCTTGTCACTTGTACTGGATTCTCTTTTGCTGACTTGATCAACACTTGGTCTTGATCAACCATTATTCTATGTCTTGCTTCGTCTCCATGCGTACACTTGAGGTCACTTTTAACTTCTATTGGCATCCTCGACCATCTGGCATTAGACTACCTATCTAACCCTAATCACTCACCATCGACAGTTGACCAGCATCTCAACCCTGCACACACAAGACAAGAAAAACACACACACATCCATGCAACCCATACACTGAGAACCAACAATCACCATAGCCAACTTTGTCAATCACTAATCATAACACTGGAACCACAGTGAAAGTCTCACTTGGTTTCTCAATAGACCCACTTGAGATACTGCTGAGATTGTTATGTGCCAACAATTGTCATCTCAAATGGTGTACCTGCAGAGTCCTTAGACCTAAGATCGTCATTTTATTTCAGTATGTGTAGTAACACACTTATATGCTTCCTAACGGTATTCCGTAACATGGTAGTTATAAGGGTTGTTTTCAGGTGTGTTGTGAAACATGTCTTGAGATGTGAGTGGTCAAGATGGAATTTACCCCTCCTAATAATGGGAGAGTCGTCTTTGGGCCCCTCAAGGTATTGGATTGGAAAAGTGCATGGCCATGCCACTATGACTAAGTTGTTAGTCATGATTTAAATCCGATACTTGATCGAGTGAAATGTCAAGTTAACAAAGAAGGGTGGAACATATCTTTCCTTGAGCTTGACTAACGGCGTGTGGTAAAGGGACTAGTGCTTGAGTATATCACAGTTCATGAAAATTAGATTTTGTATGCTTTTGGGGGTCAATATGTCTTGCTATGTACCGCTATTGATCAGTGAGTCGGAAACGGTATCCGGTGAAAAAACGGTTAGTGTATGAACATATCGGGTCACACACTTAAGGGGATGGATTAAAACATGCAAAGAATTGGTTTTTGTGCAAGTGAGAGATTGAAGGTTATGCCCAAGAAAATTCAATGGATCGGATGTTCCAATAGGTAGTATCGGAAGTTCCGGTTAATTTCTGGGCTCGATACAGAGAGCAATTGTTGCTTCAGAAGATCCGATATGGCATCGGAAGTTTCGACGAGCCAGAAGTTTCGATTCAGAATCGGGGAATTTTTGTACTAATCAGAAGTTCCGATATGATATCGGAAGTTCCCAGGTGGGCTATAACAGATTGGATCTATTGTGTGTCGTACTGCACCACGAGACTTAAAATACCCTGTCGGAAGTTCCGATCCAGGATTAGACGTTCCGACGTTGGCTAAAAGATTCGATCTGTTACAGTTTCGGGACGAGCACGACCTATGGGTTCTCATCTCTATGTAAAGATTCGATCTGAACACCGAAGGCTACCTTCAGCACACCCTTCGCTTCAGACGCCGAAGGACCCCCTTCGGTGACCCTTCGCACGGTATACTCCGAATCAATCAGGCTCTGTTCGGTCGATTGGTTTATTTTATTTATATATTTCAGCTAATTGGATTATTTCTTTGTGATATGATTACTTGGCGACTCCATCTCCCTTGCCACTATTAAGGGTAGTTGGAACGCGACGTTAGTGTTGTGTCATGCTTAGGCTTATCCCTAAGTATCCATACATTTTGGATCATAGAACCGACCCAAGTGCGGGGGCACGTTTTCGTGTCAACACACTTTTTGGTGACTCCGCTGGGGAAGACTACGCCAACATGACAAGTACGTCTACATCGGCTACAAGTACCTCTACAACAAATACTACGTTTACAACGCCGATGGATCTGATGCGAGGCGCAGAGATCAACAACCACAACATCATGACACCCACCCTAGCAGAAATCCCCGAGGAAGGTCGGGTAGAGATCGAATCAAAGATGAAAGAACTCTGAGCTCTCATGCTCGGGAGCTACTTCAAGACATGTGCGGGCTTCATCAAGCGCGACGTCAACATCCCCGAACTTCCCCGAACTCAAGTAACACCATTGTCGCCTCCTTTATCTTCCTTAGAGATTGAGCAAAAGATAGCTGCATCTGTGGATGAAGCTGTTAGCTCTTCGCTAGCCAACCATCTAGATTCACTAGTTAGCTCTCAAGTAGAGGCAACATTTAGAAGGTTCGGCTTTACCAAGGTCGTTCCTCCAACTCCAATCGCTAGCATACCCCTGGTAAACCACATTTATAGAAGAGCTGACGGTAGTATCGACGAAGCTATCACGTCTCTGGGCTCAACATCTACGGCCGAGACGAGTCACTACACTTATGGCCAAGCTAACCCTGCTTATTATGCGCCACCTCCACCTACGCATACGCCAGCTTTTCTCGCACTGCTTGCGCTGTACGCTCCTACGCACCCACACAGACCCAAGCACATCATATAACTTGAGCCAGCACGGGAGGAGGATCCCCATAGCCAACACACCAACATACCACCACATGTGGTGCCTCCCCAGGAGAGACGTGCACATGCAGGAGGCCAATACGACATTGAGTAGTGGATCAGCGCGCTGTTTAGGGAGTGTAGCGGCTTCGTGCCTTGAGATCGGGCTAGGGTTTACCGAAGGCCATACCCCGATCACTTCGATACCATACCCTACCCTCGCGGTGAGGATAACAAGACCACACTAGAGCATGTCAACCAATTCTTAGCACAGTGCGGAGAATCTAGTGGGTCGGACGCATTAAAACTTAGACGGGTTTCTCTTTCACTATCCGGCACCGTTTTCACTTGGTATTCGACACTTCCACTGAACTCCGTCCAAACATGGGCTCAATTAGAACAGAAGTTCCATGACTATTTTTATACAGTCAAGATAGAACTTAGGCTTTCACAATTTACATTGGTCAAACAAAAATCTAGCGAAAGTGTCTCGTAGTACGTCAAGTGCTTTAGAGATACCAAAAACCGATGTTTCAGTCTCAATATTTCAGAAAGGGATCTGACCAATCTATCTTTTAACGGGTTGTAGTCTGATATTAAAGAAAGGCTAGATAACCAAAACTTTTTAGAGGTCAGTCAAGTCCTACAACAGGCTCTGGTCCAAGAAGGACGAGCCAAGGATAAAAAAATCATTAAAACATTCAACAAACCTAGGGTTGAAGTTCACATCATGGAACACTCCAACGAGGAAGAGTCAGAGGAAGCGAACGATTTGGCCGATATGTATGGGGCTGAATGGGCTTGGAACACTAAGAGCAAGCCTATCACTTGTTCCAATCTATGGTCGTCTCCCACTAAGAGTCAGCCCAACAAAGTTAAATACTCTTTTCATGTCACTAAATGCGATAAAATATTTGATTTTCTCTTGAAGAGTCAGCTTCTCAAGTTTCCCAAGGGCCAGGTCATCCCGACCGCCGACAAACTAAAGAAACGCCCCTACTGTAAGTGACATGATTCACATTCTCATTATACTACTGACTACAATGTTTTCCGTCGGTAGGTTCAATCGGCCATAGAAGAAGGACGATTGAAAATAGATTCTATTCCGAAGGTGAAGCTGGACAAAGACCCCTTTCCCGTGAACACCGTCTACCTTGACGAGAAGAAGGTGATGTTTCGGCTGGAACATGTCGATTTATTTAAGGGGAAAGCGGTCATTATTGGAGAATCACACACACACACACACTCATACCGAAGAACCCTGAAGTAGGTGTGTGGAAAAAGAACATCAACACGTCTCCTTTGGTTAGGTCTCGCAAGAAGCCAAAGGTAACATACAAGATGTTGTTGGGTAAACACCAGAGGAAAGTCGAGAAAGCAGTCCCCCCAGCCAAACATGCCAAGACAGTCGAAGGGGACAAGATAGCCAAACCCTTCGGAGAAGGAGTTCAGACCCCAATAGCCAAACCCCCCGAAGGGTGAGTTTGGACCCCAATGGCCGAACCCTTGGCATAGTGAGTTCGGACCCCAATGGCAGAACACTCTGCATAGTGAGTTTGGACACCAATGGTCAAACCCTCCGCATGGTGAGTTTAGACCCCAATGGCCGAACCCTCCACATAGTGAGTTCAGACCCCAATGGCTGAACCCTCCGCATGGTGAGTTCAAACCCCAACGGCCGAACTCTCCGCATAGTGAGTTCCAACCCCAATGGTCGAACCCTCCACTGGGTGTGTTAGGACCCAGTGGCCAAACCTTCCTCCGCTCTGGTGAACCCTCCTGTGGGAGAGTTCGGCCCGCAATGGCTGAACATACCTCTAGCCTGGCAGGACCCTTCGCTGATATGGTCTGAAATAACTTTGACGTGGCTGAACCCCCCTCCCATAAGTGGGTTCAGCTCTCAGTGGGCAAAGCCGCTAGAACCCGATGCCTCTACCATACTACTAGGCAGGATCACTGTGGGGTCCGAACTACACCTCGTCGTCGGAGTACCCTTCGCAGTATAGTATTGCTCCCTATTTTCTTTCAGAGTGTTATGATTGGTAGGGACAAGTAGACACGGCAAAGGGGAACATTTTCCACCGGCTATCTGTGGTACCTCCGAATCAACTCACCCAGGATGAAGCCAAGGAAGGCGAGCGCAAAGAGGCGGGGAAGAGGGAGTCCGAAGCTATCACAGTCAAGGTAGGGTCTCAGGAGGTCCCAATCTCGAAGGCCCCCTCGCAGAAGCACAACGGAGCTAAGCCCCCTAGTCCAGCCGAGGCCATCATCGAAGCCCAGTCTGATCAGCCTAACGAGGTCAGCCCGCCCGACAGGTCATAGGGAAAAGTTCTTGCCAAGCGCAAGAAGCACGAGGCCGACCCGGGTAATTCCCGTTGGGCCAAAAACCACAGGTACAAGTTGGTGGCGCCTGGTACTAAGACACAATCATCTTGGGCGCCCCTGGACATGTCCAAATCACAGAAGAGGGGCCTATAATGTCTGTGGTCATAGGAGATGCGCAAGAAGAAGGCCAAGGATGAGTGAGATGTCATCTTTGAGGAAATCCGACATCAGCAACCATTAATCAAGTATCGAAGCCCAAGCCAGTTGAGACAAACAAACCGACTCCCATTCCGAGCGATGACAACGATGAAATGCTCGACGACGACTACATGACCATCTCCGAGGGACCCACGCCTCATGCGATGGACATAAATGTCGTCATGCTTCCTGCCGAGTTCGCACTACCATGAGACGAGGCTGAGGTTGCTCAGTTGAACCTCGGCCCATGAGACGTTGTTTTCAAGAAGCCCGAGGATACGACTCATCACCTAAAGCCTATGTACGTTAAGGGGCACATTGACAGAAAGCCGATCTCCAGGATGCTGGATGACGGTGGCGCCATTGTCAACTTGATGTCGTGCTCTCTTTTGAAGAAGCTCGGTAGAGACGAGGAGGCTCTAAAGAAAATGACCCTAATGCTCAACGGCTTCAATGGTGAGAGATCCGAAGCAAAAGACGTACTCTCCCTAGATTTGACGGTGGGCAGCAAAACGTTACTGACAGCGTTCTTCGTCATCGATGTGCAAAGTAAATACAGCGTGCTACTTGGGCATGATTGGATTCATGCAAATTGCTGTATTCCATCTACTTTTGACCAGTGCCTAATACAGTGGGACGGTGATGATGTGGAGGTCGTACCAGCGGATAATTCAGCCCAAGTAGCATTGTCTGATGTATCTATCGACGTCGTCCATGATAATGTAGAGTGTTTATCAGGTAGAGACCTCTTGGATTATGACTTCGTTAGCGTGTCTGGGGATGTTTTGTACCCGTGTTTGTGAAGCCGGCTGGTGTAGCACGACTATTTCTAAACTAGTAGTCATGTCTAGTAAGAGTAATCTTGACTGGCTAAGGTCTCGTGTGGAGCAAAATCAGTCTTCTAAAGATGGTATTGCCGAAGCCATTGAAGATTTTAGCGAAGTAGAAAAGTTAGATCAAGGTTTTGCGTCGGCGGATCCTTTAGAAGAGGTCGATATAGGCAATGGTAGCATTCTAAGGCCGACTTTTGTAAACAAAAATCTACAAGCCAGCGAAAAGGCCAAAATAATAAAGTTGCTTCGGTCATATGTTGATTTTTTTCGCATGGAATATAGTGAAATTCCCAGACTAAGCCGCGAGCTCGTAGAGCATCGTCTACCTATAAAAACCGGGTTTAGACCTTATAAACAGCCCCCTCGTCGCTTTAATTCGGCCATGTATGATAGAGTTAAAGAGGAGATAGAGCGACTAATCAAAGCTGAATTTATTAGGCCATGCAGGTATGCTGAATGGATCACTAACATTGTGCCTATAAAGAAGAAGGGGAGTGGCAAAATACGAGTTTGTATTTGTTGGATCGGAATGGCAACTAGAGGGGGGTGAATAGACGCTTCAACAATTTTTCATGAATAAGATGGCCTATTCAGATCACCCAACACACCTCCAAAAATTGCAGAGTCAAACATGAACCACACAGTACAAATCAGAGCAGAAAATCATTTCAAATTCAATGTTCAGTCTTGTTCGGAGTTTGATGTGCCGAAGTACTTTGTCGACAATTGATATTCCGAAGTACAGTAAACAAATCGGCAACTGATTGGTCGATAGAAGTAAATCGACGACTGAAACTCCGACAAATACTAGAGAATCAGAAAACTTCTTTAACACATGCACTTGTCACTTTGAGTCAATGCTTGTCAACAGTAATTGATCAATTTAGCTTTAATTGTTCAAGAGCATGAACTGATTGAGATAATTGCTTTTTGAAATGTGATTCAAATTAAGAATTCAGAGATGAGCAAACTAAACTACACAACAATAGCAGATTAATAAATGAATCAGCTCACATGGATCAAGCAACAGTAATGAATCTTCAATCATTTTAGGTACAATCAGAAAGTGCAGTACAAACCAGAATTGCAAAGTACTGAAAATGATTTTAGTGCAATACTATAAGAATGCTTTGGAATAAAGTGAGGAATCAGAATTCAGATGTGTTTGATTGATTTAGAAAAGATAAAACACAGAAACACATTTGTTGTCATTGAAGGGCATAACAAGACCAAAAACAACTCGGAACAGTGCTGACATTTATACTGAAAGCTATCTAGAGCTGCAACCTATTCAGTATTTAGATTACTCAGCAGATACAAATTAATGGATGGAGATTTTCAGTTCATAGATCATTTCATAAAAACAGTACCTACAAAATTTCTCAATTTGACAACAGACACAGATTGTGAATAGTACCTGTTAACTCACCCAATTTTCAGATTAGACAAGTATAGTACTCAGTTTCAAAGATTTTAGACAAGTCACTGATATAGACATCAATTTTTACTGCACATCTGATTTTAGTCCAAGCAGAATTGATACCTTGATATTTCTGTAGCACACTGTGGATTCAGCAGTAGAATTCTTCACTAATCAGCAATAAAAACCATACCTTCTGTTCATACTCCTGAACACGCCCTCTCAGCCACACAATCACAAAAACCACACCCATAGTGACACCAATGAGGACTAGCAAGTTTCAGTAGTAAGGAACACAACTTTTGGTATTCTGAAATCAGTTCTAACCAAACAACACCAGATTCCTAAATAATTGATTCAATTCATATTTGAATGAGATTCAAAGTGAAATTTCTGAATTGAACATTCATTCTCAAATGTCAAGATTGTTTCAGTAAACTTTGTGTCAATTCTGATCACTTTGCAAATAGACAAGTTTCCAAAATCAGCAATTATTGATTTCAATTTATCAAGAACAGATTACCTCAAATAATAAATTTCAGTTCAACTATCTTTTTGCAAAACTCAAGAATTCTGCATAATCTGAATCAAATCAGTGTTACAGAATAAACAGTTTCAGTGTAAGCAGAATAATTTACTCAAAACAGATTAAATACTCAGGACTGAGATTGATACTGAATATTTGAGACTTTGTATGAACAACTGAAAAAAAGTGAATCAAAATAACTGAAATAACTAGCTCTTTGATGAAGTCGAAACTAGTCAAGACCCAATTAAAAATTCTGCAACCAGACTCAGCAAAATGATTTTTCTGATGATGTACAGTAATTACCAGATTACTAGAATTAAACCAAAATGAAGGTTGATCAGTTGCTATTGCAGAAATTTTTACCGACTGAAAAGTAACCTCCATCAGATTAGCTATGACATCATCCAGGAAGTTGTTGTCAGACCAACCCTTTCACAAAGCAAACTCAAGACAGTGTTGTCAGCCTTGGTCAACTACTGTAGAGACAAGGGAGAAATTTATGAACATCATGAACATCAATCTGTAATGAAACAAGGAGTGACCCACAAGTTTCTCAAAAAGTTGAAGAATAATCAACAGTTCTGCTGCCTATGTCATTTTTGCTTCTTCACAATTTCTGGAAAAAGAATAGTAGCACATCTGATTCTGTTGATTATCTAAAATCAGGCAATGAAAAGTTGCTCAAAAACAGTAAGTGATCAGCTATTCTCTAATGATTTTTGATAGCCAATATACCACAACAGCAGTGAAACCTTCTTACAGAAAATGAAGGAGATGGCACAAGATGTTCCTCAGAAGAAAACCTTTACACAAGAACTATTGTTCTTCATAAGGAAACTATACCCATAAGCAAATCAGATACCTCTAAGATATAGTTCACCTTTGAAGATAAGTGAAGGAGGAAGAAAAAGGTGTTGGATTAAGGTGTTCAACAGTTTAGGAGAAATTTCAGTCAGAGAAAGAAGAACCTGAAATAAAATGTTCCTGGCAAAAACCTTGGAGAACTGTTCTTCATACGACATGGCAACAAACTTTTGATCAACATCAAAGACTATGTAAAAAGTATTTCCTGTGATTCACAAGCCAAATGATCTTCATAAGACTTACAATTTTCTTCAAGAATCACCAACAACAGGAGTAACAAGCAACTGTTCAGAACAAAACAGTAGCAGAAACATATCAACCAATCAGCCGAACCTTGATCATTAATAGGATTTTCGGCACACAGCTGTTGTTGATTAAAATAAGAAGAACCTGAATAGAAAATGCTCAAAATACTTTAACGTAATCAAAAGGTTCAGAACTAGGAACAAGCACAGAAAAACAACACTTAAAAGAAGAGAAAATTTTTGGTTTTCATCAAAAATAGTCTCCAACCCTAGGGTATAATGGCCTTTATATAGGAACACCCTAGAGGGACAATTTAGAAGAGGACCCTTGAGAAAACTCAGATTAACTAAAGGAACATGAGATATTTTCAGAATTACATATTCTGAAAAATACCCACATTAGACTCTACTTTTTATTATAACTTTACTCTACCCTTTTAATATATTTTCAGAATTTGGAAATTCTGAAAAATACTAAAAGTTTACACTTACTCTAAAAAAAACTAGACACGAATAGACTCCTAATTCGTGGAATTAAAAAACATTTAAAGATGAGACGTTTTTTAGCAAAAACCGACAAAGCCTCCTTGATCACCGACATGTGATGCTAATCCGCGAACTCGACCGCCAGCAAGTCTCTCCCGCTCTCGATCCCCTTGAGCCTCCTGATCACTTGCACTAGCGTCCCTTTCCTTGACTTGACCATCACGATGTATCGACCATCCATCCGTCCATGTGTCGCTATATCTCCTCGTGCACTCCTGAGATGATCTCCAACTTCACCCGGCATCCTTGATCCTCTGTCATCGAGCTCCCTGCTCGAACCATGATCACTCGCCATTCACAGTTGGTTAGCATCTCCACCCTGCACACATGAGACAAGCCAAAACAAGAGACGCAATGCCCACTAAACACCATCGGCACAGACCATTCATAAACACACATTGAACCCTTCGATGCAATCAAACCATCACTCATTCAATCACTCGATCGCTCATCCTTGTCAATCACTCATCACAAAGACAGAAACCAAAGTGCGACCTCACTTGGTTTCACAGTATTGATTTCAGGGATCTGAACAAGGACACTCCCAAGGACGAGTATCCCATGCCGATAGCCGACATGTTGATCAACGATGCTTCAAGACACAAGGTACTAAGTTTTCTTGGTGGCAACGCTGGTTATAATCAATTTTTATGGCCGAATAGGACATCTACAAGACAGCCTTTCGATACCCTGGTTTTGTCGGCTTGTTTGAGTGGGTCGTTATGACTTTTGGTTTATAGAATGTTGACTCTACATATCAACGTGATATGAACCTGATCTTTCATGACTTGCTAGGAGTTAAGCTAGAGGTCTATATAGATGATGTTGTAGTCAAATCAGATGCTATGGGCAACCATCTAGCTAATTTGAGAGTTGCTTTTGATAGAATGCGTCAGTACAAATTAAAAATGAACCCACTCAAGTGTGCGTTCAGCGTGTCGGCGGGCAAGTTCTTATGATTCATGATTCATGAAAGAGGTATTGAGATTGATCCTAAGAGGCTTGAAAAGATTAGGAATTTTGAAGCGTCGACATGCAAAATAGATGTGCAAAAGTTGCTAGGCAAGATGAATTATTTGTGTCGCTTTATATCTAACTTGTCTAGCAAGATTGATGCTTTTGTCCCCATACTCCGGGTAAAAAATGAGGCCGAGTTCGTTTGGGGGGCAAGTCAGCAAAGCACCTTTGAGAATATTGAAGAGTGCTTGTCATCACAGCCCGTGGTAAGAGTACCAAAAGCAAGGTATTGGAATGGTTCTCATATCACCTTGTGGTATGCGCTTTGAGACCTCAGCGCATTTAGAATTTCCTTCTACTAATAATTAAGCCAAATATGAAGCTTTATTACTAGGACTTGAATTTATAGGTTCCATGGGTATCAAACATGTTCACGCATATGGTGATTCTCTGTTAGTGGTACAACAAGTAGCTAAAATTGCTCAATGTTTTAATGGTTGGCTAAATAGCTACTTGGATAAATGTTTGGACATAATTGCTACCTTTGATGACTTCAAAATCTCTCACCTGTCCAGACAAGACAATTCAATTGCAAATGATTTGGCTCAGCGAGCATCTGGCTATCAAGTCAGGAACATAAATTTTTTTGTACAGAGAAGGTCGATGCTTGAAATCCCGGCCGAAGCTAGAGGATTTGGGCGGACGCGAGGCCCATCAAACCCTCTAGACCGGACTCCTTCGCCCACCAAAGGGCGTTGCACGTCAGTGCCCTCGTACTAGAGCCCTTCACCCACCGAAGGATTCTGCGTGTCGTTCTCCTCACGCTGAAGCCTTCCGAGCGTCGGAGGCCTTCGCGCGCCGACCCCTCCATCGAGGAGCTTCGGTCCGATCTGCTCCACACAGCCGATCTGACTAGCCCTCGGCTGGAACTGGAGTGGCTTGGGGGGCACTGTGAAATTAACAATTTAGACACCACTTCAGGAAAAGAGTTAGCAAACCCTCCGGAAATCCATAAGGGTAATTGGAGAATTTCAATCATCCAATATTTAAAAGATCCTAGTCAAAGGATTGATCAGAATTTTCGATGATAGGCATTTAAATTTGTGTTGCTTGACAATGTATTGTACCGCCGAACTATTGATGGAGTACTTCTAAAGTGCTTATTTTCCAATCAATCTAAGGCGTCTATGGGAGAAGTTCATGTGGGGCTTTGTGGCACTCATCAGTCGGCCCAGAAAATGAGTTGGATGCTCAAAAGAGTAGATTTTTATTGGCCAACTATGACTGGTGATTGTTTCAAGTATTATAGATGGTGTGAAGCATGTAAAAAGGTTGGTAATATTCAATTGGCTCCTGCGTCGTACTTAACCCCATTATCGAACCATGGAAGTTCCAAGGTTGGGGCTTGGACTTCATCGGCCAAATCCATCATCCCTCTTCAAAGGGACATCGGTTCGTGTTGATATCAACGAATTACGTCACCAAATGGACCAAGGCTGTGCCTCTCAAGAACATGACTCACAATGAGGTAACTGATTTCATCTTGAAGCACATTATACATAGATTCAGTATTCCCCAAACTCTCACCACAGATCAAGGTACTTCATTGATTGCTAAAGAAGTGAGAGACTTTGTGTTGGACCGGAAACGGCGACCAGAGGGGGGGTGAATGGGAGCTTTTAAAAAATTCAGGCTAAAAACAAGCCTTCGGTTTGGTTCTGTCTTCTGTGGAACAGGCTTCGAATACTACCTTCGAAGGTCTGGTTCGGAGGTACTTCGACAGCTCCGAACACAGGCTTCGCAGGAGCAAAAGTTCGAAGCCAAGAAGACTTCGCTCCACTAACAACCCTCGAAAAACTACTCTGCTAAGTCAGTGCAGGCTCCGCACACAGGGTGCTTCGAGCAGGCTTCGCACTTCACCCTTCGCAAGAGTGGACAGCCCTCTGAGGACTTCGACCAAGTACTTGGCAACAGCAACTGGTGCTGGGCTTCGTACACGAAGGTCTAAACGCACACACACGGACTTCGTTAAAGTCTTTGACACAAGAAGCACAACGGGCCTCGAACAGGGCTTCGCTAGTAAGCAGCGAGGTCTTGCCTCCTGTTACACAGAGCGACAGCACACTGAAAAACACACTTCGCACAGAAACAACCTTCACCTAGCCAGGCTTCGGTGCACTATAACTAGCGAGGTATGTAACGCGAGCTCAAGCAAAAAGCACAGGAAGCAGGGCTTCGCTGCTTGAACAAGGAACACAAATAAATTGAACTCTGGATGAATACAGCGAGGTATGTGGCTACTGGAGCTCAACAGTAAATGCTCAAAGTGTTAAATGTTACCTACCGAGCCCCCATATTTATAGCCCACAGTTCACCCAAAGGAAATGACTACTTTACCCCTAGGGTTTACAAAGGATTTGACTCTACAGAACTAAGGGGTACAAAAGGTAGTCCACCTTTATTCTGGAGGCTTCTCTGTCAGCTTTGCAGAGGGGACAGTGTCAGCCTTTTACAGAACAGACAGTGTCAGCCTTTGCAGTCTTTGACCTTCTAGAATCCTCCCTTCGCACGCGAGGGTGCGGTAGCTTCGGCGAGAAGCCTTGAGCCTGGTGGCCTACGCTTCGCCGAAGATGGCCTTCGATACAGTGACGGTTTTGAGCCGAAGCCGTCAAAGCTCCTTGGGCCTTCGCACCAACACCTCCGGAGTGGACCACCACGGTTTCGCAGCTTCACTCAGCTCGAACTCCGTCATTCCGTGTACCGAAGCCATGCAGGCCGAAGCACCTCAAGTCAACCTTCCTCCGGAGCTAGCCTTGCTCCAAAGCCTTCCACCCTCCGAAGCCCCACCTTCGGAGTACCACCCTTCGAAGTCCCTCCTTCGTCCAAGGCCTCCGCATGAAGCATTCCATGAGCACTTCGTCGCAGTGTCTCTCCCCGAGCACACTCCTCGGCGAGCCTCACCCGGACCATGCCTTCGATGCGCCTTGACTTCTGAGACCTTCGTCGGGTACCTTCGAGTGTCTCCCTCCGGAGCACACTTCGAACCCTTGCCTCCGTAGAGGACTTGTTCCACCATACTCCGAAGTCACTCCATCCAGAGTACCTTCGAAGTGCCTCACCTCCGAGGACTTTGTCTCGGAGCACCTTCAGCCGGAGCCACGCTCCGCACTCTCTGCCTTCACCTGGCACGCCTCGACCCGAGAACCGACCCGGACCACCTTCGCAGCCACCGTGACGGAGCTCCCCGCTCCCCTGGCATCAAGCCTCCCGCTCGACCCAGGTTCACCAGCTGCGAACCTTGTCCGTCTCCTCCGAAGTCCCCACGTACCACAGACAAGCAAACAAGTGTTTCCAGTACTCCGGAGACCTCTCCGGGTTAGCAACCTCCGGCACACACTCCGGTGTACCGCCCAAAATACCGAACCCTTTGGTACGAACCCAATCATCGCGTACTGTCGGACCCCTCCGACGAGCACACTCCGCTGCACAGCTGCAGCAAGCAAACACCGAACAGCCTCCGGTAAAACCACCTCTGAAACCCTTCCGGAGGTACCCTCCTCCGATCACCTTCGGGGTTCAACCTCCGAACCCCCTTCGGAGGTACCCTTCGAACAGAGGGTAAAAGCCTGTCAATCACTCATCACAAGCACCGAAACCAACCCTTGGTTTCTCAATCTCCCCCTTGATGAGTGCATTGACAACCAAATCCAAGTTCAAAAAAAATTAAAAATTTTCAGCACACAAGTGACCATAAAAACTCATAAAAGAGCCAAATCATGTCACTTGACAACAGAATTTTCCTCCCCCTTTCTCACAAGAGTAAAAAAGCCCCTTCGGCAATAAAAACTCCCCCTGAGTTAAATTTTCCCTTTGGCAATAAAGAATCTTCTCCCCCTTTATGTCAAATTTTCCCCCCTTTGGAAATTATACCCCCTTGCGGCAGAGAGCGAAGCAAGTCTCTCCGGAATTTCTCCCCCTTTGGCAATGCAAGCATCAAGGAGCATGTAAAAGATGCAAAGCTTCGAAATGAGCAGAATTGCAAAGACATATGAAGCAAAAATATGCCAACATTAATACCAATGATCATGTGCTCAGCTCAAATTAACATTCTCTAACAACATGAAGAAGCATGTGATTTAATCATTTTTGAAATAAAAGTATCACCACTTAGTCAAGGAAACTAGACAAGTAAGAGCAATGACTGCGCAAAGCTAGTCAATTTCTACTCTAGACAGACAAATCTAGTTCAAATGGAGCTTGAAAAGCAAACTTGATAATCAATGAATTTTGTTGTTCTTTTCTTAGTGCCAGGGGTTATTTGTTTGTCCACCTTATACTTTCCAATCCGGCCAAGCCTAGGCATAAAAGCCATATGAAGCTTAAGGCATAGATTTTGGCATACACTACGCTATTCCAGTTCAGACCAATGTGCAATGGTAAGCAGTCTAGAATAGGGTAGTGCGACAAACAAACCCACCTGGATCTTTTAACTTAAAGCACACAAATCATGGAATTTTTGATTTTAACCAAGTGAACCAATTGTTTGGTACTTTGTGAATATCCATGAAAATTGAGAACAATTTTTCAAGTTGCAATTTTGTAGCATCCAAAGAAATGTGTCTTGCTATCAAGCAGATAAAAGATAGCTAAAGCAGTCCTGTCTAAACATGCTAGATTCAAGACTAAGCAGTGAGCACGATTTGATTTTGAAAATAAAACACCATACACATGAATGTTCCAGATGAATTAAAAAGAGCTGAGCTGACATGATTTCATGAATTATAAGAAGGCATATAAGTGCAAAATGTGTAAATGCAATTTCAACACAATTAGACAAAGGCACATCCATCTAAAACAGCTCCCCCTCACAAAATGCCGTAAGGGTGACAAATGCCAAGTTCCCCACGCAATTAAGCAAATCGAGAAGCATCAAGGGGTTTTGTAAAAATGTCGGCGAGCTGGTGTTGGGTATCAACATATTGAAGTTCAATATCACCCTTCTCATTGTGATCTCGGAGAAAATGATATCTCACATCAATGTGTTTGGTTCTAGAATGCTGAACCGGGTTGTTTGCAATACAAATAGCACTAGTGTTATCACAGAAAAGTGGAACACTCTTATAATCTAACCCGAAATCCCGCAAAGTGGAAACCATCCACAAAATCTGAGAGCAACAGCTAGCTGCAGCAACATATTCGGCCTAAACCATTGATTGTGCAACACTAGACTGTTTGCGGGAGGACCAGCAAACCGGTGAAGTACCCAGAAAATTACAAGTACCAGAGGTACTCTTCCTATCAATTCTACACCCAGCAAAATCCGCATCAGAATAACCTCGAAGACATAGAGATGAAGACGCTGAATACCATATGCCAAATTCAAGGGTGTGTTTGAGATACCTGAAGATGCGCTTAACCGCTTGGCGGTGCAAGGCTCGTGGTGAAGCCTGAAAACGAGCGCACATACACACAGCGAAGTGTATGTCCGGCCTCGTGGCAGTCAAGTAGAGGAGGGAGCCGATCATGCTCCGGAACTCCTTCTGATCTACGGCTTCTCCATCTTCGTCAGGGTCCAATGCTACAGATGTAGCCATTGGAGTGGCGAGGGGCTTCACATCGGTCATGTCGAACTTCTTGAGCAGGTCCTTGGTGTATTTTGTCTGGTGGACAAAAGTACCTTGTTTGCTTTGCTTGATTTGCAAACCAAGGAAAAAGGTGAGTTCACCCATCATTGACATTTCAAATTCCCTGCTCATGGTATCTGCAAACTCGGCAACCAAAGCATGAGAAGAGCCACCAAAGATGATATCATCCACATAAATCTGCACTAGGAGGAAATCTTTGCCATGCTTGAGAGTAAACAAAGTTTTATCAACAGAGCCCATCAAATACCCTCGCTCAAGCAGAAAAGACTTAAGTCTATCATACCAAGCCCGAGGGGCCTGCTTGAGTCCATAAAGAGCCTTATGAAGTTTAAGGACTTTATGTGGGTACTTGGAGTTTTCAAAACCAGGGGGTTGTTTTACATAAACATCTTCACCTATGAAGCCATTAAGAAAAGCACTTTTGACATCCATTTGATAGAGTTTGAATCCCCGGGATGTCGCAAAGGCAAGCAAAATCCTAATGGCCTCAAGGCGAGCAACAGGTGCAAAAGTTTCAGTAAAATCAATCCCTTCTAGTTGAGAAAAGCCCTGAGCTACAAGTCTATCCTTGTTTTTAACTATTGTCCCATCCTCCCCTTGTTTATTTTTGAAAATCCATTTTGTTCCAATGAAATGAACATTTGGTGGAGGATCAACTAAAGTCCAGACTTGGTTTCTCTCAAAATTCTCAAGCTCTTCATGCATGGCATTGATCCAACTAGAATCAGAAAGTGCATGACTAACATCTAAGGGCTCGAAAGAAGCAACAAAAGCAGCATTAGTGAAATGGGCATGAGAACGTGTTACCCTTTGATCAAGCTCACCAATGATCTGCTCGGGAGGGTGCATCCTTTGAACATGATGTGGAGCCTCGCGGCGGGATGCAGTCTCCCCCTCAACTTGTACGTTGGAGTGGTCCAAGATGACCGATGTTGAGGTAGTCGCTTCAGGACCTCGTGCCGAAGTAGTTGAAGCGGGGTCAACTTCGGGGGTCGATGTCGAGGGTAGTAGGGGTTCATCCTCGAATTCTCCGGGATCTTCTTCTTCGAATAAGGTCTGTTCCATGTCGTGTTCATTTGCCTGTTCAAAAGCAGAACTAACAGAGGGGGTTGATTCATCAAAAGTCACATCACATGACTCGATGACAGTGTTAGTTTCCAAGTTATAAACACGATAAGAATGACCATGAGTAGTGTAACCCAAAAAGATCCCGTCAGAAGAGCGCGACTCAAATTTATCCAAGTTACCACATTTTAGGATAAAGCAGCGACAGCCAAAAACTCGAAGATGAGTAACCTTGGGCTGTCTCCCAAAACGTAGCTCATAAGATGTCAAATTTAAAATTGAGCGCAAGAAGATTCGGTTTGAGATGTAACAAGCAGTGTTCATGGCCTCAGCCCAGAATTTTCTAGGAGTCCTATGCTCATCAAGCATCGTCCTAGCCATCTCAACCAAAGTGCGGTTCTTTCTCTCAACAACACCGTTCTGTTGAGGAACCCGCGGAGCAGAGAATTGATGTTCTATGCCATGCTCCATGCAAAAGTCAATAAAGAGACTGTTTTTGAACTCAGTGCCATTATCACTTCGAATGAATTTCAATGCACCTGGGAGTTCAGTGAAAAGTTTCAAAGCCAAGCTCCGAAAGTGTGAAAACACTTCATCCTTGCTGGCAAGAAAGAAGACCCAAGAGTAGCGAGAGAAATCGTGGACAATAACTAAAACATACCACTTGCCGCCTAAAGAACTAACCCGAGAAGGACCTACAGTGTCCATATGGAGAAGTTCTCCGGGTTGTTCAGTCATCACAGTGGTGACTGGCGAATGCGAAGCGGCAATCATTTTTCCATGTCGACAAGGAGCGCAAACTAAATTCTTCTCAAACTTGAGCTTGGGCAATCCTCGGATCAGACCTAGGGCGCTCAGACGAGCAAGCAACTCAAAGCTCATATGCCCTAGTCTCCTATGCCACTTCCACAGCTCAGAAGTTGAATGTGCAACAAGACAATGAGAAGAACCAGATGACTCCGAAAAATCAGCTCCAAAAACTCTCCCAACTCTAAAGATCTTACACACCACAACGCCATCAGAATTGAGCACTTGCGAAGTATCGCGATGAAATCGCACTTCGAAGCCCTCATCAAGCAACTGAGATACAGAGAGCAAATTGTATCCCAGGTTTTCAACCAAATCAACATCTTTGAGAGTGAAGTTCGAGTTAATTCTTACCACACCTTTACCTTTCACTCTACTCCTTCGATTGTTTCCGAAGGTGATATGTTCCCTTTGCTTGGTTGTGGTGAGGCTTGAGAACCATGCTGCATCTCCGGTCATGTGGCGCGAACAACCGGAGTCCATGATCCACGTGCCCTCCAAGCCTCGATCTGTCGCCTACACACGATAAGAATATCTCGATCGCTCAGTGCTGGGGTGAGTAAAATAATGACGAGGCATCCAGCACTGAGTGACACGAGTAGTAGGCACAGTAAAAGTAGACGGTCTACGCACATGATAATCAGAATAATGCAAAGTGCGAGGTCTACCTACATGCTGTGATCGAACAACATGTCGAGGTCTCCTACTCTGACGAGGTACAAAGCTACTCGCCTGAGGTCTACCACCATATGGAACATGGTGAACACCTCGATGAGCAAAACCTCTCCGAGAAGCACGAAGAGCCTCAAAAGCAAGACGATAGTACAACTCAGACTCATGCATACCTAAAGATGGGTAATGCATGTCCTGGTAACTCATCGCCTGAGAGCGTCGCTCATCCTTGATGCGACGAAAACAGAACCCAACCAAATGACCCGCCCGCTGACAATATGAACAGTGGAACACTCTCCTGGGGGCACTCTCATGGGTCACAGGAGCAACTCTCACAGGCTCCTTGGGTTTCTTTTGTGTGGTTTTCTTGGGAGGATTTTTCTTGGCAGGAGGAGAGGTTTTCTTTGGTGGATGGGTAGGCTTTTTGGCTGATGGGGTGTCTAATAGAGCTCTCTCTTTCTCTAGAGTAGTGGGAGAGGTGAAAACAGTTTTGGACTTACTGTCTGAAGGTATCCTCTCAAAACCCAAACCTAGAGCTACCCCGGCTCTGTCAGCACACAACTTGGTCTTGGCCAAGAGCAAATCCATCCTACCCTTTCCCTCAGTGCATTTGTTAACCACGGAAAGGAGGTATTCATTTTCAGACATGAGGTTTTCAGCTCGCTCTCTAACAGTGCCTAGCTGGTCCTTAAGGGTGATGCAAGTGTCACAAACAGGTTGCACATCCTTGGAACTACCGGCCCTCTCCAATCTAGCCTCTAAATCATGAACATGCTTATCACGTAAATTAATGCTATCGCGCAATAATGAACAGTTCATGCAATCAATAACATCATGAGGTCTAGAATCCACCTCTAAAAGCTGCTTCTGTGCAGTCTCAAGATCAGAGAGAGTTTGAGCATGTACAGAGCGCAACTGAGCAAGCTCACTCATGACAACAGAACAGGACTCACATTCAGCATCATCAAATTTAGACTTAAGCATGGCATATTCAGTAGAAACAGATTCTAGCCTAAGTCTAAGGTCTTTTCTTTCTCTAGCGGCTTGCACAAGTAATCTATCCTGACCAAGCACTACTTCATTCAGCTCATCTAATTTAATTAGTAGCTGGTCAGATGATAGGTTTACCTCAGATGAGTCAAGCTCATCGCCGCTGTGATCGCTGTCGGCCATGAAGCAAAGGCCGGTGAAGTCTCTTCCCTTCTTGTCCTTCTTGTCCTCCTTCCTTGGGGACTCCTCCTCCTCAGAGCTCGACTCCTCAGTTGAGGATGTGTCGATGTCGCTGAGAGCAGCAACAAAAGCTCTGGAAGCGGCCTTGGCTACTTTCTTAGCCATCTTGCCGCGCTTGCCCTTCACAAAAGGCTTCCTCTCCTTTTTGTGGTATTTGGGGCGCTCACTCTCATCTCTCTTCTTGAGTTTGGGGCAATTGGCCTTAATATGAGAGGTGTCGCCACATTCATAACAACCACTAAAACACTTCTCCTCTGATCCCGTCTCTCATGATGAAAGCGGGTGAACCTCCGGGCTATGAGAGCAAGCTCATCATCAGCTAGAGTGTCCACCTGCTCCTTTGTGACGGAGACCAGAGAGGACAAAGCAAAACCATCTGCAAAAACACAAGTACCAGATGTGCTTGGTTCTGCAGTGGTTCCACGGCTAGTGCTAGAAACCAATGCCAATGGCTGTGGCAAAGAGCTTCTGTGCACTGCAAGAGATGCCTTGGCAATCTCTGTGGACTTCAGCTTGCTAAAGAGCTCATCACAGGTCAATGTGTCATAACCTGTGGACTCCTCAATGCTGTATATCTTTACTTCCCATATGCTACGGTCAAGAGCATAGAGAAGCTTGATAGCCCTATCATGATCACTATAAGCAAGCGTCCCGTTGGATCACAAGTTACTCACTATTGCGTCAAAGCGAGAAAACATGGCATCTATAAATTCACCAGGTGCCTGCACAAACAGCTGATACTGTTGATTGTAGGTGCTTTGGCGCCTGGCCTTAATCTGAGTAGAGCCCTCATGAAAAAACAGTGAGTGTTGTCCAGATTTCCCTAGCAGTCCTAAGGTGCTGCACCCTATCAAACTCACTTCTACTCAAACCGATGAACAGTATGTTTCTTGCCTTGGAATTGGCATTATACTGATCCTTCCCAGTCTCAGAGGTTCGAGTCTCAGGGATGGAGTATTGTGAGTCCACAATCTCCCAAATTGCATTTCCTTGGCTTAACAAGTAAGCCTCCATGCGCACCTTCCAGTATGCAAAATCTGTCCCATCGAACAGAGGAATTTTACTGCCTCTATCCATGTCGCCAACAGATCACAAAACCGGTTAAGGTCAACTGGTGATCTTAACTTGGCTCTGATACCAATTGTTGGACCGGAAACGGCGACCAGAGGGGGGGTGAATGGGAGCTTTTAAAAAATTCAGGCTAAAAACAAGCCTTCGGTTTGGTTCTGTCTTCTGCGGAACAGGCTTCGAATACTACCTTCGAAGGTCTGGTTCGGAGGTACTTCGACAGCTCCGAACACAGGCTTCGCAGGAGCAAAAGTTTGAAGCCAAGAAGACTTCGCTCCACTAACAACCCTCGAAAAACTACTCTGCTAAGTCAGTGCAGGCTCCGCACACAGGGTGCTTCGAGCAGGCTTTGCACTTCACCCTTCGCAAGAGTGGACAGCCCTCTGAGGACTTCGACCAAGTACTTGGCAACAGCAACTGGTGCTGGGCTTCGTACACGAAGGTCTAAACGCACACACACGGACTTCGTTAAAGGCTTTGACACAAGAAGCACAATGGGCCTCAAACAGGGCTTCGCTAGTAAGCAGCGAGGTCTTGCCTCCTGTTACACAGAGCGACAGCACACTGAAAAACACACTTCGCACAGAAACAACCTTCGCCTAGCCAGGCTTCGGTGCACTATAACTAGCGAGGTATGTAACGCGAGCTCAAGCAAAAAGCACAGGAAGCAGGGCTTCGCTGCTTGAACAAGGAACACAAATAAATTGAACTCTGGATGAATACAGCGAGGTATGTGGCTACAGGAGCTCAACAGTAAATGCTCAAAGTGTTAAATGTTACCTACCGAGCCCCCATATTTATAGCCCACAGTTCACCCAAAGGAAATGACTACTTTACCCCTAGGGTTTACAAAGGATTTGACTCTATAGAACTAAGGGGTACAAAAGGTAGTCCACCTTTATTCTGGAGGCTTCTCTGTCAGCTTTGCAGAGGGGACAGTGTCAGCCTTTTACAGAACAGACAGTGTCAGCCTTTGCAGTCTTTGACCTTCTGGAATCCTCCCTTCGCACGCGAGGGTGCGGTAGCTTCGGCGAGAAGCCTTGAGCCTGGTGGCCTACGCTTCGCCGAAGATGGCCTTCGATACAGTGACGGTTTTGAGCCGAAGCCATCAAAGCTCCATGGGCCTTCGCACCAACACCTCCGGAGTGGACCACCACGGTTTCGCAGCTTCACTCAGCTCGAACTCCGTCAGTCCGTGTACCGAAGCCATGCAGGCCGAAGCACCTCAAGTCAACCTTCCTCCGGAGCTAGCCTTGCTCCAAAGCCTTCCACCCTCCGAAGCCCCACCTTCGGAGTACCACCCTTCGAAGTCCCTCCTTCGTCCAAGGCCTCCGCATGAAGCATTCCATGAGCACTTCGTCGCAGTGTCTCTCCCCGAGCACACTCCTCGGCGAGCCTCACCCGGACCATGCCTTCGATGCGCCTTGACTTCTGAGACCTTCGTCGGGTACCTTCGAGTGTCTCCCTCCGGAGCACACTTCGAACCCTTGCCTCCGTAGAGGACTTGTTCCACCATACTCCGAAGTCACTCCATCCGGAGTACCTTCGAAGTGCCTCACCTCCGAGGACTTTGTCTCGGAGCACCTTCAGCCGGAGCCACGCTCCGCACTCTCTGCCTTCACCTGGCACGCCTCGACCCGAGAACCGACCCGGACCACCTTCGCAGCCACCGTGACGGAGCTCCCCGCTCCCCTGGCATCAAGCCTCCCGCTCGACCCAGGTTCACCTGCTGCGAACCTTGTCCGTCTCCTCCGAAGTCCCTGCGTACCACAGACAAGCAAACAAGTGTTTCCAGTACTCCGGAGACCTCTCCGGGTTAGCAACCTCCGGCACACACTCCGGTGTACCGCCCAAAATACCGAACCCTTCGGTACGAACCCAATCATCGCGTACTGTCGGACCCCTCCGACGAGCACACTCCGCTGCACAGCTGCAGCAAGCAAACACCGAACAACCTTTGGTAAAACCACATCCGAAACCCTTCCGGAGGTACCCTCCTCCGATCACCTTCGGGGTTCAACCTCCGAACCCCCTTCGGAGGTACCCTTCGAACAGAGGGTAAAAGCCTGTCAATCACTCATCACAAGCACCGAAACCAACCCTTGGTTTCTCACTTTTCCTAATTTTATGGTATTAAGTTGATAAACTCTTCACCATACTATGCTCAAGCCAATGGTTAGGCCGAGTCTAGTAATAGAACTACAATTAAGCTCATTAAGAAGAAAATTGAAGAGTTCCCTAAAAGGTGGCATGAAGTGCTTTCTGAGGCATTATGGGCTTGTAGAGTTGCAAAGCATGGTGCTACCAAAATTAGTCCGTATGAGTTAGTATATGTACAAGAAGCCGTTCTACCAATGGAGGTGGATCTTGGCTCATTAAGATTTCTTAGACAAGATGGCTTATCGGTCGATGAATATGAAACTCTTTTGAAGGATAATTTGGAGGAAGTGACCGATAAAAGGTTAAGGGCTCTAGAAGCTATAGAAAGAGATAAAAGAAGAGTATCTAGAGCCTACAACAAAAGAGTAAAAGCAAAATCATTTCAAGTCGGTGACTTGGTTTGGAAAACGATTTTACCCTTGGGCACTAAAAGCCCCAAATTTGGTAAATGGTTGCCAAGTTGGGAAGGTCCTTTTAAGGTATCTGAAATCACTCCAGGTAATGCATACTTGTTATAGTCTCTACAAGCAGAGCAGTTTTGAAGAGCTTTAAATGGTAGGTATTTGAAAAAGTACTTCCAAAGTGTGTGGCAAAGCACTTGAAATGTCAAAAGGTCGATATGGAGTATATTGTCCTTAGCTAATTGTGCTTTTAGCTCACTTAGTTTGATAAAAGGAAGGGGGCATGTGTTGATAGCAAAAAATGGCGTTAATGGTCGAAATTGTCAAAAATCAATTTTGGTAATTTTGGGCCAAAAATATACAATTCTTGGTACAGACCGAAGCCCTGAAGTGGCGGAGGCCCACCTGCATGGAGCCTAGGGGCCCTTTCATTGGCCTTCTTAACAGGTTGGCTTTGGCCTAGAGGCCCCTTCGGCAGCCTGCTTCGCCGAAGCTTCGACCCAAGGAGCATGCTTTGGCGGGCCTGCCGAAGGCACACTTCGGATAGGTTAGCATCTCCACCCTGCACACCTGACACAAGCCAAAACAAGAGACGCAACGCACACCAAACACCCTTAGCATAGAGCCTTCATAAACACACATCGAACCCTTCGATGCAATCAAACCATCACTCACTCAATCACTCGATCGCTCATCCTTGTCAATCACTCATCAAAAAGACAGAAACCAAAGTGCGACCTCACTTGGTTTTACAGTATTGATTTCAGGGATCTAAACAAGGCCACTCCCAAGGAAGAGTATTCCATGTCGATAGCCAACATGTTGATCAACGATGCTTCAGGACATAAGGTACTAAGTTTTCTTGATGGTAACGCTGGTTATAATCAAATTTTTATGGACGAATAGGACGTCTACAAGACATCCTTTCAATAACCTGGTTTTGTCAGCTTGTTTGAGTGGGTCGTTATGACTTTTGGTTTAAAGAATGTTGACTCTACGTATCAACGTGCTATGAACCTGATCTTTCAAGACTTGCTAGTAGTTATGCTAGAGGTCTATATAGACGATGTTGTAGTCAAATCAGATGCTTTGGGCAACCATTTAGCTAATTTGAGAGTTGCTTTTGATAGAATGCGTTAGTACGAATTAAAAATGAACCCACTCAAGTGTGCGTTCAGCGTGTTGGTGGGCAAGTTCTTAGGATTCATGATTCATGAAAGAGGTATTGAGATTGATCCTTAGAGGCTTGAAAAGATTAGGAATTTTGAAGCGTCGACATGCAAAATAGATGTGCAAAAGTTGCTAGGCAAGATGAATTATTTGTGTCTCTTTATATCTAACTTGTCTGGCAAGATTGATGCTTTTGTCCGCATACTGCGGCTAAAAAACGAGGCCGAGTTCGTTTGGGGGCAAGTCAGCAAATCGCCTTCGAGAATATTGAAGAGTGCTTAACATCACCACTCGTGGTAAGAGCACAAAAAGCAAGGTATTGGAATGGTTCTCATATCACCTAGTGGTATGCGCTTAGAGACCTCAGCCCGTTTAAAATTTCCTTCTACTAATAATCAAGCCAAATATGAATCTTTATTACTAGGACTTGAATTGATAGGTTCCATGGGTATCAAACATGTTCACGCATATGTTGAAGCCCCGCGCATAGGAGCTACTTCGCATTCGGAGTTACTTTATGCTGGAGTAAAACTAGAGCCCGCTCTGCATAGGACTTCATCGCGCCAGTGCTCTGCATCGGACTTTGTCGTGCCGGTGCTTCGCACCGGATTTCGTCGCGCCAACGCTCCACGCTGGATTTTGTCATGTTAGAGGCTTCACACCAAACCCTGTTGTTCAGAGGCGATTTTGCGTCGCGATCTGTTTGGAGCCTGTCTTCAGTCAGATCGATCCGAATGCCAAAGGCTACCTTCGGCGCACCCTTCGCTTCAGACACCGAAGGACCCCTTTCGGTGACCCTTCGCACGATATACTCCGAATCAATTAGGCTCCATTCGGCCGATTGGTTTATTTTATTTATATATTTTGGCTAATTGTATTATTTCTTTGTGATCTGATTACTTGGCGACTCCACCCCCCTTCACTACAACAATCCGGCCAATTTCCATCGACCAAAGCTGATGGAAGATAGCCTTTTCCTGACGGAAGTAGCTAACTTTCGTCGGCATATGGCCGACGGAAGCGGGGTTTCAGAAGTTAGCTAACTTCCATCGGGCGGTGATGGAAGTTAGCTAACTTTCGTCGGCTTCACATGGCCGACGGAAGTTAGCACTGAATTCTACCACGTCAGCAGAGGCGCGCTAACATCTGTCGGCCTGTTTGGCCGACAGAAGTTAGGTGGCCTAACTTCCGTCGGCTTTGGCCCTAGCCGATGGAAGTTAGCCCTTTCTGCCGATGTGGCCGAAAGCAGCTAACTTCCGTCGGCTATGGTGAAAGCCGATGAAAGTTAGCTGGTATTTTTTGTTTTTCCTGGTTCCCCTATTCACACTCACATTCAACCACAATTTATATCAAAATTCACATATCACATCCAAAATCACATTCAAACTTCACATATAACATCCAAAATCACATCTCACATCCAAATTCACATATTGTTGGGGGAAAATACTTCATCCCCATGGTCTCTAAAGTTATAAGACAAAAACAATTTACTAGACCGAAGTCCAAGACTTAACTCCGGCCTCGTGTATGATCAAGCTCAAAGAATCCGTCCAGACTTCTGTTTGGACTATAACTTCGAAGGTTCAATATTCAGAGAGCTTATCTGCCAGCGAGGATGGATGACTTATATTCTTTCTAATTAGATTAGTCTTTTACCATTTTAACCCTATTAGGGGTACCAAAATAGTTTCCACTATGTGAGAAACCATGTTGAAGAACATGGGTTTTATACTCCAGATGTGATGAGTGATTGTCAACGAAAGTCAAATAAGAGACATGAAGACCTGCCGTGTCTGGGGCGTGTGTGACTCAGGTACACGGGCAGCGAGCGACAGCCAGGCAGAGGAGCCGCGGAGTTGGGCTGGCCCAATCCGGGTACATGGTCTAGGAGCGGCAGAGGATCCACTAGTCTTTTGACTGGGTTTGACTCATTTACACGGGCGACGAGCGATTGCCGGGCTGAGGAAGCTGCGGGGTCGGGTTGGCCCAATCTGGGTACCCGGTGCGAAGACGGTGGACGCTTTGTCAGTTTCGGTGCAAAACTGACAACCGATGATTATTTTGTTTTTAGGATATTAATATTTAGTTTGTATGTCCAGAATATTTTTATTTGAGCCAGTTGATTTTTCTAAGGGTATTTTATTATTTTCGTATTTTATTTTACAGTCAGTGTAATTTACCCTAGGGGTAAATTAGTCTTTTTCATGTATTAGGAGTCACCTATAAATAGGCCCCTACCCCCTAGTGATAGGGTGACTGTTTTTCCCTCAGATCAATCTACAGTCCAACTTTTCGGTTTTCGTCTTCCCCCGAAAACACTTCGCTGGTTTTTTGTTGTCTCTGCGTCAAAGCCTCCGGCGATCGCAACACGGTTAGACGGCAGCAGCTTTCTACAATACCATGGGTGGGAGTTTATTTGGGCACTGCAGGCAGCTGAGCAGCACGTGCAGCACTTGCGTGGGGCCCCTGGCCGCATCGGCTGCTGTGCAGGCGCAGTGACAGGATAGCTGCAATCCTGCGTGGCTCAGTGGTCCAAGCAGCGGCGCGTCAGCACGAGAAATCAAGACCATGCAGCAGCAGGCGTGCCGTGTGCCTTTTCCCTTTTGCGTATGGAGTTCAAGAAAAAAAACTACAGTGGTGCTGCTTCTAGCTCGTTGCTTGGTGCTATGCACCTACAGCACAGAGGGTAGCACCTAGCCTGCAGTCCATCTCGCCGAGGTAGGCGTGCAGCAGCACAAGTGTGCGGCGTGTTCTTCCTCAGCGCGCCTCGACGCAGTGCAGCAGGTGCGTTTCAGCGCGTTGGCCGGATCGTTTGCGGGTGCGCGATGCAGGTAAGTGTTCACTAATCTAATCTCCTATTTCCTAGGTAGATTAATTAGATAGATAATCATCCATTTTTAATTAGCCTGCATATTTCATTATTTTAGTGGTTAATGTTTATCTGCTAGAATATTATTAGTAATCTCGTATTATTTATTTAAGTGTTTTTTAATCTGCTCATATAAAAAGAAAAATATTAGTCGCAGTAATATTTTTATTCCAGTTTTTACGTGCAATATTTTAGGTTTATTTCTGAATTAAGTTTTGAATGATCCATGTTTTATTCATTTCATTAGTATTTTATTTCTATACTACAATATAATATTTCGTGATATATCTAGGTGTTTTATTTACTGCAGTATTTCTATTTAGTTTTTCTTTAATATCATTTTAATTAAGACACCAGTCATTTTTAGGCTAGACAACTTTAATTCCTGTAATTCGCTTGGCTAATATTATTTGTCTGGTTAAGTTTGTTTGGGTGTTGGGATTGGGATATAGTTTAGCAAGAAATTTTTAGGCGCCCATTCACCCCCCTCTGGTCGCTACTTTCGGTCCTACAAGTGGTATCAGAGCGAGGTTAGGGTTTTCTCTTACCTTAACCGGTTCTAAACCCAGGTAGTGATCATGATGTCTTCTGGTAAAATCCCATCCCTTGAAGCTTTTGGCTACACTTATTGGAAGACTCGCATGCGAGCCTATCTTATGAGCTAGAGCTCAGACATATGGGAGATTCGTGTTCACCCTACTTTCACCATAGTACCTATTGCTCAGGGTATTTCTGCTGATGTAATTGCCCAACATCAAAACAATAGTAAAGCGGTGAACATATTATTCTCTGGTCTAGGTCGTAGTGAGTTTGAGCATGTTAGCCATCTCACCACTGCTCGAGAGATCTAGGCTACCCTCTAGGCAAACCATGAGAGGACAACTCAGGTCAAGGCTAGACTCTATCAGACCTACCGGCGTGAGTATGAAAATTTCTCACAGAAGTCGGGTGAGACTATTGAGGCTCTGTTTGGTCATTTTCAATCGATCATTAACAAGCTTCGGGTCAACAAGGCCGAGCGTGATCCCCTGGTCTTAGATCATGAACAGGCGCTCAAGGTTCTTCATACCTTGGACCGTAAGATCTGGGAGATCAAGGTTTCTTCTATTGTTGACAGCGCTTCCTATGATACCTTGACTGTCGCGGAGCTTTTTAGTAAGCTCAAGGCCTCATAGGTCGATATCGAGTTGAGATCAAATCTCACTGGTTCTGGCTCAAAGACTCCGGCACTTGCGACACCATCTGCTGATCCCACTGCCTTGAGTTGTACTGCTTTTTCCTTGATGTCTATCTCCGAGGAACAGCTTGATTCGCTAGGAGATGATGATCTGTGTTTGTTTAACAACCGGGTGCGACGTGTCTATGATAAATGAATGGTTAAAAGACACGGCACAAAATTTGGATGCTTTGAGTGTGGTGATCCAGGTCATTTCACCGCCGACTGCCCCAAGCGGAAGAATTACAAGAAGGGAACCGGCGGTAACTCCTACGACTCCGGCAAGTATGACAACTCCACTTCCACAAAGGGCAAGCCCAGGACGAGATTCTTTCGAAAGGCTCTGAAGGACTACAGGCATGAGAACAAGAAGCGAGACAAGGCCTTCTTCGCCGAGATGGAGAGGAGCTACTCCAAGAGATCTTCGTCTTCCTCCTCTTTTCAAGTTCAAGTGATGAAGATATCGTGATATGGAAGGGGAAGGACAGGGATGATCCGGCGGCCTCTGCTTCATGGCCTTCGGGGACAAGCCGAAGATTCGCTCATGTCACAACCGAAGACGCTGCAATAGCTTCTGTTCAATGGCTCTTGGGGATAAGGAAGACAAGGGCTCCTCCGATGACTCCGACGACGACGATGATGAGAAGGTATTTTCCTATGAACAAGAAGTTGTTAATTTACTAGAATAGAATCGTCAGGAGTTGAAGTATCAAGAGAAACTGCTTAGAGGGGCTAAGAAGAGGATAGATGAGCTTGAGAGTGAGCTTGCCATGGCGAATGGCAAGATTGAGAGTCCTTCATCTTCCCCTTGCTTTGGTGATAGTAGTGAGTGCCCTAACTATGAGGTGTTGTTGTGTGACCTGACAACCCTTAAGTCCAGGTACACAGAGAGAGTAGATGAGAGAGACGCTATGGCCACTGAGCTTGAAAGCATTCAGCTGGAGCTGAAAGATGCTCATGCCACTATCGTCGTGCCCTATGTAGACTGCCCATCCCAGTTAGCTAGTATAGCTGAGCTGAGAGCCAAGATTGATTAGCAGTTGGGCGAGTTAGCTGGAGTGAGAGTTGAGCTGGAGCAGACTAAGCTAGAGCTTGAGACCTTTCAGTTCCACCCACTGTTTGTGAGAACTGCTTGTCCATGAGAATGGAGTTGATCAAGCTAAAAGGTAAGAAGTCTGTCGAAGTTGATAGAGTGTGAGATCTGCTTGTCTCAGGTGGAGGTGTTAGCTTCCTTGAGAGAGGAGCTAGATGATGTTCAAATGAGAACTTTTACCTCCGTCAGATCCTAAGTTGGATTAGTGCCAGAGAGCCACATGTTGGCATGATGATCTAGCAGTTCAAGAGACATGATGGGTTTGGGGTAGGTTACACCTATACCAAGGCTGATTTTGAGAGTGCCATTAGTTGAGCAGTGGAGTGGAGTAAGATGACTCCTGAACAGAGATATCCCAAGACTAACTGCACTGAGTCCTTTAAGGATAGTCAGCCCAAGGATGGAGTG
>JAAALK010000286.1:14932337-14962280 GCA_019279435.1 Zizania palustris
GCAACAACGCAGATTCAACAAACACAGCGAGAGAGGCAGAAGAACGCAAAGTCCTCTCAGTCAAGTCACCTATGATGAGCTCTGAGGGATGGTCACGCTGAACTGCTCGGGTTCCCTGGTGATCTGAAGTCACCTCACCAGAGTCAGCAGCTGCACCTATGGACTCGACTGAGGGGGCTCGATCGAAGTGGAAGAAGTGATCAGAGGTCCGCCCTCATCATCAGTCGAAGTCACAGAAGGTGTGGGCTCTGCGGGGGATGCAGAAGGCCCGCCCTCAACAGCAGCTAGAGTATCCTCATCTTCCTCGAAGATGGACTCTCCGAGCTCATCATCACCAGAAAGCTCAAAAGAAGGATTCAAAGAAGGCAAGGACTCATCAAATGAAACTTCACACGTCTCGACAAGCAGCTGGGATTCGAGGTTCCAAACACGGAAGCCTCGAGAATGCAATGCATAACCAAGAAAAACACCATCCCAGCAACGAGACTCAAATTTGTCCAAATGCCCTCCCTTTTTGAGCACAAAGCACTTGCAGCCAAACGCTCGCAAGTGCCTCACCTTGGGCTGTCTGCCAAACCGCAACTCATATGATGTCTTACCAATGTAAGCTCTAAGAAAAATGCGGTTGGCCAGATAGCAAGCCGTGTTCATGGCTTCAGCCCAAAAACGCCTAGGAGTCCTGTGCTCATCGAGCATCGTCCTGGCCATCTCAACTAGCGTGCGGTTCTTTCGTTCCACAACGCCGTTCTGTGGGGGAGTGTAAGGAGAAGAAAACTGATGGTCCAGACCCTGATCACCACAGAAGCTGACGAACTGAGAGTTCTTGAATTCAGAGCCGTTGTCGGAGCGAATTGCTCGCATCCGGCCATTGTTCTCATTCTTCAGCTTCAAAATCAGGTCATGGACAAATTGAAAAGTTTCATCCTTAGACTCCAAAAAGAAAACCCACGAGAAACGAGAAAAGTCGTCAACAATCACAAGTGCATACCACTTCCCACCGACTGAGCGTACCCGAGCTGGACCTACAGTGTCCAAATGTAAAAGCTCGCCTGGATACGAAGTCATCACCTGAGTCACAGGTGAATGAGAAGCGGCAACCATTTTCCCATGATGACAGGGATGACAAACTAGATCCTTCTCCATTTTAAGCTTGGGCAATCCTCGGATGAGGTCCATAGAGCTTAACCTGACTAGCAGATCGAAACTCAAATGACCTAACCTCCTATGCCACTTCCAGAGCTCAGAAGAAGATCCAGCAATCAAACAGCGAGAAGGGCCAAAAGAACTAGAGAAGTCAATTCGAAAAACTTTACCGAAGGGTAAAATCTGACAAACCAAAGACCCTCTAGAATCAACCACAGAAGAATTGCCCTTCTTAAAACGCACTTCCAATCATCCTCAAGAAGTTGCGACACAGAGATTAAATTAAAGTTCAGATTTTTAACCAAAGCAACATTCTTTAAAGAGAAGTGATCTGAAATGCTGATTGAGCCTATGCCACTTACTTTCCCTTGACCGCTGTTCCCGAACGTGATATATTCTTTGGAGCTCGGGGGAGTGAGACTGGAGAACCATCTGCGATGTCCCGTCATGTGGCGAGAGCATCCTGAGTCCATGATCCAAACATCCTCCAGTCCCCGGTCCTGCACAATCAATGTCTGTAAGTGGGAGCAAATGGTCCGGCACCAGGTTTAGCAAAAGAGCTAAACCAGTGTCGAGCCATCTGCTCAAAAGATGGAAAGCGAAAACCATCATAAGAATTTGGACCAAAACGCGGCTCAAAACGCGGTCCTCGGTTTTGCCTAACCCTACGGTCACGAGGTCCAGAACCGTAGCCAACTCGGTCTGGAACTCTGCCGGGACGAATACCACCAACTGGAGCACGGGTAGGATAACCGTCTCCTCTACCACCACCTACACGACGCGGCCTGGCCTCCAGCCTCTCCCCGCGCCGAGGAACACGCAGTCTACCACCCTGCTGGTAGAACTGCTCCTGATCACTACGAGCCCTCTCTGCTCTTTCAACCCGCTTCCTCCTGAAGCAAAACTCCTCAAGATGCCCGTCTCTCTGACAATACTCACAATGATAGGTAGGCTTCTTGGGATGTGGTTGAGGCTTGGGATTCTTGGGCTTGGTAGTGTTTGGTGTGGTCTTCTTGGGCTGAGAGGGTCCAGGAAGAGAGTCAGAGAAGTGTGGAGATTTTTGGGCTTTGGAACCCAGATAGGTTTCTTGGGTGGAGCTTTAAGTGGCTCATGAATTACTCCATCCTTGGGCTGACAAGCCTGGGAAGACTTAGTGGATTGAGTCTTGGGATACCTCTGCTCTGGAGTCATTTTACTCCACTCCACTGCCCGGCTGATGGCACTCTCAAAGTCAGCCTTGGTGTAGGTGTAACCTACCCCAAACCCATCCTGCCTCTTGAACTGCTGGATCATCATGCCAAGCTGTGGCTCTCTGGCACTGATCCAACTCAGGATAGACCGGAGGTAAAAGTTCTCATTCTGAGAATCAGCTAGCTCCTCTCTCAAAGAAGCTAGAACCTCCACCTGAGACAAGCAGGTCTCACACTCATTCTCTACTTGGACAGACTTCCCGGCTTTTAGCTTAATCAACTCCATTCTAAGAGACAGGCAGTTCTCACAGACAGTGGGTGGAACTGACAGTGTCTCAAGCTCTAGCCTAGTCTGGGCAAGCTCAGCTCTCAACCTCTCAAAATCACCCAAATGCTCATCGCCCTTGGATTTCAGCTCAGCTAAGGCAGCTAGATGCGATGGGCAATCAACACAGGGTGCGACGACAGTGGCTTGAGCATTTTTCAGCTCCAGCTGAGCGCTTTCAAGCTCAGTGGCCAAAGCGTCCCTCTCATCAACCCTTTCTATGTACCTGGACTTCAGAGTCGACAGGTCACACAGAA
The DNA here is from genome assembly GCA_019279435.1 of Zizania palustris. Taxonomy (NCBI): domain Eukaryota; kingdom Viridiplantae; phylum Streptophyta; class Magnoliopsida; order Poales; family Poaceae; genus Zizania; species Zizania palustris. The sequence goes on from JAAALK010000286.1 coordinate 14,935,253, forward strand.
GCACCTCACACTTCGGGCACTCACTGCTATCACCCAAGCAAGGGGAAGAAGATAGACTCTCAATTCTGCCGTTGGCCACGGCAAGCTCACTCTCTAGCTCATCTATCCTCTTCTTAGCCCCCCTAAGCAGTTTTTCCCGATACTTCAACTCCTGACGATTGCTCTCTAGTAAATCAACAATTTCACGCTCATAAGATGATACCTTGCTATCGTCGTCGTCGGAGTCGTCGGAGGAGCTCTTTTCTTCTCTATCCCCAAGAGCCATCGAACAGAAGCTCTTGCGGGATCTTCGGCGCTGATGAGAGCGGCTCTTCGGCTTGTCTCCGAAGGCCATGAAGCAGAGGCCCGCTGGATCATCCTTGTCCTTCCCTTTCTTGATGGAGATCTCCTCATCGCTTGAGCTCGATGAAGAGGAAGAAGACGTGGATCTCTTGGAGTAGCTCTTCTCCATCTCGGCGAAGAAGGCCTTGTCGCGCTTCTTGTTCTCTCGCCGGTAGTCCTTCAGGGCCTTCTTGAAGAACCGGGTCTTCGGCTTGCCCTTGTTGAAGGAGGGGCTCTCATGCTTGCCGGAGTCGTGGAAGCTGCTGCCGGTGCCCTTCTTGTATCCACTGCGCTTGGGGCAGTCGGCGATGAAGTGTCCTAGATCACCACATTCAAAGCATCCGGATTTTGTGCCGTGTCTTTTGAACATTCTTTTATCATAGACACGACGCACCCGGTTGTTAAAGAGACACAAATCATCATCTCCCAACAACTCAAGCTGGTCCTCAGTGATAGACATCAAGGAGAACCCAGCACAACTCACAGCAGAGGGATCAACAGAAGGTGTAGCAAGGGCCAGGGATTTTGATCCAGAGCCAGTGAGATTTGATCTCAACTGGACATCTACCTCAGTGGCCTTCAGCTTGCTAAATAACTCAGAAATGGTCAAGGTATCGTAAGAAGTACTCTCAATGATAGATGATACCTTGATCTCCCAGATCTTTGGGTCCAAGGTATGAAGAACCTTGAGCGCATGCTCATGATCTGAGACTAACTGAGCACCCTCAGCCTTGTTGTCCCGAAGCTTGTTAATGATCGACTGAAAGCGACCAAACAAAGCCTCAACAGATTCACCCGGCTTCTGTGTGAAATTCTCATATTCACGCCGGTAGGTCTGATAGAGCCGAGCCTTGACCTGTGCTGTTCCCTCATGGTGTGCCTTGAGGGTAGCCCAGATCTCTCTCGCAGTGGAGAGATGACTCACTCGCTCAAATTCAGTGGGACCTAAACCAGAAAATAAAATGTTCACAGCCTTACTGTTGCTCAGATGCTGAGCAATGATACCAGCAGTACCTTGCTCAGTAACTGGCAAAATGACAAACGTGGTGTGAACGCAAATGTCCCATATGCCCGAACCCTGGCTCATGAGATAGGCTCGCATGCGAGTCTTCCAATAATTATAGCCATAGGCTTCCAAGGACGGGACCTTGCCAGGAGACGTCATAGTCACTACTGGGGTTTAGAACCGGTTAAGGTATGGAAAAACCCTAACCTCGCTCTGATACCACTTGTAGGACCGAAAGTAGCGACCAGAGGGGGGGTGAATGGGCGCCTTAAAAATTCTTTCGAATCAATGGCCTGTTCCCAATACCCAACGCACCTCAAAAATACTACGCAGCAGAAAATAAATAGAGGGCCTAAGTCTAAAGGTTCCTAACCTAGAAGCAACTGATGAAAAACAGTGTAAAATTAAAGTGGTGCAACTAGGCAGATAAACAAGTTATAACAGGCCTAAACTTCTCAATGAAAATGATCTAAGTATGTGTAAGATGAAAAGAGAAGTTACTGTCCAAATTTGTCTCCTGTTCGGAACTTGGCGAAGCCCCCTTCGCACGTCGAGGTCTGCTTCGGAGGTTGGTGACGAAGTCTGTCCGAAATCCCGAAGGTGTCGCTGTCTAGCCTAGTTCAAAGTGGTAAGAAGCGAAGTGTACTTCGGAGCGAAGTAAAACAGTGCCGGAGCCTGGTTCGAAGTGTGTACTTCGAAGACAGGACTTCGAACACAGCTTCGAACCAAGAGCTTCGGAGCAAAGTGACAAAGTCGGAGCCTGCTTTGAAGTGAGGACTTCGAAGACAAAACTTCGAACACACTTTGAACCGAGAGCTTCGAAGCACAACCTTCGAACAGAAAGCTTCGAACACAACACACAAACAGACAACCTTCGAACAAAGAAGCGAAGTCTGTCACGTGATAGAAAATCAAGTCCGAGGCTTGCACTCTATCTTCGAACAGGGAAAGCTTCGGAAGGAGAATCGAAGGCTGACACGCCACAAAGAAATCCAAGCGAAGTCTGTCAGAAAAGACAAACTTCGAACCCAAACTTCGAAGCCTAACAACGTGTGCACTTCGAACAGATAGATTCGGAGAAGCTTGTTCGAAGTATGCGATGCTGTCCGTTCACAAAAAAAACTTCGAAGCTTATCAAAACAGACCCCACACAGAAAATCGAAGATTTGAGCAAAGCCTTCGAAGATGCTAAGTCGAAGCCTGTCTCACGGAGCTGAGGGGCTTCGAACAGAGAAAGACTTCGCAAGAGACAGCCAGAAAAGGTACTACACCCTGTCAGCTTCGATCAAAAAGCTGTGCAGTAGAAGGTGAAAAGCTGCACAAACTACTGTAGCTACAGGAAAGTAGTACTACTTGCAACAGCAAGAACTAGTACACGGTTTGTGAAGAACAGAAGCAACGGAAGAAGCTTCTCCTCAAGAAATAAATTCACCAGCCTGAATCCAAAGCAATAACTCCCCAAACCGAACAAAATGCAACCAATAAATTCACCAGGGACCAAGGATTAAATGCATCCAAGAGATTTGAGCCAAAATAACTCACGAACAGAGAGGAGCAAGTCCTGGCGCCGCACACAGGAGAGAGAAACGAGAGACAAAAGTGACCCAATGGGTGGATTTGATTTCAGCACAAAAGGGTAGTCCAAACCCTAGGGATTGGGGTGCTATTTATAGGCAGCCCAACACTAGGAATATTCTACCAGCCCCTTAGGGTTTTTACAGACTCAAAAATAAAGAAAAAGACTCTACTGCCCTTAGGAATTTTTACAGACACAACTGACTGACTGTGGGCCTAGAGTAACAGATGACATATCCGGAAGCTACTCTTCTGGACAGTCGGATACAGAATCGACGGTTGTCAGTTTTACGCGGAAACTGACAAAGCCTCCACCAGCTTTGCACCAGGTACCCGGATTGGGCCGGCCCGACCCCGCAGCTCTCTCAGCCCGGCAATCGCTCACCGCCCGTGTACCTGAGTCAGTCCTGGTCAACAGCCCAGTGGGTCTTCTATTGCTTCTGGCCCATGCACCCGGATTGGGCCAGCCCGACTTCGCAGCCTCCTCTGCCCGACAGTCGCTCGCTGCCCGTGTACCTGAGTCACACGCGGCCCATGAAACAGCAGATCTCTTCTCTTCTTCAGTCCTCTTTGACTATCGTTGACAATGACTCATCACTTCTGGAGCCATGAGGCCCACGCTATTCAGCATGGCTCCTCATCCTTTTTAGCTTAAGACAATTGGCCTTGATGTGAGAAGTGTCACCACACTCAAACATCCACTAAAACCACTTCTCCTCTGATCCCGTCTCTTATTGTGGAAACAGGTGAACCTTCTCGCAATGAGAGCAAGGTCTTCATCATCCAGAGTATCCACCTGCTCCTTAGTGCCAGAGACTAGAGAGGACAAAGCAAAACCACCAGCAAGCACACAAGTATCAGAAGTGCTTGGTTCTGCAGTGGTGCCACGGATAGAGCCAGAAACCAGTGCCAATGGCTGTGGCAAAGAGTTTCTGTGCACTGCAAGAGATGCCTTGGTAATCTTTGTGGACTTCAGCTTGTTAAAGAGCTCATCATAGGTCAATGTGTCATAACCTGCGGACTCCTCAATTCTTGATATCTTCACTTCCCATATGCTATGATTAAGATCATAGAGAAGCTTGATAGCCCTATCCGATCATTGTAAGCAAGTGTCCCGTTGGACCGCAAGTTACTCACTATAGCGTCAAAACAAGAAAACATGGCATCTATAAATTCACCAGGCGCTTGCACAAACAGCTGATACTGTTGATTGTAAATGCTTTGACGCCTAGCCTTAATCAGTGTAGATCCTCATGAAAAATAGTGAGTGTAGTCCAAATTTCCCTAGATGTCCTTAGGTTCTAAACCATATCAAACTCACTTTGACTCCAAAGTTCGAAGTCAAGAAGACTTCGCTCACAACCACAAAACCAAAAACACCTCTTCTAAGTTCGTGCAGGCTCCTCACACAAGGTGCCTTCAAGCAGACTTCGCACTACACCCTTCGTAGGAGGAGGTTTCCCTCTGGGGACGTCGACCTCATACTTCGCACTAGAAACTAGTGCTAGGCTTTGTATTCTGAAGGCCTAAAAGCAAACTGAACTAATTTCGCTAAGACAACAGGCTGCGCTAAAGACTTCGACAAAGAAAGAAAAGCAGACTTCGATCTTAGCTAAACTTAGTGCTTCGCTAGTAATTAGAGAGGACTTGCCTCCAGTTTACACAGAGCGAACTCACACTGAGTAACACACACTTCGCACTACCAGAACTCGCACAATTCTCTTGATGAGAAACAGAGCAGAACCTTAGGCAAAAAGAACACAATGGATCACAGAGAAGTCTTTACAGGCAGTGCAAAATAGGGATACAAGTTCAAGCATCAAATGAAGAATAGAATCAAAGTTTCATTGCATGAACATGGAGCACAAAATGAACTCACAAGACTGTATACATGGTGTGTGGCGGCTAGAACAGGAGTTCTAAAATGGCTACTCAAAGTGTTGTCGATGCCTAGCCAACCTCCACTATTTATCGGCACTATTCAGCCTTGTGAATAGACTACTTTACCCCTAAGGTTTACACTATTTTTATCTCTCTCAGACAGGGGGTACAGATGGTAGTCTACTTTATTTGGAGGCTTCTTGTGTCAGCTTCATAGAGGAGACATCATCAGCTTTTGCAGAGTAGACACGATCAACCTTTGCAGTTTTGGAATCTTCTAAAGCCCCCTTCACATGCGAGGTGTGCGGTAGCTTCAGCGAGAAGCCTTGAGCCAGATGGCCTTCGCTTCACCAAAGTCAGCCTTCGATACAATTACGGTTTTGAGCCGAAGCCATCAAAGCCCTTGAGTCTTCGCACCGAACACCTCCGAAGTGGACCACCATGGCTTCGCAGCTACTCCCAGCTCGAACTCCGTCTGTCCGTGTACCGAAGCCATGCAGGGCCGAAGTACTTCAAGACAACCACACTCCGAAGCCTCACCTTCGGAGTACCACCCTTCGAAGTCCCTCCTTCGTCCAAGGCCTCCACATGAAGCATTCCATGAGCACTTCGTCGCAGTGTCTCTCCCTGAGCACACTTCTCGACGAGCCTCACCCAGACCATGCCTTTGATGCACCTTGACTTCTGAGACCTCCGTTGGGGGTCCCTTCGAGTGCCTCCATAAAAAGCACACTTCGAACGCCTTGCCTCAATGCTGAGGACTTCATCCACCATACTTTGAAGTCACTCCGTCCGGAGCATCCTTCGAAGTGCCTCGCCTCCGAGGACATTGCCTCGGGGTACCTTCAGTCGTAGCCACCCTCCGCACTCTCTGCCTTTACTTGGCGTACCTTGACCCGAGGACCGACCTCGACCTCACGCAGCCTTCGTGACCGAGCTCCCCACTCACATGGCATCAAGCCTCCTACTTGACCCAGGTTCACTTGCCGCGAACCGTCTGTCGCCTCCGAAGTCACCTGCGCACCACCGACAAACAGACAAGTGTTTCCAGTACCCCAGAGACCTCTCTGGATAAACAACCTCTAATACACACTCCGGTGTATCACCCAAAGTACCGAACCCTTCGCTATGCAAGTCATCGTGTTCTGCTGGACCCCTCTAACAAACACACTCCGCTGCAATAGCCACAACAACCAGACCCACTGAACCCTTCGGTGAAACACCCTCCGAACCCCTTCGCAGGGACCCCTTCGCTCAGAGAAGGAACCTTGTCAATCACTCATCACATACTTGAAACCAAGGCACATTTCAACTTGGTTTCTCAGTGTCCGATACCCAAATAGTCTTGTATTCGACTAGAGATGGCGCCAATGCCGTTGCAGATGGCGTAGGACTTAGGATCTCGAGTCCATCAGTCGTCTTCTTGGAGTGTCTCCTCCATTCGAACAGATATGTCCAAGGCCTCACTCAACATGAGACTATATTGCTCACAGGCATGCGAGGTGGCGACTTCTCCTTTCATGGAGAAGGCTCCACCTAGTCCTAGAATCTTGAGGACCAGGTAGGAATAATAGGGAACTGCCATGAACATGGAAAGCGATGGTAGCCCCAAGACGGCGTGGTACACGGTCTCGAAGTTGGCGATGTAGAACTTGGTGTGCTAGGTTCTATAGTTTTCCGGAGCGCCGAACGTCACTAGCATGGTGATCATTTCGAGGGAGATGGAGGCCTCCCCCCAAAACGATTGTTGGGGAACAGGGGAGCTACGCTAGCTGGCAAATTAAAAATTTCCTTCCTATGGCCCTAGGCTCATGCGCGTGTGAGATCATAGATCGATACCTTCCAGCATGAGACGCGCTAGGTGTAGTGGAAGATGTTGGATCAGCGCGTCAAGCCTCTCCTCGCTTCGTCCTTTCCATCCTTCGCCGATCCGATCGATGAAGACAACAAATTTGTTCACATGTAGATGTTGATGAGCATCATTGTTGGAGCAACACCTCCACGGAGTCCACACGTATAGGGATGGAGTACCTCCCACGACAGCGTGTTAGTATTGCACGTGAGAGACGGATAACCTTGACGTCAATGTTTGAGATCAAGAAGGGAAGGAGAGAACTCTTGGGTGGTGTTGACATGAAAACGTTCCCCCACACTTGGGTCGGTTCGATGATCCAAAAGCGTGTGGATACTTAGGGATAAGCCTAAGCGTGACACAACACTGACGTCGCGTTCCTACTACCCTTAAGAGTGGCAAGCACTACAAGAAAAACATAAATTTCCATCGGCCTTGTTAATTTCCATTGGCCTTTTCTAAAGCCGATGGAAGTTAATTAACTTCTGTCGGCCTACAGGAGCTGACGGAATCCTAACTTCCGTCGGATTTTCAAAGTGGCCGACAGAAGTTAGACTTCTTTTATCTCGCTCGCAGGCGCGTACAGGGAGAACTAACTCCCTGTATGTGCGCCCAAGCTGCCACCTCCTGTGCCCACCGCCCGCGTCACTACCTCTCGCCGCCTCCCACCCGCGCCGCTGCCCGCCTCCTGCCAACGCCGCTGGCCCCCGCCTGGCCGCCCACCACTGGCCCGCCACCCTGCCCGGCACCGGTCCGCCCACCGCTCGCCGACCTCCCGCTAGGCTGCCGCCCGCCACCGCCTGCTGGCCTCCAGACACCGTCGCCGCACGTCGTTGTCTGACGATCAAGTAAATATTTTTTTGGCTTTAAATTTTATTAGCACTGCTGCCACCATTGAATTACTTATGCATGCATAGGAAAAATGTAAAAATATGATAAGAATGTATGTAGGAAATATAGGATTTAAAAACATAGGAAAAATTAGAAATGTACTTTTTTCTATATATTTGGAACATGAAACTAGAAAATATATATGAGTTTTAGATATGTTTAAAATTTTAAATATTAGTATTTATGTAACATTCAATAGAAAAATTAACGTACTCCCTCTGGTTTCAAAAAAAAGTTGTTGATTTAGGACTGTATCTAATGTTCCTAAAGTAGATGTAATACGTTTTTACCCTTAAAGTAGTGCTCATGATAACCAATAGGATGGTCATACACTTTATTTAATATAGACAAATAGATAAATATACACACTAATTATATCTTCCTTAGCCCATGTTTGTTGTCTTTAGTCCACTGACTAAACTTTAGTCCATACATACCCCTTTTGGTTCCATGGATTAAAGTCCATAAATGCAGTTTAATGCAGTATTATGTGATGATTTCATTACGTTGACTATTATGCTATTAGAAATGCTCCTATATTAATTGTATGATTTTAAAAGTGCTTGGTATGCGATGTGATATTATATATATTATTCAATATATTCTAGTATTAATTTATTGTTTGTTGATGATTTCATACACGTATGTAATTTTTTATTTGACACCAACATAAATAGTGTAACAAAACCTATGTGTCACCTGATTTGGACCAACATATCTCACACGTGTCATGCGTGTGAGATCTATAGGTCCGGAATTGTCCCTTTTTGGACAACCTCGGAGTGGGCGATAGATCGTGGTATTTATGATGAGTCATGAATCCGAATGAGATTTCAGTGACATAACCTTGTAGTTCTCCATTGCACCACTATCAGGCGTGCAATTGGAGAACAGCGGGGTTATGCTGCTGAAATTTCGTTCGGACTCATGGCTCATCATAATTACCACATTCTGTCGGTCACTCTTTGGTGGGTTTAGGACCTATCTTTTCCTATAGAAATAGGGACGTGGTATGTAGAAAACCGTATAGTACTTATGATGCATACTCGATTGAATGAATGTTTTGCCTATAGAATGGCTAAGGACGACCGACGATGGATGTATAGTGGTTGGATGAAAGGTGGAGCTCACACGAGGGAGTGGGTAATAAACGCTGAGAAATTTGTTGATCGTGCATTCGCTTTGACAACAAACAGTAGCACGAGGTGCCCATGCATGAAGTGCAAAAATTCTCATTGGCAAGACTTTTGCAGTTACGCTTTTGCTTGCCAGAATCAAGCAATCACCATAATCATGCCCTTCAAGTCTTCAATAACAATGCACACAAGGTGGTGAAGGATGCAAATTTGTATGCCAACATTCAAGCGAACAATGTGTACCACAAGGAGAATCTAGGTCAACGAATGAGCAAGGCGACATGTGCTTCAACAATATACTTGACTGAAGAACAATATCGTTCGGTAAACAATTCTAACTTTTTTAATCTTCAATTTTTGATATTTATTTTCATATAATACAGAAGCTTAACATCTCTATTTAGGTGAGGATTTCATGGTTTGCAAACCGCGATGATGCCTATTTTGAATTCTGCAAGATTTGGTCTTCAGCTGCATTCAAGAAGACTTCCGAGCAGAAAAGACAATGTCGTAGAATGGATCCAAAGCACATATATGGTGCCGATGGACATGTTGTTTTTCTCAGGCGCAATATGGTGAACACATGGTTAAACTCCATGGAGAGGACTATGATTGGCGGAGAGAACCTGTCACCCAATGGGCGTGTACTCCAGTGGAGGTGGAAAAATCCATTGACGGTGACACTACTACAAACTGTCACTGTAGTGGCGTTGGGCAAAACCACTGTAGTGGCGGGCCATTAGATGCCCGCCACTAGAGTTGCTGGTGCTGACGGCAGCACCAGCGCCCGCCACTATTGCTGGTAAAGTAGTGGCGGTCGGTGATGACGTCAGCCCGGACCGCCACTAATGTACCAATAGCAGTGGCGGGCGCTGGTGCTGCCCGCCGCTGCTAAGATGGCCGCCACTAAAGTAATGATGACATCACTTGCGACCGCCACTACTATTCTAGCTATAAATGCGCAGCGTCTTCCTCCCCGAGCTCTACTGGAGTTCGCATTCAATTTTGTCCGTACAATGGCGACAAAAATCTAGATAAAGAGGGGGGAGGCTTTGTTTTCGTTTCTTTTGAAGGATTTCATTCTAGGAGGTAAATCCATTCCGAATCTCACATTTATTTTGTATTTAATCATGTATACAATGAGTTATTATCGTTTTTCTAATTTAGGGTTTGTGAATAGAAATTTTCAAATAATCTTCCATTTACGGCGTTACCTTCTCCCAAATGAACAAATATGACCCTCCTCACAATTATTCATCACTTGTATATTGATTTACGTCATTTTAATCTCCTTTTTAATTTGATTTATGATTATAGATCTAGAGTTATGTTGTTTGGAGAGAGAGAGAAACCAATATAGTTAATTTATTTAATAATTTTTTCTGCTTAATAAGTAGTTTTAATTAAAGCATTGAGGATTTTTAATTAATGTTGTTATGAGCGATAATAAATCAATATATTTTCAATTTGTAAATTAATAAAATTAACAATAATGATTTTATTAATATTTTTTCAAATAATATATGTTTTAGATGGAGCACAGGTCCTGGATGTACTCGTCCAACGACGGAGATGTGGTGGCATATTTTAACAGAGTAACTGAATTTACTGAAGCTGCCGCACAATATGCTTCCCGTCAGAGTGAAGAGGCAATATATTGTCCTTGTAAAGTTTGTAAAAACGAAGCGATGTATCCGTGTTCTGATCGTGAAACCATACGATTTCACTTGTTGAAAAATGGTTTCGTGAAGAACTATTATATATGGACGAAACACGGTGAGATGGGCCAAAATCCTCCTGAAGATTCTGATGTGCCGCAAGATGCTCATCAACATAGAAGAGGTTGTGATCATACATCCGACATAACACATGATGATGTTGATCAACATGATGATGATGACGCCTTTGATGTGGAGGAACTGATGCGAAATGTTGCGCCTGAGGTGTTGTTGCAGAGAACTACAACCAAAGGATACGATAACTTTGAAGCACTTGACAAAGCATCAAAAAACCTTCTTTACGAGGAACGCCACGGATGCGATAAGCAGTATACTGTGTTGTACACAATTCTTGAGCTTATGAAACTGAAGGCCAGCAATGGATGGTCTGACACCAGTTTTTCAGATCTTTTACAACTCCTAAAAAAGGTTTTGCCAAAACCCAATGGTTTACCATCTGATACGTACCAAGCAAAGAAGATGATTTGTCCGTTGACTTTGGGCGTTCAGAAGATTCATGCATGCCCGAACCACTGTATCCTATATCGAAAAGAGTATGGATTGTTAGAGAGATGTCCGCAGTGCAACGCGAGTCGATACAAACGTCCAAATGACTGTGCGGAGGACTACAATGACCACCAGAAGAAGAATAATAAGAGGTTGCAGAAGAGGAATAAAAATGTTATTGAAGACCATCCTGGAAAAAAGATGGAGAGGAAAGTTCCGGCCTTAGTAATGTGGTACCTACCGGTGATTGATCGCTTGAAACGTATGTTCTCTAATCCTAGAGATGCTGAACTATTAATCTGGCATTTCGCTGGGCGAAAGAAGGACGGAAAACTTCGGCACCCTGCGGATGCTAGGCAGTGGAAATCATTTGACTTGGCCCATCCAGATTTCTCAGACGATCCTAGAAATATCAGGATGGGACTTAGCACGGATGGAATGAATCCCTTCGGTGAGATGAGGAACCCACATAGTACGTGGCCAGTCTTTCTATGCTTGTTCAACATTCCATCATGGTTGTGCCATAAAAGAAAATACCTTATGCTCACTACTCTAATTTCTGGTCCAAAACAACCTGGCAATGACATTGATATCTTTCTAGAACCTTTGATGGAGGATATGAAACGTCTATGGGAACATGGTGTCTGTGTGTGGGATGAGCACAAGAAAGAGCACTTCAATCTAAGAGCCATAATCTTTTGCACCATAGCTGACAACCCAGGACGCATGTCCCTAACAGGACAGGTTAAAGGAAAGACAGCATGTGTAGTGTGTGTGGACCAGACAGAATCTATGCATCTTCCATCATTCGTTAAGACGATATATATGCGACACCGCAGATTTTTACCAAAAAACCACAAATATCGAAGAAATAGGAACCATTTCGACGGTACAATCGAGCTTGGACAGCCTCCACGAAATCGAGATGGCAAATTTCTATTCGAAATGGTAAAGAATATCAAAGTTGTTTTCGGAAAGAAGAGGAAGAAATCTGAAAAAATTTCAAAGGACGCTCCATTTAAAAAGCAGTCGATCTTCTTTAGATATTTGCCCTATTGGAAGGAGTTGGAGATTTGTCATGCTATCGATACAATGCACGTTGAGAAGAATGTCTTCGAAAGCACTATCGGTATTTTGTTAGACATACCGAGCAAATCAAAAGATGGACTCAAAGTACGAAGGGACCTTCAAACTCTCGGAATTAGACCCGAGCTTCACCCACAGGAAAGGGCCAATGGAAAATTTTTCCTTCCGGCTGCTAGCTATAACCTCACAATTGACGAGAAAAGATCAATCTGCAGGTGTCTACATGGAATTAGAGTTCCAACAGGATTCTCAACGAATATAAAGAATATTGTCTCCGTAGCAGATTTGAGGATGAGCGGCTACAACACTCATGATTGTCATGTTATGCTTGGGCTATTCCTCGCCATCGCAGTAAGAGGAGTCAAACATTCATTTCTGAAGATGGTGATAACACGCATGTGTCACTTCTTCAATGTCATATCAAAGAAGGTGATCGACACTGAAGAGTTAAATGAATTACGTAAACAAATGAGGGAGACTATGTGTCAGCTTGAGATGTGCTTTCCTCCTTCATATTTTGATATTATGGAGCACTATATGATACATATAGCAGACCAAATCTTTGTTCTCGGTCCAACGTACCTGCACAATATGTATGCGTACGAGCGTCTAATGGTTATCTTCAAGGGTTACGTACGAAATCGTGCTTATCCAGAGGGTTCCATGATAGAGGGCTACACGACTGAGGAAGTCATTGAGTGCTATGCAGATTACATAAGAGATGGAAGACCAATAGGAGTTCCCGTGTCGCGGCACCATGGAAGACTCACCGGTAAAGGAACTAAAGGCAGGAAAATCATACGAGACAATAGTTATCAAAGAATAAGAGAATCACATTACAGTGTAATGCATCAGTTGGCGATTATGAGACCATATGTTGAACAACACCTACAAGAGCTTCGTGAAAAGAATGAAGATCACGATGAACAATGGATTATGAAAGAACACAAAATTTATTTCACATCATGGCTGAGGGATCTAAACCTTTCGATCGGAGAAACCGACGAAGAGATGATGATAAATAAATTGTCTTACGGTCCATTGAGCATGGTTAAAACATGGCAAGCGTATGACATCAATGGTTTCACATTCTATACCAAAGCAAAGGATCAAAGGAGTCAGCGCCAAAATAGTGGTGTCAGAGGAGAAGCAGAAGATAGCACTGGACAAAAGAATGCTTACTATGGATACATCGAAGAAATATGGGAACTTAACTACGGGAACTCTATATAAATCCCTGTATTTAAGTGTCAGTGGGTGAGACATCCAGAAGGTGTGGAGGTGGATGATTACGGGTTTACGATAGTTGACCTTAATAAGGTGGCTTATAAAGATGACCCTTGGATACTCGCTCAATCCGTGGCACAAGTATTTTACATACTTGATCCTAAAGATGAGAAAAAATACATCGTTGCTCCAGGAAAACAAAGAATTGTTGGAGTTGATGGAGTCGAAGACGAAGAAGAATACAATCAGTTTGATGAGGTGCCGTTTTTCGTTGACATATCAAGGATCAATGTGGTTGAAGCAAAACTGTCATTTGGCAGTGTGATTCCTTATCTACGCACCAATGGCGATGGAAAATTAGTTCAAGGCTAGATCATTTATGTTTAGTTGTAAAATCAATTATGTCATTTATTATTAAAACATTTTCAAGATCAAATGAGGATTGAGTGTTGTGAATTATTTCATGTCTTGTAGTTCAAATTGAACTTTTTTTGACTTTGATCATAAAAACATACTTAATGAAATAAAAACAGTACACTAAGGGAGAAAAAGTAAAGTGAGGCAGAATAATACCAATTTTTTAAATTTGATAAGTTATGATGTATTTTATTGTTAAAAAAATCAAGTTCAAACTAGAATTTAATTATGAATAAAAAAGTCATGAAAATTAGAATAGGAATGTAAAAAAAAATGTTTGGATGCTAACAGCAAGGTTCGAACCTCAAACCGCCTGCAGGCAGCAAGGTTCGAACCTCGAACCGCATGGCACCAAAGCAACCCCCGCACCACTGCGCTACTAAGTCTTTCTCGACTTGAGTGGCAACGTATGCTAGATAACCCCACCAGCGTCGGATTAGTAGTGGCGGGCAGGATGACGTCACCAGCCGCCACCGTTATCCTTTTAGTAGTGGCGGGCATGCTGACGTCATCATGCCCGCCACTACTAAGACACCTATATATACTTTCCACTCGTCCGAAAACCTAGTTTCATTTTCTAAACCCTAAACTCGCCCCCCTCCTCCCGTCGCCGCCGTCGACGTCCCGGAGCACGTCGCCGCTGCCCTCCGCCCGTCGCCGCCTTCCTCGGAGCCCGTCGGCGCCGCCCGTCGTCGCCGCCATCCAGTCGATCAGTAAATAATTATTAACCTACTTCTTTATTTGGTCTTATTTTATTCGAGCTTAGGGTTAAAATGATGGAGGATTGTTATATTAATTTATGCGTGGTAATATAATTTAGTATAATATTACTAGTAGAATGCACTAACAATAATGTTTTTTAATCTACTGTAAAAAATTTCTGAGAAAAAAATTTCCACTATAACAATAATTTTTTTTAATGTACTATAAAAAATATCTGAGAAAACAAATTTCCACTATAACAATAATGTTTTTTAATGTACTATAATATTACTAGCTTAGGGTTTTTTAATGTTATAATATCAATGTGACAAAAAAATGCAGATGGCTCCTCCTAAGATTGAACCAACAAACAGTCGATCCTCAGACTCTACATCAAGTGGCGTGTGTGAGGTTTGCAAATGCGGTAAACATAAGGTACATGATGGTATAGTTTGCAGTTGTTTGGCGAAGAAAGTGATTCTCATAATGGACTCCGACTCGGAGGACGACTCGCGATCGCCGCAACCAGATAGGGTAAGTGTTGTGCTACGGAAGAATGATGAGACAACCGGTGGTAGAGGGAAACATGCCGAGGCTAGCGGTGGAAAAGGGAAGCATGTAGAGCAATGCGGCAGCAAGAGGATGAAGGAGGCAAGATCCTCTTTTTATGCAAATTTTATATTTTTATCATCCAATTCAATCATTGATAATAAGTTGTTCTCACTATCGTCGCCGCGTGTATTTTCTTGTTCAGGAACATGGAGAGAAGTTTAGACTGCCTGATGATGCCGAGTTGGTTGAGGATTGGCAAGTTGAGGCTTTTAATCTGTTTAACCAGAAATAGGTTGGGTTTGTGCCGAGGAATAAGAAGAAGCTCCAAACCATATCTTTCCTTTGGGTTTGACCAGTAGTGCGTTTCGATGTGTAAGCTGGTTTCCCCAGCCTGGACTTGTGTTTGTTTACTTGGTTTCAAATAAACATGATGTGTCAAAAGCGAGCCCCCGCACCACCGCGCTACAAAAGTCTCGATCATATCGTAACAACATGTAATAAAAACACACTTAATAATAAAAACAGTAAACTAAGGGAGAAAAATACCAATTTTTGCAATTAGAATATTGGTGTTGTATTTTTATTGTACAAAAAGTTTCAATTTCAAAGGAAGAATAAACTATAGATAAGTTATGATGTATTTTTATTGTACATGTTTATTAATGAAAAAAAAAGTAAAGTGAGGCATAAAAATACATATTTTCTAATTTGATAAGTTATGATGTATTTTATTGTTAAAAAAACAAGTTCAAACTAGAATTTAATTATGAATAAAAAAGTCATGAAAATTAGAATAGAAATGTAAAAAAAATGTTTGGATGCTAGCAGCAAGGTTCGAACCTCAAACCGCCTGCAGGCAGCAAGGTTCGAACCTCGAACCGCATGGCACCAAAGCAACCCCCGCACCACTGCGCTACTAAGTCTTTCTCGACTTGAGTGGCAACGTATGCTAGATAACCCCACCAGCGTCGGATTAGTAGTGGCGGGCAGGATGACGTCACCAGCCGCCACCGTTATCCTTTTAGTAGTGGCGGGCATGCTGACGTCAGCATATGCCCGCCACTACTATACTTTTTTCCACCCGCCCAGACTAAACCCTAGTAGTGGCGGTCGGTGACGTCAGCGGCCCGCCACTACTATGTCTTTGCCCGCCACTACTACAATAAATATCAGTGGCGGGCATGCTGACATCAGCGTGTGCCCGCCACTACTAATCCGCCTATATAAATTTTTCACTCCCGCCGTCTGAAAACCCTAAGCCCTAATCTTCTCCCGCTAGTTACTGCCGCTTCTAGAGCCCGCGCCGCCGTTGTCGGAGCCCGCGCAACCGTTTCCCGGCGTTGTCAACGGAGCCGGCCCGTCGCCACCATCGAAGCCCACCACAGCCCCCCGGAGCCCTTCACCGTGCACCGTCCCCGTCGCCGCCCCGGAGACCGCCGCTGCCATCATTTCCCGGCGCCGTCACCGGAGCTGGCCCGTCGCCACCGTCGGAGCCCGCCACCGCCCCAAGATCCCTTCACCGTGCGCCGTCCCCGCCGCCTCCGTGGAGACCACCGCCGCCACCGGAGCCCGCTGCCGCCACTAGAGCCCGTTGCCGACACTGGTAGGTTATGGTTTGAATGCATTTTCAGATTGGGTTTGTTGTTTAGAGGAGTTCATATTGTTTAGGTTATGGTTTGAATGTGGTTGAATGCATTTTCAAAAGTTGTTGGTTGCTATTGACTCATGAAGAGGGAAGGAAATTAGAGGGGTTTGTAGGAAAATGGTTCATCTTTACCTTGAATTTTCATAACATTTTCACCTCTGGAATTGAATGGAAGAAAGACACTTTAGACAATAGAAGAGACTGAGCTATTGCTGCTCATATGATGTATCTCTTTCTTCTGCATTTTAGTTATGAGAAAATGTGGTAGATAATGGTAGATAGCTGGAAAAAATTCTCTTATCATTTTGCTCTGAAAAGAATTAATGAATTTGGTTAAAAATATATAAATTTATAGTGATGCTAACATGCTACATTTCCCACATTCTTTGGTAACATACATATTGAGATGTAGTATATATTTGAATCCTATAGGAATGGATTCCTATAGAATTTGCTAAAAATTTATTTGGCTTACCACATGAGAAACAAAGGATTCCATGATGTTAGGGAGTGAGTCCTATGGAAATTTTCCATGAGCTCAAAGCAAATGTTTATAATCCTATGGAAAAGAGGTATAGGGAGTGAATCCTCAGTATTCTGACAATACTATGCCCGCCACTACTAAGAGAAAATAGCAGTGGTGGGCAGGATGACATCACCATGCCCGCCACTACTAATCCTCCTATATAAAATTTTCGCTCCCGCCGTCCGAAAACCTAGTTTCATTTCTAACTCTCGTGCCGTCGTCCGCCAGTTGCCGCCACTCCCGGAGCCCGCGACACCCTCAAAGCCCATCGCCGTCGTCGCCGAAGCCCGTCGCCGCCGAACTCCACTTTTTTAGAATAACTTTTAGAGACCTATGATGCAAATAATAATTGAGTTATCTCTTGTATGTCATCAAGTCGTGCGACACATCCATTCCTATCAACAACTTCTTCTTTCTCGTGTTGCTGACAGGGAATGGATGTGCTCACGGTTCCATGGCAGCCATGAACATTTTGAAAAGCTACACAAAATATGCTGAGGCCTAAATAACACTGTGACCAGTTTACTACCGCTATTATTTCTAAGGCTACTATATACTAATCCTCAAGTTCATGCATCTGGCTGAAGGCCAACATTAGATTCTGCAATTCTTTTTAGGGGCCTATGATGCAAATTGTTATTGAGTTATCTCATGTATGTCATCAAGCCGTGGGACACATCCATTCCTATCAACAACTTCTTTCTCGTGTTGCTGACAGGGAATGGATGTGCTCACGGTTCCATGGCAGCCATGAACATTTTGAAAAGCTACACAAAATATGCTGAGGCCTAAACAACACTGTGACCAGTTTACTACCGCTATTATTTCTAAGGCTACTATATACTAATCCTCAAGTTCATGCATCTGGCTGAAGGCCAACATTAGATTCTGCAATTCTTTTTAGGGGCCTATGATGCAAATAGTAATTGAGTTATCTCATGTATGTCATCAAGCCGTGAGACACATCCATTCCGGTCAACAACTTCTTTCTCGTGTTGCTGACAGGGAATGGATGTGCTCACGGTTCCATGGCAGCCATGAACATTTTGAAAAGCTACACAAAATATGCTGAGGCCTAAACAACACTGTGACCAGTTTACTACCGCTATTATTTCTAAGGCTACTATATACTAATCCTCAAGTTCATGCATCTGGCTGAAGGCCAACATTAGATTCTGCAATTCTTTTTAGGGGCCTATGATGCAAATTGTAATTGAGTTATCTCATGTATGTCATCAAGCCGTGGGACACATCCATTCCGTTCAACAACTTCTTCTTTCTCGTGTTGCTGACAGGGAATGGATGTGCTCACGGTTCCATGGCAGCCATGAACATATTTGAAAGACAACACAAAATATGCTGAGGCCTCAACAACACAAGAGAGAGAGAACAACACAATCTCCTAACTTGAGGATTAATATAGTAGCTTCAGAAGTAATAGCTCACTACTGTAACCAAGAAGAGTGTTCATACATTTTCCACCTTTGACACTGTGATCAGTTTACTACTGCTATTATTTCTGAGGCTACAGTAGTAAACTGATCACAGTGTCAAAGGTGGGAAATGTATGAAAAATCTTCTTGGCTACAGTAGTCAGCTATTACTTCCGAAGCCACTATATTAATTCTCAAGCTAGGAGATTGTGTTGTTCTCTCTCTTTAGTTTTGTTGATACCTCAGCATATTTTGTGTTGTTTTTCCCTCTAATGTTCCATGGCAACAAAATATGCTGAGGCCTCAACGACATTGTGATCAGTTTACTACCGCTATTATTTCTAAGGCTACTATATACTAATCCTCAAGTTCATGCATCTGGCTGAAGGCCAACATTAGATTCTGCAATTCCTTTTAGGGGCCTATGATGCAAATTGTTATTGAGTTATCTCATGTATGTCATCAAGCCATGAGATACATCCATTCCTATCAACAACTTCTTTCTCGTGTTGCTGACAGGGAATGGATGTGTTCATGGTTCCATGGCAGACATGAACATTTTGAAAAGCTACACAAAATATGCTGAGGCCTCAACAACATTGTGTTCAGTTTACTACTGCTATTATTTCTAAGGCTACTATATACTAATCCTCAAGTTCATGCATCCGGTTGAAGACCAACATTAGATTCTGCAATTCCTTTTAGAGGCCTATGATGCAAATTGTTATTTAGTTATCTCATGTATGTCATCAAACCATGTGACACATCCATTCCTATCAACAACTTCTTTCTCGTGTTGCTGACAGGGAATGGATGTGCTCATGGTTCCATGGCAGCCATGAACATTTTGAAAAGCTACACAAAATATGCTGAGGCCTAAACAACACTGTGACTAGTTTACTACCGCTATTATTTCTAAGGCTACTATATACTAATCCTCAAGTTCATGCATCTGGCTGAAGGCCAACATTAGATTCTGCAATTCCTTTTAGGGGCCTATGATGCAAATTGTTATTGAGTTATCTCATGTATGTCATCAAACCATGTGACACGTCCATTCCTATCAACAACTTCTTTCTCGTGTTGCTGACAGGGAATGGGCGTGAACATGGTTCCATGGCAGACATGAACATTTTGAAAAACAACACAAAATATGCTGAGGCCTCAACAACACTAGAGAGAGAAAACAACACAACATCCTAACTTTAGGATTAATATGACATCAGACCTTTTTTGCATAACCAAAATTCTGATACATTAGCATCTTCATATGAATAGTTTATCTATGGCGGAAGAAGGACGTTCCATCGAGGAGCTCATCTACGAGTCTCCCGCAAAAACAAATAAAGAGGGTTCATCTGAAGGATCCTCCGATAGCGAATCTTCGTACCACTCTCCGGAGAATGAACATCCAATGGAGCCTAGGAAGAAGAGAACGAGAGAAGACGCCGATGAGGATTACATTCCTGAAGCTCAAGCGGAGGTAATTATTACGTTAGTAACAAGTCAGAGCAGCTTCTAACCGAGGATTACATTCCTGAAGCTCACATTGTCTATCATCGTAGGATCGTCCAAAGCGAGGAAGCAAGCGTCGATTATTCCAAGTCGAGAAAAGAACAACTATTGTCCCAGCTATTGAGTCAGCTGAGCGAACAGATGTTGAGCCCGCTGCCACAACATCGTCTGCAAATGCGAAGAGGAGAGGGAAACGGGAGAAGAACAAGCTACATACAGCTATCTATGAGGTTGAAGAAGTGCATGTTGATGGGGCTCCAAAGAAGCCAAAAGAAATCACAGCGAAGTGGCGTAACGACTGTGGATGTCTCGCCAGGGAGCGATGTAAGATAGTTTGGAAAAATTGGAAGACTGTCCCTGAAGCTACAAAGAACGAATTGTGGCAGCATATAAAAGCGCATTATAAATTCCCGGAAGACCGCTTAGAAGACGCTAAAGCTGCCACATTGAAGACTATCGGGAAGGCTCTCCGTACATTTAGGACTAAACTGAACACACAATACCTTCAGAAAGATGAGTCGCCACTCAACGACTACGGCTTTATAACGCCAAATGAATGGAATGAATTCAAAATGCAGCATTGCTCCGAAGAAGCCAAACAAGAGAGCATAATGTTCAAAGAACTTAATAAGAAGAATAAGTTCCCCCATAAACTTGGGCCAGGTGGATATAAGGCTAAGGAGGATGAGTGGAGTAAAAAGGAGGAGGAGGACCGTGCGGCTGGGTTACCTGAACAGTTTTCAGGTGCTGATCAGCGCACTAAGAGATGGCTCCTAGGTCGAGCTAAAAAAACACCCGAGGGCCAATATATGCTCTCCGACTCACGCACTAGTGAAGTATTCCAGAAAGCACAGGAAATCGCTGAGTTGGAGAAGACTGGAAAGTTCAAGCCCGAGGGATGTAATGACCAGCTTACATCTGCTCTCGGAAACGAGGAACATCGAGGGCGCACCCGAGGTGTCTCTTCTATAGCACCCTGGAAAAATACTTTCAAGAAACAGGAGGGTGCCACATACAAGAAGCGTCAAGCACGCACAGACGACGCCGCAGAGCGCCGTGCAGAGTGGGAGCGACACTTTTTTGAATTTATTAACGAGAATCCAAACATAATGCAGGCTGCAGCTGGACAAATAATTGTGCCAGAGGTACGACTCGACGTACCAAGCAATGTTGGCTCAGTACAAGACAAATTTCCTGTAAATTATATTAAAGAGGACACACCCTGCAGCCTGCATGTACCGATAGGGCGCAAAGGGCATTCCCAAGAGGCTGCACGAGGCATTGCTATGCCTGGGGATTTATTTCACAATCGGCCTATTCCTGCTGACTATACCAAGGTTCAGGTCAATGAGATCACCAACGACAGATTTATTAATGACCCCTTGGATCTTCCAATGCCTGATGAGGGGATTGAGACAATCGGAGATGCTCTAAATAACTTTGTCCTATGGGCGAGCCGAGATATCAAATTACTGCAGACAAGTTCTCAGAGTAAATCACCTATTGTCTCATCACAATCCCCCGCATATCTTTCATCTCAGGATGTGCAAAATATAGGATCATTATCACCTGTTGATGAGCGTGAAATAGAGGAAAAGGCAGAGGAAGAGCCAGTGCCCAATAAAGTGGCAGAAGTGATAGAATCGAAAGTGACTTCTGATCCTCAAGTGACAAAGCTAGTGCCAGTGCTTGAGCCCACTGATGAGCCCAACACAAATGTGCCAGAGCCAGATCAAATGCCAGTGCTAGTTCCGACTGAGCCTCAAGTGCCAGTTCCGGCTGATCCTCAAGTGCCAGTGCTAGTTGCTGCCGAGCCTGAAAAACAAGATGCATGCCCAAAGCCAGCAATCCATAAGATAACTGTTCAAGCTGGGCAGTGTTCTGCGCTGAAATCTGAAATGCATAAATTTTTTAATACTTTGGGGCAAACACGTTCTATGCCCGAAGCGGCTCCCATAAAGGCTCCAGTACAAAAGCATGCGGGCTCACTTTCTGTTGATAAGAGGACCTACGGAGACGAGGATTATATCGAATACGAACCAGGCAAACCATTATTACCCCAAGGAGTACTTAATTGTATGCCTTGGGCGATGAAAACATTTCATGACTGGTACCTCGAAGCGTCTTCGTTAGGTGTAACACAAATAGAACTGACGGTTCCACAAGAAATATTCAACTGCCCAGAGTGTAAGCTTGCACTATTTTTCGACGACTTCCATCGGATGTTTCGTCTGAAGCGAACCGACATCACAAGCATGATGCTCTGGTGCATGTAAGTACTTTATACTTTGTCAATACAAAGAAAAAATAAATAATGTCTTATATTGACTATTGTTTTATAACATATGCAGTTGTAATTCACGCGGTGACGAGTCTAAATTGTATGGGTACCTAAACCCGTCATTAATAAGCCAAAGTGCGCTGAACCCGACACTAAACCAGAATGATAGCAAGTACTGGACTGCGGGTAAGAAAAAATTTCAAAGAAAGATGTTCAATAAAGACGAAGACAAACTTAAGAAGAACAAAAGGAGTTGTGCCGCGTTGTATATTGCGCGGTGCATGTATCAATGGAAGGACAGAGAAATTATATGTGGGGCATATAACTTTAAGTAAGTATACCCACTATATCCACTTAAACACGTTTTATCGATTATGAAACTAACATAATCATATATTACTTCTTTCGATAGTGATCATTGGATTGCACTTCTGATATACCCAAAAAGCTCAAGGGTTTATGTGCTCGACTCGCTCGACAAACCCAAAAAAGAATATCAAGATATATTAAATGTTATTCAGAGTGCACATAGATACTACGTGGAAAAGTTAGGTGGCCCACATGATCCACAGAGGCCGAAAGAAATGCTTATCAGAACCAACTTTCCGGTAATATTATATTTTTAAATTTGTTAATTCAATTGATAAAGCCAAACTATATATCGTTCTAACTTTGTCTATTTTGAAGTGTCACAAACAATCTCTTGGTTCCGTGCATTGTGGCTACTATACTTGTGATTTCATGAGCAATAACTTAGGAAAGTTTGGGCGGACAGTATCTGAGGATACTAAAGAAGTAAGTTGATTTCTTGTGTGTTAATCTAATATAACTTGCAGCGTATGTACTTATATTTTACGTATGCAGGCGTCAGGTCCATCAACCGTTGCCGAGAAGAGCCAACTCTCTGAATCACAAATGTACGAAATCGTATCAAGGATGTGCCGCTTCACGATGCATGAGATTCTTCATGAGCTTGGAGTATTTTTCGATCCTGAGAGTGAAGTGGCCAAGCATCCAACTTTGTATGATTGGGCCGGAAGAATGAAAAGGCGAACCAATTAAGATATGAGTTAGCCTTCCAAGAAAACATAAACCGCATGAGCATGTATTTGTGAAACAATGAATTGTGTTGATGGATGGTTATTGCGAAACAAAAACCGGAAGAATGTAAATATTGTGAATTTTTGAAAATTGATGAGATTGATGGTTGTTGTGTTGATGTGTTGTTGTTGTGGATGTGTATGTGGATATGTGGATGTTTTGCTGCTGTGTATGTGGATATGTGGATGTTTTGCTGCTGTGTATGTGGATATGTGGATGTTTTGCTGCTGTGTATGTGGATGGCTGTGTGAAGCATATAATTTCTGTGTTTTGGTTTGTGGGATCACAGCATTCTGTGTTATGGCTTATACACAGCAGTGGCGGGCGTGCTGACATCATCTGCCCGCCACTGCTATTGATAACGGCAGTGGCGGGCAGATGAGGTCAGCGCGCCCGCCACTGCTGTTGACATAGTGGTGGCGGGCGTGCTGACATCATCTGCCCGCCACTGCTATTGATAACGGCAGTGGCGGGCAGATGATGTCAGCACGCCCGCCACTGCTGTTAACACAGCGGTGGCGGGCGCTCTGACCGCCACTGCTAACCAGCGATAGCAGTGGCGTTAGAGCAGTGGCGGACTGGATGCCCGCCACTATAGGTCGATTTTGCCCGCCGCTACAGTGTCGCTTTGTAGTAGTGTGAGACGATGTTTTTCTCAATGTTTTTTGTATGGTATTGTAATGGTAACTAACTAATTCAATGTTGTAGGTACTCAATGTTCAATAGAGTTATTGACTCAAGGGCGGTGAGAGCTCAGAAGTCAGCTCAATCGTCACAGAGCTCCATCATAGTTGGCTCCAGCCATCGTCACTCAGAAGCAAACCCGGAAGTGGTTCAACCGAGGGAGGAAATGAGGAAGCACGATGAGCACATAAGGCAACAATATGAGTTTATACCACCTGCTTAGCACAACAGCTGGCGATGATGCAAGTAAGTTTAGTTTACTGTGTTGCAGTTATATAGTATTTAGCAATAGGTTTAGAACTAACTAATTGGATTACAACATGTGTAGCAAATGGCCCAGCATCTTCATGGATTTGAAATGTCCTTGTTCCAAATGCTACCTGCCCCAGCACCACCAATTCCATTTGTTCCTCCTCCTGCAGTTGAGGCACCTCCTGACATATCGTTATTTGAGTTACATTAGTTAGTTAAGATACTTAAGTTAGCGTTTAGAAGGTTATTTGAGTTTGTTCTCTAATTTTGTCTATTTATTTACATTTTTCGTATGCCCGGTCAGGATAGAGCCTCCGGTGAAAATGTGGATGAAGTGGGAGGCAGCAGCGACGCACACGACCCAAATGTGGGCGATAAGTGAGTATGAATGTATATTGTGAAGTTTGTATTGAATTTGGATGTGACATGCAATTTGAATATGAATTTAAATGTAATATGTGAATCTGGATGTGTTATGTGACTTTGCATGTGAATTTGGATGGGTATGTGAATTCGGATGTGTTATGTGATTTTGGATATGATGTGTGAAGTTTAGATGTGAATTTGGATGGATATGTGTTGGCGTAAAAGATTACACTAATAGGTTCTCGAAGATTAAGAACTAACAAATGAAGAGTTTGTGAAGCGGACTATTTCAAGCCTCCGAATAGGATAATAGCTCAAAGTAGTTCGAAGTTGTGTATTGAATAACTGAGTATTCGATGATCATTACAGAGTGAGAATGGGGGTATTTATAGTTAAAAATCTTAAGGAAGATACCATATTACTCCTCGGTTAGAACCGACATAGTGGAAACTATTTCGGTACCCCTAATAGGGTTAAAATGGTAAAAGACTAATCTAATTAGAAAAAAGATAAGTCTTCCATCCTCGCTGGCAGATAAGCTCTCTGAAGATTGAACATTCAAAGTTATACTCCGAATAGAAGTCTGGACAGATTCTCCGAGCTTGATCATACGTGTGGCCAGAGTTAAGTCTTGGACTTCGGTCTAGTAAATTGTTTTTGTCTTATAACTTTAGGGACCCTGGGGATGAAGTATTTTCCCCCAACAGTAGCCCCTCGAATACACTTCTCGGAGTGATCTACAAAGTTAGGAAAGTAGTATACGCAAGAAACATATTCATGCTCAGGTCTTAATAAAATATACCAACCTTGGAAGTATTCAGAAATTTACAAACTTCGAATCGACTTCCATGCGAAAGTATCATTAGAGCAACTCCGAAGATAATTTTTGCGAAGCTGAAAAGACTGTTAGACTCACAAAAATAGTCGTTACCCCGTTCTCTCGGAAGGAGTTATGACGTTGCTTCGTTTTTGGAAATGATAACTGTACAGAAGACAGAACGACATGTATGAATGGTAAAATGTTTGTGATTATAGACTATAAATAGAGGGGCAAAGGTGCGTTCGAAATACTTTACTCACTGCTCCTATATTGTTCCTCACATCACCCCTTTCTTGCAAAGACTAGTCAAAAGGCTCCTGTCGCTGCTTCGACAATGGCCAGGCAACAAGCCATGGCAGTCACAGCAGCGGCGGCGCCCTCGGGCAATCCTCATCCGGCCGGCTCTCACGACCTTCTTCCAACATCTTCAAAGTATTCGGACCAATCTTACAGCCTAGGACCATCAACCTGCACGAAGAAATCCATTGCGGCTGCGATTGCGGGGAAGATTATTCTGGGGATCAAGATTCGTTAGCCTGGCCAGGAAGCAATCCCTTTGCCTCGAGCCAGAGAAGTAGTTGTATTCGAAGCGTTCTTCGAGGTCGGGTTGGGACTTCCTGCAGTAGACTTCCTTTCTGAGGTATTGGAGCTTTTTCATGTTACTCTTCCTCAATTATCTACGAATGCCATAGCACGCCTTGCAATCTTCGAATGGGTGATGTGAGCCGAAGGTTGTGAAGGGAGGGTAGAGATCTTCGCAGCATTCCATAAGGCTTCCTTCCAGCCAAAGACTTACCAGGGCTCTGGAGGAGAGAAATAGTAATTGCCTTCGGCAGTATCAACTTCCGACTCTGGGATGAGTATCAAGCTCAGTTCCCAGTGAAGGCCATCAATGCCAGATGGTATATGGACTGGTTCCTTCGCTGGTTTTATGCCTAAGTGGGAGCGGATAGCACTTTGGCCAGGCCTCTTGAAGACATCTTTTACCAGAGAGAAGCAGAAGTTCATCCGGACCCGGGCCAGCTCGAAGCTCACCTTAACCTGTTACAAACAATAAGTTGCCGCATGAGCATGCGAGACTTAGAGGAGGAGTTCATTGGGCTTTGAATTCCGCCTTTGATGGCCAACTTGCCTATTAACTTCGAAGAGAATCCGGAGTGTGGACTTCGAGAGATCTCTTCAAGTGCTGCAGGTAACCTTGGAAACTCTGCAAAATATTTTATATGCAATAATTTCATAAAAGATGATTTAACTGAGATAAAATCTTATCTTTGAGCTCCGTGCGCCACCTTGACTTCGGAGCAAGTTGTACGGGGTTTGGAGAAGATCCCCGGAGCCCCTACTCTCGCTGAGAAGGAATGGAGGGTGAAGCTAGTGGGCAGCTGGGAGCGATTCAACCGAGTATGGAGCGTACTCGGTGTTGAAGCTCTTTCTCTTTTGGACTGGAGCACGTCCGAGCCTAGTCCCAGGAAGAGGAAATCCGAAGCGGGGACCTCAGCGCTGGCCAAGACACCCGTGAAGAAGGTGGCCCGGA
>JAAALK010000286.1:14972263-15118899 GCA_019279435.1 Zizania palustris
CTTAGATATGATTAACTGCAATTACAACATCTAACAGGTATAGCAAAAGATATACTATCTAAGATACATGACATGATCAGTGCAACAAATGATATCTAAAGAGAGTCATTAGCACACATTTTCGAATTTTTGTAAACAAAGCATCACCACATTTTCTAGTTGACAAGCAGAGTAAAGCATGAGATGCAAAAGCTAACTGATATCTACCAAGATAAGCATTGTCCAAGACAAGTGCTTCAGCAAACTTGTCATCTTTTTAAAATTTTTAAACTTTTTCTTTTTCCTTTTTATTTTTTTCATTTATGCCAGGGGTTATTTGCATGTCAAACCTTATGCTAACCGACCAAGTCAAGCCTAGGCCAGAACTGGACCATCAGAAGCTTAAGATATTAGTCTTGGCATACATTACACCATCCTAGTTCATACCAAAGTGCTATGGTAAGTAGTCCAGAACAATGCAATGCGACAAAGCAAACCCACCTGGATCTTTCCTGATAATCATAAAAATGCATAAATTTTTCATTTTTCTGAATTTTTATCATTTTTATCGCACATTTTTCATATTTAAAGCATATTGATGTCCAAGTTGCATATCTGAATCTAAGTAAGGATCTAGCTACAAGGCATGTAAAAGATAGCAAACGCATTCAACCTACACATGCTAGTTACCAGAAGCAATGGTGATCATTTTTCAATTTTAAAGCATAAAAGCCATGCATATGACAAATATCATATATCATGTGAACTGAAACAGAACATGATCATTGACAAGTAATCAAAAATATATACTAGCTAGAGCAAGTAAAGCAGATTAATCATATGATAGAAGCAAACTCAAAACGTGATTTATGATAATGCATGATATGAATGCACACAAAAAGACTCAATAAAAAATAAAGAAGAAAGTAAAAAAACTGACTCAAAGTATCGTAAAAAGGATACACAACTCCCAAATCCCCTCGCAAACGCTCAAAAGTAGACTGATCTAGGGGTTTGGTAACAATATCAGCCAACTGCTAATGAGTATCAACATGAATAAGATCAATGACCCCTTTCTCATATTGATCCCTTAGAAAGTGAAAGCGCACATCAATATGTTTGATTTTTGAATGGAGACATGGGTTTTTCCCTACACTAATTGCACTAGTGCTATCACAAAACAAAGGAACTCTCGAAGGGAAGAACAACCCAAAATCCCACAAAGTAGAAATCATCCAAACCAAGTGAGAACAGTAGCTAGCAGTAGCTACATACTCAGCCTCAGTAGTAGAAAGCACAACTCCAGATTGTTTTCAAGAAGACCAAGAAACAAGTGAAGAACCAAGAAGCTGGAAAGTACCAGAAGTCGACTTGCGATCCAGCCGGCATCCACCAAAATCAGCGTCTAGAAAACCAGCTAAATCAGGAGAAGATGATGTTGAATAGTAAAGACCTAAATCAGGAGCATAAGTAAGATACCTGAAAATACGCTTCACAGCCTGCCGGTGAGATGCGCGTGGCGAAGACTGAAAACGCGCGCACACACCCACGACAAACTGAATGTCTGGTCTCGTCGCAGTCAAGTATAGTAGCGAACCGATCATCCCTCTATACTCTCTCTCGTTTACCTTGACGCCGTTCTCGTCCTTGTCCAGACCTCCAGGTGTACCCATTGGGGTCATCTGTGGCTTTAGCTCTCCACCAAAGTCAAATTTCTTTAGCATGTCCCGTGTATACTTACCCTGGTGGATGAAAATGTCGTCCTTGGTCTGCTTGATCTGGAGCCCTAAAAAGTACTTGAGTTCTCCCATGAGACTCATCTCAAACTCGTTATGCATCTGCTCAGAAAACTCGGATACAAGCTCATTAGTAGAACCACCAAAAATAATATCGTCAACATAAATCTGAGCAACCAATAAGTCTGCGCCATCTCTAAGCAAGAAAAGAGTCTTGTCTACAGAACCCATCACAAAACCTTTTTGCAACAAGAACTGCTTTAGGCGATCATACCAAGCCCTAGGGGCTTGCTTCAGACCGTATAAAACCTTCTGCAACTTGTAAACATGTCGTGGAAATTTAGGGTTCTCAAAACCGGGGGGTTGCTTAAAATAGACCTCCTCCTCTATATACCCGTTCAGAAAAGCACTCTTGACATCCATTTGATGAAGCTTAAAACCTTTAGAAGCAGCAAAGGCCAAAATAATACGAATGGACTCAAGGCGAGCAACAGGGGCGAAGGTCTCTTCAAAATCGATACCTTCTTTTTGACAAAAACCCTGTGCCACTAATCGAGCTTTGTTGTGCACCACAACACCATCTTCTCCTTGTTTGTTCTTAAACACCCACTTGGTGCCTATGGTGTTGCATCCAGGTGGCAGCTCAACTAGTGTCCAAACCCGATTGCGAACAAAGTTTTCAAGCTCTTCTTGCATGGCGTTTATCCAATTTGAATCGGAGAGAGCATGAGAAATGTCTCGGGGCTCAAAACAAGCAACAAAAGTAGACTCAGCAAACATAGCAAGAGAACCAACTGAAGACCGTAAAGATATCTCCGTAAAATCACCAATGATGAGCTCTGAAGGGTGATCATGCTGAACTGCTCGACATCCTAGGTGATCTGAAGTCACCTCACCAGAGTCAACAACTAGTCCTCTGGACTCGTCTGAGAAGTGATCTCATCGGAGTCAGCACCTGGCACCTCTGCACTCGTTTGAGGAGGCTCGATCAAAGTAGAAGGAGTAATTAGAGGTCCGTCCTCATCCTCAGTCGAAGTCTCAGAAGGTGTGGGGTCTGCAGGCGGTGCAGAGGGCCCACCCTCATCATCAGCAGGAGTGTCATCATCTTCCTCGAAGATAGACTCTCCAAGCTCATCATCTCCAGAAAGTTCAAAAGAAGGAGTCAGCGAGGGCAAAGACTCATCAAAAGAAACCTCACACGTCTCGACAAGCATCTAAGAGACTAGGTTCCAAACACGAAAGCCTCGTGAATGCAAAGCATAACCAAGAAATACTCCATCCCAGCAGCGAGACTCAAACTTGTCCAAATGCCCTCCCTTCTTAAGCACAAAGCACTTGCATCCAAAAGCTCGCAAATGACTCACCTTAGGCTGTCTACCAAAATGCAACTCATATGATGTCTTACCTAAGTAAGCTCTAAGAAAAATGTGGTTGGCAAGATAGCAAGCTGTGTTCATCGCTTCAGCCCAAAAACGCCTAGGAGTCCTATGCTCATCAAGCATCGTCCTGGCCATCTCGACAAGCGTGCGGTTCTTTCGTTCCACAATGCCATTCTGTGGGGGAGTGTAAGGAGCAAAGAACTGATGATCATGACCCTGATCACTACAAAAACTGACGAACTGAGAGTTCTTAAACTTAGAGTTGTTTTCTGAACAAATTGCTCGCATCAGACCATTGTTCTCGTTCTTCAGCTTCAAAATCAGGTCATGAACAAACTGAACAGTCTCATCCTTACACTTTAGAAAGTAAACCCACGAAAATCGAGAAAAATTGTCAACTATTACAAGGGCGTACAACTTCCCACCGACTGAGCGTACTCGAGCTTTACCTACTGTATTCATGTGCAACAGCTCTCCTGGGTACAAACTCATCACCTGAGTCACATGTGTGTGAGAAGCGGAAACCATTTTCCCAAGACGACAGGGATGACAAACTAGATCCTTCTCCATCTTAAGCTTAGACAATCCTCAAATAAGATCCATAGAACTCAATCTGACAATCAGATCAAAGCTCAAATGACCTAACCTTCTATGCCACTTCCATAGCTCAGAGGAGAATCCAGCCATCAGAGAGAGAGAAGGGCCAGAAGAACTAGAGAAATAAATACGAAAAACCTTACCAAAAGGTAAGATCCGACAAACTTAAGATCCTCTAGAATCAACAACAGAAGACATGCCCTTATTAAAGCGCACTTCTAAACCATCCTCAAGAAGTCGTGAAACAGAAATTAGATTAAAATTCAGATTTCCATCTAAAGCAACATTCTTCAAAGAGGAATAATCAAAGATGCGAATCGACCTGAAACCTTGTACCTTCCCTTGACCATTGTTCCCGAAAGTGATGTATTCCTTGGAGCTCGGGGGAGTGAGGCTGGAGAACCATCTGCGGTGTCCCGTCATATGGCGAGAACATCCTGAGTCCATGATCCATACGTCCTCCAGTCCTCGATCCTGCAAGATCAATGGTCATGAGTGGGAGCAAATGGTTGACCACCAGGTCTAGAAAAAGTACTAAACCAGCGTCGATCCATCTGCTCGTATGTAGGAAAGCAGAAGGAATCATATGAGTCTGGACCAAAATGCGGCTCAAAGTGTGGTCCTCTGTTCTACCTAAAATCATGACCACGAGGTCCAAAACCATATCCATAACGATCTGGATCTCTATCGGAATGAAAACCACCCTCCGGAGCATGATCATAAAAATCGTCTCCTCTACCACCACCTACACGACGTGACCTGGCCTCTAGCCTCTCTCTACGTCGAGGAACTCTCTGTCTACCACCCTACTAGTAGAACTGCTCCTGCCCACCTCGAGCTCTCTCTGCTCGCTTAACCCGCTTCCTCCTGAAGCAAAACTCCTCCAGATGCCCGTCTCTCTGACAAAACTCATAGTGATAGGTAGGCTTCTTGGGATGTGGTTGAGGCTTGGGATTCTTCGGCTTGGTGGTGTTTGGTGTAGCATCTTTGGTGTGAGAGGGTTCAGGTAAAGAGTCAAGAGAAGTGTGGAGAGTTTTAGGCTTTGGAACCCAGATATGCTTCTTAGGTGGAGCTTTAGGTTGTTCTAGGAACACTCCATTCTTGGTCTGACTATCCTTAAAGGACTCAGTGGAGTGAGTCTTGGGATATCTCTATTCGGGAGTCATCTTACTCCACTCCACTGCTCGGCTAATGGCACTCTCAAAATCAGCCTTGGTATAGGTGTAACCTACCCCAAACCCATCATGTCTCTTGAACTGCTAGATCATCATGCCAAGATGTGGCTCTCTGGCACTAATCCAACTCAGGATCTGACGGAGGTAAAAGTTCTCATTCTGAACATCATCTAGCTCCTCTCTCAAGGAAGCTAACACCTCCAACTGAGACAAGCAGATCTCACACTCTATCAACTTTGACAGACTTCTTTGCTTTTAGCTTGATCAACTCCATTCTCATGGACAAGCAGTTCTCACAAACAGTGGGTGGAACTGACAAGGTCTCAAGCTCTAGCTTAGTCTGCTCCAGCTCATCTCTCACTCCAGCTAACTCGCCCAACTGCTCATCAATCTTGGCTCTCAGCTCAACTATACTAGCTAAATGGGATGGGCAGTCTACACAGGGCACGACGACAGTGGCATGAGCATCTTTCAGCTCCAGTTGAACGCTTTCAAGCTCATTGGCCATAGCGTATCTCTCATCTACTCTCTCTGTGTACCTGGACTTAAGGGTTGTAATTGCAGTTAATCATATCTAAGAAGCATGCTTTTCACACTCCACCTGCACCCCATCTGCATTCATGGCATAATTTGAGGGGCAATTGCATTTCAGGGGGAGTTTGTGTCTATGTCTCTTTAGAGTGCATTTAGTCTCACATGATGAGTTCAATTGTCAACAAGGGGGAGAAATTTTGGAGTTTAGGGGACATTTTTTGGCTTTCTTTGGGATTTATTTCAGGGGGAGTATTTCAGTCTTTTGCCTTTACTCTGTTATCCTTGTTGGTAGTTCTGAGATTGCACTTGTTTTTGAGTCTTTATTTTTGGTTAACCATAATGACTGTTTTTCTTGCTTCTGTTTGGCTTTTGGTCATTAGTGTTAAACTTTTATTTTCTTTCATCTATTTTTCTTTTTTTTTCCTGTTTCCATATGTTTTTGCAGGTTCTGAAGAAGTGCTGAAGAGGGTGTTGACAATACACTCATCAAGGGGGAGATTGAGAAACCATGTTGAAGAACATGGGTTTTATCCTCCAGATGTGATGAGTGATTGTCAACAAAAGTCAAATAAGAGAAATGAAGACCTGCAGTGTCTGGGGCACGTGTGACTCAGGTACACGGGCAGTGAGCGACAGCCGGGCAAAGGAGCTACGGAGTCGGGCTGGCCCAATCTGGGTACATGGGCTAGGAGCGGTAGAGGATCCACTGGTCTGTTGACTGGGTTTGACTCGGGTACACGGGCGACGAGCGATTGCTGGGCTGAGGAAGTTGCGGGGTCGGGTCGGCCTAATCCGGGTACCCGGTGCGAAGACGGTGGACGCTTTGTCAGTTTTGGCACAAATTTGACAACCGATGATTATTTTGTTTTTAGGATATTAATATTTAGTTTGTAAGTCCAGAATATTTTTATTTGAGTCAGTTGATTTTTCTAAGGGTATTTTAGTATTTTCGGATTTTATTTTACAGTCAGTGTAATTTACCCTAGGGGTAAATTAGTCTTTTTCATGTATTAGAAGTCACCTATAAATAGGCCCATACCCCCCTCGGGATAGGGTGACTATTTTTCCCTCAGATCAATCTACAGTCCAACTTTTCGGTTTTCGTCTTCCTCCGAAAATACTTCACTGGTTTTTTGTTGTCTCTGTGTCAAAGCCTCCGGCGATCGCATCATGGTTAGATGGCAGCAGCTTTGGCAATACCACGGGCAAGATTATTTGGGCGCTACAGGCAGCTGAGCAGCGCGTGCAGCACTTGCGCGGGGCCTTCGGCTGCATCGGCGGCTATGCAGGCGCAGCAGCAGGCTAGCTGCAATCCTACGTGGCTCAGCGATCCAAGCAGCGGCGCGTCAGCACGAGCAACCGAGACCAAGCAGCAACAGGCGTGTCGTGTGCCTTTTCCCTTTTGCGCATGGAGTTCAAGAAAAAAACTACAGCGGTGCTGCTTCTAGCTCATTGCTTGGTGCTATGCACCTACAGCGCAGAGGCTAGCATCTAGCCTACAGTCCTACTCGTGGCGGCAGGCGTGCAGCAGCACAAGCGCGCGGCGTGTTCTTCCTCAGCGCGCACCTCAACGCAGTGCAGCAGGTGCGTTTCAGCGCGTTGGTCGGATCGTTTGCGGTTGCGCGATGCAGGTAAGTGTTCTCTAATCTAATCTCCTATTTCCTAGGTAGATTAATTAGATAGATAATCATCCATTTTTAATTAGCCTGCAGATTTGATTATTTTCGTGGTTAATGTTTATCTGCTAGAATATTATTAGTAATCTCGTATTATTTATTTAAGTGTTTTTTAATCTGCTCATATAAAAAGAAAAAAAATATTAGTCACAGTAATATTTTTATTCTAGTTTTTACGTGCAATATTTTAGGTTTATTTCTGAATTAAGTTTTGAATGATCCATGTTTTATTCATTTTATTAGTATTTTATTTCTAGACTACAATATAAATATTTCGTGATATATCTAGGTGTTTTTATTTACTGTAGTATTTCTATTTAGTTTTTCTTTAATATCATTTTAATTTAGACACCGATTATTTTTAGGCTAGACAACTTTAATTCCTGTAATTCGCTTGGCTAATATTATTTGTCTAGTTAAGTTCGTTTGGGTGTTGGGATTAGGATATAGTTTAGCAAGAAATTTTTAGGCGCCCATTCACCCCCCTCTGGTCGCTACTTTCGGTCCTACACTATGTCAGTTGTAACTAAGGGGTAAAAGGCTTTTCCTTAAGATTTTTACCTATAAATACCCCCATTCTCACCCTGTAATGATCATCGAATACTTAGTTATTCAATACACAACTTCGAACTACTTCAAGCTATTATCCTATTCGGAGGCCTAAAATAGTCTGCTTCACAAACTCTTCGTTTGTTAGTTCTTAATCTTCGAGAACCTGTTAGCGTAATCTTTTACGCCAACAGTTGGCGCCGTCCGTGGGGAACTTAGTTCAAAAAATTTCGTTTCTACAAAGTTTTTAGAGCCATGCCTCCTAAGCGGACTTCAGGTGGTAGTCCCCTTCGGAGGTCCCCTCGGACCTCCGGAGCAAGATCTTCGAATACAGTTGAGGTCGGAGGACCTTCGGTAGTTCCTCCACCTCAGACCCCCGAAGGGAATTTTCTTCCTCATGCATACGAAGCCCCTTCAAGGACTCCGTCTATGCTTCGAATAGACGGACATCCTCCTCTAGCTCCGACTGTGCTCCGAACTGACCTGTTCAGTTCTCAAGACCCGGAAGCTCCTTCCGGAAGAAACGAAGATAGCCTTGGCGACATGACGACCTAGATGGCCAGTATTCAAGCTGAAGTAACGAGGTGGAGGCGAGAAGTTGCTGATAGGCTTCGTCCCCAAATTATCCTTGTCATCCTAGAGGTGCCTCAAGATGACAACTCTCTTCTTTATCCTAAAGCCCCGGAGAACACTTCCTTTGATAGCGAGTCTCTGCTGCACCTTGATATACAAAAGTGCGCTTCGACCCCAAGTTCAAAACTTCGAAGCTCTGTAAGTACTCCGGAGAAGAGGATCCAGGGAGTTCTCTCGTTCGTACGTTTTGGCGATTGAGGCCAGCGGAGGGGTTGGAGATACCATGGCCAAGTGCTTCCCACTTGCGCTCGAAGGAGTTGCTTCACGTTGGTTTTGGTCTTTAAAGCTAGGATAAATTAAAACTTGGGAGCAGCTAAGAAAAAAAGTTATAAGTAACTTCCAGGGTACTTTTGTGCCCCCTATGTCTACGGGAAGTCTCTTTCAGGTGAAGCAGCAACCTAGAGAAACTTTAAGACAGTTCTTTAAGTGATTTACTCATACGAAGTCGTAGATAAGAGGATTGTCTGCATCATCCGTCGTCGATGCAGCCCGAGAATGAGTTACTCATGTAGGCCTTCTCGACAAACTCCATCGGAAGCAGATATCCTCTGTAGCGCAGTTGATGGCCTATTTCGAATAGTATGCTAGGTCGGAAGAAGGATGGCTCCGAAGAACAGCTTTGACTTCTCCAATCATTCAGGAAGTCAAGCTTGAGGTGAAGACTTCAACACCTTCGCAAGGACCCAACTTCGACATCCAGCATGACAGGCGTCGGGGGCAAAAACATCCTCACTCCGAAGTCTTGAACATTGCTCCTTCTCCGCAGAAATTTTTCCAAAGAAATCCGCAAGCTTCGGGAAACAAGGTCAGCAGTTGGAGGCCACCAGGGAAGCCGGCTGGCAAGGGCCAAGCCTCTTCTGCTGTGTTCACGCTGAAAATCGAAGTCACGCTGCTTATGCATGCAAGTCTATAATAGATTTAAGAGGCGAGTACCTCAAAAGGACCTCTGGTCGAGGCACTACTGACCGAGTCCCCTTCGAGGCACGTCCGGAGCCTGTGCAGGCTGTCGTACGTGTAGACAACTTCAACCCCACAAGACAACCTCCAGTGGCCAGTGTTATGCCGCCCCCGAAGCAAGAAGATGGCCAAGATCAGGGCAAAAGAGTGGTCCTTCCTATTTCAGGAGGAGGAACTCTTGGCAGCATGTCAAAGAGGCAGCGGAGAGAGTATGTTTAGGAAGTAGGTCATATTGGAACCTCTTCGTCGGCAGCCACAATGCCCGAACGGTCCCATGTGCCTATATCTTTTTCTATAGATGATGTAGCAGGTATAAAATTCCCACATGGAGATCTCCTTGTCACCACTGCCAATATTGCAGGAACTGAATTTCAGAGAGTGTTGGTCGATGGCGGGAGTTCGGTAGATATTATCTTTGTTCAAGCTTTCGATCGGCTCTGTATCTCCAGGAAGCATCTCCTCCCTGTAGCTCGTCACCTTCAAGGCTTCGCAGGACCTCCTCTTTATGCCCTCGGCCAAAAAGGTCTTGAGGTTGCTTTCGGAGAGGGGCAACTTGCAAGAACGGAGGATGTAATCTTCGATGTTGTGGATGTCCCTTATGCTTATAATGTCATCTTCGGAAGGGGCATGTTAAATCAGTTGGGAGCCATGGCGCACCATAATTATTTATGTATGAAGATGCCCACGCAAGCGGGAGTACTCACTATCTTCGGTGATCAAGCCACTGCGCGAAGAGCAGAATATGGTCATGGCCCTCCTCTCGACCCAAGACAAGTGAATAATGTACAAGGCGATTCGGAGGATATCTCTACTTCAAGTGAGTCTTCGAAGAAATCCTTCCCAAGTCCAAGCCCCAAAGGAGAAATCGTAACGAAGATTATTGTAAAAGATGGCAAAGACTAATCTTTTCAGTTCGGCAAAGATTTTCCTTCGGAGATTGCTACTTCATTGGAAAAAGTAGTCGAAGAAATTTGGATGTCTTTGCCTGGTCTGATTAAGACATTCCAGGAGTTAGCCATGATATCATTGAGCACAACTTGCTTGTAAACCCGAGGGTTCAGCCTATTCGCCAGGGGATTCAAAAGTTATCTGTAGAAAGAGCAAGTCTTGCTAAAGAAAAAAGTAGAGAAATTATTGAAGGCTGGGATTATCAGGGAAGTAGCTCATACGGAGTGGCTAGCTAACCCAATCTTCATCAAAAAGAAATCCTCCAGAAAGTGGCGCATGTGTATTGATTTTACATCTTTGAATAAAGCATGCCCATGTGACCCCTACCACATGCATGCCCTGAATAGATCAATTAGTTGACTCCACTTCTGGTTCGAAGTTATTAAGCTTCCTCGACGCATATTCTGGTTATCATCAAATCTGGTTAAAGCGCGAAGATGAAATCAAAACAAGCTTCTTAACTCCTTCGGGAGTCTTCTACTATGTTAGAATGCCCTTTGGCTTGAGAAATGTCGGGGCAACCTTTTCGAGATTAATTGCTAAGGCTCTAGGTCACCAAATAGGCTGCAGTGTAGAAGCCTATATGGATGATATTGTAATAAAGAGTGCTTTAAAGCACCAGCATAGCCTAGACTTAGCGGAAACATTTGAGAGCCTCCGAGCGTGTGGAGTCCGCCTCAACCCCGAAAAATGTATCTTTGGGGCTCAAGCTGGAAAGTTGCTAGGGTATCTAGTTTCAAGTAGAGGAATCGAAGATAGCCCTATTCAAATAACTGCATTGCAAAAAATGGCTCCACCGGAGAATTTAAAATAGGTACAGAACCTTACCGGGCGCCTTGCAGCACTCAGCAGATTTTTAGCAAGGTCCGCAGAACGAAGCCTGCCCATATTCAAAGCATTAAAAGGGTTTGAATATTTTGCGTGGACACCGGAGTGCCAAAAAAGTTTTGATGATATCAAAAATTATCTCAGCAACCTCACAACACTCACTGTGCCTGCGAAAGATGAAACACTTCATCTTTACCTCGCAGCTACCAGCTCCGCTATCAGTGCAGTCCTTGTTAGAGAAGTTGATTTCAATGGGAAGTTGGTGCAGAATCCAGTATATTTTGTATCCGAAGCTTTATCTGGAGCAAAAACAAGTTATTCTGAGCTTAATAAGTTCACTTATGCTCTGATAATGGCTTCAAGGAAATTGCGACATTATTTTTTAGCGCATAATGTAATTGTACTAATTTCTTATCCTTTGGGAGATATGCTCCAAAGTAAAGATTCTACGGGGAGAATTGGAAAATGGGTCGTCGAGCTAGCACCCTTCTGCATCTCCTTTGTAGCAAGGACAACAATCAAGTCACAAGTAGTGGCAGACTTTGTAGCATAATGGATTCCGTCTGCAATATGGGCTCCGGAGAAATCAAGCGAAGGAATATGGACCATATACTCCGATGGAGCTTTTCAAGCATCCGGAGCAGGCATTGGAGCAGTAATAATTTCGCCTTCAGGGCAAAGAGCGATGTACTTTGCAAGGCTCAACTTTAAGTCCACCAATAATATAGCGGAGTATGAGAGAATTTTGTTAGGACTCCGAAAAGCACGTGCTCTGGGTGCTACAAGAGTTGTTATCAAAACAGATTCTCAAATTATAGCAGGGCATGTTGACAAAAGTTTTCAAGTCCGGCATTCGCAGCTTGCAAAATATTTGGAAGAGATCCGTAATATCGAAGAAACATTCAAAGGGATTTCTATCCGAAGTATACCAAGAGCTGACAATTCACAAGCTGATACCCTAGCAAAAGCTGCAGCGGGAGCCGTGGATATTCCGGAAGGAGCCTTTTATGAAGAGCTTACTTCACCTTCGGTGCCACAAATTCCTCCCGC
Source organism: Zizania palustris (assembly GCA_019279435.1). Taxonomy (NCBI): domain Eukaryota; kingdom Viridiplantae; phylum Streptophyta; class Magnoliopsida; order Poales; family Poaceae; genus Zizania; species Zizania palustris. The sequence continues at coordinate 14,984,305 of JAAALK010000286.1, forward strand.
GGAAGTTCTTTAATTCCGAACACTGACTGGCGGAGTTCGATCATGGAATTATTGCAAGGTGAAACAACTTTACCTAAAGGACCACAACTTTCAAGATTGCAGCTAAGAGTTCGGAATTATGTTGTAATCAATTGTATTCTTTACAAGGCCGAAGTATGTTCCCCTTTACTCCGATTTATTTCTCAAGACGAAGGTCAAGAGATACTCCGAGAAATTCATGAAGGCCTTTGTGGTAGCCATCTTGCACCCCGAGCTTTAGTAGGAAACACAATTCGCCAGGGGCTTTATTGGCCTATAATAGTAGCTGATGCGGAGACCTTAGTCCGCACTTGCCAAGGTTGTTAATGGATGGGAAGACAAAGTCATCGTCTGCCAACAACTCTTCAAGTCATTCCTCCGGTTTGGCCTATGGCCAGATGGGGCATGGATCTCATTGTCCCCTTCCCAGTAGCAAAAGGAAATCTTACATTTGTAGTGGTATCAATTGAATATTTTTCCAAGTGGGTGGAAGCAGAACCCCTCATAGCTATCACTTCAAATAATGTAAAAAAATTCTTTTGGAAGAATATTATATGCAGGTTCGGAGTGCCTCGACAGCTCACAATTGACAATGGGACCTAATTTGATGCGGAGTCCTTCAGAAAGTTTTGCAAAGACCTTGGCATACAAATGTGTTTTGCAGCTGTGCATCATCATCGGTCTAATGGAGCTGTCGAACGAGATAATGGTAATATTTTATCAGGGCTGAATCGAAGAATAGTAGGATTAGCAAAAGGGTTGTGTACTGAGGAACTCATGAAGATTTTATGGTCCATTCGGACCACTCAAACGAGGTCCACAGGTTTTACTCCTGTCAGATTACTATTCGGAGATGAAGCCATGACACCGACGAAGCTCAAAGAAGGATCTCTTCGCACCACTAAACCTGAAAAAGAAGATGAAAGGCAATCTTCGCTAGATTTAACAGAAGAAACAAGGCTTCGTGTTGTTGCAAATTTTTCGAAATATCAGCATCATACGAAGGCTTGGTATGACCCGAAGGTTAAGCTTAATGAACTTAAACCAGGGAAATTAGGAATTAAGTGGGAAGGTCCATATGTCATTCTACATTCATGACTCCCTAGTTCTTTTAAACTAGCTAATTTAGAAGGTGAATAATTAAAGCATGCCTGGCATGCGGAGCACCAGAAGCGATATTTTGCATAGGGGCTCCTTGTAATCATATGTAAATACCTTCTAAATAAATAAAGCTCATGGTTCAGATAATGCCTACCTCTCAAACACTTCATACTTTTGGTGGACGCACTGGAGGAACGGAGTTGGTTGTGAGAGAAGTGTCATTCATTTGAACCAATTTTATGGACTTCGAACCACCGGTTCGAAGCTTTTGACGAGGCAGGAAAGTCACAAAAAAACGGATTCCAAGCCACTAGCTTGAAAGCATCTATAAAAAGAGTCCAAGGAGACCAAATGATACGGATTCCAAGCTCTAGCTTGAAAGCATCCGTAAAAAGAGTCCAAGGAGACCACTGTGCGGATTCCAAACCACCGGTTTGATAGAATCTGTAAAAAGAGCCGAAGGAGGCCAAACAAAACAGACTTTGAGCTAATAGCTTGAAACGTTTGTAAAAAGAGTCCAAAGCGACTATTTTTATCGGATGCTAAGGTATCCGAAAAAGAGTCCGAAGTGACTACATTCAAACAAAAAGGTACTAAGTTACCAGTTTTCAGACTCTGAATTAGTAGAGTCGAAGACATTTTTGAGATCATAGTCAATCTTTAATATGATAAGGGGCTTTGAGCCTCCAAAATTGTGCTCCAAATGTTATTTTCATTGTGCGTAACCACCTTCGACCAAATTTCGAAGTTGCTTACACCCAAAGAGGGGCTAGGAAGTAGGGAGACAATTTTGAAACTTTAATCTTTATCATTCAAACATATTACATTACATCATGAAAAATTTGTGTCTATACCAAGATGGAAACGAAGACATCTTCGATCCCTAGAGCTACTGTTAAAACTAGTACGACTTCGAAGGCGTCTCGTTCTGGAGCCAGGAGTTTTAATAACTTTACGTTTAACCCTCTTCCCTCCTTTGGAAGCTTGGAAGTCCTTATGCTCTTGCTGAAGTTCGGCCGAGGTCCGATGTCATTCAGGGTTTCTTTCCCAGCTTCAAAGTTGTTTAGGGCTCTTTTCTACTTACTCTTCGGCAGTATTTTCTTCTTCGAACCATTCAATGTCCTCAGAAGATGAAGGTTCTAAACTAACTTCTTTTTCTTCCTTTTTAATATAAGATAATATATCTTTACATATTTCGGGCATAACTTCACCGGAGCTTCCCTGAGGAATTGAAAATCGAGGACGTTTGTGAGGTCTTAGAACTTCGAAGGTAGCCCATAGTAGGCGAAGCTCTTCGTTAACCTCTAGCACTTCGAGATCATCCAAAAAAGGTTGGAAAGCCTAAAAACATTTCCAAATAAGTCTTTTCATTCATAAAGGATAAAAGCATAAATTTTTACATAATCGGAGCCCTAAGGAGAACTAGACCTTCGGGTCCGAAGGGGGCTGGCTTCTCGAAGGTTGTGAATCCCTATCTTTATCATCGATCGGCCTTCAGATCTCCAAGATGGTTGGAAGGCTTCCCAAGCTGCAGCCACGTCGGTGGAAGGAGTTAAAGGAGCCGGTCATCGCCAAAGTTGACAGGAGTTGCCTCTGGTTCTAGTGATACGGATAGCCCAAAATCCTCGTAGTAGCGAAGCAGTCTGAGAGCAGCTACTTCGCCGGAGATCTCTCCATACCTAATACCCGCTGTCTTCATAGTGTTCGCTGCTGCTTGGATCATTTTTAGTCTTCGCAGCAGAGGGACGTCTCTAGTCGAAGGTAAAGTCCAAGAAGTGCCAAAGTACTCTAGAACACCCCGAAGATTGTCCATGGTTTATAAGGGTACCTTCTCACGCATTGCCTTGTCTCCAGACAAAACATTCTTTGACGAAGATAGCTCGTCTATCAAAGATGAGAGCTTAGCTGCCTCCATAATCAAAGAATTCTTATGTCCAAGTAAATTGTTGGCCTCCTCCGTTAACTTCAGCTGCTCCTCTTGGAGCTTGACCAGCTCAGTCCCTATAGTTACCTGCTCCCTCCATAGTTTTTCCACTTCGGCACGAAGCACGATCTATTCAGCTTCGAGCTTCCGGTTGGCAGCCTCCAAGCCAAGTCTGGCTTTCCTTTTTGCGGCCACCATTTTTTCCAAGCCAGAAGTACGAACTTTGGAGCTAATAAGGCTCCCTTGAAGAGCCGTTATCTTCTCCTTGAGTCGGTTACACTCCTGCTCATTTGATACAGCCACAGCTCGAGCCAAGACAATTTGCTGCGAAGGAAGAAAAAAGCAATGTAAGTAAACTATTTACATATTTAAACTAACTCTGTTGTTACATATACTTCGTACCTGATAGGCTGCCCGCTCTAAGGCCGCATCCAACTCCGACCCCTCTGCTTCCCCGAGAATAGCTACCAAGTCAGTCTCCCCGACATTGCTATTAGCCCGAGCCAGAGGCTCTAGCAAAATCCGAAGTCCAGTCCTTCGCTCCAAGAAAGGAGCTAGGAGGGGGATCCTTGACAAGGCCCTATGATCATCTTTGCTAGGAGAAGGGCCGGAGCGCAGCGTCGTGTGTTTGGAGACTTCCGTGGATTGGCCCCCTTCTGTAGATTGGCCTCCGTCGTTAGACTCCGATGGGGTCAATCCTAGAGTCGGAGCAGGCAAAGGTTCCCCTTGCCTTTACCTTTCCTAGGCCCCATCTTCACGGCAACCTCTGTGATTGGCTTTGGAGATTTCGAAGCCTCTAGCGCAGTCTTCGCCGCTGGGGTCATCTCCATGGGAGTTGGTCCTGTAAAGGCTGAAGGTATTATACATTGCATAAATTTTGCAGGACACCAAAAGAAAGACAAGGTACTCTATTGAACTTTACCTTCGACGTTCTGCCGCTGGATGAGCACGGGACTACTCAGAGGCTCGTACGCCTCTTCAAAATCCTCTTCGAACTCAGAACCGGGAACTAAAGTATTAGCTGCCAAAACTTCTTCAACAACCGCAGCTATTACTTCGTCCGGAGCTGAGACTTGATCGTTCGTCATCCCGACTCTGCCTTCTCCAGCAGTAGAGCCCTCTTGGCCTGGCAGGACATTCTAAGTCTCTACCTGCTCGAGGTTGTCCTTTGCAGCAGGCACGGCCGCTTTGTCGCCCTCGGTGGGAACTTCAACTTTTGTTTGTACCCCTTCGTCTCCGGTTATGAGGGCTTCGAACTCCCTTTGTATTTATACTTGTCCTTCATCTTCGAATGTCTCCGAAGATGAAGTAGGGGATTTGGAAGGAGCGACGAACTTTGTCTTCCGGGCCACCTTCTTCATGGGTGTCTTGGCCAGCGCCGAGGTCCCCGCTTCAGCTTTCCTCTTCCTGGGACCAGGCTCGGACGTGCTCCAGTCCAAAAGAGAAGGAGCTTCAACACCGAGTACGCTCCATACTCGGTTGAATCGCTCCCAGCTGCCCACTAGCTTCACCCTCCATTCCTTCTCAATGAGAGTAGGGGCTCCGAGGATCTTCTCCAAACCCCGTACAACTTGCTCCGAAGTCAAGGTGGCGCGCGGAGCTCAAAGATAAGATTTTATGTCAGTTAAATCATCTTTTATGAAATTATTGCATATAAAATATTTTGCAGAGTTTCCAAGGTTACCTGCAGCACTTGAAGAGATCTCACGAAGTCCACACTCTGGATTCTTTTCGAAGTTAATAGGCCAGTTGGCCATCAAAGGCGGAATTCAAAGCCCAATGAACTCCTCCGCTACGTCCCGCATGCTCATGCGGCGACTTATTGTTTGTAACAGGATAAGGTGAGCTTCGAGCTGGCCCGGGTCCGGATGAACTTCTGCTTCTCTCTTGTAAAAGATGTCTTCAAGAGGCCCGGCCAAAGTGCTATCCGCTCCCACTTAGGCATAAAACCAGCGAAGGACCCAGTCCGTATACCATCTGGCGTTGATGGCCTTCATTAGGAACTGAGCTTGATACTCATCCCAGAGTCGAAAGTTTATACTGCCGAAGGCAATTACTATTTTCTCTCCTCCGGAGCCCTGGTAAGTCTTTGGCTGGAAGGAAGCCTTATGGAATGTTGCGAAGATCTCTGCCCTCCCTTCACAACCTTCGGCTCACATCACCCATTCGAAGATTGCAAGGCGTGCTATGGCATTCAGAGATAATTGAGGAAGAGTAACATGAAAAAGCTACAATACCTCAGAAAGGAAGTCTACTGCAGGAAGTCCCAACCCGGCCTCGAAGAATGCTTCGAATACAACTACTTCTCTAGGTCGAGGCAAAGGGATTGCTTCCTAGCCAGGCTAACAAATCTTGATCCCCAGAATAATCTTCCCCGCAATCACAGCCGCAATGGATTTCTTCATGCAGGTTGAAGGTCCTAGGCTGTAAGATTGGTCCGAATACTTTGAAGATGCTGGAAGAAGGCGTGAGAGCTGTCTGGATGAGTATTGCCCGAGGGCGCCGCCGCTGCTGTGGCCGCCATGGCTTGTTGCCTGGCCAGTGTCGAAGCAGCGACGGGAGCCTTGTGACTAGTCTTCGCCATTGAAGAAGAGAGTTTTAAACAAGAGCTCAGAAAGCAAGAAGAGGAACAATATAGGAGCAGTGAGTAATGTATTTTGAACGCACCTTTGCCCCTCTATTTATAGTTTGTACTAACAAACATTTTACCATTCATACATGTCGTTCTGTCTTCTGTACAGTTATCATTTCCAAAAATGAAGCAACGTCATAACACCTTCCGAGAGAAAGGGGTAACGACTATTTTTGTGAGTCTAACAGTCTTTTCAGCTTCGCAAAAATTATCTTCAGAGTTGCTCTAATGATAATTTCGCATGGAAGTCGATTCGAAGTTTGTAAATTTCTGAATACTTCCAAGGTTGGTATATTTTATTAAGCCCTGAGCATGAATATGTTTCTTGCGTATACTACTTTCCTAACTTTGTAGATCACTCGGAGAAGCGTATTCGAGGGGCTACTGTTGGGGGAAATACTTCATCCCCAGGGTCCCTAAAGTTATAAGACAAAAACAATTTACTAGACCGAAGTCCAAGACTTAACTCTGGCCTCACGTATGATCAAGCTCGGAGAATCCGTCCAGACTTCTATTCGGAGTATAACTTTGAATGTTCAATCTTCAGAGAGCTTATCTACCAGCGAGGATGGAAGACTTATCTTCTTTCTAATTAGATTAGTCTTTTACCATTTTAACCTTATTAGGGGTACCAAAATAGTTTCCACTATGTCGGTTGTAACTGAGGGGTAAAAAGGTCTTTTCCTTAAGATTTTTAACTATAAATACCCCCATTCTCACTCTGTAATGATCATCGAATACTCAGTTATTCAATACATAACTTCAAACTACTTTGAGCTATTATCCTATTCAGAGGCTTGAAATAGTCTGCTTCACAAACTCTTCGTTTGTTAGTTCTTAATCTTGGAGAACCTATTAGCGTAATCTTTTACGCCAACACATATCCATCCAAATTCACATCTAAACTTCACACATCACATCCAAAATCACATAACACATCCGAGTTCACATCCAAAGTCACATAACACATCCGAATTCACATATCCCATCCAAATTCACATGCAAAGTCACATAACACAGCTAGATTCACATATTACATTTAAATTCATATTCAAATTGCATGTCACATCCAAATTCAATACAAACTTCACAATATACATTCATACTCACTTATCGCCCACATTTGGGTCGTGTGCGTCGCTGCTGCCTCCCACTTCATCCACATTTGCCCCGGAGGCTCTATCCTGACCGGGCATACGAAAAATGTAAATAAATAGACAAAATTAGAGAACGAACTCAAATAACCTTCTAAACGCTAACTTAAGTATCTTAACTAACTAAAGTAACTCAAATAACGATATGTCAGGAGGTGCCTCAACTGGAGGAGGAGGAACAAATCGAATTGGTGGTGCTGGGGCAGGTAGCAGTTGGAACAAGGACATTTCAAATCCATGAAGATGCTGGGCCATTTGCTACACATGTTGTAATCCAATTAGTTAGTTCTAAACCTATTGCTAAATACTATACAACTGCAACACAGTAAACTAAACTTACTTGCATCATCGCCAGCTGTTGTGCTAAGCAGGTGGTATAAACTCTTGTTGTTGCCTTATGTGCTCATCGTGCTTCCTCATTTCCTCCCTCGGTTGAACCACTTTCGGGTTTGCTTCTGAGTGACGATGGCTGGAGCCAACTATGATGGAGCTCTGCGACGATTGAGCTGACTTCTGAGCTCTCACCGCCCTTGAGTCAATAACTCTATTGAACATTGAGTACCTACAACATTGAATTAGTTAGTTACCATTACAATACCATACACAAAACATTGAGAAAAACATCGTCTCACTGTCGATGGATTTTTCCACCTCCACTGGAGTACACGCCCATTGGGTGATAGGTTCTCTCCGCCAATCATAGTCCTCTCCATGGAGTTTAACCATGTGTTCACCATATTGCGCCTGAGAAAAACAACATGTCCATCGGCACCATATATGTGCTTTGGATCCGTTCTACGACATTGTCTTTTCTGCTCGGAAGTCTTCTTGAATGCAGTTGAAGACCAAATCTTGCAGAATTCAAAATAGGCATCATCCCGGTTTGCAAACCATGAATCCTCACCTGAATAGAGATGTTAAGCTTCTGTATTATATGAAAATAAATATCAAAAATTGAAGATTAAAAAAGTTAGAATTGTTTACCGAACAATATTGTTCTTCAGTCAAGTATATTGTTGAAGCACATGTCGCCTTGCTCATTCGTTGACCTAGATTCTCCTTGTGGTACACATTGTTCGCTTGAATGTTGGCATACAAATTTGCATCCTTCACCACCTTGTGTGCATTGTTATTGAAGACTTGAAGGGCATGATTATGGTGATTGCTTGATTCTGGCAAGCAAAAGCGTAACTGCAAAAGTCTTGCCAACGAGAATTTCTGCACTTCATGCATGGGCACCTCGTGCTAGTGTTTGTTGTCAAAGCAAATGCACGATCAACAAATTTCTCAGCGTTTATTACCCACTCCCTCGTGTGAGCTCCACTTTTCATCCAACCACTATACATCCATCGTCGGTCGTCCTTAGCCATTCTATAGGCAAAACATTCATTCAATCGAGTATGCATCATAAGTACTATACGGTTTTCTACATACCACGTCCCTATTTCTATAGGAAAAGATAGGTCCTAAACCCACCAAAGAGTGACCGACAGAATGTGGTAATTATGACGAGCCATGAGTCCGAAAGAAATTTCAGCAGCATAACCCCGCTGTTCTCCAATTGCACGCCTGATAGTGGTGCAATGGAGAACAACAAGGTTATGTCACTGAAATCTCATTCGGATTCATGACTCATCATAAATACCACGATCTATCGCCCACTCCGAGGTTTTCCAAAAAGGGACAATTCCGGAAATATAGATCTCACACGCATGACACGTGTGAGATATGTTGGTCCAAATCAGGTGACGCATAGGTTTTGTTATACTATTTATGTTGGTGTCAAATAAAAAATTACATACGTGTATGAAATCATCAACAAACAATAAATTAATACTAGAATATATTGAATAATATATATAATATCACATCGCATACCAAGCACTTTTAAAATCATACAATTAATATAGGAACATTTCTAATAGCATAATAGTCAACGTAATGAAATCATCACATAATACTGCATTAAACTGCATTTATGGACTTTAATCCATGGAACCAAAAGGGGTATGTATGGACTAAAGTTTAGTCAGTGGACTAAAGACAACAAACATGGGCTAAGGAAGATATAATTAGTGTGTATATTTATCTATTTGTCTATATTAAATAAAGTGTATGACAATCCTATTGGTTATCATGAGCACTACTTTAAGGTTAAAAACGTATTACATCTACTTTAGGAACATTAGATACAGCCCTAAATCAACAACTTTTTTTTTTGAAACCGGAGGGAGTACGTTAATTTTTCTATTGAATGTTACATAAATACTAATATTTAAAATTTTAAACATATCTAAAACTCATATATATTTTCTAGTTTCATGTTCCAAATATATAGAAAAAAGTACATTTCTAATTTTCCTATGTTTTTAAATCCTATATTTCCTACATACATTCTTATCATATTTTTACATTTTTCCTATGCATGCATAAGTAATTCAACGGTGGCAGCAGTGCTAATAAAATTTAAAGCCAAAAAAATATTTACTTGATCGTCAGACGACGACGTGCGGCGACGGCGTCCTGAGGCCAGCAGGCGGCGGTGGGCGGCAGCCTAGCGGGAGGTCGGCGAGCGGTGGGCGGACCGGTGCCGGGCAGGGTGGTGGGCCAGTGCTGGCTGGCCATGCGGGGGCCGGCGGCGCTGGCAGGAGGCGGGCAGCGGCATGGGTGGGAGGCGGCGGGAGGTAGCGACGCGGGCGGTGGGCACGGGAGGCGGCAGCTTGGGCGCGCATACAGGGAGTTAGTTCTCCCTGTACGTGCATGCGAGCGGGATAAAAGAAGTCTAACTTCTGTCGGCCACTTCGAAAATCCGACTGAAGTTAGGATTCCGTCGGCTCCTATAGGCCGACAGAAGTTAATTAACTTCCATCGATTTTAGAAAAGGACAACGGAAATTAATAAGGCCGACAGAAATTTATGTTTTCTTGTAGTGCTTGCCACTCTTAAGGGTAGTAGGAACGCGACGTCAGTGTTGTGTCACGCTTAGGCTTATCCCTAAGTATCCACACGCTTTTGGATCATCGAACCGACCCAAGTGTGGGGGCAGGTTTTTGTGTCAACACCACCCAAGAGTTCTCTCGTTCCCTTCTTGATCTCAAACATTGACGTCAAGGTTATCCGTCTCTCAAGTGCAATACTAACATGATGCCGTGGGAGGTACTCCATCCCTATACGTGTGGACTCCGTGGAGGCGTTGCTCCAACAATCATGCTCGTCAACATCTACATGTGAACAAATTCGTTGTCTTCATCGATCGGATCGGCGAAGGATGGAAAGGACGAAGCGAGGAGAGGCTTGATGCGCTGATCCAACATCTTCTTCCACTACACCTAGCGCGTCTCATGCTGGAAGGTACCGATCTATGATCTCACACGCGCATGAGCCTAGGGCCATAGGAAGGAAATTTTTAATTTGCCAGCTAGCGTAGTTCCCCTATTCCCCAACAATCGTTTTGGGGGAGGCCTCCATCTCCCTCGAAATGATCACCATGCCGGTGACGTTCGGCGCTCCAGAAAACTATAGAACCTAGCACACCAAGTTCTACATCGCCAACTTCGAGACTGTGTACCACGCCGTCTTGGGGCTACCATCGCTTGCCAAGTTCATGGTAGTTCCCTATTATTCCTACCCGGTCCTCAAGATTCTAGGACTAGGTGGAGCCTTCTCCATGAAAGGAGATGTCGCCACCTCTCATGCCTGCGAGCAATATAGTCTCATGTTGTTGGACCGGAAACGGCGACCAGAGGAGGGGTGAATGGGAGGTTTTAAAATTTCGGGCTAAAACTTAGCCTTCGGTTCAGTTTTGTCTTCTGCGGAACAGGCTTCGAACACACCCTTCGAAGGTCCGGTTCGGAGGTGCTTCGACAGCTCCGAACACAGGCTTCGCAGGAGCAAAAGTTCGAAGTCAATAAGACTTCGCTCCACTAACACCCCTCGAAAATCTACTCTGCTAAGTCAGTGCAGGCTCCGCACACAGGGTGCTTCGAGCAGGCTTCGCACTTCACCCTTCGCAAGAGTGGACAGCCCTCTGAGGACTTCGACCAAGTACTTGGCGGCAGCAACTGGTGCTGAGCTTCGTACACGAAGGTCTACACGCACACTAACAGACTACGCTAAGGGCTTCGACACAAGAAGCAAAACGGGCTTCGATCAGGGCTTCGCTAGTAAGCTGTGAGGTCAGGCCTCAAGTTACACAGAGCGACAGCACACTGAAAAACACACTTCGCACAAAACACCCTTCGCCTAGACAGGCTTCGGTGCACTAAAACTAGCGAGGTATGTAAAGCAAGCTCAAGCAAAAAGCACAAAGAAGCAGGGCTTCGCTGCTTGAACAAGGAACACAATAAATTGAACTCTGGATGAAAACAGCGAGGTATGTGGCTACAGGAGCTCAACAGTAAATGCTCAAAGTGTTAAATGTTACCTACCGAGCCCCCATATTTATAGCCCACAGTTCACCCAAAGGAAATGACTACTTTACCCCTAGGGTTTACAAAGGATTTGACTCTACAGAACTAAGGGGTACAAAAGGTAGTCCACCTTTATTCTGGAGGCTTCTCTGTCAGCTTTGCAGAGGGGACAGTGTCAGCCTTTTACAGAACAGACAGTGTCAGCCTTTGCAGTCTTTGACCTTCTGGAATCCTCCCTTCGCACGCGAGGGTGCGGTAGCTTCGCGAGAAGCCTTGAGCCTGGTAGCCTTCGCTTCGCCGAAGATGGCCTTCGATGCAGTGACGGTTTTGAGCCGAAGCCGTCAAAGCTCCTTGGGCCTTCGCACCAACACCTTCGGAGTGGACCACCACGGCTTCGCAGCTTCACCCAGCTCGAACTCCGTCAGTCCGTGTACCGAAGCCATGCAGGCCGAAGCACCTCAAGTCAACCTTGCTCCGGAGCTAGCCTCGCTCCAAAGCTTTCCACCCTCCGAAGCCCCCACCTTCGGAGTACCACCCTTCGAAGTCCGTCCTTCGTCCAAGGCCTCCGCATGAAGCATTCCATGAGCACTTCGTCGCAGTGTCTCTCCCCGAGCACACTCCTCGACGAGCCTCACCCGGACCATGCCTTCGATGCGCCTTGACTTCTGAGACCTTCGTCGGGTACCTTCAAGTGTCTCCCTCCAGAGCACACTTCGAACCCTTGCCTCCGCAGAGGACTTGTTCCAACCAACTCGGAAGTCACTCCATTCGGAGTACCTTCGAAGTGCCTCACCTCCGAGGACTTTGTCTCGGAGTACCTTCACCAGGAGCCACGCTCCGCACTCTCTGCCTTCACCTGGCACGCCTCGACTCGAGGACCGACCCGGACCACCTTCGAAGCCACCGTGACGGAGCTCCCCGCTCCCCTGGCATCAAGCCTCCCGCTCGACCCAGGTTCACCTGCTGCGAACCTTGTCCGTCGCCTCCGAAGTCCCTGCGCACCACCGACAAACAGACAAGTGTTTCCAGTACTCCGGAGACCTCTCCGGGTTAGCAACCTCCGGCACACACTCCGGTGTACCGCCCAAAGTACCGAACCCTTTGGTACGAACCCAATCATTGCGTACTGTCGGACCCCTCCGACGAGCACACTCCGTTGCACAGCTGCAGCAAGCAAACACCGAACACCCTTCGGTGAAACCACCTCCGAACTCCCTTCGGAGGTATCACCTCCGAACAACCTTCGGAGGTCTAACCTCCAAACCCCCTTCGGAGGTACCCTTCGAACAGAGGGTAAAAATCCTGTCAATCACTCATCACAAAACACCGAAACCAACCCTTGGTTTCTCAATCTCCCCCTTGATGAGTGCATTGACAACCAAATCCAAGTTCAAGAAAATTTAAAATTTTCAGCACACAAGTGACCATAAAAACTCAGAAAAGAGCCAAATCATGTCACTTGACAAAAGAATTTTCCTCCCCCTTTCTCAAAAGAGTGAAAAGCCCCTTCGGCAATAAAAACTCCCCCTGAGTTAAATTTTCCTTTTGGCAATACAGAACCTTCTCCCCCTTTATGTCAAAAGATCTCCCCCTTTGAAAATTATACCCCTTGCGACGGAGAACAAAGCAAGTAAATTTCTCCCCCTTTGGCAATGCAAGCATCAAGGAGCATGTAAAAGATGCAAAGCTTCGAAATGAGCAGAATTGCAAAGACATGTGAAGCAAAAATATGCCAACAATAACACCAATGATCATGGGCTCAGCTCAAATTAACATTCTCTAAAAGCATGATGAAGCATGTGATTTGATCATTTTTGAAATAAAAGCATCACCACTTAGTCAAGGAAACTAGACGAGTAAAGACAAGAACTGCGCAAAGCTAGTCAATTTCTACTCTAGACAGACAAGTCCAGTTCAAATGGAGCATGAAGAGCAAACTTGATAAGCAATGAATTTTTGTTGTTCTTTTCTTAGTGCCAGGGGTTATTTGTTTGTCCACCTTATACTGTCCAATCAGGCCAAGCCTAGGCATGAAAGCCATAAGAAGCTTAAGGCAAAGATTTTGGTATACACTACACTATTCCAGTTCAGACCAATGTGCAATGGTAAGCAGTCTAGAATAGGGTAGTGCGACAAACAAACCCACCTGGATCTTTTAACTTAAAGCATGCAAATCATGGAATTTTTGATTTTAACCAAGTGAACCAATTGTTTGGTACTTTGTGAATATCCATGAAGATGTAGAACAATTTTTCAAGTTGCAATTTTTAGCATCCATGAACAGTGTTTTGCTGTCAAGCAGATAAAAGATAGCTAAAGCAGTCCTGCCTAAACATGCTAGATTCAAGACTAAGCAGTGAGCATGATTTGATTGTGAAAATAACACATCATGCACATGAATGTTCCAGATAAATTAAAAGGAGCTGAGCTGTCATGATGTCATGGATTATAAGCAGGCATATAAGTGCAAAAGATGTAAATGCAATTTAGCACACAATTAGCAAAGGCATATCCATCTAAAACAGCTCCCCCTCACAAAATGCCGTAAGGGTCACAAATACCAAGTTCCCCACGCAAGTAAGCAAATCGAGAAGCATCGAGCTGGTGTTGGGTATCGACATATTGAAGTTCAATATCACCCTTCTCATTGTGATCTCTGAGAAAATGATATCTCACATCAATGTGTTTGGTTCTGGAATGCTGAACCGGGTTGTTTGCAATACAAATAGCACTAGTGTTATCACAGAAAAGTGGAACACTCTTATAATCTAACTCGAAATCCCGCAAAGTGGAAATCATCCACAAAATCTGAGAGCAACAGCTAGCTGCAGCAACATATTCGGCCTCAGCCGTTGATTGTGCAACACTAGACTGTTTGCGGGAAGACCAGCAAACCAAAGAAGTACCCAGAAAATGACAAGTACCAGAGGTACTCTTCCTATCAATTCTACACCCAGCAAAGTCCGCATCGGAATAACCTCGAAGACATAAAGATGAAGACGCTGAATACCATATGCCAAATTCAAGGGTGTGTTTGAGATACCTTAGGATGCGCTTTACCGCTTGGCGGTGCGAAGCTCGTGGTGAAGCCTGAAAACGAGCGCACAGACACACTGCGAAGTGTATGTCCGGCCTCGTAGCAGTCAAGTAGAGGAGGGAGTCGATCATGCTTCGGAACTCCTTCTAATCTACAGCTTCTCCATCTTCGTCAGGGTCCAATGCTACAGATGTAGCCATTGGAGTGGCGAGGGGCTTCGCATCGGACATGTCAAACTTCTTGAGCAGGTCCTTGGTGTACTTCGTCTGGTGAACGAAAGTACCTTGTTTGCTTTGCTTGATTTGCAAACCAAGGAAAAAGGTGAGATCACCCATCATTGACATTTCAAATTCCCTGCTCATGATATTTGCAAACTCGGCAACCAAAGCATGAGAAGAGCCACCAAAGATGATATCATCCACATAAATCTGCACTAGGAGGAAATCTTTGCCATGCTTGAGAGTAAACAAAGTTTTATCAACAGAGCCCATCAAATACCCTCGCTCAAGCAGAAAAGACTTAAGTCTATCATACCAAGCCCGAGGGGCCTGCTTGAGTCCATAAAGAGCCTTATGAAGTTTAAGGACATTATGTGGGTACTTGGGGTTTTCAAAACCAGGGGGTTGTTTTACATAAACATCTTCACCTATGAAGCCATTAAGAAAAGCACTTTTGACATCCATTTGATAGAGTTTGAATCCTCGGGATGTCGCAAAGGCAAGCAAAATCCTAATGGCCTCAAGGCGAGCAACAGGTGCAAAAGTTTTAGTAAAATCAATCCCTTCTAGTTGAGAAAAGCCCTGAGCTACAAGTCTAGCCTTGTTCCTAACTATAGTCCCATCCTCCCCTTGTTTATTTTTGAAAATCCATTTTGTTCCAATGAAATGAACATTTGGTGGAGGATCAACTAAAGTCCAGACTTGGTTTCTCTCAAAATTTTCAAGCTCTTCATGCATGGCATTGATCCAACTAGAATCAGAAAGTGCATGACTAACATCTAAGGGCTCGAAAGAAGCAACAAAAGCAGCATTAGTGAAATGGGCATGAGAACGTGTTACCCTTTGATCAAGCTCACCAATGATCTGCTCGGGAGGGTGCATCCTTTGAACATGATGTGGAGCCTCGCGGTGGGATGCAGTCTCCCCCTCAACATGTGCGTTGGATTGGTCCAAGATGACCGATGTCGAGGTAGTTGCTTCGGGACGTCGTGCCGAAGTAGTTGAAGCGGGGTTAGCTTCAGGGGTTGATGACGAGGGTAGTAGGGATTCATCCTCGAATTCTCCGAGATCTTTTTCTTCAAATAAGGTTTGTTCCATGTCATGTTCATTTGCCTGTTCAAAAGCAGAACTAACAGAGGGGGTTGACTCATCAAAAGTCACATCACATGACTCGATGACAGTGTTAGTTTCCAAGTTATAAACACGATAAGAATGACCATGAGTAGTGTAACCCAAAAAGATCCCGTCAGAAGATCGTGACTCAAATTTATCCAAGTTCCCACGTTTTAGGATAAAGCAGCGACAGCCAAAAACTCGAAGATGAGTAACCTTGGGCTGTCTCCCAAAACGCAGCTCATAAGATGTCAAATTTAAAATTGAGCGCAAGAAGATTCGGTTTGAGATGTAACATGCAGTGTTCATGGCCTCAGCCCAGAATTTTCTAGGAGTCCTATGCTCATCAAGCATCGTCCTAGCCATCTCAACCAAAGTGCGGTTCTTCCTCTCAACAACACCGTTCTGTTGAGGAACCCGTGGAGCAGAGAATTGATGTTCTATGCCATGCTCCATGCAAAAGTCAACAAAGAGACTATTTTTGAACTCAGTGCCATTATCGCTTCGAATGAATTTCAATGCACCGGGGAGTTCAGAGAAAAGTCTCAAAGCCAAGCTCCGAAAGTGTGAAAACACTTCATCCTTGCTGGCAAGAAAGAAGACCCAAGAGTAGCGAGAGAAATCGTCGACAATTACTAGAACATACCACTTGCCGCCTAAAGAACTAACCCGAGAGGGACCTACAGTGTCCATATGGAGAAGTTCTCCGGGTTGTTCAGTCATCACAGTGGTGACTGGCGAATGCGAAGCGGCAATCATTTTTCCATGTCGACAAGGAGCGCAAACTAAATTCTTCTCAAACTTGAGCTTGGGCAATCCTCGGATCAGACCTAGGGCGCTCAGACGAGCAAGCAACTCAAAGCTCATATGCCCTAGTCTCCTATGCCACTTCCACAGCTCAGAAGTTGAATGTGCAACAAGACAATGAGAAGAACCAGATGACTCCGAAAAATCAGCTCCAAAAACTCTCCCAACCCTAAAGATCTTACACACCACAACGCCATCAGAACTGAGCACTTGCGAAGTATCGCGATGAAATCGCACTTCGAAGCCCTCATCAAGCAACTGAGATACAGACAGCAAATTGTATCCCAGGTTTTCAACCAAAGCAACATCTTTGAGAGTGAAATTCGAGTTGATTCTTACCACACCTTTACCTTTCACTCTGCTCCTTCGATTGTTTCCGAAGGTGATATGTTCCCTTTGCTTAGTTGTGGTGAGGCTGGAGAACCATGCTGCATCTCCGGTCATGTGGCGTGAACAACCAGAGTCCATGATCCACGTGCCCTCCAAGCCTCGATCTGTCGCCTACACACGATAAGAATATCTCGATCGCTCAGTGCTGGGGTGAGTGAAATAATGACGAGGCATCCAGCACTGAGTGACACGAGTAGTAGGCACAGTAAAAGCAGACGGTCTACGCACATAATAATCAGAATGATGCAAAGTGCGAGGTCTACCTACATGCTGTGAATGAACAACATGTCGAGGTCTCCTACTCTGATGAGGTACAAATCTGCTACCCCGAGGTCTACCACCATATGGGACATGGTGAACACCTCGAAGAGCAAAGCCTCTCCGAGAAGCACGAGGAGCCTCAAAAGCAGGACGATAGTACAACTCAGACTCATGCATACCTAAAGATGGGTTATGCATGTCCTGGTAACTCATCGCCTGAGAGCGTCGCTCATCCTTGATGCGACGAAAACAAAACCCAACCAAATGACCCGCCCGCTGACAATAGGAACAATGAAACACTCTCCTGGGGGCACACTCATGGGTCACAGGAGCAACTCTCACAGGCTCCTTGGGTTTCTTATGTGTGGTTTTCTTGGGAGGATTTTTCTTGGCAGGAGGAGTGGTTTTCTTTGGAGGATGGGTAGGTTTTTTGGCTGGTGGGGTGTCTAACAGAGCTCTCTCTTTCTCTAGGGTAGTGGGAGAGGTGAAAACAGTTTTGGACTTACTGTCTGAAGGTATCCTCTCAAAACCCAAACCTAGAGCTACCCCTGCTCTGTCAGCACACAACTTGGTCTTGGCCAAGAGCAAATCCATCCTACCCTTTCCCTCAGTGCATTTATTAACCACGGAAAGGAGGTATTCATTTTCTGACATGAGGTTCTCAGCTCGCTCTCTAGCAGTGCCTAGCTGGTCCTTAAGGGTGATGCAAGTGTCACACACAGGCTGCACATCCTTAGAACTACCGGCCCTCTCCAATCTAGCCTCTAAATCATGAACATGCTTATCACGTAAATTAATGCTTTCGCGTAATAAAGAGCAGTTCATGCAATCAATAACATCATGAGGTCTAGAATCTACCTCCAAAAGCTGCTTCTATGCAGTCTCAAGCTCAGAAAGAGTTTGAGCATGAACAGAACGCAACTTAGCAAGCTCACTCATGACAACAGAACAGGATTCACATTCAGCATCATTAAATTTAGACTTAAACATGGCATATTCAGTAGAAATAGTTTCTAGCCTAAGTCTAAGGTCTTTTCTTTCTCTAGCGGCTTGTACAAGTAATCTATCCTGACCAAGAACTACTTCATTCAGCTCATCTAATTTAATTAGTAGCTGGTCAGATGATAGAGTTACCTCAGATGAGTCAAGCTCATCGCAGCTGTGATCGCTGTCGGCCATGAAGCAAAGGCCGGTGAAGTCTCGTCCCTTCTTGTCCTTCTTGTCCTCCTTCCTTGGGGACTCCTCCTCCTCAGAGCTCGACTCCTCAGTTGAGGACGTGTCGATGTCACTGAGAGCAGCAACAAAAGCTCTGGAAGCGGCCTTGGCTACTTTCTTAGCCATCTTGCCGCGCTTGCCCTTTACAAAGGGTTTCCTCTCCTTATGGTATTTGGGGCGCTCACTTTCATCTCTCTTTTTGAGCTTAGGGCAGTTAGCCTTGATGTGAGAAGTGTCACCGCATTCAAAACAACCACCAAAACCACTTCTCCTCTGATCCCGTCTCTCATGATGAAAACGGGTGAACCTCCGGGCAATGAGAGCAAGCTCATCATCAGCTAGAGTGTCCACCTGCTCCTTTGTGACGAAGACCAGGGAAGACAAAGCAAAACCATCTGCAAAAACACAAGTACCAGATGTGCTTGGTTCTGCAGTGGTGCCACGGCTAGTGCTAGAAACCAATGCCAATGGCTGTGGCAAAGAGCTTCTGTGCACTGCAAGAGATGCCTTGGCAATCTCTGTGGACTTCAGCTTGCTAAAGAGTTCATCACAGGTCAAGGTGTCATAGCCTGTGGACTCCTCAATGCTGGATATCTTTACTTCCCATATGCTACGGTCAAGAGCATAGAGAAGCTTGATAGCCCTATCATGATCACTGTAAGCAAGCGTCCCGTTGGATCGCAAGTTACTCACTATTGCATCAAAGCGAGAAAACATGGCATCTATAGATTCACCAGGTGCCTGCACAAACAGCTGATACTGTTGGTTGTAGGTGCTTTGGCGCCTGGCCTTAATCTGTGTAGAGCCCTCATGAAAAACAGTGAGTGTTGTCCAAATCTCCCTAGCAGTCCTAAGGTGCTGCACCCTATCGAACTCACTTCTACTCAAACCGATGAACAATATATTTCTTGCCTTGGAGTCGGCATTATACTGATCCTTCTCTGTTTGAGAGGTGCGAGTCTCAGGGATGGAGTATTGTGAGTCCACAATCTCCCAAATTGCATTTCCTTGGCTTAACAAGTAAGCCTCCATGCGCACCTTCCAGTATGCAAAGTTAGTCCCATCGAACAGAGGAATTTTACTGCCTCTATCCATGTCGCCAATAGATCACAAAACCGGTTAAGGTTAAATGGTGATCTTAACACGCTCTGATACCAATTGTTGGACCGGAAACGGCGACCAGAGGGGGGGTGAATGGGAGGTTTTAAAATTTCGGGCTAAAACATAGCCTTCGGTTCAGTTCTGTCTTCTGCGGAACAGGCTTCGAACACACCCTTCGCGGTTCGGAGGTGCTTCGACAGCTCCGAACACAGGCTTCGCAGGAGCAAAAGTTCGAAGTCAAGAAGACTTCGCTCCACTAACACCCCTCGAAAATCTACTCTGCTAAGTCAGTGCAGGCTCCGCACACAGGGTGCTTCGAGCAGGCTTCGCACTTCACCCTTCGCAAGAGTGGACAACCCTCTGAGGACTTCGACCAAGTACTTGGCAGCAGCAACTGGTGCTGAGCTTCGTACACGAAGGTCTACACGCACACTAACAGACTACGCTAAGGGCTTCGACACAAGAAGCAAAACGGGCTTCGATCAGGGCTTCGCTAGTAAGCTGTGAGGTCAGGCCTCAAGTTACACAGAGCGACATCACACTGAAAAACACACTTCGCACAAAACACCCTTCGCCTAGACAGGCTTCGATGCACTAAAACTAGCGAGGTATGTAAAGCAAGCTCAAGCAAAAAGCACAAAGAAGCAGGGCTTCGCTGCTTGAACAAGGAACACAATAAATTGAACTCTGGATGAAAACAGCGAGGTATGTGGCTACAGGAGCTCAACAGTAAATGCTCAAAGTGTTAAATGTTACCTACCGAGCCCCCATATTTATAGCCCACAGTTCACCCAAAGAAAATGACTACTTTACCCCTAGGGTTTACAAAGGATTTGACTCTACAGAACTAAGGGGTACAAAAGGTAGTCCACCTTTATTCTGGAGGCTTCTCTGTTGTAGGACCGAAAGTAGCGACCAGAGGGGGGGGTGAATGGGTGCCTTAAAAATTCTTTCGAATCTATGGCCTGTTCCCAATACCCAACGCACCTCAAAAAACTATGCAGCAGAAAGTAGACAGTAGGCCTAAGTCTAAAGGTTTCTAACCTAGAAGCAACTGATGATAAACAGTGTAAACCTAGAGTGGTGCAACTAGGCAGATAAACAAGTTGTAACAGGCCTATACTTCTCAATGAAATGATCTAAGTATGTATAAAGTGAAAAGAGAAGTTACTGTCCAAAGTTGTCTCCTGTTCGGGACTTGGCGAAGCCCCCTTCGCACGTCGAAGTCTGCTTCGGAGGATGGTGACGGAGTCTGTCCGAAATGCCGAAGGTGACACTGTCTAGCCTAGTTCGAAGTGGTAAGAAGCGAAGTGTACTTCGGAGCAAAGTAAAACAGTGACGAAGCTTGGTTCGAAGTATGTACTTCGAAGACAAGGCTTCGAACACAACTTCGAACCACGAGCTTCGGAGCGAAGTAAAACTGTGCCGGAGCCTGCTTCGAAGTATGCACTTCGAAGACAAAACTTCGAACACCCTTAGAACCGAAAGCTTCGAAGCACAACCTTCGAACAGAAAAGCTCCGAACACACAAAGCAGACGGACAACCTTCGAACAAAGAAGCGGAGTCTGTCACGTGACAGAAAATCAAGTCCGAAGCCTACACTCTATCTTCGAATAGGGAAAGCTTCGCGAGGAGAATCGAAGGCTGACACGCCACAAAGGAATCCAAGCGAAGTCTATCAGAACAAACAAACTTCGCACCCAACTTCGAAGCCTAACAAAGTGTGCACTTCGAATAGATAGATTCGGAGTATGCCAGTTCGAAGTATGCGATGATTTCGATACAGGGGAACTTCGAAGCTAGCAACTCAGACACAGAAACCGAAGTTCGAAAAACTGAGCGAAGCCTTTGACAAGGTTCGATCGGAGCTTGCCTCACGGAGTTGAGGGGCTTCGCACAGAACCGACCTTCGGCAGACACACCAGGAAAAGGCAAAAGAGACTGTCTGCTTCGATCAAAAAGCTGGGCGATAGAAGATGAAAAGCTGCAGCCGAACACTGTAGCTACAGTAAAGCAGTACTACTTGCAACAGCAAGAACTAGTACTACCCCCGTGAAGAACACACCCAGCCGAAGAAGCTTCTCTTCAAGAATAAATTCAGCAGCCCGTAGGTAAGGCAATAACTCCGCAAACCGAACAAAATGCAAGCAATAAATTCACCAGGGACCAAAGCATTAAAGCATCCAAGAGATTTGAGTGAAAATAATGCAAGAACAGGGAGAGGAAGCCCCTGGCGGCGCACACAGGAGAGAGAAAACGGGAGACAAAGTGACCCAATAGGTGGATTTGATTTCAGCTCAAAAGGGTAGTCCAAACCCTAGGGGTTGGGGTGCTATTTATAGGCAGCCCAACACTAGGAATATTCTACCAGCCCCTTAGGGTTTTTACAGACTCAAAAATACAGAAAAAGACTCTACTGCCCTTAGGTATTTTTACAGACACAACTGACTGACTGTGGGCCTAGAGTAACAGATGACATATCCTGAAGCTATTCTTCTGGACAGTCGGATACAGAATCAACGGTTGTCAGTTTTACGCCGAAACTGACAAAGCCTCCACCAGCTTTGCACCAGGTACCCGGATTGGGCCGGCCCGACTCCGCAGCTCTCTCAGCCCGGCAATCGCTCACCGCCCGTGTACCTGAGTCAGTCCTGGTCAACAGCCCAGTGGGTCTTCTACTGCTTCTGGCCCATGCACCCGGATTGGGCCAGCCCGACTTCGCAGCCTCCTCTGCCCGACAGTCGCTCGCTGCCCGTGTACCTGAGTCACACGCGGCCCATGAAACAGCAGATCTCTTCTCTTCTTCAGTCCTCGTTGACTATCGTTGACAATGACTCATCACTTCTAGAGCCATGAGGCCCACGCTATTCAGCATGGCTCCTCAATCTCCCCCTTGATGAGTGCATTGTCAACATTCCTCAATTCTCAGCTCTTCAGCACCTGTGAACCAAATGTGGAAACACGAAAACAAAATACAAGAAAACAAAGAAGAAGAAAAATAAGGTAAAAGTTTAACCCTAATGACCAAAAGCCAACCAAAAGCAAGAAACGGTCATTATGGTTAACCAAAACGTAAAAGCTCAAAATGAGTGCGATTGCAGAATAACAAGGATATCAACAGAGTAAGAACTCCCCCTTAAACTCTGATCCCAAATTTTCTCCCCCTTGTTGACAAGTGAACTCATCAAGCACTCAAAAGAGACACAGACTCCCCCTGAAAAACAACTCCCCCTCAAAATATGCAGTGAATGCAATTGGGGTGCAGGTGGAGTGAAGAAAGCATGCTTCTCAGATATGATTGACTGCAAATACAGTCTCTAACAGGTATAGCAAAAGAGATACTGTCCAAGACACATGGCATGATCAGTGCAACAGATGATATCTAAAGAAAGTCATTTGCACGCAGTTTTCAGTTTTTGCAAACAAAAGCATCACCACATTGTCTAGTAAACAAGCAAGGTAAAGCATGAGATGCAGAAGCTAACTGATATCTACCAAGATAAGCATTGTTCAAAACAAAGAGCTTCAGCAAACTTGTTATCCCTTTAAAGTTCAGGCTTTTTCATTTTCCTTTGTTATTTTTGCCAAGGGTTATTTGCATGTCAAACCTTATGCTAACCGACCAAGTCAAGCCTAGGCCAGGACTGGGCCATCAGAAGCTTAAGACACTGGTCTTGGCATACACTACATTGTCCTAGTTCATACCAAAGTGCTATGGTAAGCAGTCCAGGACAATATAATGCGACAAAGCAAACCCACTTGGATCTTTTCAACGCAAGCATAAAAAGGGCATGGAATTTTCATTCAGTTTTGATTTTCATCATTTTTAAAGCACATTTTCCATGTTAAAGCATAAAGATGTCCAAGTTGCATATCTGCATCTATGTGATGAACTGGCTACAAGGCATGTAACAGATAGCAAAAGCACTCAGCCTACACATGCTAGTTACCAGAAGCAATGGTGATCATTTTTCAAGTTGAAAGCGCAAAAGCCATGCACATGACAGATATCAGGTATATCAAGTGAACTGAATCAAAGCATGATCATCGACATGTAATCAAAAGCATGTACCCGCTAGAATAAGTAAAGCAGTTCAATCATATAACAGAAGCATCTCAAGTGTGTGATATGTGAATATGTATGATATGAACACACACAAAAAGACTCAAGAAAAGAGTAAAAAGAAAACTGACGCAAAATATCCTAGAAAGGATACACAACACCCAAATCCCCTCGTAAACGCTCAAATGTAGACTGATCTAGGGGTTTGGTAAAAATGTCAGCCAACTGATGATGGGTATCAACATGAATAAGGTCAATGACACCTTTCTCATATTGATCCCACAAGAAGTGAAAGCGCACATTGATATGTTTGGTTTTTGAATGGAGACATGGGTTTTTCCCTACACTAATAGCACTCGTGCTGTCGCAAAACAATGGAACCCTGGTAGGAAAGAATAACCCAAAGTCTCGTAGAGTGGAAATCATCCAAACCATCTGTGAGCAGCAGCTAGCAGCAGCTACATACTCAGCCTCTGTGGTCGAAAGAGCAACTCCAGATTGCTTTCGAGAAGACCAAGATACAAGGGAAGAACCAAGAAACTGGCAAGTACCGGAAGTCGACTTGCGATCCAACCGGCACCCACCAAAGTCAGCGTCCGAAAAGCCAGATAAATCAAGTGATGATGATGCTGAATAATAAAGACCAAGATCAGGCGCATAGGTGAGATACCTGAAAATGCGCTTGACAGCCTGCCGGTGAGACGCGCGTGGTGAAGACTGAAAACGCGCGCAAAGTCCCACGGCGAACTGTATGTCCGGTCTTGTTGCTGTTAAGTATAGCAGCGAACCTATCATCCCTCGAAATTCTCTCTCATTGACCTTGACACCGCTCTCGTCCTTGTCCAAACCCCCAGAAGTACCCATCGGGGTCATCTGCGGCTTCAATTCACCACCAAAGTCAAATTTCTTAAGCATATCACGAGTGTACTTACCTTGGTGGATGAAGGTGCCGTCCTTTGGTCTGCTTGATCTGGAGCCCTAAGAAATACTTAAGCTCACCCATGAGGCTCATCTCAAACTCACTGTGCATCTGCTCAGAAAACTTGGACACAAGAGAATCAGTAGTACCGCCAAAAATAATATCGTCCACATAAATCTGAGCAACTAAGAAATCTGAAGCATCTCTGAGCAAGAAAAGAGTTTTATCCACAGAACCCATCACAAAGCCCTTCCCCAACAAAAATTGCTTCAACCGGTCGTACCAAGCCCTGGGGGCTTGCTTCAACCCGTATAAAGCTTTATGCAACTTAAAAACGTGTCGAGGAAACTTAGGGTTCTCAAAACCGGGGGGTTGCCTAACATATACCTCCTCCTCTATGAACCCGTTCAGAAAAGCACTCTTAACGTCCATTTGAAAAAGCTTAAAACCCTTCGAAACGGCAAAAGCTAGAAGAATACGAATGGACTCAAGACGGGCAACAGGAGCGAAGGTTTCTTCAAAGTCAATACCTTCCTTCTGGCAATAACCCTGGGCAACTAGTCGAGCTTTGTTGCGCACCACAACCCCATCTTCACCTTGTTTGTTCTTGAATACCCACTTGGTGCCTATGGGGTTGCATCCTGGTGGCGGCTCAACTAGTGTCCAAACCCGATTGCGGACAAAATTCTCAAGCTCTTCTTGCATAGCATTAATCCAATTAGAATCAGAAAGAGCATGAGAAATGTCTCTGGGCTCAAAAGATGCAACAAACGCAGATTCAGCAAACACAGCGAGAGAGGCAGAAGAACGTAAAGTCCTCTCAGTCAGATCACCAATGATGAGCTCTGAGGGGTGATCACGCTGAACTGCTCGGGTTCCCTGGTGATCTGAAGTCACCTCACCGGAGTCAGCAGCTGGCACCTCTAGACTCGACTGAAGGGGCTCGATCGAAGTGGAAGAAGTGATCAGAGGTCCGCCTTCATCATCAGTCGAAGTCACAGAGGGTGTGGGCTCTGCGGGGAATGCAGAAGGCCCGCCCTCAACAGCAGCTGGAGTATCCTCATCTTCCTCGAAAATGGACTCTCCGAGCTCATCATCACCAGAAAGCTCAAAAGAAGGAGTCAAAGAAGGCAAGGACTCGTCAAAAGAAACCTCACATGTCTCGACAAGCAGCTGGGATTCGAGGTTCCAAACACGGAAGCCTCGAGAATGCAATGCATATCCAAGAAAAATACCATCCCAGCAACGAGACTCAAACTTGTCCAAATGCCCTCCCTTCTTGAGCACAAAGCACTTGCAGCCAAACGCTCGCAAGTGGGTCACCTTGGGCTGTCTGCCAAACCGCAACTCATATGATGTCTTACCAATGTAAGCTCTAAGAAAAATGCGGTTGGCAAGATAGCAAGCCGTGTTCATGGCTTCAGCCCAAAAACGCCTAGGAGTCCTGTGCTCATCGAGCATCGTCCTGGCCATCTCAACTAGCGTGCGGTTCTTTCGTTCCACAACGCCGTTCTGTGGGGGAGTGTAAGGAGAAGAAAACTGATGGTCCAGACCCTGATCACCACAGAAGCTGACGAACTGAGAGTTCTTGAACTCAGAGCCGTTGTCGGAGCGAATTGCTCGCATCCGGCCATTGTTCTCATTCTTCAGCTTCAAAATCAGGTCATGGACAAATTGAAAAGTTTCATCCTTAGACTCCAAAAAGAAAACCCACGAGAAACGAGAAAAGTCGTCAACTATCACAAGTGCATACCATTTCCCACCGACTGAGCGTACCCGAGCTGGACCCACAGTGTCCAAATGTAAAAGTTCGCCTGGATACGTAGTCATCACCTGAGTCACAGGTGAGTGAGAAGCGGCAACCATTTTCCCATGACGACAAGGATGACAAACTAGATCCTTCTCCATTTTAAGCTTGGGCAATCCTCGGATGAGGTCCATAGAGCTTAACCTGACTAGCAAATCAAAGCTCAAATGACCTAACCTCCTATGCCACTTCCAGAGCTCAGAAGAAGATCCAGCAATCAAACAGCGAGAAGGGCCAAAAGAACTAGAGAAGTCAATTCGAAAAACTTTACCGAAGGGTAAAATCTGACAAACCAAAGACCCTCTAGAATCAAACACAGAAGAATTGCCCTTCTTAAAACGCACTTCCAAACCATCCTCAAGAAGTTGCGAAACAGATATTAAATTAAAGTTCAGATTTTAACCAAAGCAACATTCTTTAAAGAGAAATGGTCTGAGATGCTGATTGAGCCTATGCCACTTACTTTCCCTTGACCGCTGTTCCCGAACGTGATATATTCTTTGGAGCTCGGGGGAGTGAGACTGGAGAACCATCTGCGATGTCCCGTCATGTGGCGAGAGCATCCTGAGTCCATGATCCAAACATCCTCCAGTCCCCGGTCCTGCACAATCAATGTCTGTAAGTGGGAGCAAATGGTCCGGCACCAGGTTTAGCAAACGAGCTAAACCAGTGTCGAGCCATCTGCTCAAAAGATGGAAAGCGAAAACCATCAAAAGAGTTTGGACCAAAACGCGGCTCAAAGCGCGGTCCATGGTTCTTCCTAACCCTACGGCCACGAGGTCCAGAACCGTAGCCAACTCGGTCTGGAACTCTGCCGGAACGAACACCACCAACTGGAGCACGGGCAAGAAAGCCGTCTCCTCTACCACCACCTACACGACGCGGCCTGGCCTCCAGCCTCTCCCCGCGCCGAGGAACACGCAGTCTACCACCCTGCTGGTAGAACTGCACCTGATCACTACGAGCCCTCTCTGCTCTCTCAACCCGCTTCCTCCTAAAGCAAAACTCCGCAAGATGCCCGTCTCTCTGACAATACTCACAATGATAGGTAGGCTTCTTGGGATGTGGTTGAGGCTTGGGGATCTTGGGCTTGGTAGCGTTTGGTGTGGTCTTCTTGGGCTGAGAGGGTCCCGGAAGAGAGTCTAGAGAAGAGTGGAGGAGTTTGGGCTTAGGAACCCAGATAGGCTTCTTGGGTGGAGCTTTGGGTGGTTCATGGATCACTCCATCCTTGGGCTGACAAGCCTGGGAGGTCTCAGTGGAGTGAGTCTTGGGATACCTCTGCTCTGGAGTCATTTTACTCCACTCCACTGCCCGGCTGAGGGCACTCTCAAAGTCAGCCTTGGTGTAGGTGTAACCTACTCCAAACCCATCCTTTCTCTTGAACTGCTGGATCATCATGCCAAGCTGTGGCTCTCTGGCACTGATCCAACTCAGGATAGACCGGAGGTAAAAGTTCTCATTCTGAGAATCAGCTAGCTCCTCTCTCAAGGAAGCTAGAACCTCCACCTGAGACAAGCAGGTCTCACACTCACTCTCTACTTGGACAGACTTTCCGGCTTTTAGCTTAATCAACTCCATTCTAAGAGACAGACAGTTCTCACAAACAGTGGGTGGAACTGACAGTGTCTCAAGCTCTAGCCTAGTCTGGGCAAGCTCAGCTCTCAACCTCTCTAAATCACCCAAATGCTCATTGCCCTTGGATTTCAGCTCAGCTAAGGCAGCTAGATGAGATGGGCAATCAACACAGGGTGCAACGACAGTGGCTTGAGCATCTTTCAGCTCCTGCTGAGCGCTTTCAAGCTCAGTGGCCAAAGCGTCCCTCTCATCAACCCTTTCTGTATACCTGGACTTCAAAGTCGACAGGTCACACAGAAGCACCTCACACTTCGGGCACTCACTGCTATCACCCAAGCAAGGGGAAGAAGATAGACTTTCTATCCTACCGTTGGCCACGGCAAGCTCACTCTCTAGCTCATCTATCCTTCTCTTAGCCCCCCTAAGCAGTTTCTCCCGATATTTTAACTCCTGACGATTGCTCTCAAGTAAATCGACAATTTCGCGCTCATAAGATGATACCTTGCTATCGTCGTCGTCGGAGTCGTCGGAGGAGCTCTTTTCTTCCTTATCCCCAAGAGCCATCGAACAGAAGCTCTTGCGGGATCTTCGGCGCTGGTGTGAGCGGCTCTTCGGCTTGTCTCCGAAGGCCATGAAGCAGAGGCCCGCCGGATCATCCTTGTCCTTCCCCTTCTTGATGGTGATCTCCTCATCACTTGAGCTCGATGAAGAGGAAGAAGACGTGGATCTCTTGGAGTAGCTCTTCTCCATCTCGGCGAAGAAGGCCTTGTCGCGCTTCTTGTTCTCTCGCCGGTAATCCTTCAGGGCCTTCTTGAAGAACCGAGTCTTCGGCTTGCCCTTGTTGAAGGAGGGGCTCTCATGCTTGCCGGAGTCGTGGAAGCTGCTACCGGCGCCCTTCTTGTATCCACTGCGCTTGGGGCAGTCGGCGATGAAGTGTCCTGGATCACCACATTCAAAGCATCCGGATTTTGTGCCGTGTCTTTTGAACATTCTTTTATCATAGACACGACGCACCCGGTTGTTAAAGAGACACAAATCATCATCTCCCAACAACTCAAGCTGGTCCTCAGTGATAGACATCAAGGAGAACCCAGCACAGCTCACAGCAGAGGGATCCACTGAAGGTGTAGCAAGGGCCAGGGATTTTGATCCAGAGCCAGTGAGATTTGATCTCAACTGGATATCTACCTCAGTGGCCTTCAGCTTGCTAAACAGCTCAGAAATGGTCAAGGTATCGTAAGAAGTACTCTCAACGATAGATGATACCTTGATCTCCCAGATCTTTGGGTCCAAGGTATGAAGAACCTTGAGCGCCTGCTCGTGATCTGAGACTAACTGAGCACCCTCAGCCTTGTTGTCCCGAAGCTTGTTAATGATCGACTGAAAACGACCAAACAAAGCCTCAACAGATTCACCCGGCTTCTGTGTGAAATTCTCATATTCACGCCGGTAGGTCTGATAGAGCCGAGCCTTGACCTGTGCTGTTCCCTCATGGTGTGCCTTGAGGGTAGCCCAGATCTCTCTCGCAGTGGAGAGATGACTCACTCGCTCAAATTCAGTGGGACCTAAACCAGAAAATAAAATGTTCACAGCCTTACTGTTGCTCAGATGCTGAGCAATGATACCAGCAGTACCTTGCTCAGTGACTGGCAGAATGACAAACGTGCTGTGAACGCAAATGTCCCATATGTCCGAACCCTGGCTCATGAGATAGGCTCGCATGCGAGTCTTCCAATAATTGTAGCCATAGGCTTCCAAGGACGGGACCTTGCCAGGAGACGTCATAGTCACTACTGGGGTTTAGAACCGGTTAAGGTATGGAAAAACCCTAACCTCGCTCTGATACCACTTGTAGGACCGAAAGTAGCGACCAGAGGGGGGGGTGAATGGGCGCCTTAAAAATTCTTTCGAATCTATGGCCTGTTCCCAATACCCAACGCACCTCAAAAAACTATGCAGCAGAAAGTAGACAGTAGGCCTAAGTCTAAAGGTTTCTAACCTAGAAGCAACTGATGATAAACAGTGTAAACCTAGAGTGGTGCAACTAGGCAGATAAACAAGTTGTAACAGGCCTATACTTCTCAATGAAATGATCTAAGTATGTATAAAGTGAAAAGAGAAGTTACTGTCCAAAGTTGTCTCCTGTTCGGGACTTGGCGAAGCCCCCTTCGCACGTCGAAGTCTGCTTCGGAGGATGGTGACGGAGTCTGTCCGAAATGCCGAAGGTGACACTGTCTAGCCTAGTTCGAAGTGGTAAGAAGCGAAGTGTACTTCGGAGCAAAGTAAAACAGTGACGAAGCTTGGTTCGAAGTATGTACTTCGAAGACAAGGCTTCGAACACAACTTCGAACCACGAGCTTCGGAGCGAAGTAAAACTGTGCCGGAGCCTGCTTCGAAGTATGCACTTCGAAGACAAAACTTCGAACACCCTTAGAACCGAAAGCTTCGAAGCACAACCTTCGAACAGAAAAGCTCCGAACACACAAAGCAGACGGACAACCTTCGAACAAAGAAGCGGAGTCTGTCACGTGACAGAAAATCAAGTCCGAAGCCTACACTCTATCTTCGAATAGGGAAAGCTTCGCGAGGAGAATCGAAGGCTGACACGCCACAAAGGAATCCAAGCGAAGTCTATCAGAACAAACAAACTTCGCACCCAACTTCGAAGCCTAACAAAGTGTGCACTTCGAACAGATAGATTCGGAGTATGCCAGTTCGAAGTATGCGATGATTTCGATACAGGGGAACTTCGAAGCTAGCAACTCAGACACAGAAACCGAAGTTCGAAAAACTGAGCGAAGCCTTTGACAAGGTTCGATCGGAGCTTGCCTCACGGAGTTGAGGGGCTTCGCACAGAACCGACCTTCGGCAGACACACCAGGAAAAGGCAAAAGAGACTGTCTGCTTCGATCAAAAAGCTGGGCGATAGAAGATGAAAAGCTGCAGCCGAACACTGTAGCTACAGTAAAGCAGTACTACTTGCAACAGCAAGAACTAGTACTACCCCCGTGAAGAACACACCCAGCCGAAGAAGCTTCTCTTCAAGAATAAATTCAGCAGCCCGTAGGTAAGGCAATAACTCCGCAAACCGAACAAAATGCAAGCAATAAATTCACCAGGGACCAAAGCATTAAAGCATCCAAGAGATTTGAGTGAAAATAATGCAAGAACAGGGAGAGGAAGCCCCTGGCGGCGCACACAGGAGAGAGAAAACGGGAGACAAAGTGACCCAATAGGTGGATTTGATTTCAGCTCAAAAGGGTAGTCCAAACCCTAGGGGTTGGGGTGCTATTTATAGGCAGCCCAACACTAGGAATATTCTACCAGCCCCTTAGGGTTTTTACAGACTCAAAAATACAGAAAAAGACTCTACTGCCCTTAGGTATTTTTACAGACACAACTGACTGACTGTGGGCCTAGAGTAACAGATGACATATCCTGAAGCTATTCTTCTGGACAGTCGGATACAGAATCAACGGTTGTCAGTT
This sequence comes from Zizania palustris, assembly GCA_019279435.1. Classification (NCBI taxonomy): domain Eukaryota; kingdom Viridiplantae; phylum Streptophyta; class Magnoliopsida; order Poales; family Poaceae; genus Zizania; species Zizania palustris. The sequence goes on from JAAALK010000286.1 coordinate 15,015,538, forward strand.
TTACGCCGAAACTGACAAAGCCTCCACCAGCTTTGCACCAGGTACCCGGATTGGGCCGGCCCGACTCCGCAGCTCTCTCAGCCCGGCAATCGCTCACCGCCCGTGTACCTGAGTCAGTCCTGGTCAACAGCCCAGTGGGTCTTCTACTGCTTCTGGCCCATGCACCCGGATTGGGCCAGCCCGACTTCGCAGCCTCCTCTGCCCGACAGTCGCTCGCTGCCCGTGTACCTGAGTCACACGCGGCCCATGAAACAGCAGATCTCTTCTCTTCTTCAGTCCTCGTTGACTATCGTTGACAATGACTCATCACTTCTAGAGCCATGAGGCCCACGCTATTCAGCATGGCTCCTCATCTGTCAGCTTTGCAGAGGGGACAGTGTCAGCCTTTTACAGAACATACAGTGTCAGCCTTTGCAGTCTTTGACCTTCTGGAATCCTCCCTTCGCACGCGAGGGTGCGGTAGCTTCGGCGAGAAGCCTTGAGCCTGGTGGCCTTCGCTTCGCCGAAGATGGCCTTCGATACAGTGACGGTTTTGAGCCGAAGCCGTCAAAGCTCCTTGGGCCTTCGCACCAACACCTTCGGAGTGGACCACCACGGCTTCGCAGCTTCACCCAGCTCGAACTCCGTCAGTCCGTGTACCGAAGCCATGCAGGCCGAAGCACCTCAAGTCAACCTTGCTCCGGAGCTAGCCTCGCTCCAAAGCCTTCCACCCTTCGAAGCCCCCACCTTCGGAGTACCACCCTTCGAAGTCCCTCCTTCGTCCAAGGCCTCCGCATGAAGCATTCCATGAGCACTTCGTCGCAGTGTCTCTCCCCGAGCACACTCCTCGACGAGCCTCACCCGGACCATGCCTTCGATGCGCCTTGACTTCTGAGACCTTCATCGGGTACCTTCGAGTGTCTCCCTCCGGAGCACACTTCGAACCCTTGCCTCCGCAGAGGACTTGTTCCAACCAACTCGGAAGTCACTCCATTCGGAGTACCTTCGAAGTGCCTCACCTCCGAGGACTTTGTCTCGGAGTACCTTCACCAGGAGCCACGCTCCGCACTCTCTGCCTTCACCTGGCACGCCTCGACCCGAGGACCGACCCGGACCACCTTCGCAGCCACCGTGACGGAGCTCCCCGCTCCCCTGGCATCAAGCCTCCCGCTCGACCCAGGTTCACCTGCTGCGAACCTTGTCCGTCGCCTCCGAAGTCCCTGCGCACCACCGACAAACAGACAAGTGTTTCCAGTACTCCGGAGACCTCTCCGGGTTAGCAACCTCCGGCACACACTCCGGTGTACCGCCCAAAGTACCGAACCCTTCGGTACGAACCCAATCATTGCGTACTGTCGGACCCCTCCGACGAGCACACTCCGCTGCACAGCTGCAGCAAGCAAACACCGAACACCCTTCGGTGAAACCACCTCCGAACAACCTTCGGAGGTCTAACCTCCGAACCCCCTTCGGAGGTACCCTTCGAACAGAGGGTAAAAATCCTGTCAATCACTCATCACAAAACACCGAAACCAACCCTTGGTTTCTCACATGTTGAGTGAGGCCTTGGACATATCTGTTCGAATGGAGGAGACACTCCAAGAAGACGACCGATGGACTCGAGATCCTGAGTCCTACGCCATCTGCAATGGCATTGGCGCCATCTCTAGTCGAATACAAGACTATTCGGGTATCGGACGCTGAGAAACCAAGTTGAAATGTGCCTTGGTTTCAAGTATGTGATGAGTGATTGACAAGGTTCCTTCTCTCGGCGAAGGGGTCCCTGCGAAGGGGTTCGGAGGGTGTTTCACTGAAGGGTTCAGTGGGTCTGGTTGCTGTGGTTATTGCAGCGAAGTGTGTTTGTTAGAGGGGTTCGGCAGAACACGATGACTTGCGTAGCGAAGGGTTCGGTACTTTTGGCGATACACCAGAGTGTGTATTAGAGGTTGTTTATCCAGAGAGGTCTCTGGGGTACTGGAAACACTTGTCTGTTTGTCGGTGGTGCGCAGGTGACTTTGGAGGCGACAGATGGTTCGCAGCAAGTGAACCTGGGTCAAGCAGGAGGCTTGATGCCGGGCGAGCGGGGAGCTCGGTCACGAAGGCTGCGTGAGGTCGAGGTCAGTCCTCGAGTCAAGGTACGCCAAGCAAAGGCAGAGAGTGCGGAGGGTGGCTCCGACTGAAGGTACCCCGAGGCAATGTCCTCGGAGGCGAGGCACTTCGAACGATGCTCCGGACGGAGTGACTTTAAAGTATGGTGGATGAAGTCCTCAGCATTGAGGCAAGGCGTTCGAAGTGTGCTTTTTATGGAGGCACTCGAAGGGACCCCCAACGGAGGTCTCAGAAGTTAAGGTGCATCAAAGGCATGGTCTGGGTGAGGCTCGTCGAGAAGTGTGCTCAGGGAGAGACACTGCGATGAATTGCTCATGGAATGCTTCATGCGGAGGCCTTGGACGAAGGAGGGACTTCGAAGGGTGGTACTCTGAAGGTGGGGCTTCAGAGTGTGGTTGTCTTGAAGTACTTTGGCCCTGCATGGCTTCAGTACACGGACGGACAGAGTTCGAGCTGGGAGTAGATGTGAAGTCGTGGTTGTCCACTCCGGAGGTGTTCGGTGCGAAGACTCAAGGGCTTTGATGGCTTCGGCTCAAAACCGTCATTGTATCGAAGGCTGAATTTGGTGAAGCGAAGGCCATCTGGCTCAAGGCTTCTCGCTGAAGCTACCGCACACCTCGCATGTGAAGGGGGCTTTAGAAGACTCCAAAACTGCAAAGGCTGATCGTGTCTGCTCTGCAAAAGATGATGATGTCTCCTCTACGAAGCTGACACAAGAAGCCTCCAAATAAAGTAGACTACCATCTGTACCCCCTGTCTGAGAGAGATAAAAATACTTTAAACCTTACGGGTAAAGTAGTCTATTCACAAGGCTGAATAGTGCCGATAAATAGTGGAGGTTGGCTAGGCATCGACAACACATTGAGTAGCCATTTTAGAACTCCTGTTCTAGCCGCCACACACCATGTATACAATCCTATGAGTTCATTTTGTGTTCCCTGTTCATGCAATGAAACTTTGATATTATTCTTCATTTGATGCTTGAACTTGTATCCCTATTTTGCACTGCCTGTAAAAACTTCTCTGTGATCCACTGTGTTCTTTTTGCCTAAGGTTCTGCTCTGTTTCTCATAGAGAGAATTGTGCGAGTTCTGGTAGTGCGAAGTGTGTGTTACTCAATGTGAGTTCGCTCTTTGTAAACTGGAGGCAAGTTCTCTCTAATTACTAGCGAAGCACTGAGTGTAGCTGAGATCGAAGTCTGCTTTTCTTTCTCTGTCGAAGTCTTTAGCGCAGCCTGTTGTCGTAGCGAAATTAGTTCTATTTGCTTTTAGGCCTTCGGAATACAAAGCCTAGCACCAGTTTCTAGTGCGAAGTATGAGGTCGACGTCCCTAGAGGGAAACCTCCTCCTACGAAGGGTGTAGTGCGAAGCCTGCTTGAATGCACCTTGTGTGAGGAGCCTGCACGAACCTAGAATAGGTGTTTTTGGTTTTGTGGTTGTGAGTGAAGTCTTCTTGACTTCGAACTTTGGAGTCAGAGTGAGTTTGATAGGGTTTAGAACCTAAGGACATCTAGGGAAATTTGGACTACACTCACTATTTTTCATGAGGATCTGCACAGATTAAGGCTAGGCGTCAAAGCATTTACAATCAACAGTATCAGCTGTTTGTGCAAGAGCCTGGTGAATTTATAGATGCCATGTTTTCTCGCTTTGACGCTATAGTGAGTAACTTGCGGTCCAACAGGACGCTTGCTTACAATGATCGGATAGGGCTATGAAGCTTCTCTATGCTCTTAATCATAGCATATGGGAAGTGAAGATTTCAAGAATTGAGGAGTCCACATGTTATGACAAATTGACCTATGATGAGCTCTTTAACAAGCTGAAGTCCACAAAGATTGCCAAGGCATCTCTTGCAGTGCACAGAAACTCTTTGTCATAGCCATTGGCACTGGTTTCTGGCTCTACCCATGGCACCACTGCAGAACCAAGCACTTCTGATACTTGTGTGCTTGCTGTTGGTTTTGCTTTGCCCTCTCTAGTCTCTGGCACTAAGGAGCAGGTGGATACTCTGGATGATGAAGACCTTGCTCTCATTGCGAGAAGGTTCACCCGTTTCCACAATGAGAGACAGGATCAAAGGAGAAGTGGTTTTAGTGGATGTTTTGATTGTGGTGACACTTCTCACATCAAGGCCAATTGTCCTAAGCTAAAAAGGAGAAATGAGAGTGAGCTCCCTAAACACCACAAGAAGGAGAGGAAACCCTTTGTGAAGGGCAAGCGCGGCAAGGTGGCTAAGAGGGTAGCCAAGGCCGCTTCCAGATCCTTTGTTGCTGCACTCAGCGACATCGACACTTCCTCAACTGAGGAGTCAAGCTCTGACGAGGAGGGAGAATCTCTAAGGAAGGAGGAGAAGAAGGAGAAGAAGGCAAGAGATTTCACCAGTCTCTGCTTCATGGCCGACAACAGTCACAGTGGCATTGAGCTTGACTCATCTGATGTACCTCTATCCTATGACCATCTTTCAATTAAGGTAGATGAACTGAATGAAGTAGTTCTTGGTCAGGATAGATTACTTGTTCAAGCTGCTAGAAATAGAAAAGACCTTAGGCTTAGGCTAGAATATGTTTCTACTGATTATACCATGCTTAAGTGTAAAATTGATGATGCTGAATGTGAATCTTGCACTGTTGTCATGGTTGAGCTTGCTCAGTTGTGCTCTGTGCATGCTCAAACTGTTGATGAGCTCCAGACTACACAGAAGCAACTTTTGGTGGTGGAGTCTAGACCTATTTATTCTAATGCTTGTTCAAATTGTCCATTATTGATTGATAGCATTAATTTGAGAAACAAGCATGTTAAGGAAATAGAGGCTAGATTGGAGAGGGTCGATAGTTCTTTCTAAGGATGTGAAACCTTTGTGTGACACATGCATAACCCTTAAGGACCAACTAGGCACTGTTAGAGAGCAAGCTAAACACCTCATGACTGAAAATGAATACCTTCTTTATGTGGTTAACAAAAGTAATGAGGGAAAGGGTAGGATGGACTTGCTCTTGGCCAAGACCAAGATGTGCGCTGACAGGGCAGGGTTAGCTCTAGGATTGGGTTTTGAGAGGATTCCTTTAGACAGTGAGAACAAAACTGTTTTTACCTCACCCACTACCTTAGAGAAAGAAAGAGCCCAGTTAGACACTCCACAGAAAGCCAAGAAACCTACCCAGCCTCACAAGAAAAAGCTACCTCCTCCACTCAAGAAAAACCGTTAGCAGAAACCCAAGGAGCCTATGAGGATTGCTCCTATGACTCATGAGAGTGCCCCTAGGAGAGTGTTTCATTGTTCCTACTGTCAGCGGGCGGGTCATTTGGTTGGGTTCTGTTTTCATCGCATCAAGGATGAGCGACGCTCTCAGGCGATGAGTTTCCAAGACATGCATTACCAGGCTCTAAGTATACATGAGCCTGAGTTTTACTCACGTCCTGTTTTCGAGGCTCCCTATGCTACCCAGAGAGGTTATGCCCCTCGAGGTGTTCACCATGTTCCATATGGTGGTAGACCCCACGTGAGTGGCTTTGTGCCTCGATAGGTTGGGAGACCTCGTCATGCATTTCATTCACAGCGTGTAGGTAGACCTCGCACTTCGCATCATTCTGGTTTTCCTATGTGTATACAGTCTATTTTCACTATGCCTACTGCTCATATCACTCAGTGTTGGATGCCTCATCATGTTTTCACTCACCCCAGCACTAAGCGATCGAGATTCTCTTATCATGTGTAGGCACCAAATCGAGGTTTGGAGAGCGCCTGGATCATGGACTCCGGTTTTTCGTGCCATATGACCGGAGATGCCGCATGGTTCTCTAGCCTCACCACGACCAAGCAAAAGGAACATATCACCTTCGGCAACAATCGAAGGATTAGACTGAAAGGTAAATGTGTGGTAAGAATCAACTCGAATTTTACTCACGTTCTGTTTTCGATGCTCCTCGTACTTCTCAGAGAGGTTTTGCTCCTCGAGGTGTTCACCATGTTCCATATGGTGGTAGACCCCATGTGAGTAGATTTGTACCTCGACAGGGTAGGAGACCTCGTCATGCATTTGGGTCTCAGCATGTAGGTAGACCTCACACTTTGCATCATTCTGATTATCTCGTGCGTAGACAGTCTATTTTTATTGTGCCTACTACTCGTATCACTCAGTGCTGGATGCCTCGTCATGTTTTCACTCACCCCAGCACTGAGCGATCGAGATTTTCTTATCATGTGTAGGCGACAGACCGAGGCTTGGAGGGCACGTGGATCATGGACTCCGGTTGTTCGCGCCATATGACCGGAGATGCAGCATGGTTCTCCAGCCTCACCACAACCAAGCAAAAGGAGTGTTGGACCGGAAACGGCGACCAGAGGGGGGTGAATGAGAGGGTTTAAAATTTCGGGCTAAAACTTAGCCTTCGGTTCAGTTCTGTCTTCTGCGGAACAGACTTCGAACACACCCTTCGATGGTCCGGTTCGGAGGTGCTTCGACAGCTTCGAACACAGGCTTCGCAGGAGCAAAAGTTCGAAGTCAAGAAGACTTCACTCCACTAACACCCCTCGAAAATCTACTCTGCTAAGTCAGTGCAGGCTCCACACACAGGGTGCTTCGAGCAGGCTTCGCACTTCACCCTTCGCAAGAGTGGACAGCCCTCTGAGGACTTCGACCAAGTACTTGGCGGCAGCAACTGGTGCTGAGCTTCGTACACGAAGGTCTACACGCACACTAACAGACTACGCTAAGGGCTTCGACACAAGAAGCAAAACGGGCTTCGATCAGGGCTTCACTAGTAAGCTGTGAGGTCAGGCCTCAAGTTACACAGAGCGACAGCACACTGAAAAACACACTTCGCACAAAACACCCTTCGCCTAGACAGGCTTCGGTGCACTAAAACTAGCGAGGTATGTAAAGCAAGCTCAAGCAAAAAGCACAAAGAAGCAGGGCTTCGATGCTTGAACAAGGAACACAATAAATTGAACTCTGGATGAAAACAGCGAGGTATGTGGCTACAGGAGCTCAACAGTAAATGCTCAAAGTGTTAAATGTTACCTACCGAGCCCCCATATTTATAGCCCACAGTTCACCCAAAGGAAATGACTACTTTACCCCTAGGGTTTACAAAGGATTTGACTCTACAGAACTAAGGGGTACAAAAGGTAGTCCACCTTTATTCTGGAGGCTTCTCTGTCAGCTTTGCAGAGGGGACAGTGTCAGCCTTTTACAGAACAGACAGTGTCAGCCTTTGCAGTCTTTGACCTTCTGGAATCCTCCCTTCGCACGCGAGGGTACGGTAGATTCGGCGAGAAGCCTTGAGCCTGGTGGCCTTCGCTTCGCCGAAGATGGCATTCGATACAGTGACGGTTTTGAGCCGAAGCCGTCAAAGCTCCTTGGGCCTTCGCACCAACACCTTCGGAGTGGACCACCACGGCTTCGCAGCTTCACCCAGCTCGAACTCCGTCATTCCGTGTACCGAAGCCATGCAGGCCGAAGCACCTCAAGTCAACCTTGCTCCGGAGCTAGCCTCGCTCCAAAGCCTTCCACCCTCCGAAGCCCCCACCTTCGGAGTACCACCCTTCGAAGTCCCTCCTTCGTCCAAGGCCTCCGCATGAAGCATTCCATGAGCACTTCGTCGCAGTGTCTCTCCCCGAGCACACTCCTCGACGAGCCTCACCCGGACCATGCCTTCGATGCGCCTTGACTTCTGAGACCTTCGTCGGGTACCTTCGACTGTCTCCCTCCGGAGCACACTTCGAACCCTTGCCTCCGCAGAGGACTTGTTCCAACCAACTCCGAAGTCACTCCATTCGGAGTACCTTCGAAGTGCCTCACCTCCGAGGACTTTGTCTCGGAGTACCTTCACCAGGAGCCACGCTCCTCACTCTCTGCCTTCACCTGGCACACCTCGACCCGAGGACCGACCCAGACCACCTTCGCAGCCACCGTGACGGAGCTCCCCGCTCCCCTGGCATCAAGCCTCCCGCTCGACCTAGGTTCACCTGCTGCGAACCTTGTCCGTCGCCTCCGAAGTCCCTGCGCACCACCGACAAACATACAAGTGTTTCCAGTACTCCGGAGACATCTCCGGGTTAGCAACCTCCGGCACACACTCCGGTGTACCGCCCAAAGTACCGAACCCTTCGGTACGAACCCAATCATTGCGTACTATCGGACCCCTCCGACGAGCACACTCCGCTGCACAGCTGCAGCAAGCAAACATCGAACACCCTTCGGTGAAACCACCTCCGAACTCCCTTCGGAGGTATCACCTCCGAACAACCTTCGAAGGTCTAACCTCCGAACCCCCTTCGGAGGTACCCTTCGAACAGAGGGTAAAAATCATGTCAATCACTCATCACAAAACACCGAAACCAACCCTTGGTTTCTCAATCTCCCCCTTTGGCAATGCAAGCATCAAGGAGCATGTAAAAGATGCAAAGCTTCGAAATGAGCAGAATTGCAAAGACATATGAAGCAAAAATATGCCAACAATAACACCAATGATCATGGGCTCAGCTCAAATTAACATTCTCTAAAAGCATGATGAAGCATGTGATTTGATCATTTTTGAAATAAAAGCATCACCACTTAGTCAAGGAAACTAGACGAGTAAAGACAAGAACTGCGCAAAGCTAGTCAATTTCTACTCTAGACAGACAAGTCCAGTTCAAATGGAGCATGAAGAGCAAACTTGATAAGCAATTAATTTTTGTTGTTCTTTTCTTAGTGCCAGGGGTTATTTGTTTGTCCACCTTATACTGTCCAATCAGGCCAAGCCTAGGCATGAAAGCCATAAGAAGCTTAAGGCAAAGATTTTGGTATACACTACACTATTCCAGTTCAGACCAATGTGCAATGGTAAGCAGTCTAGAATAGGGTAGTGCGACAAACAAACCCACCTGGATCTTTTAACTTAAAGCATGCAAATCATGGAATTTTTGATTTTAACCAAGTGAACCAATTGTTTGGTACTTTGTGAATATCCATGAAGATGTAGAACAATTTTTCAAGTTGCAATTTTTAGCATCCATGAACAGTGTTTTGCTGTCAAGCAGATAAAAGATAGCTAAAGCAGTCCTGCCTAAACATGCTAGATTCAAGACTAAGCAGTGAGCATGATTTGATTGTGAAAATAACACATCATGCACATGAATGTTCCAGATAAATTAAAAAGAGCTGAGTTGTCATGATGTCATGGATTATAAGCAGGCATATAAGTGCAAAAGATGTAAATGCAATTTAGCACACAATTAGCAAAGGCATATCCATCTAAAACAGCTCCCCCTCACAAAATGCCGTAAGGGTCACAAATACCAAGTTCCCCACGCAAGTAAGCAAATCGAGAAGCATCGAGGGGTTTTGTAAAAATGTCGGCGAGCTGGTGTTGGGTATCAACATATTGAAGTTCAATATCACCCTTCTCATTGTGATCTCTGAGAAAATGATACCGCACATCAATGTGTTTGGTTCTGGAGTGCTGAACCGGGTTGTTTGCAATACAAATAGCGCTAGTGTTATCACAGAAAAGTGGAACACTCTTATAATCTAACCCGAAATCCCGCAAAGTGGAAATCATCCACAAAATCTGAGAGCAACAGCTAGCTGCAGCAACATATTCGGCCTCAACCGTTGATTGTGCAACACTAGACTGTTTGCGGGAAGACCAGCAAACCAGTGAAGTACCCAGAAAATGACAAGTACCAGAGGTACTCTTCCTATCAATTCTACACCCAGCAAAATCCGCATCGGAATAACCTCGAAGACATAAAGATGAAGACGCTGAATACCATATGCCAAATTCAAGGGTGTGTTTGAGATACCTTAAGATGCGCTTAACCGCTTGGCGGTGCGAAGCTCGTGGTGAAGCCTGAAAATGAGCGCACAGACACACAGCGAAGTGTATGTCCGGCCTCGTGGCAGTCAAGTAGAGGAGGGAGCCAATCATGCTCCGGAACTCCTTCTGATCTACGGCTTCTCCATCTTCGTCAGGGTCCAATGCTACAGATGTAGCCATTGGAGTGGCGAGGGGCTTCGCATCGGACATGTCGAACTTCTTGAGCAGGTCCTTGGTGTACTTTGTCTGGTGGACAAAAGTACCTTTTGCTTTGCTTGATTTGCAAACCAGGGAAAAGGTGAGTTCACCCATCATCGACATTTCAAACTCCCTGCTCATGGTATCTGCAAACTCGGCAACCAAAGCATGAGAAGAGCCACCAAAGATGATATCATCCACATAAATCTGTACTAGGAGGAAATCTTTGCCATGCTTGAGAGTAAACAAAGTTTTATCAACAGAGCCCATCAAATACCCTCGCTCAAGCAGAAAAGACTTAAGTCTATCATACCAAGCCCGAGGGACCTGCTTGAGTCCATAAAGAGCCTTATGAAGTTTAAGGACTTTATGTGGGTACTTGGGTTTTCAAAACCAGGGGGTTGTTTTACATAAACATCTTCACCTATGAAGCCATTAAGAAAAGCACTTTTGACATCCATTTGATAGAGTTTGAATCCCCGGGATGTCGCAAAGGCAAGCAAAATCCTAATGGCCTCAAGGCGAGCAACAGGTGCAAAAGTTTCAGTAAAATCAATCCCTTCTAGTTGAAAAAAGCCCTGAGCTACAAGTCTAGCCTTGTTTCTAACTATAGTCCCATCCTCCCCTTGTTTATTTTTGAAAATCCATTTTGTTCCAATGAAATGAACATTTGGTGGAGGATCAACTAAAGTCCAGACTTGGTTTCTCTCAAAATTTTCAAGTTCCTCATGCATGGCATTGATCCAACTAGAATCAGAAAGTGCATGACTAACATCTAAGGGCTCGAAAGAAGCAACAAAAGCAGCATTAGTGAAATGGGCATGAGAACGAGTTACCCTTTGATCAAGCTCACCAATGATCTGCTCAGGAGGGTGCATCCTTTGAACATGATGTGGAGCCTCGCGGCGGGATGCAGTCTCCCCCTCAACTTGTGCGTTGGATTGGTCCAAGATGACCGATGTCGAGGTAGTTGCTTCGGGACCTCGTGCCGAAGTAGTTGAAGCGGGGTTAGCTTCGAGGGTTGATGACGAGGGTAGTAGGGGTTCATCCTCGAATTCTCCGGGATCTTCTTCTTCAAATAAGGTTTGTTCCATGTCGTGTTCATTTGCCTGTTCAAAAGCAGAACTAACAGAGTGGGTTGACTCATCAAAAGTCACATCACATGACTCGATGACAGTGTTAGTTTCCAAGTTATAAACACGATAAGAATGACCATGAGCACTGTAACCCAAAAAGATCCCGTCAGAAGATCGCGACTCAAATTTATCCAAGTTCCCACGTTTTAGGATAAAGCAGCGACAGCCAAAAACTCGAAGATGAGTAACCTTGTGCTGTCTCCCAAAACGCAGCTCATAAGATGTCAAATTTAAAATTGAGCGCAAGAAGATTCGGTTTGAGATGTAACATGCAGTGTTCATGGCCTCAGCCCAGAATTTTCTAGGAGTCCTATGCTCATCAAGCATCGTCCTAGCCATCTCAACCAAAGTGCGGTTCTTCCTCTCAACAACACCGTTCTGTTGAGGAACCCGCGGAGCAGAGAATTGATGTTCTATGCCATGCTCCATGCAAAAGTCAACAAAGAGACTATTTTTGAACTCAGTGCCATTATCGCTTCGAATGAATTTCAATGCACCGGGGAGTTCAGAGAAAAGTCTCAAAGCCAAGCTCCGAAAGTGTGAAAACACTTCATCCTTGCTGGCAAGAAAGAAGACCCAAGAGTAGCGAGAGAAATCGTCGACAATTACTAGAACATACCACTTGCCGCCTAAAGAACTAACCCGAGAGGGACCTACAGTGTCCATATGGAGAAGTTCTCCGGGTTGTTCAGTCATCACAGTGGTGACTGGCGAATGCGAAGCGGCAATCATTTTTCCATGTCGACAAGGAGCGCAAACTAAATTCTTCTCAAACTTGAGCTTGGGCAATCCTCGGATCAGACCTAGGGCGCTCAGACGAGCAAGCAACTCAAAGCTCATATGCCCTAGTCTCCTATGCCACTTCCACAGCTCAGAAGTTGAATGTGCAACAAGACAATGAGAAGAACCAGATGACTCCGAAAAATCAGCTCCAAAAACTCTCCCAACCCTAAAGATCTTACACACCACAACGCCATCAGAACTGAGCACTTGCGAAGTATCGCGATGAAATCACACTTCGAAGCCCTCATCAAGCAACTGAGATACAGACAGCAAATTGTATCCCAGGTTTTCAACCAAAGCAACATCTTTGAGAGTGAAATTCGAGTTGATTCTTACCACACCTTTACCTTTCACTCTGCTCCTTCGATTGTTTCCGAAGGTGATATGTTCCCTTTGCTTAGTTGTGGTGAGGCTGGAGAACCATGCTGCATCTTCGGTCATGTGGCGTGAACAACCAGAGTCCATGATCCACGTGCCCTCCAAGCCTAGATCTGTCGCCTACACACGATAAGAATATCTCGATCGCTCAGTGCTGGGGTGAGTGAAATAATGACGAGGCATCCAGCACTGAGTGACACGAGTAGTAGGCGCAGTAAAAGTAGTCGGTCTACGCACATAATAATCAGAATAATGCAAAGTGCGAGGTCTACCTACATGCTGTGAACGAACAACATGTCGAGGTCTCCTACTCTGACGAGGTACAAAGCTACTCGCCTGGGTTCTACCACCATATGGAACATGGTGAACACCTCGAGGAGCAAAACCTCTCCGAGAAGCACGAGGAGCCTCAAAAGCAGGACGATAGTAAAACTCAGACTCATGCATACCTAAAGATGGGTAATGCATGTCCTGGTACCTCATCGCCTGAGAGCGTCGCTCATCCTTGATGCGACGAAAACAGAACCCAACCAAATGACCCGCCCGCTGACAGTAGGAACAGTGAAAAACTCTCCTGGGGGCACTCTCATGGGTCACAGGAGCAACTCTCACAGGCTCCTTGGGTTTCTTCTGTGTGGTTTTCTTGGGAGGATTTTTCTTGGCAGGAGGTGTGGTTTTCTTTTGAGCTCGGGTAGGTTTCTTGGCTGGTGGAGTGTCTAACAGAGCTCTTTCTTTCTCTAAGGTAGTGGGAGAGGTAAAAACAGTTTTGGTCTTACTGTCTGAAGAAATTCTCTCAAAACCCAAACCTAGAGCTACCCCTGCTCTGTCAGCACACAACTTGGTCTTGGCCAAGAGCAAATCCATCCTACCCTTTCCCTCAGTGCATTTATTAACCACGGAAAGGAGGTATTCATTTTCAGACATGAGATTCTCAGCTCGCTCTCTAACAGTGCCTAGCTGGTCCTTAAGGGTGATGCAAGTGTCACACACAGGCTGCACATCCTTAGAACTACCGGCCCTCTCCAATCTAGCCTCTAAATCATGAACATGCTTATCACGTAAATTAATGCTTTCGCGTAATAAAGAGCAGTTCATGCATTCAATAATATCATGAGGTCTAGAATCCACCTCTAAAAAGCTGCTTCTGTGCAGTCTCAAGCTCAGAAAGAGTTTGAGCATGTATAGAACGCAACGGAGCAAGCTCACTCATGACAACAGAACAGGACTCACAATCAGCATCATCAAATTTAGACTTAAGCATGGCATATTCAGTAGAAATAGTTTCTAGCCTAAGTCTAAGGTCTTTTCTTTCTCTAGCGGCTTGTACAAGTAATCTATCCTGACCAAGAACTACTTCATTCAGCTCATCTAATTTAATTAGTAGCTGGTCAGATGATAGAGTTACCTCAGATGAGTCAAGCTCATCGCCGCTGTGATCGCTGTCGGCCATGAAGCAAAGGCCGGTGAAGTCACGTCCCTTCTTGTCCTTCTTGTCCTCCTTCCTTGGGGACTCCTCCTCCTCAGAGCTCGACTCCTCAGTTGAGGATGTGTCGATGTCGCTGAGAGCAACAACAAAGGCTCTGGAAGCGGCCTTGGCTACTTTCTTAGCCATCTTGTCGCGCTTGCCCTTCACAAAAGGCTTCCTCTCCTTTTTGTGGTATTTGGGGCGCTCACTCTCATCTCTCTTTTTGAGCTTGGGGCAATTGGCCTTAATATGAGAGGTGTCGCCACATTCATAGCAACCACTAAAACCACTTCTCCTCTGATCCCGTCTCTCATGATGAAAGCGGGTGAACCTCCGGGCAATGAGAGCAAGCTCATCATCATCTAGAGTGTCCACCTGCTCCTTTGTGACGGAGACCAGGGAGGACAAAGCAAAACCATCTGCAAGAACACAAGTGCCAGATGTGCTTGGTTCTGCAGTGGTGCCATGGCTAGTGCTAGAAACCAATGTCAATGGCTGTGGCAAAGAGCTTCTATGCACTGCAAGAGATGCCTTGGCAATCTCTGTGGACTTCAGCTTGCTAAAGAGCTCATCACAGGTCAATGTGTCATAACCTGTGGACTCCTCAATGCTGGATATCTTTACTTCCCATATGCTACGGTCAAGAGCATAGAGAAGCTTGATAGCCCTATCATGATCACTGTAAGCAAGCATCCCGTTGGATCGCAAGTTACTCACTATTGCATCAAAGCGAGAAAACATGACATCTATAGATTCACCAGGTGCCTGCACAAACAGCTGATACTGTTGGTTGTAGGTGCTTTGGCGCCTGGCCTTAATCTGTGTAGAGCCCTCATGAAAAACAGTGAGTGTTGTCCAAATCTCCCTAGCAGTCCTAAGGTGATGCACCCTATCGAACTCACTTCTACTCAAACCGATAAACAATATATTTCTTGCCTTGGAGTTGGCATTATACTGATCCTTCTCTGTTTGAGAGGTGCGAGTCTCAGGGATGGAGTATTGTGAGTCCACAATCTCCCAAATTGCATTTCCTTGGCTTAACAAGTAAGCCTCCATGCGCACCTTCCAGTATGCAAAGTCAGTCCCATCGAACAGAGGAATTTTACTGCCTCTATCCATGTCGCCAATAGATCACAAAACCGGTTAAGGTCAACTGGTGATCTTAACCCGCTCTGATACCAATTGTTGGACCGAAAACGGCGACCAGAGGGGGGGTGAATGGGAGGTTTTAAAATTTCGGGCTAAAACTTAGCCTTCGGTTCAGTTCTGTCTTCTGCGGAACAGGCTTCGAACACACCCTTCGAAGGTCCGGTTCGGAGGTGCTTCGACAGCTCCGAACACAGGCTTCGCAGGAGCAAAAGTTCGAAGTCAAGAAGACTTCGCTCCACTAACACCCCTCGAAAATCTACTCTGCTAAGTCAGTGCAGGCTCCGCACACAGGGTGCTTCGAGCAGGCTTCGCACTTCACCCTTCGCAAGAGTGGACGGCCCTCTGAGGACTTCGACCAAGTACTTGGCGGCAGCAACTGGTGCTGAGCTTCGTACACGAAGGTCTACACGCACACTAACAGACTACGCTAAGGGCTTCGACACAAGAAGCAAAACGGGCTTCGATCAGGGCTTCGCTAGTAAGCTGTGAGGTCAGGCCTCAAGTTACACAGAGCGACAGCACACTGAAAAACACACTTCGCACAAAACACCCTTCGCCTAGACAGGCTTCGGTGCACTAAAACTAGCGAGGTATGTAAAGCAAGCTCAAGCAAAAAGCACAAAGAAGCAGGGCTTCGCTGCTTGAACAAGGAACACAATAAATTGAACTCTGGATGAAAACAGCGAGGTATGTGGCTACAGGAGCTCAACAGTAAATGCTCAAAGTGTTAAATGTTACCTACCGAGCCCCCATATTTATAGCCCACAGTTCACCCAAAGGAAATGACTACTTTACCCCTAGGGTTTACAAAGGATTTGACTCTACAGAACTAAGGGGTACAAAAGGTAGTCCACCTTTATTCTGGAGGCTTCTCTGTCAGCTTTGCAGAGGGGACAGTGTCAGCCTTTTACAGAACAGACAGTGTCAGCCTTTGCAGTCTTTGACCTTCTGGAATCCTCCCTTCGCACGCAAGGGTGCGGTAGCTTCGGCGAGAAGCCTTGAGCCTGGTGGCCTTCGCTTCGCCGAAGATGGCCTTCGATACAGTGACGGTTTTGAGCCGAAGCCGTCAAAGCTCCTTGGGCCTTCGCACCAACACCTTCGGAGTGGACCACCACGGCTTCGCAGCTTCACCCAGCTCGAACTCCGTCAGTCCGTGTACCGAAGCCATGCAGGCCGAAGCACCTCAAGTCAACCTTCCTCCGGAGCTAGCCTCGCTCCAAAGCCTTCCACCCTCCGAAGCCCCCACCTTCGGAGTACCACCCTTCGAAGTCCCTCCTTCGTCCAAGGCCTCCGCATGAAGCATTCCATGAGCACTTCGTCGCAGTGTCTCTCCCCGAGCACACTCCTCGACGAGCCTCACCCGGACCATGCCTTCGATGCGCCTTGACTTCTGAGACCTTCGTCGGGTACCTTCGAGTGTCTCCCTCCGGAGCACACTTCGAACCCTTGCCTCCGCAGAGGACTTGTTCCAACCAACTCCGAAGTCACTCCATTCGGAGTACCTTCGAAGTGCCTCACCTCCGAGGACTTTGTCTCGGAGTACCTTCACCAGGAGCCACGCTCTGCACTCTCTGCCTTCACCTGGCACGCCTCGACCCGAGGACCGACCCGGACCACCTTCGCAGCCACCGTGACGGAGCTCCCCGCTCCCCTGGCATCAAGCCTCCCGCTCGACCCAGGTTCACCTGCTGCGAACCTTGTACGTCGCCTCCGAAGTCCCTGCGCACCACCGACAAACAGACAAGCTTTTCCAGTACTCCGGAGACCTCTCCGGGTTAGCAACCTCCGGCACACACTCCGGTGTACCGCCCAAAGTACCGAACCCTTCGGTACGAACCCAATCATTGCGTACTGTCGGACCCCTCCGACGAGCACACTCCGCTGCACAGCTGCAGCAAGCAAACACCGAACACCCTTCGGTGAAACCACCTCCGAACTCCCTTCGGAGGTATCACCTCCGAACAACCTTCGGAGGTCTAACCTCCGAACCCCCTTCGGAGGTACCCTTCAAACAGAGGGTAAAAATCCTATCAATCACTCATCACAAAACACCGAAACCAACCCTTGGTTTCTCAAGGAGCATATCACCTTCGGCAACAATCGAAGGAGTAGAGTGAAAGGTAAAGGTGTGGTAAGAATCAACTCGAATTTCACTCTCAAAGATATTGCTTTGGTTGAAAATTTGGGATACAATTTGCTTTTTGTATCTCAATTGCTTGATGAGGGCTTCAAAGTGCGATTCCATCGCGATACTTCGCAAGTACTCAATGCTGACGGCGCTGTGGTCTATAAGATCTTTAGAGTTGGGAGAGTTTTTGGAGCTGATTTTTCTGAGTCATCTGGCTCTTCTCACTACCTTGTTGCACATTCGACTTCTAAGCTTTGGAAGTGGCATAGGAGACTAGGGCATATGAGCTTTGAGTTGCTCACTCGTCTGAGTGCCCTAGGTCTGATCCGAGTATTGCCCAAGCTCAAATTTGGGCCGAAAATGCACATGTCCTGGGTTAGGCCAAAGCCCTACAGGGCCGAAAGGACCACTGGGCTACGAGCATCGGAAGCTTCCAGCCAACCCACAGCCTTTGGCCTGAAGGCCTTCGGAGGCCCACTCCGCCGAAGCTTTGGCCCGAGGACCAGGCTTCGGCGGGCTTGGCCGAAGCCCCACTTCGGGCAAGAGTTAGAGATTGAGTCTGATTTTTGACTGTCTTTTACGCGTGACCAAACAGAATTCCACCAGATTAGGCTTAGAGATTAAAAGTCTAGCCTCTATAAATATATGGGTGAGGCCGGTTCAGACGGGCCGCCAACACAAATCAACCACAAAGCCCTAGCTTTGAATCGTATTTTACTTTATCTTTACTTTTCTGTACTATTTGTGGGTTTGCTTGGAAGCCCTCCGACGGGCACTTCAGAACAGTGGTAAGCCTTGTTACTTCACCTATGAAGTACCCGTTAATCTACGTAATAGATTGCTATCATCTTGTTACTTCGCCTGTAAAGTATCCGTTAATCTAATGGCCTAACCGCAACACCCAATGCACCTCGACACACAAACAGCGGAAGCAAAAAAATCACTCGTATTAAAGTTGTCTAGCCTAAAAATGACTGTTGTCGTAATTAAAAATACATCAACAACGATATTTAAAGCAAATTTAAACTAAACAAAATAACCACAGTAAATAAAAAATTTGTTCTCAGATGATTTAACAAATACTTGATGTGCACATGAAAACACCTAGATATATCAATAAATATTCAGATAAACTTAAAAGCACATGAGTAATGATGCCCACGGATGATTTAGAAAGATGCTACAGAAACGGTGGACACCAATAATCAATTCAAAACCAATCTACAAATTTATTTTTGTTGTAGATGATTTTATCTCAGATGAAGCAGTAAATTACTAGCATGACGCGGTAAAAATTTAAATTAATGCACACAGCGAAACTTCCTGTATCTGTGATAAATAACAGGCACTGTCCAAAACCAAAAATAATCACAGAACTAACTTAATTAATTAGCATGGCAATCAATAAACAAACTACTACTTGATGTGATGTATGCTATGATGTAAAGGGAAAGAAACATACTCTAGTAATGTGTTCCCTAGGCATCAGCAGCACCTTCTTCTATGCATGTGGGACCCACGCCGTACATGTATGTGCTGCCAATGGTTGATTCTTGGCTTCTCTGCCCGAACGTCCAGTCTTTAGCAAAAAAAAATTCTGACGCGTGCAGAGCTAGACTTGGCCACCACGTCGCGGCTTGCTTGCACGTGCCTGGCTTGTGCGCTGCCGCTGGATGCTAGGCTCTGCAGCAAGCAAGCGCTAGCTTCTGCCTTGCCGCTATAGCCGCAGTCGCTAGCTAGCCTAGCCGCTGTAGATGCAATAGATGGCCAGAAAAAAAACTGCACATCGCCTGAGACTAGAATCCTGCCGATTGCATGCACTGCTCTGCATCTTGCGCGTGCAGTTCCTGGCCTGCCCGTGGCCGTAGCTGCCAATGCCTGCACGTGAGAGATAAACCCGAACGACGGTAGAGAAAAATAATATCGGCGGCGACGGCGAAATTTTTTATTCGTAGATGAGAAAACACTGTCGGCGAAGATTACTAGATTAGATGAACATGGACTGCATATTGATCTTGAAAAAATAGTCATCTATCCCTAGGGTAAAATACTAAAATATTCTTAGAAAAATCACCTAACTCAAATAAAAATATTCTTAACTTAAAACTAAATATTAATATCCTAAAAACAAAATAATCATAGGTTCTCAGCTTTGCACCGAAACTGACAAAGCGTCCACCATCTTCGCACCGGGTACCCGGATTGGGCCGACCCGACCCCGCAGCTTCCTCAGCCCGGCAATCGCTCGCCGCCCGTGTACTTGAGTCAAACCCGGTCAACAGACCAGTGGATCATCTGCCGCTCCTAGCCCACGTACCCGGATTGGGCCAGCCCGACTCCGCGGCTCCTCTACTCGGCTGTCGCTCGCTGCCCGTGTACTTGAGTCACATGCACCTCAGACACGGCAGGTCTTCATTTCTCTTCCTTTGACTTCCGTTGACAATCACTCATCACATTTGGAGTATCAAACCCATGTTCTTCAACATGGTTTCTCATTCTCCCCCTTGATGAGTGCATTGTCAACACCGTATAAAGCCTTCTGCAACTTGTAAACATGTCGTGGAAATTTAGGGTTCTCAAAACCGGGGGTTGCTTAAAATAGACCTCCTCCTCTATATACCCGTTTAGAAAAGCACTCTTGACATCCATTTGATGAAGCTTAAAACCTTTAGAAGCAGCAAAGGCCAAAATAATACGAATGGACTCAAGGCGAGCAATAGGGCGAAGGTCTCTTCAAAATCGATACCTTCTTTTTGACAAAAACCCTGTGCCACTAATCGAGCTTTGTTGCGCACCACAACACCATCTTTTCCTTGTTTGTTCTTAAACACCCACTTGGTGCCTATGGTGTTGCATCCAGGTGGCAGCTCAACTAGTGTCCAAACCAGATTGCGAACAAAGTTTTCAAGCTCTTCTTGCATGGCGTTTATCCAATTTGAATCGGAGAGAGCATGAGAAACATCTCGGGGCTCAAAACAAGCAACAAAATCAGACTCAACAAACATAGCGAGAGAACCAACTGAAGACCGTAAAGATCTCTCCGTAAAATCACCAATGATGAGCTCAGAAGGGTGATCACGCTGAACTACTCGACATCCTAGATGATCTGAAGTCACCTCACTAGAGTCAGCAACTGGTCCACTGGACTCGGCTGAGAAGTCATCTCACTGGAGTCAGCACCTGGCACCTCTGCACTCGTTTGAGGAGGCTTGATCGAAGTAGAAGGAGTAATTAGAGGTCCGTCCTCATCCTCAGTCGAAGTCTCAGAAGGTGTGGGGTCTGCAGGCGGTGTAGAGGGCCCACCCTCATCATCAGCAGGAGTGTCATCATCTTCCTCGAAGATAGACTCTCCAAGCTCATCATCTCCAGAAAGTTCAAAAGAAGGAGTCAGCGAGGGCAAAGACTCATCAAAAGAAACCTCACACGTCTCGACAAGCATCTAACAGACTAGGTTCCAAACACGAAAGCCTCGTGAATGCAAAGCATAACCAAGAAATACTCCATCCCAGCAGCGAGACTCAAACTTGTCCAAATGCCCTCCCTTCTTAAGCACAAAGCACTTGCATACAAAAGCTCGCAAATGACTCACCTTAGGCTGTCTACCAAAATGCAACTCATATGACGTCTTACCTATGTAAGCTCTAAGAAAAATGTGGTTGGCAAGATAGCAAGCTGTGTTTATCGCATCAGCCCAAAAACACCTAGGAGTCCTATGCTCATCAAGCATCGTCCTGGCCATCTCGACAAGCGTGCGGTTCTTTCGTTCCACAATGCCATTCTGTGGGGGTGTGTAAGGAGCAGAGAACTGATGATCAAGACCCTGATCACTGCAAAAACTGACGAACTGAGAGTTCTTAAACTTAGAGCTATTTTCTGAATGAATTGCTCGCATCAGACCATTGTTCTCATTCTTCAGCTTCAAAATCAGGTCATGAACATACTGAACAGTCTCATCCTTACACTTTAGAAAGTAAACCCACGAAAATCAAGAAAAATAATCAACTATTACAAGGGCGTACCACTTCCCACCGACTGAGCGTACTCGAGCTAGACCTACTGTATCCATGTGCAACAGCTCTCCCGGGTACAAATTCATCACCTGAGTCACAGGTGTGTGAGAAGCGGCAACCATTTTCCCATGATGATAGGGATGACAAACTAGATCCTTCTCCATCTTAAGCTTAGGCAATCCTCACATAAGATCCATAGAACTCAATCTGACAAGCAGATCAAAGATCAAATGACCTAACCTTCTATGCCACTTCCATAGCTCAGAGGAGGATCCAGCCATCAGACAGCGAGAAGGGCCAGAAGAACTAGAGAAATCAATACGAAAAACCTTACCAAAAGGTAAGATCCGACAAACTTAAGATCCTCTAGAATCAACAACAGAAGACATGCCCTTATTAAAGTGCACTTCTAAACCATCCTCAAGAAGTTGTGAAACAAAAATTAGATTAAAATTCAGATTTCCAACTAAAGCAACATTCTTCAAAGAGGAATAATCAGAGATGCGAATCGACCTGATACCTTGTACCTTCCCTTGACCACTATTCCCGAAAGTGATGTATTCCTTGGAGTTCGGGGGAGTGAGGCCGGAGAACCATCTGCGGTGTCCCGTCATATGGCGAGAACATCCTGAGTCCATGATCCATACGTCCTCCAGTCCTCGATCTTGCAAGATAAATGGTCATGAGTGGGAGAAAATGGTTGACCACCAGGTCTAGCAAAAGTACTAAACCAGCGTCGAGCCATCTGCTCGTATGTAGGAAAGCAGAAGGAATCATATGAGTCTGGACCAAAATGCGGCCCAAAGCGTGGTCCTCTGTTCTGCCTAAAATCATGACCACGAGGTCCAAAACCATATCCATAACGATCTGGAACTCTATCGGAATGAAAACCACCCTCCGGAGTATGATCATAAAAATCGTCTCCTCTACCACCACCTACACAACGTGACCTGGCCTCTAGCCTCTCTCTACGTCGAGGAACTCTCTGTCTACCACCCTATTGGTAGAACTGCTCCTGCCCACCTTGAGCTCTCTCTGCTCACTTAACCCGCTTCCTCCTGAAGCAAAACTCCTCGAGATGCCCGTCTCTTTGACAAAACTCACAGTGATAGGTAGGCTTCTTGGGATGTGGTTGAGGCTTGGGATTCTTCGGCTTGGTGGTGTTTGGTGTAGCATCTTTGGTGTGAGAGGGTCCAGGTAAAGAGTCAAGAGAAGTGTGGAGAGTTTTAGGCTTTGGAACCCAGATCTGCTTCTTAGGTGGAGCTTTAGGTTGTTCTAGGAACACTCCATTCTTGGTCTGACTATCCTTAAAGGACTCAGTGGAGTGAGTCTTGGGATATCTCTGTTCGGGAGTCATCTTACTCCTCTCCACTGCTCAGCTAATGGCACTCTCAAAATCAGCCTTGGTATAGGTGTAACCTACCCCAAACCCATCCTATCTCTTGAACTGATGGATCATCATGCCGAGCTGTGGCTCTCTAGCACTAATCCAACTCAGGATCTGACGGAGGTAAAAGTTCTCGTTCTGAACATCAGCTAGCTCCTCTCTCAAAGAAGCTAACACCTCCACCTGAGACAAGCAGATCTCACACTCTATATCAACATCGACAGACTTCTATGCTTTTAGCTTGATCAACTACATTCTAATGGACAAGCAGTTCTCACAAACAGTGGGTGGAACTGACAAGGTCTCAAGCTCTAGCTTAGTCTGCTCCAACTGAGCTCTCACTCCATCTAACTCGCTCAACTGCTCATCACTATTGGCTCTCAGCTCAGCTATACTAGCTAAATGGGATGGGTAGTCTATACAAGGTGCGACGACAGTGGCATGAGCATCTTTTAGCTCCTTCTGAGTGCTTTCAAGCTCAGTGGCCAAAGTGTCTCTCATCTACTCTCTCTGTGTACCTAGACTTAAGGGTCGTCAAGTCACACAACAACACCTCACCGTTAGGGCAATCAGCACTATCACCCAAGCAAGGGGAAGAAGACAGACTCTCAATCTTGCCATTCGCCATGGCAAGCTCACTCTCAAGCTCATCTATCCTCTTCTTAGCCCCTCTAAGCAGTTTCTCCCGATACTTAAACTCCTGATGGTTCTGTTCTAGTAAATTAACAATTTCTTGTTCATAGGATGATACCTTTTCATCTTCGTCGTCGTCGGAGTCATCGGAGGAGTCCTTTTTTTCTTCTCCCCAAGAGCCATTGAGCAGAAGCTCTTGTGGGGTCTTCGGGTGTCACGTGAGCGTCTCTTCAGCTTGTCCCCGAAGGCCATGAAATAGAGGCCCGCCGGATTGTCCCTTTCCTTCCCCTTCCTGATCACGATCTCTTCATCACTTGAACTCGAAGATGAGGAGGAAGACGAGGATCTCTTGGAGTAGCTTTTCTCCATCTCGGCAAAGAAAGCCTTGTCTCGCTTCTTGTTCTCACGCCTGTAGTCCTTCAAAGCCTTTTGAAAGAATCTCGTCTTGGGCTTGCCCTTCGTGGAGTTGCCGTACTTGTCGGAGTCATAAGAGTTGCCGCCGGTTCCCATCTTGTAATTCTTCCGCTTGGGGCAGTCGGCAATGAAATGACCTGTATCACCACACTCAAAGCATCCGGATTTTGTGTCGTGTCTCTTAAACATTCGCTTATCATAGACACGTCGCACCCGGTTGTTAAACAAGCATAGATCATCATCTCCTAGAGTATCAAGTTGTTCCTCGGAGATAGACATCAAGGAAAAGGCAGTACAACTCATTGCATTAGGATCAGCAGACGGTGTCGCAAGCGCCAGAGTCTTTGAGCCAGAACCAGTGAGATTTGATCTCAACTGGATATCGACCTCTGAGGCCTTGAGCTTACTAAAAAGCTCTGCGACGGTAAAGGTATCAGAAGATGCGCTCTCAACAATAGAAGAAACCTTGATCTCCCAGATCTTAGGGTCCAAGGTATGCAGTACCTTAAGCGCCTGTTCATGATCCGAGACCAGCTGATCATGCTCGGCCTTGTTAACGTGAAGCTTGTTAATGATCGATGGAAAACGACCAAACAAAGCCTCAACAGTCTCACCCGGCTTCTGTGAGAAATTTTCATACTCACGCCGGTAGGTCTGATAGAGCCTAGCCTTGACCTAAGCTGTCCCCTCATGGTGTGCCTGGAGGGTAGCCTAGATCTCTCGAGCAGTGGTGAGATGGCTAGCATGCTCAAACTCACTAGGACCTAGACCAGAAAATAAAATATTCACCGCCTTACTATTATTTTGGTGTTGGGTAACTACATCTGCAGCAGTATCCGCAGCAGTAGTCACTATGGTGAAAGTAGGATGAACACAAATCTCCCATATGTCCGAGCTCTAGCTCATAAGGTATGCTCGCATGCGAGTCTTCCAATAAGTGTAGCCAAAAGCTTCTAGGGACGAGATTTTGCCAGTAGACGTCATGGTCACTACCTAGGTTTAGAATCGGTTAAGATATTAGAAAACCCTAACCTTGCTCTGATACCACTTGTTGGACCGAAAGTAGCGACCAGAGGGGGTGAATGGGTGCCTAAAAATTTCTTGCTAAACTAATGGCGTAACCCCAACAACCAACGCACCTCAACACACAAACAGCAGAAGCAAAACAAATCACTGGTATTAAAGTTGTCTAGCCTAAAAATGAGTAGTGTCCTAATTAAAAAGACATCAACTATGATATTTAAAGCAAATTTAAACTAAACAAAATAACTATAGTAAATAAAAAATTTGTTCTCATATGATTTAACAAATACTTGATGTGCATAGGAAAACACCTAGATATATCAATAAATATTCAGATAAACTTAAAAGCACATGAGTAATGATGCCCACGGATGATCTAGAAAGATGCTACAGAAACGATGGACACCAATAATCAATTCAAAACCAATCTACAAATTTATTTTTGTTGTAGATGATTTTATCTCAGATGAAGCAGTAAATTACTAGCATGACGCGGTAAAAATTGAAATTAATGCGCACAACGAAACTTCTTGTATCTGAGATAAATAACAGGCACTGTCCAAAACCAAAAATAATCACAGCACTAACTTAATTAATTAGCATGGCAATCAATAAACAAACTACTACTTGATGTGATGTATGCTATGATGTAAAGGGCAAAGAAACGTACTCTAGTAATGTGTTCCCTAGGCATCAACACCACCTTCTTCTATGCATGTGGGACCCACGCTGTATATGTATGTGT
Source organism: Zizania palustris (assembly GCA_019279435.1). Lineage (NCBI taxonomy): Eukaryota > Viridiplantae > Streptophyta > Magnoliopsida > Poales > Poaceae > Zizania > Zizania palustris. The sequence continues at coordinate 15,040,880 of JAAALK010000286.1, forward strand.
TGCCAATGGTTGATTCTTGGGTTCTCCACCCGAACGACTAGTCTTCAGCAAAAAAAAGTCTGACGCATGCAGAGCTGGACTTGGCCTCCACGCCGCTGCTTGCTTGCAGCACCTGGCTTGTGTGCTGCCGCTGGATGCTAGGCTCTGCAGCACGCAAGCGCTAGCTTATGCCTTGCCACTGTAGCCGCAGGCGCTAGCTAGCCTAGCCGCTGTAGATGCAATAGCTGGCTAGAAAAAAAACTGCATACCGCCCGAGACTGGAATCCCGCCGATTGCATGCACTGCTCTGCGTCTCGCGCGTGCTGTTCCTGGCTTGCCCGTGGCCGTAGCTGCCAATGCCTGCGCGTGGGAGATAAACCCGAACGGCGGTAGAGAAAAATAATATCGGCGACGGCAGCGAAATTTTTTATTCGCATATGAGAAATCACCGGTGGCGAAGATTACCAGATCACATGAACATGGACTGCAGATTGATCTTGAAAAACAGTCATCTATCCCCAGGGGGATAGGGGCCTATTTATAGGCGACTCCTAATACATGAAAATACTAATTTACCCCTAGGGTAAATTAACACTAACTCTAAAATAAATTCCGAAAATTACTAAAATATTCTTAGAAAAATCACCTGACTCAAATAAAAATATTCTGAACTTAAAAACTAAATATTAATATCATAAAAACAAAATAATCTTAGGTTGTCAATTTTGCGCCGAAACTGACAAAGCGTCCACCGTCTTCGCACCGGGTAACCGGATTGGGCCGACCTGACCCCGCAGCTTCCTCAGCCCAGCAATCGCTCGCCGCCCGTGTACCTGAGTCAAACCCAATCAATAGACCAGTGGATCATCTGCCGCTCCTAGCCCATGTACCCAGATTGGGCTAGCCCGACTCCGCGGCTCCTCTCCCCGGCTATCGCTCGCTGCCCGTGTACCTGAGTCACACGCGCCTCAGACACGACAGGTCTTCATTTCTCTTCCTTTGACTTCCATTGACAATCACTCATCACATATGGAGTATCAAACCCATGTTCTTTAACATGGTTTCTCACCTTGTTACTTCGCTTGTGAAGTATCCGCAAATCCGCGTAACAGATTGCTACCTTCGCCACTAGTGCAACACTTAGCAGAATTCGGTCCTCAGGCCAAATTGGTACTTCAAATCTACTCTGTTGCAGGCTTCCACGTTCGGAGCTACTTCATCGGAGGTGTCTGGTGCTGAGATATCGGTTTCGGAGGTTGCCAAAACACCCTTCGGCGAAACTGATGCTTCCACCGCCCATGCCGGGCCGTCACATTGTTGTGGGTTAGGCCAAGTCTTGCACACTAGCACGCTTCACCGACAGACTTCACCATGATAGGCTTCACCATGACCGTACTCCGTTCTGGACGAAGTCGCGGTCACGCGCTGTGCCTAAGTCATTTCCTTGTACCCCACTGTATCGGAGACTTCACGCCGAACCCCGCTGTTCGGAGGTGATTGTCACGTCCAGATTGGTTCGGAGTTTATCTCTGGCCAGATCAGTCCGAACATCGAAGGCACCCTTCGGTGGGACACCCCGACTTAGACGCCGAAGGTACACTTCGGTGACACCCTTCGCACCATACTGCAAATTAGTCGGGCTCCGTTCAGATTCTGACATGTTCTATTAAATACCTTTCTTTCGGCTAATTGGATTATTTCTATGTGATCTGATTACCTGGCGACTCCACCCCCTTTACCATGACTAAGGGTAGTCGGAACGTGACATCGGTGTTGTGTTATTCTTAGGCTTGTCCCTAAGCATCCGCACACTTTTGGATCATCGAAATGACCCAAGTGTGGGGGCACATTTTGGTGTCAACAGGCACTGAGTTCAAGAACAGTCTCTTTGTTGATTTTTGCATGGAGCATGGCATAGAACATCAATTCTCTGCTTCGCTGGTTCCTCAACAGAACGGTGTGGTTGAGAGAAAGAACCGAACTTTGGTTGAGATGGATAGGACTATGCTCGATGAGCACAGGACTCCTAGAAAATTCCGGGTTGAGGCCATGAACAATGCTTGCTTCATCTCAAACCGAATCTTCTTGCGCTCAATTTTGAACTTAGGATCTTATGAGCTGTGTTTTAGGAGATAGCCCAAAGTTACTCATCTTCGAGTTTTTGGTTGTCGATGCTTTATACTAAAACATGGAAATTTGGACAAATTTGAGTCGCAATCTTCTGACGGGATCTTTTTGGGATACACTACTCATGGTTACTCTTATTGTGTTTTTAATTTGGAGACTAACACTGTCATCGAGTCATGTGATGTGACTTTTATGAATCTACTCCCTCTGTTAGGTCTACTTTTGAACAGGCAAATGAACACGACATGTAGCAGACCATCTTCGAAGATGAAGATCCCGGAGAGTTCGAGGATGAACCCCTATTACCCTCGACATCGAGCCCCGAAGTCGAACCCGCTTCGATCACTTTGGTGCAAGGTCCTGAAGCAACTACCTCGACATCTATCATCTTGGACCACTCCAACGCACAAGTCGAGGGGGAGTTTGCATCTCATCGTGAAGCTCTGCACCACATCTAGAAGATGCATCCTCTGCAGCAGATTATCGGTGAGCTTGATCAAAGAGTAACTCGTTCCTTCGCTCATTTTATAGATTATGCTTTTGTTGCTTCTTTCGAGCCTTTAGATGTTAGTCATGAACTTTCTGATTCTAGCTGGATCAATGCCATGCATGAAGAACTTGAAAATTTTGAGAGAAACCAAGTGTGGACTTTAGTTGATCCTCCACCTAATGTTCATTTTATTGGAACTAAATGGATTTTCAAAAAAAACAAGGGGACGGTGGGTCTGTAGTTAGAAACAAAGCTAGACTTGTGGCTTAGGTTTATTCTCAGTTAGAAGGGATTGATTTTACCGAGACTTTTGCACCAGTTGCGTGTCTTGAGGCCATTAGGATTTTACTTGCATTTGCGGCATCCCGTGGTTTCAACCTATATCAAATGGATTCAAACTATATCAAATGGATGTTATGAGTGCTTTTCTTAATGGCTTCCTAGGCGAAGATGTTTATGTAAAACAACCCCAGGCTTCAAGAACCCCAGATACCCCCATTGAGTCCTTAAACTTCATAAGGCTCTTTATGGACTCAAGCAGGCCCCTCGGGAATGGTATGATAGACTTCGGTCTTTTATTCTTGAGTAAGGGTACATGATGGGGTTAGTCGATAAAACCTTGTTCACTCTTAAGCATGGCAAATATTTCCTTCTAGTTCAAATATACGTTGATGACATCATCTTTGGTGGCTCTTCTCATGCTTTGGTTGCCGAGTTTGCACATGCCATGAGCAGGGGGTTCGAAATGTCCATGATGGGCGAACTCACATTTTTCCTTTGTTTGCAAATCAAGCAAAGCAAACAAGGTACCTTCGTCCACCAAATGAAGTACACCAAGGACCTCCTCAAGAAGTTCGACATGGCTGATGCGAAGCCACTCGCCACTCCAATGGCTACATCTGTAGCATTGGATCCTGATGAGGATGGAGAAGTCGTAGATCAGAAGGAGTTCTGAAGTATGATCGGCTCCCTCCTCTACTCGACTGCTACGAGGCCGGACATACACTTTGCAGTATGTCTGTGCGCTCGTTTTCAAGCTTCGCCACGTGTTTCGCACCTCCAAGCGGTAAAGCAAATTCTTAGGTATCTCAAGCATACCCTTGAATTTGGCATTTGGTATTCTGCATCTTCCTCTTTGTGTCTTCGTGGTTATTCAAATGTGGATTTTTCTGGGTGTAGAATTGATAGGAAGAGTACCTCTGGTACTTGTCATTTTCTGGGTACTTCTCTGGCTTGCTGGTCTTCCCACAAACAGTCTAGCGTTGCGCAATATATGGTTGAGGCCGAATATGTTGCTGCAGCTAGCTGTCGCTGATAGATTTTGTGGATGGTTTCCACTTTGTGGGATTTCGGGTTAGATTATAAGGGTGTTCCATTGTTTTGTGATACCACTAGCGCTATTTGCATTGCAAACAACCTAGTTCAGCATTCCAGAACCAAACACATTGATGTGAGATATCATTTTCTCAGAGATCATAATGAGAAGGGTGATATTGAACTTCAGTATGTTGATACCCAGAATCAGCTTGCTGACATTTTTACCAAACCACTTGACGAATCCTGATTTGCTTATTTGCACGGGGAATTGGGTATTTGTCATCCTTACAACATTTTGTGAGGGGGAGCATGTGTTATGTGTGTCGCATTGACTTCCTTATGATGACTTGTTGAGACATTTTGTTGTTTTTATATGCCTTCGCATGGTTGTCATTATCATGATGTCTCAGTTCTGTTTAATATATTTCACTTCAAGATGAGCATGATTTTCATTTACAAAATTCAAAACCTGATCACTACTTAGTCTTGAGTTTAGCGTGTGTAGTACAAAATTGCTTTAACTATATTTTATCTACCTGGTAGCTATAATCCTTTATTATGGATGCAAAATTGAAGCATGCAAATAATATTGCTACTCATGGAATCTTACAACAAATGTGACACGACAAAAATCAAATATCAATGATTTATGTGCTAAAAATGAAAAGATCCAGGTGGGTTTGCTTGTCGCACTTTTTTATTCTAGACTGCTTACCATTGCAGTTTAGTATGAACTGGGATAACTTAGTGTCTGCCAAAATCACTATCTTAAGCTTCTAATGGTCTTTCTTGGCCTAGGCTTGACTTGGTTGGAAAACATAAGGTAGACGAGCAAATAACCCATGCCAAAATCAAAAGAATTGCAAAGTCTGAATCAATTGATAATCAAGCTTGCTAAATGCACCATTACAATTGGACTTGCCTAGTGTGCCGACCATGTGTTCGACCTTATGCACACAGGAGACAACTAGCACAGTAATCTATTCTTCCTTCCTCGTTTTGCTTGCACTTGTGTTTATTTTCTGATTAGATTTAATTAATACTAGCACGTTATTTTTCAGACTGCACTATGTATTTTCTGTGATGAATCGTTGTATCCTTAGTGCACTTTGACATATCTGTGAGCATATTTATTCATCTGGAATTGTTTTATCCGTTCAAATGCTTGAGTATCATTGACGATTTTATTTGTGCTTTTTGAAATGCCTATGATGATTATCCCTATGATGCTTGAAATGCCTGTGAGTTGAATGCATTGTTGGTATGCCTTTAAACACTTTGTTGGTGTCTTTTGATTAGGACACCAGTCGTTTTTAGGCTAGATTATTTTAAAGCTTGTGATTTAGTTTGTTTCTACTAATTGTCTGTTGAGGTGCGTTGGGTGTTGGGAGAAGGCCATTGATTTGAAAGAATTTTTTAGGCGCCCAATCATCCCCTCTCTGGTCTCTACGACTCCAACAAGCACGATAGCTCCACCTTCACAAAGGGCAAGCCTAAGATGAGGTTCTTTCGAAATGCCCTGAAGGACTACCGACATAAGAACAAGAAGCGAGACAAGGCCGTCTTTGCCAAGATGGAGAGAAGCTACTCCAAGAGATCATTGTCTTTGTCCTCTTCATCAAGCTCAAGCGATGAGGAGATCATGATCAAGGGGAAGGACAAGGATGATCTGGAGGGCCTCTGCTTCATGGCCTTCGAGGACAAGACGAAGAGTCGCTCGCACCACAGCTGGAGATCCCACAAGAGCGTCTAATCAATGGCTCTTGGGGATAAGGAAGACAAGGGCTCCCCCAACAACTCCGACGATGACGATGATGAGAAGGTATCTTCCTATGAACATGAAGTCGTTGAATTACTTGAAGAGAACCGTCAGGAGTTGAGATATCAGGAGTAACTGCTTTGAGGGTCTAAGAAAAGGATAGATGTGCTTGAGAGTGAGCTTGCCATGGCCAATGGCAAGATTGAGAGTCTATCTTCTTTCCCTTGCTTGGGTGATAGCGGTGAGTGCCCTAATCGTGAGGTGTTGTTGTGTGACCTGATGACTCGGAAGTCCAGGTACACAGAAAGGGTTGATGAGAGAGACACTTTGGCCACTGAGCTTGAGAGCGCTCAGCTGGAACAAAAAGATGCTCATGCCACTGTTGTTGTGCCCTGTGTAGACTGCAAATCCCATTTAGATGTTTTAGCTAAGCTGAGAGCCAAGAGTGATGAGCAGTTGGACGAGTTAGCAAGAGTCAGAGCTGATCTAGAGCAGACTAAGCTTGAGATTGGGACATTGTCAGTTCCACCCACTGTTTGTGAGAACTGCTTGTCCCTAAGATTGGAACTAATCAAGCTAAAAGCTGAGAAGTCTGTCCAAGTTGATAGAGAGTGTGAGATCTGCTAGTCTCAGGTGGAGGTGCTAGCTTCCTTTAGAAAGGAGCTAGCTGATGCTCAGAACGAGAACTCTTACCTCCGTCAGATCCTGAGTTGGGTGAGTGACAGAGAGCTACAACTCGGCATGATGATCCAGTAGTTCAAGAGGCAGGATGGGTTTGGAGTAGGTTATACCTACACCAAAGATGACTTTGAGAGGGCCATGAGTCGTGCAGTGGAGAGGAGTAAGATGACTCCAGAGGAGAGATATCCCAAGACTCACTCCACCGAGTCTTTTCAGGTCTGTCAGCCCAAGGATGGAGTGTTCCATGAACAACCTAAAGATCCACCCAAGAAGCCTATCTGGATTCTAAAGCCCAAGCAGCTCCACACTTCTCTTGGCTCTCTACCTGGACCCTCTCACACCCAAGAGCATACACCCAACACCACCAAGCCAAAGAACCCCAAGCCTCAACCACATCCCAAGAAGCCTACCTATCACTGTGAGTTCTGTCATAGAGATCGGCATCTGGATGAGTTTTGCTTCAGGACGAAGTGGGTTGAGAGAGCAAAGAGAGCTCTAGGTGGGCAAGAGTAGTTCTACCAGCACGGTGGTAGATAGAGAGTTCCTCGATGTGGAGAGAGGCTAGAGGCTAGGGCGCGTCGTGTAGGTGGTGGTAGAGGAGACGACTTTCCTGCCCATGCTCCGGAGAGTGGTTTTCGCTCCGACAGAGCTCCAGGTCATTCTGGATACGGCTTTGGACCTCGTGGCTAAGACTTTAGGCAGAACAGAGGATCGTTCTTTGAGCTGCATTTTGAGTAGATGGCTCGACACTGGTTTAGCTCCTTTGCTAAACCTAGTGTCGGACTGTTTGCTCCCCCTTATGACCATTGATATTGCAGGATTGAGGCCTGGAGGACATATGGATCATGGATTCAGGCTGCTCTCGCCACATGACGGGACATCGCAGATGGTTCTCCAGCCTCACTTCCTCGAGCTCCAAGGAGTACATCACTTTCGGGAACAATGGTCAAGGGAAGGTCCATGACATTGGTTCAATTCGAATCTCTAAGCATTTCTCTTTGAAGAATGTTTCTTTGGTTGGAAACTTGAGTTTTAATTTGGTCTCTGTTTCGCAACTTCTTGAGGATGGCTTAGAGGTTCGTTTTAAGAAGGGCATGTCTTCTGTTGTTGAATCTAGAGGATCTTTGGTTTGCCCGATCTTACCCTTCGGTAAGGTTTTTCGAATTGACTTCTCTAGTTCTTTTGGCCCTTCTCGCTGTTTGATCGTGGGATTCTCTTTTGAGCTCTGGAGGTGGTATAGGAGGTTAGGTCATTTGAGTTTTGATCTGCTAGTCAGATTGAGTTCTATGGACCTTATCCGAGGATTGCCCAAGCTTAAAATGGAGAAGGATCTAGTTTGCCATCCCTATCATCATGGGAAGATGGTTGCCGCTTCTCACGCACCTATGACTCAGATGACTTTGTACCCGATAGAGCTTTTACACATGGATACTGTTGGTCCAGGTCGGGTACGTTCAGTCGGTGGGAAGTGGTACGCCCTTGTGATAGTTGACGACTTTTCTCGATTCTCATGGGTTTTCTTTTTGGAGTCTAAGGATGAGGCTTTTCAGTTTGTTCATGATCTGATCCTGAAGCTAAAGAATGAGAACAATGGTCGGATGGGAGAAATTCGCTCTGACAATGGCTCTGAGTTCAAGAATTCTCAGTTCGTCAGCTTTTGAGTTCCACAAAAGGCGTTGTGGAACGAAAGAACCGCACGTTGGTTGAGATGGCCAGGACGATGCTCGATGAGCATAGGACTCCTAGGTGTTTTTGGGCTGAAGCCATGAACACGGCTTGCTATCTGGCCAACCACATTTTTCTTAGAGCTTACTTAGGTAAGACTTCATATGAGTTGCAATTTGGCAGACAACCCAAGGTGAGTCACTTGCGAACGTTTGGCTGCAAGTGCTTTGCACTCAACAAGGGAGGGTATTTGGACAAGTATGAGTCTCATTGTTGGGATAGAGTTTTTCTTTGTTACACTTTGCATTCTCGAGGCTTCTGTGTTTGGAACCTCGACTCCCAGCAGCTTGTCGAGACTTGAGAGGTTTCTTTCGATGAGTTCATGCCTTCACTTACTCCTTTTGAGCTTTCTAGTGATGATGAGCTTGGAGAGTCCATCTTCGAGGAAGATGATGAGACTCTTGGTGTTGATGAGGGTGGGCCTTCTACACAGCCTGCAGACCCCACACCTTCTGAGACTTCGACTGAAGATGAGGGCAGACCTCTTATCACCTCTTCCACTTCGATCGAGCCCCCTTAGTCGAGTCCAGATGTGCCAGCTGCTGACTCCAGTGAGGTGACATCTGATCACCTAGGATCCCAAGCAGTTCAGCGTGATCACCCCTCAGAGCTCATCAACGGTGATCTCACTACGAGATCCTTGCGTTCTCATGCTGGTTCACTTGCTGTGTTTGCTGAGTATGCTTTTGTCGCCACCTTTGAGCCCAGAGATGTTTCTCATGCTTTATCTGATGCAAATTGGATAAACGCCATGCAAGAAGAGCTTGAGAATTTTGTTCGCAATCCGGTTTGGACACTAGTTGAGCTGCCACCTGGATGCAACCCCATAGCAACCAAGTGGGTGTTTAAGAACAAGCAAGGTGAAGATGGGGCTGTGGTGCGCAACAAAGCTCGATTAGTTGCCCAGGGTTTTTGCCAGAATGAGGGTATTGATTTTGAGGAGATTTTCGCCCCTGTTTCCCGTCTTGAGTCCATTTGCGTACTTTTGGCATTCGCTGCTTCTAAAGGTTTTAATATTTTTTCAAATAGATGTCAAGAGTGCTTTTCTGAACGGGTACATAGAGGAGGAGGTCTATGTTAGGCATCCCCCCAGTTTTGAGAACCCTAAGTTTCCTCGACATGTTTTCAAATTGCAGAAAGCTTTGTATGGTGTGAAGCAAGCCCCGAGGGCTTGGTACGATCGTTTAAAGCAGTTTTTGTTGGGGAATGCCTTTGTAATGGGTTCTATGGACAAAACTCTTTTCTTGCTATGAGCTGGAACTGATTTCTTGATTGCTCAGATTTACCTGGATGACATTATTTTTGGTGGTTCTACTAATGATTTTGTGTCCAAGTTTTCTGAGCAGATGTACAATGAGTTCGAGATGAGACTCATGGGTGAGCTCAAGTACTTCCTAGGGCTCCAGATCAAGAAGACCAAGGATGACATCTTCATCCACCAGAGCAAGTACACGCGGGACATGCTGAAGAAGTTTGACTTCGGTGGAGACCTAAAGCCTCAGATGACCCCAATGGGTACATCTTGGGGACTGGACAAGGAGGAGAGCGGCGTCAAGGTCAATGAGAGAGAGTATTGAGGGATGATCGGATCGCTGCTGTACCTGACGATGACAAGACCAGACATTCAGTTTGTCATGGGACTGTGCGCGCGCTTCTAGTCTTCACCACACGCATCACATCGGCAGGCTGTCAAGCGCATTTTCAGGTACATTACCTACGCGCCTGATCTTGGTCTTTACTATTCAGCATCATCATCTAATGAGTTATCTGGCTTTTCCGACGCTGATTTTGGTGGGTACCGGCTGGATCACAAATCGACTTCCGATACTTCCTAGTTTCTTGGTTCTTCACTTGTTTCTTGGTTTTCTCGAAAACAATCTAGAGTTGCGCTTTCTACCACAGAGGCTGAGTATGTAGCTGCTGCTAGCTGCTGCTCATAGTTGGTTTGGATGATTTCCACATTGAAAGATTTTGGGTTGTCTTTCCCTGCTAGAGTACCTTTGTTTTTTGATAGCACTAGTGTGATTAGTGTAGGGATAAACCCATGTCTTCATTCAAAAACCAAACATATTGATGTGCGCTTTCACTTTCTGAGGGATCAATATGAGACAGGTGTCATTGACCTTATTCATGTTGATACCCATCATCAATTGGCTGACATTCTCACCAAACCCCTAGATCAGTCTACATTTGAGCGTTTGCAAGGGGATTTGGGAGTTATGTATCCTTTTTAGGATATTTTTGAGTCTTTTCTTTCTTCTTTACTCTTTTATTGAGTCTTTTCGTGTGAGCTCATACCATGCACATTCATAGATCACACTTTGAGCTTGCTTCTGTTATATGATTGAATTGCTTTACTTATTCTAGCTAGTATATGCTTTTGAATACCTATCGATGATCATGCTTTGCTTCAGTTCATATGGTATATATGATATCTGTCATATGCATGGCTTTTATGCTTTAAAATTGAAAAATGATCACCATTGCTTCTGGTAACTAGCATGTGTAGGATGAATGCTTTTGCTATCTTTTACATGCCTGGTACCTAGTTCCTTACTTAGATGTTGTTGGCGTAAAAGAATACACTAATAGATTCTCTAAGATTAAGAACTAACAAACGAAGAGTTTGTGAAGCGTACTATTTCAAGCCTCCGTATTGGATAATAGCTCGAAGTAGTTCGAAGTTATGTATTGAATATCTGAATATTCGATCCCTATTACAAGGTAATAATGGGGGTATTTATAGGTAAAAAATTTAAGGAAAATACCTTTTTACCCCTCAGTTACAAACGACATAGTGGAAACTATTTCGGTACCCCTAATAGGGCTAAAATGGTAAAAGACTAACTTAATCAGAAAGAAGTTAAGTCTTCTGTCCTTGCTGGAAGTTTTCCACTACGGAGATTGAGCCTTCGAAATGTATCTTCGAACGAGAGTTCGGACAGATCCTCCAGACATAATCCTCCGGACTTCGTTCTAGTGAATTGTCTTTGTCTTGTAACCTTGAAAATCCTAGGGATGAAGTATTTTCCTCCAACAGTAGCACCTCGAATATGCTTCTCCGAATAACTTGTAAGGCAAGGAGAGAAGTACACACAAGAAATATTTTCATGCTCAAGGACTTAGCGAAATTTACCATACTTTGAAGCATTCAGAGATTCGCAATCTTCGAATCGGCATCCATGTGAAGGTGCTCATCGAAGCATCTTAGAAAACAATCCTTGCGAAGCTGAAATAACCGTTAGACTCACAGAAATAGTTGTTACCCCTTTTCTCGGAAGGAGTTACACCGCCGCTTCATTTCTAGAGATATGAGCTCACAAAGAGTCGTGATAAATTGTAACGGTAAAGAAGACGGAAAGGCGCATATGAATAGTACACTGCCTATGAACATAGACTATAAATGGAAGGGTAAGAATGCATTTGGGATACTTTACCAACTGCTCCCGTATTTTCCCCCTTTCTGCTTCCTGAAACCGAACTCGAACTCTATCTAATCTCATGGCGAACACCAGCCATAAAGCCCCATTCCCTGCTTCGACCTTTGCCAGGCAGCAAGCGATGGCGGCAGCAGCAGCGGCGGCGCCTTCGGGCAATCCTCGTCCTGCTGGTCCTCATGATCTCCTCCCAGCATCAGCCAAGTACACGGACCAGTCGTACAACTTGGGACCATCAACTTGCTCAAAGAAGTCCATTGCAGCGGCGATTGCGGGGAACACAGCTCCAGGGATCAAGATTCACCAACCCAGCAAAGAAGCAATTCATTCGCCACGGGCCAGAGATGTGGTCATGTTCGAAGCCTTTTTTTGAAGCTAGATTAGGGCTTCCGGCTGTGGATTTTCTCTCCGAGGTATTGGGTTTGTTACATGTTACTCTACCCCAACTATCGCCCAATGTCATTGCACGCTTAGCCATCTTCGAGTGGGCGATGTGAGCCGAAGGTTGCGACGGGAGAGCAGAGATCTTTGCAGCACATCACAAAGCCTCCTACCAGTCGAAGACTTACCAAGGAACCGGAGGAGAGAAAATGGTGATTGCTTTTGGTAGCATGAACTTCCGGCTTCGAGATGAATATCAAACTCAGTTTCCAGCGAAGGCTATCAATGCCAGATGGTACACAGATTGGGTCAATCATTAGTTCTATGCCGAAGTAGGAGAGGACAATGCCTTAGCTGTACCCCTCGAAGACATCTTCTACCGGAGGTAAGCAGAGGTCCATCCGGACCCAGGCCAGATCGAAGCTCGTCTCTGACTGCTGCAAGCCATAAGCCGTCACATGAGCATGCGAGACTTAGAAGAGGAGTTTATTGGACTACGGATTCTGCCTTTGATGGCCAGCTGGCCGATAAACTTCGATCCCTATTACATGGTAAGAATGGGGGTATTTATAGGTAAAAACTTTAAGGAAAATACCTTTTTACCCCTCAGTTACAAACGACATAGTGGAAACTATTTCGGTACCCCTAATAGGGCTAAAATGGTAAAAGACTAACTTAATCAGAAAGAAGATAAGTCTTCTGTCCTTGCTGGCAGTTTTCCACTACGGAGATTGAGCCTTCGAAGTGTATCTTCGAACGAGAGTTCGGACAGATACTCCGGACATAATCATCCGGACTTTGGTCTAGTGAATTGTCTTTGTCTTGTAACCTTGAAAATCCTGGGGATGAAGTATTTTCCTCCAACAGTAGCACCTCGAATATGCTTCTCTGAATAACCTGTAAGGCAAGGAGAGAAGTATACACAAGAAATATTTTCATGCTCAAGGACTTAGCGAAATTTACCATTCTTTGAAGCATTCATAGATTCACAATCTTCGAATCAGCTTCCATGCGTTGGTGCTCGTCGAAGCATCTTAGAAAACAATCCTTGTGAAGCTGAAATAACCGTTAGACTCACAGAAATAGCTGTTACCCCTTTTCTCGGAAGGAGTTACACCGTCGCTTCATTTCTAGAGATATGAGCTCACAAAGAGTCGTGATAAATTGTAACAGTAAAGAAGACAGAAAGGCGCATATGAATAGTACACTGCCTGTGAACACAGACTATAAATGGAAGGGTAAGAATGCGTTTGGGATACTTTACCACTACTACAAACTGTCACTGTAGTGGCGTTGGGCAAAACCACTGTAGTGGCGGGCCATTAGATGCCCGCCACTAGAGTTGCTGGTGCTGACGGCAGCACCAGTGCCCGCCACTACTGTTGGTAAAGTAGTGGCGGTCGGTGCTGACGTCAGCCCGGACCGCCACTAATTTACCAATAGCAATGGCGGGCGCTGGTGCTGCCCGCCGCTGCTAAGATGGCCGCCACTAAAGTAATGATGACATCACTTGCGACCGCCACTACTATTCTAGCTATAAATGCGCAGCTTCTTCCTCCCCGAGCTCTACTGGAGTTCGCATTTAATTTTGTCCGTACAATGGCGACAAAAATCTAGATAAAGAGGGGGGAGGTTTTGTTTTCGTTTCTTTTGAAGGATTTCATTCTAGGAGGTAAATCCATGCCGAATCTCCCATTTATTTTGTATTTAATCATGTATACAATGAGTTATTAGCGTTTTTCTAATTTAGGGTTTGTGAATAGAAATTTTCAAATAATCTTCCATTTACAGTGTTACCTTCTCCCAAATGAACAAATATGACCCTCCTCACAATTATTCATCACTTGTATATTGATTTACGTCATTTTAATCTCTTTTTTAATTTGATTTATGATTATAGATCTAGAGTTATGTTGTTTGGAGAGAGAGAGAAACCAATATAGTTAATTTATTTAATAATTTTTTCTGCTTAATAAGTAGTTTTAATTAAAGCATTGAGGATTTTTAATTAATGTTGTTATGAGCGATAATAAATCAATATATTTTCAATTTGTAAATTACTAAAATTAACAATAATGATTTTATTAATATTTTTTCAAATAATATATGTTTTAGATGGAGCACAGGTCCTGGATGTACTCGTCCAACGACGGAGATGTGGTGGCATATTTTAATAGAGTAACTGAATTTACTGAAGCTGCCGCACAATATGCTTCCCGTCAGAGTGAAGAGGCAATATATTGTCCTTGTAAAGTTTGTAAAAACGAAGCGATGTATCCGTGTTCTGATCGTGAAACCATACGATTTCACTTGTTGAAAAATGGTTTCGTGAAGAACTATTATATATGGACGAAACACGGTGAGATGGGCCAAAATCCTCCTGAAGATTCTGATGTGCCGCAAGATGCTCATCAACATAGAAGAGGTTGTGATCATACATCCGACATGACACATGATGATGTTGATCAACATGATGATGATGACGCCTTTGATGTGGAGGAACTGATGCGAAATGTTGCGCCTGAGGTGTTGTTGCAGAGAACTACAACCAAAGGATACGGTAACTTTGAAGCACTTGACAAAGCATCAAAAAACCTTCTTTACGAGGAACGCCACGGATGCGATAAGCAGTATACTGTGTTGTACACAATTCTTGAGCTTATGAAACTGAAGGCCAGCAATGAATGGTCTGACACCAGTTTTTCAGATCTTTTACAACTCCTAAAAAAGGTTTTGCCAAAACCCAATGGTTTACCATCTGATACGTACCAAGCAAAGAAGATGATTTGTCCGTTGACTTTGGGCGTTCAGAAGATTCATGCATGCCCGAACCACTGTATCCTATATCGAAAAGAGTATGGATTGTTAGAGAGATGTCCGCAGTGCAACGCGAGTTGATACAAACGTCCAAATGACTGTGTGGAAGACTACAATGACCACCAGAAGAAGAATAATAAGAGGTTGCAGAAGAGGAATAAAAATGTTATTGAAGACCATCCTGGAAAAAAGATGGAGAGGAAAGTTCTAGCCTTAGTAATGTGGTACCTACCAGTGATTGATCGCTTGAAACGTATGTTCTCTAATCCTAGAGATGCTGAACTATTAATCTAGCATTTCGCTGAGCGAAAGAAGGACGGAAAACTTCGGCACCCTGCGGATGCTAGGCAGTGGAAATCATTTGACCTGGCCCATCCAGATTTCTCGGACGATCCTAGAAATATCAGGATGGGACTTAGCACGGATGGAATGAATCCCTTCGGTGAGATGAGGAACCCACATAGTACGTGGCCAGTCTTTCTATGCTTGTTCAACATTCCATCATGGCTGTGCCATAAAAGAAAATACCTTATGCTCACTACTCTAATTTCTGGTCCAAAATAACCTGGCAATGACATTGATATCTTTCTAGAACCTTTGATGGAGGATATGAAACGTCTATGGGAACATGGTGTCTGTGTGTGGGATGAGCACAAGAAAGAGCACTTCAATATAAGAGCCACAATCTTTTGCACCATAGCTGACAACCCAGGACGCATGTCCCTAACAGGACAGGTTAAAGGAAAGACAGCATGTGTAGTGTGTGTGGACCAGATAGAATCTATGCATCTTCCATCATTCGTTAAGACGATATATATGCGACACCGCAGATTTTTACCAAAAAACCACAAAAATCGAAGAAATAGGAACCATTTCGACGATACAATCGAGCTTGGACAGCCTCCACGAAATCGAGATGGCAAATTTCTATTTGAAATGGTAAAGAATATCAAAGTTGTTTTCGGAAAGAAGAGGAAGAAATCTGAAAAAATTTCAAAGGACGCTCCATTTCAAAAGCAGTCGATCTTCTTTAGATATTTGCCCTATTGGAAGGAGTTGGAGATTGGTCATGCTATCGATACAATGCACGTTGAGAAGAATGTCTTCGAAAGCACTATCGGTATTTTGTTAGACATACCGGGCAAATCAAAAGATGGACTCAAAGTACGAAGGGACCTTCAAACTCTCGGAATTAGACCCGAGCTTCACCCACAGGAAAGGGCCAATGGAAAATTTTTCCTTCCGGCTGCTAGCTATAACCTCACAATTGACGAGAAAAGATCAATCTGCAGGTGTCTACATGGAATTAGAGTTCCAACAGGATTCTCAACGAATATAAAGAATATTGTCTCCGTAGCAGATTTGAGGATGAGCGGCTACAACACTCATGATTGTCATGTTATGCTTGGGCTATTCCTCGCCATCGCAGTAAGAGGAGTCAAACATTCATTTCTGAAGATGGTGATAACACGCATGTGTCACTTCTTCAATGTCATATCAAAGAAGGTGATCGACACTGAAGAGTTAAATGAATTACGTAAACAAATGAGGGAGACTATGTGTCAGCTTGAGATGTGCTTTCCTCCTTCATATTTTGATATTATGGAGCACTATATGATACATATAGCAGACCAAATCATTGTTCTCGGTCCAACATACCTGCACAATTTGTATGCGTACGAGCGTCTAATGGTTATCTTCAAGGGTTATGTACGAAATCGTGCTTATCCAGAGGGTTCCATGATAGAGGGCTACACGACTGAGGAAGTCATTGAGTGCTACGCAGATTACATAAGAGATAGAAGACCAATAGGAGTTCCCGTGTCGCGACACCATGGAAGACTCACCGGTAAAGGAACTAAAGGCAGGAAAATCATACGAGACAATAGTTACCAAAGAATAAGAGAATCACATTACAGTGTAATGCATCAGTTGGCGATTATGAGACCATATGTTGAACAACACCTGCAAGAGCTTCGTGAAAAGAATGAAGATCGCGATGAACAATGGATTATGAAAGAACACAAAATTTATTTCACATCATGGCTGAGGGATCTAAACCTTTTGATTGGAGAAACCGACGAAGAGATGATGATAAATAAAATATCTTACGGTCCATTGAGCATGGTTAAAACATGGCAAGCGTATGACATCAATGGTTTCACATTCTATACCAAAGCAAAGGATCAAAAGAGTCAGCGCCAAAATAGTGGTGTCAGAGGAGAAGCAGAAGATAGCACTGGACAAAAGAATGCTTACTATGGATACATCGAAGAAATATGGGAACTTAACTACGAGAACTCTATAGAAATCCCTGTATTTAAGTGTCAGTGGGTCAGACATCCAGAAGGTGTGGAGGTGGATGATTACGGGTTTACGATAGTTGACCTTAATAAGGTGGCTTATAAGATGACCCTTGGATACTCGCTCAATCCGTGGCACAAGTATTTTACATACTTGATCCTAAAGATGAGAAAAAATACATCGTTGCTCCAGGAAAACAAAGAATTGTTGGAGTTGATGGAGTCGAAGACGAAGAAGAATACAATCAGTTTGATGAGGTGCCGTTTTTCGTTGACATATCAAGGATCAATGTGGTTGAAGCAAAACTGTCATTTGGCAGTGTGATTCCTTATCTACGCACCAATGGCGATGGAAAATTAGTTCAAGGCTAGATCATTTATGTTTAGTTGTAAAATCAATTATGTCATTTATTATTAAAACATTTTCAAGATCAAATGAGGATTTAATTAAACATCAATTATGCCAACAGTAAGGTTCAAACCTCAAACCGCCTGCCGGCAGCGAGGTTCGAACCTCGAACCGCATTGTAGGAAGAGTATTATATGCTATATATATAATCACTACTAAGAGAAAACATGAATAAAAAAGTATTAAAAATTAGAATAGAAATGTAAAAAACATGTTTGGATGCCTAGCAGCAAGGTTCGAACCTCAAACCGCCTGCGGGTAGCAAGGTTCGAACCTCGAACCGCATGGCACCAAAGCAACCCCCGCACCACTGCGCTACTAAGTGTTTCTCGACATGAGTGGCAACGTATGCTAGATAACCCCACCAGAGGCAGTAGTGGTGGGCAGGATGACGTCACCAGACCGCCACTGCTATCCGACATAGTAGTGGCGGTCGCATGATGTCACCAGACCGCCACTGCTATCCGACATAGTAGTGGCGGGTTGGATGACGTCATCATGCCCGCCACTACTAAGACACCTATATATACTTTCCACTCCCGCCGTCCGAAAACCTAGTTTCATTTTCTAAACCCTAAACTCCCGTGTCGCCCCCCTCCTCCCGTCGCCGCCGTCGATGTCCCGGAGCACGTCGCCGCTGCCCTCCGCCCGTCGCCGCCTTCCTCGGAGCCCGTCGGCGCCGCCCGTCGTCGCCGCCATCCAGTCGATCAGTAAATGATTATTAACCTATATCTTTGGTCTTATTTTATTCGAGCTTAGGGTTAAAATGATGGAGGATTGTTATATTAATTTATGCCTGGTAATATAATTTAGTATAATATTACTAGTAGAATGCACTATAACAATAATGTTTTTTAATCTACTGTAAAAAATTTCTGAGAAAAAAATTTCCACTATAACAATAATGTTTTTTAATGTACTATAATATTACTAGCTTAGGGTTTTTTAATGTTATATCAATGTGACAAAAAAAATGCAGATGGCTCCTCCTAAGATTGAACCAACAAACAGTCGATCCTCAGACTCTACATCAAGTGGCGTGTGTGAGGTTTGCAAATGCGGTAAACATAAGGTACATGATGGTATAGTTTGCAGTTGTTTGGCGAAGAAAGTGATTCTCATAATGGACTCCGACTCGGAGGACGACTCGCGATCGCCGCAACCAGATAGGGTAAGTGTTGGCAGACGGAAGAATGATGAGACAACCGGTGGTAGAGGGAAACATGCCGAGGCTAGCGGTGGAAAAGGGAAGCATGTAGAGCAATGCGGCAGCAAGAGGAGGAAGGAGGCAAGGTCCTCTTTTTATGCAAATTATATATTTTTATCATCCAATTCAATCATTGATAATAAGTTGTTCTCACTATCGCCGCCGCGTGTATTTTCTTGTTCAGGAACATGGAGAGCAGTTCAGACTGCCTGATGATGCCGATTTGGTTGAGGATTGGCAAGTTGAGGCTTTTAATCTGTTTAACCAGAAATAGGTTGGGTTTGTGCCGAGGAAGAAGAAGAAGCTCCAAACCATATCTTTCTTTTGGGTTTGACCAGTAGTGCGTTTCGATGTGTAACCTGGTTTCCCCAGCCTGGACTTGTGTTTGTTTACTTGCTTTCAAATAAACATGATATGTCAAGCGAGCCCCCGCACCACCGCGCTACAAAGTCTCGATCATATAGTAACAACATGTAATAAAAACACACTTAATGAAAATAAAAACAGTAAACTAAGGGAGAAAAATATCAATTTTTGCAATTAGAATATTGGTGTTGTATTTTTATTGTACAAAAAGTTTCAATTTCAAAGGAAGAATAAACTATAGATAAGTTATGATGTATTTTTATTGTACATGTTTATTAATGAAATAATAAAAAGTAAAGTGAGGCAGAAAAATACCAAATTTTTAAATTTGATAAGTTATGATGTATTTTTATTGTTAAAAAATCAAGTTCAAACTAGAATTTAAACATGAATAAAAAAGTCATGAAAATGTAAAAAAAATGTTTGGATCCTAGCAGCAAGGTTCGAACCTCAAACCGCCTGCCGGCAACAAGGTTCGAACCTCGAACCGCATGGCACCAAAGCAACCCCCGCACCACTGCGCTACTAAGTGTTTCTCGACATGAGTGGCAACGTATACTACATAACCCCACCAACGGCGGATTAGTAGTGGCGGGCATGCTGACGTCACCAGCCCGCCACTGCTATCCTTTTAGTAGTGGCGGGCATGCTGACGTCAGCGTATGCCCGCCACTACTATACTTTTTTCCACCCGCCCAGACTAAACCCTAGTAGTGGCGGTCGGTGACGTCAGCGGCCCGCCACTACTATGTCTTTGCCCGCCACTACTACGATAAATATCAGTGGCGGGCATGGTGACATCAGCGTGTGCCCGCCACTACTAATCCAACTATATAAAAGTTTTTGCTCCCGCCGTCCGAAAACCTAGTTTCATTTCTAACTCCCGTGCGCCGAACTCTGCCCATTGCCGCCGCTCCCGGAGCCCACGCCGCCCTCGGAGTCCGTCGTCGTCGTCCCCGAAGGCCGTCGCCACCAAACTCCGCACATCGCTCCCATAGCCCACGCCACCCTCGGGGCCCGTCGCCACTGAACTCCGCTCGTCGCTCCTGGAGCCGTCGCCGCCATCCCCGAAGCCCGTCGCCGTCGTCCCGGAGCACGCGCTGCCACCGTCCCTGGAGCCCGTCTCCTTCATCCCCGAGCCCACACCGCCGTCCCTGATCCCGCACTGCCGCCCTCCACACATCACCACCATCCGGAGCCCGTGTCGCCGCCCTCCACTCGTCGCCACCGTGCTGAAAAAAAGGTCAGCTAGTGCCCTTTTTAACATCAATTCACATATGTTAATTAGGTCATGGGTCTGCCTATGAATGCTTACGAGATATTTGATAATTTACCACTGAGAAGTGGCTTTATATTTTTGTCACATGGATCTATATTTATTGATATAAATGAGTCTACATGTTAGTCTTAATAATGACATTGTAATTGAAGAATACATCTTTAGAGTGGCAAATAATCAATTTTTTTGGATGGATGGATATATATACTTGTGCATGTGCCCTTGTTGCACCCTGTCCTATTTCGCTGCATACACATATACCCTATTGATAGCTGACTTCATCGATCGAGTGTCTCATCGATCTTCCTATATGTTGTTAAAATCAAGGATATATCAAATCAAAGTTGATCAAACATGAAGCACATGTTAATTTTTGAAGATAGTGTTAATAACATTATTTTCCTAATAAAGTGTTAATTACATTATTATGAATTATGAGCACGCTTAGAGCTTATCCTCAAAATCAACTATAGATGCAGTGTTTGCATTCAATTATGCAGTGTTGTATGGACAAAGGCTTCAAAGATAACTAAACTAACTAAACTAGTTATACTTGTGGTATATTTGAAGAGGGGAGAAGGGACGTCATCATGCCCGCCACTGCTAATCCGTCTATATAAATATTTCGCTCCTGCCGTGTGAAAATCCTAAGCCCTAATCTTCTCCCGCCAATTATGAAGTTGAATATGTATGGGATGGTTCACTTGAATGGGATGGTCCTGAATAAGATGGTACAAGTAGGGCATTTGGTTGTTTGTATCGGATGATACATGATTTTGTCGAGGCGCCTATTCACCCCCCTCTAGTTCTTGAGTGAAGTCTTCTATATCTAAGTTATGCCATGAGAAATATTGCATACCACATTACCACTTTTTTAGAACAACTTTTAGAGGCCTATGATGCAAATAGTAATTGAGTTATCTCATGTATGTCATCAAGTCGTGCGACACATCCATTCCTGTCAACAACTTCTTCTTTCTCGTGTTGCTGACAGGGAATGGATGTGCTCACGGTTCCATGGCAGCCATGAACATATTTGAAAAAACAACACAAAATATGTTGAGGCCTCAACAACACAAGAGAGAGAGAACAACACAATCTCCTAACTTGAGGATTAATATAGTAGCTTCAGAAGTAATAGCTCACTACTGTAGCCAAGAAGAGTGTTCATACATTTTCCACCTTTGACACCGTGATCAGTTTACTACTGCTATTACTTCTGATGCTATAGTAGTAAACTGATCACAGTGTCAAAGGTGGGAAATGTATGAAAACTCTTCTTGGCTACAGTAGTCAGCTATTACTTCCGAAGCCACTATATTAATTCTCAAGTTAGGAGATTGTGTTGTTCTCTCTCTTTAGTTTTGTTGATACCTCAGCATATGTTGTGTTGTTTTTCCCTCTAATGTTCCATGGCAACAAAATATGTTGAGGCCTCAACAACATTGTGATCAGTTTACTACTGCTATTATTTCTAAGGCTACTATATACTAATCCTCAAGTTCATGCATCCGGTTGAAGACCAATATTAGATTCTGCAATTCCTTTTAGAGGCCTATGATGCAAATAGTAATTGAGTTATCTCATGTATGTCATCAAGCCGTGGGACACATCCATTCCTGTCAACAACTTCTTCTTTCTCGTGTTGCTGACAAGGAATGGATGTGCTCACGGTTCCATGGCAGCCATGAACATTTTGAAAAGCTACACAAAATATGTTGAGGCCTAAACAACACTGTGATCAGTTTACTACTGCTATTATTTCTAAGGCTACTATATACTAATCCTCAAGTTCATCCGGCTGAAGGCCAACATTAGATTCTGCAAATCCTTTTAGAGGCCTATGGTGCAAATTATTATTGAGTTATCTCATGTATGTCATCAAGCCATGTGAAACGTCCATTCCTGTCAACAACTTCTTTCTCGTGTTGCTGATAGGGAATTGATGTGCTCACGGTTCCATGGCAGCCATGAACATTTTGAAAAGCAACACAAAATATGCTGAGGCCTAAACAACACTGTGATCAGTTTACTACTGCTATTATTTCTAAGGCTACTATATACTAATCCTCAAGTTCATGCATCTGGCTGAAGGCCAACATTAGATTCCACAATTCCTTTTAGGGGCCTATGATGCAAATTGTTATTGAGTTATCTCATGTATGTCATCAAACCATGTGACACGTCCATTCCTGTCAACAGCTTCTTCTTTCTCGTGTTGCTGACAGGGAATGGATGTGCACATGGTTCCATGGCAGACATGAACATTTTGAAAAACAACACAAAATATGTTGAGGCCTCAACAACACTAGAGAGAGAGAACAACACAATATCCTAACTTTAGGATTAATATGACATCAGACCTTTTTTGCATAACCAAAATTCTGATACATTAGCCTCTTAATATGAATAGTTTATCTATGGCGGAAGAAGGACGTTCCATCGAGGAGCTCATCTACGAGTCTCCCGCAAAAACAAATAAAGAGGGTTCCTCTGAAGGATCCTAGGAAGAAGAGAACGAGAGAAGACGCCGATGAGGATTACATTCCTGAAGCTCATGCGGAGGTAATTATTACGTTAGTAACAAGTCAGAGCAGCTTCTAACCGAGGATTACATTCCTGAAGCTCACATTGTCTATCATCGTAGGATCGTCCAAAGCGAGGAAGCAAGCGTCGATTATTCCAAGTCGAGAAAAGAACAACTATTGTCCCAGCTATTGAGTCAGCTGAGCGAACAGATGTTGAGCCCGCTGCCACAACATCGTCTGCAAATGCGAAGAGGAGAGGGAAACGGGAGAAGAACAAGCTGCATACAACTATCTATGAGGTTGAAGAAGTGCATGTTGATGGGGCTCCAAAGAAGCCAAAAGAAATCACAGCGAAGTGGCATAACGACTGTGGATGTCTCGCCAGGGAGCGATGTAAGATAGTTTGGAAAAATTGGAAAACTGTCCCTGAAGCTACAAAGAACGAATTGTGGCAGCATATAAAAGCGCATTATAAATTCCCGGAAGACCGCTTAGAAGACGCTAAAGCTGCCACATTGAAGACTATCGGGAAGGCTCTCCGTACATTTAGGACTAAACTGAACACACAATACCTTCAGAAAGATGAGTCGCCACTCAACGACTACGGCTTTATAACGCCAAATGAATGGAACGAATTCAAAATGCAGCATTGCTCGGAAGAAGCCAAACAAGAGAGCATACTGTTCAAAGAACTTAATAAGAAGAATAAGTTCCCCCATAAACTTGGGCCAGGTGGATATAAGGCTAAGGAGGATGAGTGGAGTAGAAAGGAGGAGGAGGACCGTGCGGCTGGGTTACCTGAACAGTTTTTAGGTGCTGATCAGCGCACTAAGGGATGGCTCCTAGGTCGAGCTAAAAAAACACCCGAGGGCCAATACATGCTCTCCGACTCACGGACTAGTGAAGTATTCCAAAAAGCACAGGAAATCGCTGAGTTGGAGAAGACTGGAAAGTTCAAGCCCGAGGGATGTAATGACCAGCTTACATCTGCTCTCGGAAACGAGGAACATCGAGGGCGCACCCGAGGTGTCTCTTCTATAGCACCCTGGAAAAATACTTTCAAGAAACAGGAGGGTGCCACATACAAGAAGCGTCAAGCACACACAGACGACGCCGCAGAGCGCCGTGCAGAGTGGGAGCGACACTTTTTTGAATTTATTAATGAGAATCCAAACATAATGCAGGCTGCAGCTGGACAAATAATTGTGCCAGAGGTACGACTCGACGTACCAAGCAGTGTTGGCTCAGTACAAGACAAATTTCCTGTAAATTATATTAAAGAGGACACACCATGCAGCCTGCATGTACCGATAGGGCGCAAAGGGCATTCCCAAGAGGCTGCACGAGGCATTGCTATGCCTGGGGATTTATTTCACAATCGGCCTATTCCTGCTGACTATACCAAGGTTCAGGTCAATGAGATCACCAACGACAGATTTATTAATGACCCCTTGGATCTTCCAATGCCTGATGAGGGGATTGAGACAATCGGAGATGCTCTAAATAACTTTGTTCTATGGGCGAGCCGAGATATCAAATTACTGCAGACAAGTTCTCAGAGTAAATCACCTATTGTCTCATCACAATCCCCCACATATCTTTCATCTCAGGATGTGCAAAATATAGGATCATTATCACCTATTGATGAGCGTGAAATAGAGCAAAAGGCAGAGGAAGAGCCAGTGCCCAATAAAGTGGCAGAAGTGATAGAATCGAAAGTGACTTCTGATCTTGAAGTGACAAAGCCAGTGCCAGTGCTTGAGCCCACTGATGAGCCCAACACAAATGTGCCAGAGCCAGATCAAATGCCAGTGCTAGTTCTGACTGAGCCTCAAGTGCCAGTTCCGGCTGATCCTCAAGTGCCGGTGGCCAAGCCCATAACAAAAGTGCCAGTGCTAGTTGCTGCCGAGCCTGAAAAACAAGATGCATGCCCAAAGCCAGCAATCCACAAGATAACTGTTCAAGCTGGGCAGTGTTCTGCGCTGAAATCTGAGATGCATAAATTTTTTAATACTTTGGGGCAAACACGTTCTATGCCTGAAGCGGCTCCCATAAAGGCTCCAGTACAAAAGCATGCGGGCTCACTTTCTGTTGATAAGAGGACCTACGGAGACGAGGATTATATCGAATACGAACCAGGCAAACCATTATTACCCCAAGGAGTACTTAATTGTATGCCTTGGACGATGAAAACATTTCATGACTGGTACCTCGAAGCGTCTTCGTTAGGAGTAACACAAATAGAACTGAAGGTTCCACAAGAAATATTCAACTTCCCAGAGTTTAAGCTTGCACTATTTTTCGACGACTTCCATCGGATGTTTCGTCTGAAGCGAACCGACATCACAAGCATGATGCTCTGGTGCATGTAAGTACTTTATACTTTGTCAATACAAAGCAAAAATAAATAATGTCTTATATTGACTATTGTTTTATAACATATGCAGTTGTAATTCACGCGGTGACGAGTCTAAATTGTATGGGTACTTAAACCCGTCATTAATAAGCCAAAGTGCGCTGAACCCGACACTAAACCAGAATGATAGCAAGTACTGGACTGCGGGTAAGAAAAAATTTCAAAGAAAGATGTTCAATAAAGACGAAGACAAACTTAAGAAGAACAAAAGGAGTTGTGTCGCGTTGTATATTGCGCGGTGCATGTATCAATGGAAGGACAGAGAAATGATAAGTGGGGTATATAACTTTAAGTAATTATACCCACTATATATATCCACTTAAACACGTTTTATCAATTATGAAACTAACATAATCATATATTACTTCTGTCGATAGTGATCATTGGATTGCACTTCTGATATACCCAAAGAGCTCAAGGGTTTATGTGCTCGACTCGCTCGACAAACCCAAAAAAGAATATCAAGATATATTAAATGTTATTCAGAGTGCATATAGATACTACGTGGAAAAGTTAGGTGGCCCACATGATCCACAGAGGCCGAAAGAAATGCTTATCAGAACCAACTATCCGGTAATATTATATTTTTAAATTTGTTAATTCAATTGATAAAGCCAAACTATATATCGTTCTAACTTTGTCTATTTTGAAGTGTCACAAACAATCTCTTGGTTCCGTGCATTGTGGCTACTATACTTGTGATTTCATGAGCAATAACTTAGGAAAGTTTGGGCGGACAGTATCTGAGGATACTAAAGAAGTAAGTTGATTTCTTGTGTGTTAATCTAATATAACTTGCAGCGTATGTACTTATATTTTACGTATGCAGGCGTCAGGTCCATCAACCGTTGCCCAGAAGAGCCAACTCTCTGAATCACAAATGTACGAAATCGTATCAAGGATGTGCCGCTTCACGATGCATGAGATTCTTCATGAGCTTGGAGTATTTTTCCATCCTGAGAGTGAAGTGGCCAAGCATCCAACTCTGTATGATTGGGCCGGAAGAATGAAAAGGCGAACCAATTAAGATATGAGTTAGCCTTCCAAGAAAACATAAACCGCATGAGCATGTATTTGTGAAACAATGAATTGTGTTGATGGATGGTTATTGTGAAACATAAACCGGAAGAATGTAAACTTTGTAAATTTTTGAAAATTGATGAGATTGATGGTTGTTGTGTTGATGTGTTGTTGTTGTGGATGTGTATGTGGATATGTGGATGTTTTGCTGCTGTGTATGTGGATATGTGGATGTTTTGCTGCTGTGTATGTGGATGGCTGTGTGAAGCATATAATTTCTGTGTTTTGATTTGTGGGATCATAGCATTCTGTGTTATGGCTTATACACAGCAGTGGCGGGCAGATGAGGTAGCTTGCCCGTTACTGCTGTTGACACAGTGGTGGCGGGCGTGCTGACATCATCTGCCCGCCACTGCTATTGATAACGGCAGTGGCGGGCAGATGAGGTCAGCGCGCCCGCCACTGTTGTTGACATAGTGGTGGCGGGCACGCTGACATCGTCTGCCCGCCACTGATATTGATAATAGCAGTGGCGGGCCGATGAGGTCAGCGCGCCCGCCACTGCTGTTGACACAGCGGTGGCGGGCGCTCTGACCGCCACTGCTAACCAGCGATAGCAGTGGCGTTAGAGCAGTGGCGGACTGGATGCCCGCCACTATAGGTCGATTTTGCCCGCCGCTACAGTGTCGCTTTGTAGTAGTGTACCAACTACTCCCGTATTTTCCCCCTTTCTGCTTCCTGAAACCGAACTCGAACTCGATCTTCTCTCATGGCGAAAACCAGCCATAAAGCCCCCTTCCCTGCTTCGACCTTGGCCAGGCAGCAAGCGATGGCGGCAGCAGCAGTGGCGGCGCCTTCGGGCAATCCTCATCTTGCTGGTCCTCACGATCTCCTCCCAGCGTCAGCCAAGTACACGGACCAGTCATACAACTTGGGACCATCAACTTGCTCAAAGAAGTCCATTGCAGCGGCGATTGCGTGGAAGACAGGTCCGGGGGTCAAGATTCACCAACCCGGCAAAGAAGCAATTCATTCACCACGGGCCGGAGATGTGGTCATGTTTGAAGCCTTTTTTGAAGCTAGATTAGGGCTTCCGGCTGTGGATTTTCTCTCCGATGTATTGGATTTGTTACATGCTACTCTACCCTAACTATCGCCCAATGTCATTGCACACTTAGCCATCTTCGAGTGGGCGATGCGAGCTGAAGGTTGCGACGGGAGAGCAGAGATCTTTGCAGCACATCACAAAGCCTCCTGCCAGTCGAAGACTTACCAAGGAACCGGAGGAGAGAAAATGGTGATTGCTTTTGGTAGCATCAACTTCCAGCTTCGAGATGAATATCAAACTCAGTTTCCAGCGAAGGCTATCAATGCCAGATGGTAAACAGATTAGGTCAATCATTGGTTCTATGCCGAAGTAGGAGAGGACAATGCCTTAGCTGTACCCCTCGAAGACATCTTCTACCGGAAGTAAGCAGAGGTCCATCCGGACCCAGGCCAGCTCGAAGCTCGTCTTTGACTGCTGCAAGCCATAAGCCGTCACATGAGCATGCGAGACTTAGAAGAGGAGTTTATTGGACTACGGATTCTGCCTTTGATGGCCAGCTGGCCGATAAACTTCGAAGACAACCCAGATGGTGGACTCCGAGAGATCCATTCAAGTGTTGCAGGTAACCTCGAATGTCCTGCAAAATGTTTTACATGCAGTATTGGTTTTATAAAAATGATTTAACTGGAAAGAAATCTTATCTTTCAGCTCCACGCGCCACCCTCACTCTAGAGCAAATTGTCTGGACTTCGGAGAAGATCCTCGGAGCTCCTACGCTCATCAAAAAGGAGTGGAGGGTGAAGTTGGTTAACAGCTGGGAGCGATTCAACTGTGTATGGAGCTTACTCAGAGTTGAATCTCCCAGCAAGCTCCTAAGAAGAGGAAGGCTGAAGCAGGGACTTTAGCGCCAGCCAAGACACCTGTGAAGAAAGTGGCCCAGAAACCAAAGGCCCTTGCCCCTTCTAAATTCCCTACTTCGTCTTCAAAGTCATCTGAAGATGAAGCAAACATACAAATGGGAAGGGAGTTCGAAGCCCTTCTAACAGGGGATGAGTAGTCACGAATGGGAGCTGAAGTCCCTGCTCAAGATGACGTGGTGGCAGTGCCCATTGCTGGTGACAACCTCGAGCAGGCAGAGACTGAGAACGTCCAGCATGGTCAAGTAGAAGCCCCTGTGGCGGGAGAAGGCGGAGTTGAGAATGCGGATGCCCAATTCTCGTCTCCGGACGAAGTTATAGCTGCGGTTGTTGGAGAAATTTTGGCAGCTGATCCTTCAGTTCGAAGCCCGGAGTCCAAAGAGGGCTTCGGTCAGATGTTCGAGCCACCGAGCAGTCCAATGCTTGTTCGGCAACAGAACGTTGAAGGTAGACTTTGATAAAGTACCTTCTCTTTTTCCTTCTTCTTTATGTGTCCTACAAAATTTATGCAATATCGTATACCTTTGGTCTTCACAGGATCGATTCCCATGGAGGCGACCCCCACAACAGAGGTTGTGCCAGAGGCTGTCATGTCACCGAAGCCAATTCCTGAAGTGGCTATGAAGATGGGTCCTGGAAAAGGTAAAGGTAAAGGGCACCTTTGCCTGCTCCTGTTTTAGGGTGGACCCCGTTAGGGTCTACGGATGGAGATGAATCCACAGAGGGAGGTCAATCCACGAAAGCCTCCGAAGATGCCTCGTTGCGCTCTGGCCCCTCTCCGAACGAAGATGACCAGAGTGCCTTGTCGAGGCTCCCCCTCCTAGCTACTTTTCTAGAGCGGAGGACTAGACTTCAGACTTTGCTAGAGCCTCTAGCTCGGGCTAGTCACGAAGTTGGGGATACTGACCTGGTTTCTATTCTTGGGGAAGCTGAGGGGTCAGAGCTAGATGCAGCTTTGGAGCGGGCAGCCTGCCAGGTACAAAGTATCTGCAACAATAGAATTAGTTCAAACATATGTAAATAATTTACTTACATTGCTCTTTTTCTTCCTTCGCATCAAATAGTCCTAGCTCGAGCTGCAGCTGTATCACATGAGCGAGAGTGCAACCGACTCAAGGAGAAAGTAATATCTCTTCAATGGACTCTTGTTAGCTCTGAGATTCGGACCTCCAGATTGGAAGAAATGGTGGTCGTAGAAAGGAAGGCTATGATTAACTTGTAGGATGCCAACAATAAGCTCGAGGCTGAACGGGTCGTGCTTTGGGCCGAAGTGGAAATGATGCGGGGAGAGCAAGAGACTACGGGAGTTGAACTGGTCAAGCTCCGAGAAGAGCAGCTGAAATTGACAGAGGCCAACAACTTGCTCGGACAAAAGAATTCTTTGATGGCTGAGGCAGCTAGACTCTCATCCCTGAAAGTCGAGCTATCTTCGTCAAAGAATGCTTTGTCTAAAGACAAGATAACGTGCGAGAAAGTGGCTTTGGATACCATGGACAACCTTCGGGGTATCCTAGAATAGTTTGGCACTTCTTGTGCTTCTTCTTCGACTGGCGATGTCCCTTTACTACGAAGATTGAAAATGATCCAAGCAGCAGCGAAGACCATGAAGACAACATGTATTCGGTATGAAGAGATCTCCGACCAAGTAGCTGCTCTTGGAGTGCTTTGTTACTATGAAGATCTAGGGCTATCTGTTGCACCGGAGCCTGAAGCAGCCCCTATCAATTTCGGTGATGACCGGCTCCTGACTCCCTCCGCTGATGTGGCTGTGGCTTGGGAGGCCTTTCAACCATCTTGGAGAGCTGAAGGCCGATCGGCTATCAAGACATGGATTGATGAAGGACTCCATCAAAAACAAGCGAGGCTGTAGACTCCATCAAGCAAGCCTCCTTCGGACCTGAAGGTTTAGCTCTCCTTAGGACCCCGACTATGTAAAACTTATGCTTTTATTGTTTTTTGAATGAAAAGACTTATTTGGAAATGTTTTTAGGCTTTCCAACCTTTTTTGGATGAGCTCGAAGTGTTAGATAATAACAAAGAACTCCGCCTGCAATGGGCCACCTTCGAAGCTCTAAGGCCTCACAAGCGTCCTCGATTTTCAATTCCTCGGGGAAGCTCTGAGGAAGTTATACCCGATATATATAAGGAATTATTAGATTATATTAAAAAGGAGGAAAAGGAAGTTAGTTTCAAAACTTCATCTTCGGAGGATGTCGAATGATCCGATGAAGAAAATGCTAATAAGGAGCAAGTAGAAAAGAACCCTAAGCGACTTCAAAGCTGGGAGAGAAGCCCCGAACGACTTCGGACTTGGGCTGAACTTCAACAAGAACAAAAATACTTTCGTGCTTCGAAAGAAGGGAAGAGGGTTAAGCGCAAAGTTCTAACAACTCCAGGCTCCGGCACAAGTCGCCTTCGAAGTCGTGCTAATTTTGATAGCAGTTCTAGGGATCGAAGAGGTCTTCGTTTCCTTCTTGGTATAGATACATATTTTTCATGATGTAATGTAATCTGTTTGAATAATATAAACTAAAAAGTTTCAAAATTGTCTCACTACTTCCCAGCCCCTCTTTTGGGTGTAAGCATCTCCGAAATTTTGGAGGCTCAGAGCCCCTTATCATATTAAAGACTAAAGACTAAGTCCACAACTGGTCACTAAAGAGCTCAAAAATGTCTTCGACTCTATTAATTCAGAGTTTGAAAACTGGTAACTTAGTACCTTTTTATTTTTGAATGTGGTAACTTCGTACTGCTTTTTAGACACATTAGAATTCGATTACAATGGTCACTTTAAACTCTTTTTATAGACGTTTTCAAGCTATTAGCTTGAAGTCTGTTTTGTTTGGTCTCCTTTGACTCTTTTTACGGATGCTATGAAACCGGTGGTTTGGAATACGCTTTTGTGGTCTCCTTGGACTCTTTTTATGGATGCTTTCAAGCCAGAGCTTGGAATCCGTATCATTTGGTCTCTTTGGAATCTTTTTACAGATGCTTTCAAGCCGGTGGCTTGGAATCCGTTTTTTTGTGACTTTCCCACCTCGTTGGAAGCTTCGAACCAATTGTTCGAAGTCCATAAAATTGGTTCAAATGAATGACACTTCCTTCGCAACCGACTCCGTTCTTCTAGTGCGTCAACTAGAAGTAGGGAATGTTTGAGAGGTAGGCATTATCCGAACCATGATCTTTATTTATTCATAAGGTATTTACATATGATTACAAGGAGCCCCTATGCAAAATATCGCTTAAGGTGCTCCGCATGCCAGACATGCTTTAACTCTTCACCTTTTAAATTAGCTAACTTAAATGAACCAGGGCGTCCTGAACGAAAAATGATATATGGACCTTCCCACTTATTTCCTAATTTCCCTTGTGATATGATACTTCGCAAAACTAAATGACCTGGTTTAAGTTCATTAAGTTTAACCTTCGGGTCATGCCAAGTCTTCGTTTGAGGATGATACTTCGACAGATTTGCAACAGTTCAAAGCCTTATTTCTTCCGTTAGATCCAGCGAGGCTTTTCTTTCATCATCTTTTTCATGTTCGATGGTGCGAAGAGATCCTCCTTTAAGCTTCGTCGGTGTCATGGCTTCATCTCCGAATAGTAATATGAAAGGAGTAAAACCTATGGACCTTGTTTGAGTGGTCCGAATGGACCATAAAATTTTTTGGAACTCTTCGGTCCACAGTCCTTTTCCCAATCCTACTATCCTTCAATTTAGACCTGATAAAATATTACCATTAGCTCGTTCGATGACTCTGTTAGACTGAGGACGACGAACAGCTATGAAACACATTTGTATGCCAAGATCTTCGAAGAACTCTTTGAAGGGTTCGGCATCAAATTGGGTGCAATTGTCGATTGTGAGTTGTCGAGGCACTCCGAACCTGCATATAATATTCTCCCAGAAGAATTTTTGTACATTATTTGAAGTGATAGCTGTGAGCAGTTCTGCTTCGACCCACTTGGAAAAATATTCAATTGCTACCACTGCAAATTTCAGACTTCCTTTTGCCATTGGAAAGGGGCCAATGAGATCCATGCCACATCTGGCCATGGGCCAAACCAGAGTAATAACTTGAAGAGGTGTTGGCGGACGATGACTTCGTCTTCCCATCCATTGACAACCTTGGCAAGTGTGGACCAAGTCCTCCGCATCAGCTACTATTGTAGGCCAATAAAGCCCCTGACGATGTGTTTTTCCCACCAAAGCTCAAGCGACAAGGTGGCTACCACAAAGGCCTTCATGAATTTCTCGGAGTAAATCTTGGCCTTCGGCTTGAGAGATACATCGGAGTAGGGGGAACATATTTCGACTTTATAAAGAATATCATTGATAATGTGATAATTCCATACTCTTAGCTGTAATCTTGAAAGATTTGGTCCTTCAGGTAAGGTTGCTTAGCCTTGCAGTAATTCCATGATCAAACTACGCCAGTCAGTGTTCGGAATACAAAGGATCTCCGCAGGAGTGATTTGAGGCACCGAAGGCAAAGTAAGCTCTTCATAAAAAGCCCCTTCGAGAATATCTATGGCTCCGGCTGCAGCTTTTGCTAGGATATCTGCTTGTGCATTGTCGGCTCTTGGTATACTTCAGACAGAAATCCCCTTGAATGTTGTTTCGATCTTATGGATCCATTCTAGATATTTTTGCAAGCTGCGGATGCCGGATTTGAAAACTTTTATCAACGTGCCCTGCTACAATTTGAGAATCTGTTTTTATAACAACTCTTGTAGCAGCAAGAGGACGTGCCTTTTGGAGTCCTAACAAAATTCCTTCGTACTCTGCTATATTATTGGTGGACTTAAAATTGAGCCTTGCGGAGTACATCGCTCTTTGTCCTGAAGGTGAAATTATCACCGCTCCAATACCTGCTCTGGATGCTTGAAAAGCTCCATTGGAGTATATGGTCCAAATTCCTTCGGTTCATTTTTCTAGAGCCCAGAATGCAGACAGAGTCCATTCTGCTACAAAATCTGCCACAACTTGTGACTTGATTGTTATCCTTGCTACAGAGGAGATGCCGAAGGGTGCTAGCTAGATGGCCCATTTTCCAACTCTCCTCGTAGAATCTTTACTTTGGAGCATATCTCCCAAAGGATAAGAAGTTGGTACAATTACATTATGCGCTAAGAAATAATGTCGCAGTTTCCTTGAAGCCATTATGTTGGACCGGAAACGGCGACCAGAGGGGGGGTGAATGGGAGCTTTTAAAAATTCGGGCTAAAAACTTAGCCTTCGGTTTAGTTCTGTCTTCTGCGGAACAGGCTTCGAACACTACCTTCGAAGGTCTGGTTCGGAGGTACTTCGACAGCTCCGAACACAGGCTTCGTTGGAGCAAAAGTTCGAAGCTAAGAAGACTTCGCTCCACTTACAACCCTCGGAAATCTACTCTGCTTAGTCAGTGCAGGCTCCGCACACAGGGTGCTTCGAGCAGGCTTCGCACTTCACCCTTCGCAAGAGTGGACAGCCCTCTGAGGACTTCGACCAAGTACTTGGCAGCAGCTACTGGTGCTGAGCTTCGTACACGAAGGTCTACACGCACACAAACAGACTACACTAGGGGCTTCGACACAAGAAGCAAAACAGGCAACAATCAGTGCTTCCCTAGTAAGCAGCGAGGTCACGCCTCCTTTTACACAGAGCGAAAACACACCGACAAAACACACACCTCGCACGAAAAACAACCTTCACCTCAACAGGCTTCGGTGCACAACTACAGGCGAGGTATGCAAAGCGAGCTCAAGCAAAAGCACAGGAAAACAGGGCTTCGCCGCTTGAACAAGGAACACAGAAAAAGAACTCTCTGGATGTATTAAAATCGAAGTGTGTGGCTACAGGAGCTCAACAGTAAATGCTCAAAGTGTTAAATGTTACCTACCGAGCCCCCATATTTATAGCCCACAGTTCACCCAAAAGAATTGACTACTTTACCCCTAGGGTTTACATTGGTTTTGTCTCTACAGAACTAAGGGGTACAAAAGGTAGTCCACCTTTATTCTGGAGGCTTCTCTGTCAGGTGCAGAGGGGACAGTGTCAGCCTTTTTCAGAACAGACAGTGTCAGCCTTTACAGTGTTGACTTCTGGAACCTCCCTTCGCACCGGAGGGTGCGGTAGCTTCGGCGAGAAGCCTGCAGCCTGTTGGCCTTCGCTCCGCCGAAGAAGTCCTTCGATACAGTGACGGTTTTGAGCCGAAGCCGTCAAAGCCCTTGGGCCTTCGCACCACCACCTCCGGAGTGGATCACCACGGCTTCGCAGCTACTCTTAGCTCGAACACCGTCTGTCCGTGTACCGAAGCCATGCATGGCCGAAGCACCACAAGTCACCCTTCCTCCGGAGCTAGCCTCGCTCCGAAGTCTTCCTCCCTTCGAAGTCCCTCCTTCATCCAAGGCCTCCGCATGAAGCATTCCATGAGCACTCCGTCGCAGTGCCTCTCCCCGAGCACACTCCTCGACGAGCCTCACCCGGACCATGCCTTCGATGCGCCTCGACTTCTGAGACCTTCGTCGGGCACCTTCGAGTGTCTCCCTCCAGAGCACACTTCGAACTCCTTGCCTCCGCAGAGGACTTGATCCACCAACTCCGAAGTCACTCCATTCCGAGTACCTTCGAAGTGCCTCACCTCCGAGGACTTTGTCTCGGAGTACCTTCAGCCGGAGCCACGCTCCGCACTCTCTGCCTTCACCTGGCGCGCCTCGACCCGAGGTCCGACCCGGACCACCTTCGCAGCCACCGTGACGGAGCTCCCTGCTCCCCTGGCATCAAGCCTCCCGCTTGACCCAGGTTCACCCGGCTCGAACCTTGTCCGTCGCCTCCGAAGTCCCTGCGCACCATAGACAAGCAGACAAGTGTATCCAGCACTCCGGAGACCTCTCCGGGTTAGCAACCTTTGGTACACACTCTGGTGTACCGCCCAAAGTACCGAAGCCATCGGTACGAACCCAGTCATCGTGTACTGCCGGACCCCTCCGACAGGCACACTCCGCTGCACAGCTGCAGCAAGCAAACACCGAACACCCTTCGGTGAAACCACCTCCGAACACCCTTCGGAGGTCCCACCTCCGAAGCCCCTTCGGAGGTACCCTTCGAACAGAGGGTAAAATCATGTCAATCACTCATCACAAAACACCGAAACCAACCCTTGGTTTCTCAATCTCCCCCTTGATGAGTGCATTGACAACCAAATTCAAGTTCAAGAAAATTTGAAAATTTTCAGCACACAAGTGACCATAAAAACTCAGAAAAGAGCCAAAGCATGTCACTTGATAAAAGAATTTTCCTCCCCCTTTCTCAAAAGAGTAAAAGCCCCTTTGGCAAAACTCCCCTTGATAAGAACTCCCCCTGAGTTAACCAGATTTTTCTCCCCCTTTATGTCAAAAATCTCTCCCCCTGTCGAAATTATGCTTCTTGCGGCAGAGAACATAGCCAATCTCTCCCCCTTTGGCAATGCAAGCATCAAGGAGCAGTCAAAAGATGCAAAGCTTCGAGATGAGCAGAATTGCAAAGACATATAATGCAAAAATATGCCAATATTAACACCAATGATCATGTGCTCGGCTCAATTTAACATTCCGTGAAACAAGATGATGGCATGTGATTTTGGCATTTTGAGATAAAAGCATCACCACTTAATCATAGCATCTAGACATGTGAAGGCAAGGACTGCGCAAAGCTAACAATTTCTACCCTAGACAGACAAGTCTTGTTCAAAAAGGAGCTCTGAAAGCAAACTTGATGATTAATTAATTTTGTTGTTCTTTTCTTAATGCCAGGGGTTATTTGTTTGTCCACCTTATACTTTCCAATCAGGCCAAGCCTAGGCATGAAAGCCATTTGAAGCTTAAGGCGGTGATTTTGGCATACACTACACTATCCCAGTTCAAACCAAAGTGCAATGGTAAGCAGTCTAGAATAGAGTAGTGCGACAAACAAACCCTCCTGGATCTTTTCATTTAAACCAGGCAAATCATGGATTTTTGATTTTGATTTTGATGAATGAAATATTTTGAAGAATATCGATGAATGATGAACACAATTTTTCAAGTTGCAAATTGTAGCATCCAAGGAACAGTGTCTTGCTGTCAAGTAGATAAAAGATAGCTAAAAGCAGTCCTGCCTAAACAAGCTAGATACACGATTGTGCGGTGAGCAAGTTGATTTTAGAAAATAAAACATCATGCACAATCAATGTTCCAGACATATTTCATAGAGCTGAGCTGTCATGATTTCTTGAACTAAAAGCCGGCATATAATAGCAAAAGATGTAAATGCAATTCCACACATAATGAGCATATGCAAGGCAATTTAAAATCAGCTCCCCCTCACAAAATGTCGTAGGGATGACAAATACCAAGTTCCCCACGCAAGTAAGCAAATCGAGATGCATCGAGGGGTTTTGTAAAAATATCGGCAAGCTGGTGTTGGGTATCAACATATTGAAGTTCAATATCACCCTTCTCATTGTGATCTCTGAGAAAATGATACCGTACATCAATGTGTTTGGTTCTGGAGTGCTGAACCGGGTTGTTTGCAATACAAATAGCACTAGTGTTATCACATAAAAGTGGAACACTCTTATAATCTAACCCGAAATCCCGCAAAGTGGAAACCATCCACAAAATCTGAGAGCAACAGCTAGCTGCAGCAACATATTCGGCCTCAGCCGTTGATTGTGCAACACTAGACTGTTTGCGGGAAGACCAGCAAACCAGAGAAGTACCCAGAAAGTGACAAGTACCAGAGGTACTTTTTCTATCAATTCTACACCCAGCAAAATCCGCATCTGAATAACCTCTAAGACATAAAGATGAAGACGATGAATACCATATGCCAAATTCAAGGGTGTGTTTGAGATACCTTAAGATGCGCTTAACCGCTTGGCGGTGCGAAGGTCGTGGTGAAGCCTGAAAACGAGCGCACAGACACACAGCGAAGTGTATGTCCGGCCTCGTGGCAGTCAAGTAGAGGAGGGAGCCGATCATGCTCCGGAACTCCTTCTGATCCACGGCTTCTCCATCTTCGTCAGGGTCCAAAGCTATAGATGTAGCCATTGGAGTGGCGAGGGGCTTCGCATCGGACATGTCGAACTTCTTGAGCAGGTCCTTGGTGTACTTTGTCTGGTGGACAAAAGTACCTTGTTTGCTTTGCTTGATTTGCAAACCAAGGAAGAAGTTTAGTTCACCCATCATTGACATTTCAAATTCCCTGCTCATGGTATCTGCAAACTCGGCAACCAAAGCATGAGAAGAGCCACCAAAGATGATATCATCCACATATATCTGCACTAGGAGGAAATATTTGCCATGCTTGAGAGTAAACAAAGTTTTATCAACAGAGCCCATCAAATACCCTCGCTCAAGCAGAAAAGACTTAAGTCTATCATACCACGCCCGAGGGGCCTGCTTGAGTCCATAAAGAGCCTTATGAAGTTTAAGGACTTTATGTGGGTACTTGGGGTTTTCAAAACTAGGAGGTTGTTTTACATAAACATCTTCACCTATGAAGCCATTAAGAAAAGCACTTTTGACATCCATTTGATAGAGTTTGAATCCCCGGGATGTTGCAAAGGCAAGCAAAATCCTAATGGCCTCAAGGCGAGCAACAGGTGCAAAAGTTTCAGTAAAATCAATCCCTTCTAGTTGAGAAAAGCCCTGAGCTACAAGTCTAGCCTTATTTCTAACAATTGTCCCATCCTCCCCTTGTTTATTTTTGAAAATCCATTTTGTACCAATGAAATGAACATTTGGTGGAGGGTCAACTAAAGTCCAGACTTGGTTTCTCTCAAAATTTTCAAGTTCCTCATGCATGGCATTGATCCAACTAGAATCAGAAAGTGCATGACTAACATCTAAAGGCTCGAAAGAAGCAACAAAAGCAGCATTAGTGAAATGGGCATGAGAACGAGTTACCCTTTGATCAAGCTCACCAATGATCTGCTCGGGAGGGTGCATCCTTTGAACATGATGTGGAGCCTCTCGGCGGGATGCAGTCTCCCCCTCAACTTGTGCGTTGGAGTGGTCCAAGATGACCGATGTTGAGGTAGTCGCTTCGGGACCTCGTGCCGAAGTAGTAGAAGCGGGGTCAGCTTCGGGGGTTGACGTCGAGGGTAATAGGGGATCATCCTCGAATTCTCCGGGATCTTCGTCTTCGAATAAGGTCTGTTCCATGTCGTGTTCATTTGCCTGTTCAAAAGCAGAACTAACAGAGGGGGTTGATTCATCAAAAGTCACATCACATGACTCGATGACAATGTTAGTTTCCAAGTTATAAACACGATAAGAATGACCATGAGTAGTATAACCCAAAAAGATCCCGTCAGAAGATCGCGACTCAAATTTATCCAAGTTACCACGTTTTAGGATAAAGCAGCGACAGCCAAAAACTCGAAGATGAGTAACCTTGGGCTGTCTCCCAAAACGCAGCTCATAAGATGTCAAGTTTAAAATTGAGCGCAAGAAAATTCGGTTTGAGATGTAGCAAGCAGTGTTCATGGCCTCAGCCCAGAATTTTCTAGGAGTCCTATGCTCATCGAGCATCGTCCTAGCCATCTCAACCAAAGTGCGGTTCTTTCTCTCAACAACACCGTTCTGTTGAGGAACCCGCGGAGCAGAGAATTGATGTTCTATGCCATGCTCCATGCAAAAGTCAACAAAGGGACTATTTTTGAACTCGGTGCCATTATCGCTTCGAATGAATTTTAATGCACCAGGCAGTTCAGTGAAAAGTCTCAAAGCCAAGCTCCAAAAGTGTGAAAACACTTCATCCTTGCTGGCAAGAAAGAAGACCCAAGAGTAGCGAGAGAAATCGTCGACAATAACTAAAACATACCACTTCCCGCCTAAAGAACTAACCCGAGAAGGACCAACAGTGTCCATATGGAGAAGTTCTCCGGGTTGTTCAGTCATCACTGTGGTGACTGGCGAATGCGAAGCGGCAATCATTTTTCCATGTCGACAAGGAGCACAGACTAAATTCTTCTCAAACTTGAGCTTGGGCAATCCTCGGATCAACCCTAGGGCGCTCAGACGAGCGAGCAATTCAAAGCTCATATGCCCTAGCCTCCTATGCCACTTCCAAAGCTCAGAAGTCGAATGTGCAACAAGACAATGAGAAGAACCAGACGACTCTGAAAAGTCAGCTCCAAAAACTCTCCCAACCCTAAAGATCTTACACACCACAACGCCATCAGAATTGAGCACTTGCGAAGTATCGCGATGAAATCGCACTTCGAAGCCCTCATCAAGCAACTGAGATACAGACAGCAAATTGTATCCCAGGTTTTCAACCAAAGCAACATCTTTGAGAGTGAAGTTCGAATTAATTCTTACCACACCTTTACCTTTCACTCTACTCCTTCGATTGTTTCCGAAGGTGATATGTTCCCTTTGCTTGGTTGTGGTGAGGCTGGAGAACCAAGCTGCATCTCCGGTCATGTGGCGCGAACAACCGGAGTCCATGATCCACGTGCCCTCCAAGCCTCGATCTGTCGCCTACACATGATAAGAACGTCTCGATCGCTCAGTGCTAGGGTGAGTAAAATAATGACGAGGCATCCAGCACTGAGTGACACGAGTAGTAGGCACAGTAAAAGCAGACGGTCTACGCACATAATAATCAGAATGATGCAAAGTGCGAGGTCTACCTACATGCAAAGAACGCAAAGCATGACGAGGTCTCCTACTCTGACGAGGTACAAAGATACTCGCCCGAGGTCTACCACCATATGGAACATGGTGAACACCTCGAGGAGCAAAACCTCTCCGGGAAGCACGAGGAGCCTCAAAAACAGGACGAGAGTTAGACTCAGACTCATGCATACCTAAAGATGGGTAATGCCTGTCCTGATAGCTCATCGCCTGTGCACGTCGCTCATCCTTGATGCGACGGAAACAGAAACCAATCAAATGACCCGCCCGCTGACAGTAAGAACAATGAAACACTCTCCTGGGGGCACTCTCATGGGTCACAGGAGCAACTCTCACAGGCTCCTTGGGTTTCTTTTGAGTGGTTTTCTTGGGAGGATTTTTCTTGGTAGGAGGAGTGGTTTTCTTTGGTGGATGGATAGGCTTTTTGGCTGGAGGGGTGTCCAACAGAGCTCTCTCTTTCTCTAGGGTGGTGGGAGAGGTAAAAACAGTTTTGGTCTTACTGTCTGAAGGTATCCTCTCAAAACCCAAACCTAGAGCTACCCCTGCTCTGTCAGCACACATCTTGGTCTTGGCCAAGAGCAAATCCATCCTACCCTTTCCCTCAGTGCATTTGTTTACCACGGAAAGAAGGTATTCATTTTCTGACATGAGGTTCTCAGCTCGCTCTCTAGCAGTGCCTAGCTGGTCCTTAAGGGTAATGCAAGTGTCACAAACAGGTTGCACATCCTTAGAACTACCGGCCCTCTCCAATCTAGCCTCCAAATCATGAACATGCTTATCTCGTAAATTAATGCTATCGCGCAATAAAGAGCAGTTCATGCAATCAATAACATCATGAGGTCTAGAATCCACCTCCAAAAGCTGCTTCTGTGCAGTCTCAAGCTCAGAAAGAGTTTGAGCATGAACAGAACGCAACTGAGCAAGCTCACTCATGACAACAGAACAAGATTCACATTCAGCATCATCAAATTTAGACTTAAGCAAGGCATATTCAGTAGAAACATTTTCTAGCCTAAGTCTAAGGTCTTTTCTTTCTCTAGCGGCTTGCACAAGCAATCTATCCTGACCAAGCACTACTTCATTCAGCTCATCTAATTTAATTAGAAGCTGGTCAGATGATAGGTTTACCTCAGATGAGTCAAGCTCATCGCCGCTGTGATCGCTGTCGGCCATGAAGCAAAGGCCGGTGAAGTCACGTCCCTTCTTGTCCTTCTTGTCCTCCTTCCTTGGGGACTCCTCCTCCTCAGAGCTCGACTCCTCAGTTGAGGAAGTGTCGATGTCGCTGAGAGCAGCCACAAAAGCTCTGGAAGCGGCCTTGGCTACTTTTTTAGCCATCTTGCCGCGCTTGCCCTTCACAAAGGGCTTCCTCTCCTTTTTGTGGTATTTGGGGCGGTCACTCTCATCTCTCTTCTTGATTTTGGGGCAATTGGCCTTAATATGAGAGGTGTCGCCACATTCATAGCAACCACTAAAACCACTTCTCCTCTGATCCCGTCTCTCATGATGAAAGCGGGTGAACCTCCGGGCAATGAGAGCAAGCTCATCATCAGCTAGAGTATCCACCTGCTCCTTTGTGACGGAGACCAGGGAGGACAAAGCAAAACCATCTGCAAGAACACAAGTGCCTGATATGCTTGGTTCTGCAGTGGTGCCACGGCTAGTGCTAGAAACCAATGCCAATGGCTGTGGCAAAGAGCTTCTGTGCACAGCAAGAGATGCCTTGGCAATCTCTGTGGACTTTAGCTTGCTAAAGAGTTCATCACAGGTTAGAGTGTCATAGCCTGTGGACTCCTCAATGTTGGATATCTTCACTTCCCATATGCTACGGTCAAGAGCATAGAGAAGCTTGATAGCCCTATCGTGATCACTGTAAGCAAGTGTTCTGTTGGACCGCAAGTTACTCACTATAGCATCAAAGCGCGAAAACATGGCATCTATAGATTCACCAGGTGCCTGCACAAACAGCTGATACTGTTGGTTGTAGGTGCTTTGGCGCCTGGCCTTAATCTGTGTAGAGCCCTCATGAAAAATAGTGAGCGTTGTCCAAATCTCCCTAGCAGTCCTAAGGTGCTGCACCCTATCGAACTCACTCCGGCTCAAACCGATGAACAGTATATTTCTTGCCTTGGAATTGGCATTATACTGATCCTTTTCTGTTTGAGAGGTGCGAGTCTCAGGGATGGAGTATTGTGATTCCACAATCTCCCAAATTGCATTTCCTTGGCTTAACAGGTAAGCCTCCATGCGCACCTTCCAGTATGCGAAGTCTGTCCCATCGAACAGAGGAATTTTACTGCCTCTATCCATGTCGCCAACAGATCACAAAACCGGTTAAGGTCAACTGGTGATCTTAACCAAGCTCTGATACCAATTGTTGGACCGGAAACAGCGACCAGAGGGGGGGTGAATGGGAGCTTTTAAAAATTCGGGCTAAAAACTTAGCCTTCGGTTTAGTTCTGTCTTCTGCGGAACAGGCTTCGAACACTACCTTCGAAGGTCTGGTTCGGAGGTACTTCGACAGCTCCGAACACAGGCTTCGGAGGAGGAAAAGTTCGAAGCTAAGAAGACTTCGCTCCACTTACAACCCTCGGAAATCTACTCTGCTTAGTCAGTGCAGGCTCCGCACACAGGGTGCTTCGAGCAGGCTTCGCACTTCACCCTTCGCAAGAGTGGACAGCCCTCTGAGGACTTCGACCAAGTACTTGGCAGCAGCTACTGGTGCTGAGCTTCGTACACGAAGGTCTACACGCACACAAACAGACTACACTAGGGGCTTCGACACAAGAAGCAAAACAGGCAACAATCAGTGCTTCGCTAGTAAGCAGCGAGGTCACGCCTCCTTTTACACAGAGCGAAAACACACCGACAAAACACACACCTCGCACGAAAAACAACCTTCACCTCAACAGGCTTCGGTGCACAACTACAGGCGAGGTATGCAAAGCGAGCTCAAGCAAAA
Source organism: Zizania palustris (assembly GCA_019279435.1). NCBI lineage: Eukaryota > Viridiplantae > Streptophyta > Magnoliopsida > Poales > Poaceae > Zizania > Zizania palustris. Next base: position 15,083,691 of record JAAALK010000286.1, read on the forward strand.
GCACAGGAAAACAGGGCTTCGCCGCTTGAACAAGGAACACAGAAAAAGAACTCTCTGGATGTATTAAAATCGAAGTGTGTGGCTACAGGAGCTCAACAGTAAATGCTCAAAGTGTTAAATGTTACCTACCGAGCCCCCATATTTATAGCCCACAGTTCACCCAAAAGAATTGACTACTTTACCCCTAGGGTTTACATTGGTTTTGTCTCTACAGAACTAAGGGGTACAAAAGGTAGTCCAGCTTTATTCTGGAGGCTTCTCTGTCAGGTGCAGAGGGGACAGTGTCAGCCTTTTTCAGAACAGACAGTGTCAGCCTTTACAGTGTTGACTTCTGGAACCTCCCTTCGCACCGGAGGGTGCGGTAGCTTCGGCGAGAAGCCTGCAGCCTGTTGGCCTTCGCTCCGCCGAAGAAGTCCTTCGATACAGTGACGGTTTTGAGCCGAAGCCGTCAAAGCCCTTGGGCCTTCGCACCACCACCTCCGTAGTGGATCACCACGGCTTCGCAGCTACTCTTAGCTCGAACACCGTCCGTCCGTGTACCGAAGCCATGCATGGCCGAAGCACCACAAGTCACCCTTCCTCCGGAGCTAGCCTCGCTCCGAAGTCTTCCTCCCTTCGAAGTCCCTCCTTCATCCAAGGCCTCCGCATGAAGCATTCCATGAGCACTCCGTCGCAGTGCCTCTCCCCGAGCACACTCCTCGACGAGCCTCACCCGGACCATGCCTTCGATGCGCCTCGACTTCTGAGACCTTCGTCGGGCACCTTCGAGTGTCTCCCTCCGGAGCACACTTCGAACTCCTTGCCTCCGCAGAGGACTTGATCCACCAACTCCGAAGTCACTCCATTCGGAGTACCTTCGAAGTGCCTCACCTCCGAGGACTTTGTCTCGGAGTACCTTCAGCCGGAGCCACGCTCCGCACTCTCTGCCTTCACCTGGCGCGCCTCGACCCGAGGTCCGACCCGGACCACCTTCGCAGCCACCGTGACGGAGCTCCCTGCTCCCCTGGCATCAAGCCTCCCGCTTGACCCAGGTTCACCCGGCTCGAACCTTGTCCGTCGCCTCCGAAGTCCCTGCGCACCATAGACAAGCAGACAAGTGTATCCAGCACTCCGGAGACCTCTCCGGGTTAGCAACCTTCGGTACACACTCCGGTGTACCGCCCAAAGTACCGAAGCCATCGGTACGAACCCAGTCATCGTGTACTGCCGGACCCCTCCGACAGGCACACTCCGCTGCACAGCTGCAGCAAGCAAACACCGAACACCCTTCGGTGAAACCACCTCCGAACACCCTTCGGAGGTCCCACCTCCGAAGCCCCTTCGGAGGTACCCTTCGAACAGAGGGTAAAATCCTGTCAATCACTCATCACAAAACACCGAAACCAACCCTTGGTTTCTCACATTACAAGAGCATAAGTGAACTTTTCGAGCTCGGAATATCTTGTTTTTGCTCCAGATAAAGCTTCGAATACAAAATATACTAGAATATGTGCCAACTTCCCATTGAAATCCATTTCTCTAACAAGGATTGCACTAACAGCGGAGCCGGTAGCTGCAAGGTAAAGAAGAAGGGTTTCATCTACCATGGGCACAGTGAGTGTTGCGAGGTTGCTGAGATAATCTTTAATATCCTCAAAACTCTTTTGGCACTCTAGTGTCCATGCAAAATCTTCGGACCCTTTCAATGCTTTGAATATGGGCAGGCTTCGTTCTGCGGACCTTGTTAGAAATCTGCTGAGTGCTACAAGGCGTCAAGTAAACTTTTGTACCTGTTTTAAATTCTCCGGTGGAGCCATTCTTTGCAGTGCAGTTATTTGAGTTGGGCTAGCTTCGATTCCCCTACTCGAAACTAGATACCCTAACAGTTTTACAGCTTGAGCCCGGAAGATACATTTTTCGAGGTTGAGGCGGACTCCACATGCTTGGAGGCTTTCAAATGTTTCTGCTAAGTCTAGGCTATGTTGGTGATTTAAAGCACTCTTTATTGCAATGTCATCCATATAGGCTTCTACATTACAACCTATTTGGTGACCTAGAGCCTTAGCAATTAATCTCGAAAAAGTTGCCCCGACATTTCTCAAGCCGAAGGGCATTCTTACATAGCAAAAGACTTCCAAAGGAGTTACGAAGCTTGTTTTGATCTCGTCTTCGCGCTTTAACCATATTTGATGATAACCGGAATATGCGTCGAGAAAAATCAATAACTCCGAACCAGCAGTGGAGTCAACTAATTGATCTATACGGGGCATGGGGTAGGGGTCACGTGGGCATGCTTGATTCAAGGACGTAAAATCAATACACATGCGCCATTTCTTGGAGGCCTTCTTTTTGACGAAGACTGGGTTGGCTAACCACTCCGTATACGCTACTTCTCTAATAATCCGAGCTTTCAACAATTTTTCAACTTTTGACTTAGCAAGGCTTGCCCTCTTTGTTGATAATTTTCGGAGCCCCTGCTGAATAGGCCGAATCCTTGGGTTTACAAGCAGACTATGCTCAATGATACTTCGGCTAACTCCCGGAATGTCTTTATCAGACCAAGCAAAGACATCCAAATTTTCTCTAACTACTTCTTCCAGTGAAGTAGTGATTTCCAAAGGCAATTGTTTGCCAAACTGAAAGGGATAGTCTTTACCATCCTTTACAATAATCTTCGTTATGATTTCTCCTTCGGGACTTGGCCTTGGGAACGATTTCTTCAAAGATTCACTTGTCTTGGATCAAGAGCTGGGCCATAGCCGTATTCTGCACTTCGCGCAGTGGCTTGATCACCGAAGACAGTAAGTACTCCTGCTTGCGTGGGCATCTTCATGCATAAATAATTATGGTGTGCCAAAGCTCCGAATTGATTTAACATGCCCCTTCCGAAGATAACATTATAAGCGTAAGGGGAATCCACAACATCGAAAATTACTTCCTCCATCCTTGCCAAGAGCCCCTCTCCGAAGGCAACCTCAAGACCTATTTGGCCGAGGGCATCAAGAGGAGGTCATGTGAAGACTTGAAGGGGACGATCCGCGGGGAGGAGATGCTTCCAATAGATGCAGAGCTGATCAAAGGCTTGAACAAAGATAATATCCGCAGAACTTCCGCCATCGACCAGTACTCTCCGAACTTCTGTCCCTGCAATATCGACAGTGATGACAAGGGGATCCGCATGGGGGAATTTTATACCTGTTGCATCAGCTGCATAGAAAGATATATACACATGGGACCACTCGGGCATTGCAGCTGCCGACGAAGAGGTTCCAATATGGCCTACATCCCGAACATACTTCTCCGTTGTCTTTTTGACGTGCTGCCTAGAGTTCCTCCTCCGGACATAGGAAGGACCACTCTTTTGCCCCAGTCTTGACTATCTTCTTGCTTCGGGGGTGGCATAACACTGGCCACTGGAGGTTGTGTTGGGGGTCAAAGTTGTCTACACGTATGATAGCCTGCACAGGCTCCGGACGTGCCTCGGGGTGGGGGGGGGGACTCGGTCAGAAGTGCCTCAACCAGAGCTCCTTTCGAGGTACTCGCTTCTTAAAGCTAGTATATACTTGCATGCATCCATAGCATGGCTTCGGTTTTCACCATGAACACAACAAAAGAAGGCCTGGCCCTTGCCAGCCGACTTCCCTGGCGGCGTCCAGCCGCTGACCTTGTTTCCCAAAGCTTGTGGACTCTTGGGGGAAAATTTTTGCGGAGAAGGAGCAATGTTCAGGACTTCAAAGCGAGGATGCTTCTGTCCTCGACACCTGGCATGCTGGCTGTCGAAGTTGGGCGCTTGCGAAGGTGTTGAAGTTTTCACCTTGAGCTTAACTTCTTGGATAATTGGTGAAGACGAGGCTATTAATCGCAGCCATCCTTCCTCTGACCTAGCATACTCCTCGAAATAAGGCATCAACTGTGCTATGGAGGATATATTCTTCCGATGAAGCTTGTCGAGGAGGCCTGCATGGGTGACTCCTTCCCGGGCTGCATAGACCATGGATGATGCAGATAGTCCTCTTATCTGCAACTTCGTATGAGCGAAGCGCTTAAAGAACTGCCTCAAAGTTTCTCCAGGTTGCTGCTTCACCTGAAAGAGACTTCCGGTAGACATAGGGGGCACAAAAGTACCCTGGAAGTTACTTATGAATTTTTTTCTTAACTGCTCCCAGGATTTAATTGATCCTAGCTTTAAAGACTAGAACCAACCCAAAGAAATTCCTTCAAGCACAAGGGGGAAGCATTTAGCCATTGTATCCCGAACCTCTCCGCTGGATTCAATCGCCAAAGCATACGAACGAGAGAACTCCCCTGGATCTTCTTCCCCGGAGTACTTATAGAGCTTTGAAGTTTTGAACTTGGGGTCGAAGCACAACTTTTGTAAATTGGGGTGAAGTGGAGACTCGCTATCAAAGGAAGCATTCTCGGGGGCTTTGGGATAAAAAAGAGGGTCGTCGTCTTGAGGCACCTCTGGGATGATAGGGGTAGCTTGGGGACGAAGCCTATCTGCAACTTCCTGCCTCCACCTTGCCACTTTGGCTTGAAGATTGGCCATCTAGGTTGCTACGTCATCAAGGTTGTCTTCATTTCTTCTGGTAGGAGCTTCCGGGTCTTGAGAACTGAACAGGTCACTTCGGAGTATAGTTGGAGCGGCAGGAGAAGCTTCATCGGTTTGAAGCATAGATAGAGTCCCTGAAGGGGCTTCGTATGTTCGAGGAAGAATATTCACTTCGGCCGTCTGAGGTGGGGGGACTATGGAAGGTCCTCCGTCATCAACCGTGTTCGAAGATCTCACTCTGGGGGTTTGAGGGGACCTCTGAAGGGGACTACCACCTAAGCTCTATTTAGGAGGCATGGCTCTAGAAAGTTGGTAGAGAATGAAGTTTTCGTACTAAGTTCCCCAAGAACAGCGCCAACTATTGCCACAAAAGATTACGCTAAAAGGTTCTCTAAGATTAAGAACTAACAAATGAAGAGTTTGTGAAGCGGACTATTTCAAGCCTCCGTATTGGATAATAGCTCGATGTAGTTTGAAGTTGTGTATTGAATATCTCAATATTTGATCACTATTACAGGGTAAGAATGGGGGTATTTATAGGTAAAAAATTTAAGGAAAAGACCTTTTTACCCCTTAGTTACATCTGACATAGTGGAAACTATTTCGGTACCCCTAACAGGGCTAAAATGGTAAAATACTAACTTAATCAGAAAGAAGATAAGTCTTCTATCCTTGCTGGCAGTTTTCCACTGTGGAGATTGACCCTTTGAAGTGTATCTTTGAATGAGAGTCTGGATAGATCCTATGGACTTAATCCTACACCAGGCCGGAGACAAGTCTTGGACTTCAGTCAAGTGAATTGTCTTTGTCTTGTAACCTTGAAGATCCTAGGGATGAAGTATTTTCCCCCAACAGATGCAGATATGCAACTTGGACAATGAAAAATATGAAAAAAATGATAAAAACCAGAAAATGAAAAATCCATGCCTTTTATGCATAATTGAAAAGATCTAGGTGGGTTTGCTTCCTCGCATTGCATTGCTCTGGATTGCTTACCATAGCACTTTGGTATGAACTAGGAAATTGTAATGTATGCCAAGACCAATGTCTTAAGCTTCTGATGGTCTTGTTCTGACCTAGGCTTGACTTGGTCGGTTAGCGTAAGGTTGACATGCAAATAACCCCTGGCAAAAATGAAAACGGAAAAGAAAAAGCCTAAAAATTAAAAAGATAACAAGTTTGCTGAAGATCTTTGTTATGGACAATGCTTATCTTGATAGATAGAAGCTAGCCTTTGCATCTCATGTTTTACCTTGCTTGTCGACTAGAAAATGTGGTGATGCTTTTATTTGCAAAAATCTAAAAATGCGTGCTAATGACTTTCTTTAGATATCATCTATTGCACTGATCATGCCATGTGTCTTAGACAGTATTTTTTGCTATACTTGCTAGATGTTGTAATTGCAGTCAATCATATCTTAGAAGCATGCTTTTTACACTCCACTTGCACCCCAGTTGCATTCACTGCATATTTTGAGGGGGAGCTACATTTCAGGGGGAGTTTGAATTTGTGTGTCATTTGAGTGCATTTAGTCTCACTTGATGAGTCCAATTGTCAACAATGGGGAGAAATTTCGGGTTACTTGGTTTTTTAGAAGAGTTTAGGGGGAAATTTGGCTTTCTCTAGGATTTATTTCAGGCGGAGTTTTACTCTCTTTTGCCTTTACTCTTTGGATATCCTTGTTGATAATTCTAAGATTGCACTCATTTGAGGTTTTATTTTTGCTTAACCATAATGACCTTTTTCTGGCTTTTGTTCGGCTTTTGGTCATTAGGTTAAACCTTTTATTTTATTTTCTTCCTTCTATCTTCGTGTGTTTTTATTTTTGTTTTTCCACATGTTTTGCAGGTTCTAAAGCAATGATGAAGAGAGTGTTGACAATGCACTCATCAAGGGGGAGATTGAGGAGTCATGTTGAAGATCATGGGCCTCATGGCTCCAGAAGTGATGACTGATTGTCAATGAAAGTCAAAGAGAGAGGAGACGAAGAGAAGATGAGACATGTCGTGTCATGGGCCGCGTGTGACTCAAGTACATGGGCGGTGAGCAACTGCTGGACAATGGGGCTGCGGAGTTGGGCCGTACCAATCCGGGTACATGGCCCAAGATCGATAGGGGATCCACTGGTCTATTGATCGGGTTTGACCAGGTAAACGGGCGGGGAGTGATTGCCAGGCCGAGGGAGCTGTTGAGTCAGGACGGCCAAATCCGGGTACCCGGTGCGGAGACAATGGATGTGTAGGACCGAAAGTAGTGACCAGAGGGGGGTGAATGGGCGCCTAAAAATTTCTTTCGAATCAATGGCCTGCTCCCAATACCCAACGCACCTCAACAGACTAACAACGAAAAGTAAACAGATCAACAGAGCCTCAAAAGATCTAGCCTAAAAACAACCGGTGTTCTAATCGAAGAAACACCAACACAGTGCTTAAAGGCAGATTTAATAGATTAATTAACTCACAGGCATTTAATCAGACCAACATTCATGAAGATGATAAACTGATGTTCTAACAGATATAACACAGTACACAGATTAAAAAGGAATTTAACAACATTAACGTGAAGTACTAATCTGGACAACAAGTCAAGCACATGATTAGGCACGTTTCCCTATGCAAGATTAGGAAATAATCACAAAGAGACGTGTAGCAACTGTAATGATGTGCCAAAAATGATCACGGACTAATCTTTCATTTTAATGCAAGAAATAAATTTTGCTCTCAGTTATATCATCAAAAATCTTGCAGTATTTAAATCACAGATGATAAAGCACTAAACAAAAATTGCATGTGAGTCAAGAAACTGATTACCTTTTTGTTTTAATGTAGCTCATGCACTCTGTTCCTCACGGAATCAACGCATAGCGCAGGCTCCAAGTCCGTATAGTCCTCGCATGACTCCAGCTTCTAGAATCCTCTAGCGGCTATCCACACGGCGCTCGATGAACTGCAGCACCACGCGATGGCTTCCTTGATGCCTCGTGATGATCGGACCAAGGAGGAACCGGCCTCACACACGCAGCTTGCAGCCCGTACGCCACCAGCGACCAGTGCCGTGAGAAGAAATCCGTGCAAAGACGGACCGATGGCGGCTGCGGCTGATGGAAACAACGGCGGCGCGCACAGGGAAGGAAGACGGCGCTCACATGAACAGGGAACGAACAGGGCCAAAAAAAACGTGGGGAAAGTTGAACTCAAATTTTCATTAAGTGAGTTAACCCTAACCCTAGGGATTGGGGCCTATTTATAGGTAGCCCAATAAATAGGTAAAATGCAGAAATACCCCTAGGGTTTTTTACAGACGCTGAATAAAAATGGAAAAGACCGAAATGCCCTTAGGATTTTTTACAGACTCGACTGACAGACTGTGGGCCTAAAGGCAAAATAGTAAAAACCTAAATAAAGGTAACTTGTCCTGATGCGGAGCTTTCGTAGCAGCTACGGCTTCGCCTCAGAACAGTCAGATCCGAGATCAACGGTCGTCAGTTTTGCACCGAAACTGACAAAGCGTCCACCGTCTTCGCACCGGGTACCCGGATTGAGCCGGCCCGATTCCGCAGCTCCCTCAGCCCGGCAATCGCTCACCGCCCGTGTACCTGAGTCAATCCCGGTCAACAGTCCAGTGGATCCTCTGCTGCTCCTAGCCCATGTACCCGGATTGGGCCAGCCCGACTTCACGGCCTCCTCTGCCCGACAGTCGCTTGCTGCCCGTGTACCTGAGTCACACGCGGCCCAGACGCAGCAGGTCTTCTCTCTCTTTTCAGTCCTCTTTGACTATCGTTGACAATGACTCATCACATCTGGAGCCATGAGGCCCACGCTATTCAGCATGGCTCCTCAATCTCCCCCTTGATGAGTGCATTGTCAACACTTCTCTTCATCTGCTCTTCAGTACCTGCGAACAACTGTGGAAACACGAAAACAAAGCACAAGAAAATAGAAAAGAAGAAAAATAAAGTAAAAGTTTAACCCTAATGACCAAAAGCCGAACAAAAGCAAGAAATGGTCATTATGGTTAACCAAAGATAAAAGCTCAAAATGAGTGCATTTACAGAAACATCAACAAGGATATCAAAAGAGTAAGGATAAACGGGACAAAAAAAAAACCCGGGACAAAAACTCCCCCTGAAACAAATCCCAGAGAAAGCCAAAACTCCCCCTTAAACTCTTATACCAAAAATTCTCCCCCTTGTTGACAAGTGAACTCATCAAGCACCCTAAGACGCAGACTCCCCCTGAAATGCAACTCCCCCTCAAAATATGCAATGAATGCAACTGGGGTGCGGGTGGAGTGAAGAAAGCATGCTTCTCAGATATGATTGACTGCAATTACAACATCTAACAAGTATAGCAAAAGACATACTGTCGAAGTCACATGGCATGATCAGTACAACAGATGATATCCAAAGAAAGTCATTTAGCACGCATTTTTCAGTTTTTGCAAACAAAGGCATCACCACATTTTCCAGTTAACAAGCAAGATAAAGCATGAGATGCAGAAGCTAACTGATATCTACCAAGATAAGCATCGTCCAAAACAAAGTGCTTCAGCAAAACTTGTTATCTTTTAAATGTTCAGACTTTTTCATTTTCCTTTTTCATTTTTGCCAAGGGTTATTTGCATGTCAAACCTTATGCTAACCGACCAAGTCAAGCCTAGGCCAGAACTGGACCATCGGAAGCTTAAGACATTGGTCTTGGCGTACACTACACTGTCCTAGTTCATACCAAAGTGCTATGGTAAGCAGTCCAGAACAATGCAATGTGACAAAACAAACCCACTTGGATCTTTTCAACTCAAGCATAAAAAGGCATGGAATGTTCATTCATTTTTTATTCTTATCATTTTTATAGCACATTTTCCATGTTAAAGCATAAAGATGTCCAAGTTGCATATCTGCATCTATGTGAGGAACTAGCTACAGGGCATGTAACAGATAGCAAAAGCACTCAGCCTACACATGCTAGTTACCAAAAGCAATGGTGATCATTTTTTCAAATTTAAAGCATAAAAGCCATGCATATGACAGATATCAGACATATCAAGTGAACTGAACCAAAGCATGATCATTGACAAGTAATCAAAAGCATGTACCAGCTAGACTAAGTAAAGCAGTTCAATCATATAACAGAAGCAGGCTCAAAAGTGTGATATGTGAATATGTATGATATGAACACACACAAAAAGACTCAAGAAAAGAGTAAAGAAGAAAGAAAAACTGACGCAAAAAAATCCTAGAAAGGATACACAACACCCAAATCCCCTCGTAAACGCTCAAAAGTAGACTGATCTAGGGGTTTGGTGAAAATGTCAGCCAACTGATGATGGGTATCAACATGAATAAGGTCAATGACACCTTTCTCATATTGATCCCGCAAAAAGTGAAAGCGCACATCAATGTGTTTGGTTTTTGAATGGAGACATGGGTTTTTCCCTACACTAATTGCACTAGTGCTGTCACAAAACAAGGGAACTCTGGTAGGAAAGAACAACCCAAAATCTCGCAGAGTGGAAATCATCCAAACCAACTGTGAGCAGCAGCTAGCAGCAGCTACATACTCAGCCTCTGTGGTCGAAAGAGCAACTCCAGATTGCTTTCGAGACGACCAAGACACAAGAGACGAACCAAGAAACTGGCAGGTACCGGAAGTCGACTTGCGATCCAACCGGCACCCACCAAAGTCAGCGTCCGAAAAGCCAGATAAATCAAGAGATGATGATGTTGAATAGTAAAGACCAAGATCAGGCGCATAGGTAAGATACCTGAAGATGCGCTTGACAGCCTGCCGATGAGACGCGCGTGGTGAAGACTGGAAGCGCGCGCACAGTCCCACGGCGAACTGTATGTCTGGCCTCGTCGCCGTCAAGTACAGCAGTGAACCAATCATCCCTCGAAACTCTCTCTCATTGACCTTGACGCCGCTCTCGTCCTTGTCCAGGCCCCCAGATGTACCCATTGGGGTCATCTGAGGCTTCAGCTCTCCACCAAAGTCGAATTTCTTCAACATGTCCCGAGTGTACTTACCCTGGTGGATGAAGGTGCCTTCCTTGGTCTGCTTGATCTGGAGCCCTAGAAAGTACTTGAGCTCACCCATGAGGCTCATCTCAAACTCGCTGTGCATCTGCTCAGAAAACTTGGACACAAGATCATTAGTAGTACCGCCAAAGATAATATCGTCCACGTATATCTGAGCGACTAAAAATTTGAATCATCTCTGAGCAAGAAGAGAGTCTTATCCACAGAACCCATCACAAAGCCCTTCCCCAACAAAAACTGCTTTAACCGGTCATACCAAGCCCTGGGGGCTTGCTTCAACCCGTATAAAGCTTTTTGCAACTTAAAAACATGTCGAGGAAACTTAGGATTCTCAAAACCGGGGGGCTGCCTAACATAAACTTCCTCCTCTATGTACCCGTTCAGAAAAGCACTCTTCACATCCATTTGAAAAAGCTTAAAACCCTTCGAAACGGCAAAAGCTAAGAGAATGCGAATGGACTCAAGACGGGCAACAGGAGCGAAGGTTTCTTCAAAATCAATACCCTCTTTCTGGCAAAAACCCTGGGCAACTAGTCGAGCTTTGTTGCGCACCACAACCCCATCTTCACCTTGCTTGTTCTTGAACACCCACTTGGTGCCTATGGGGTTGCATCCGGGTGGCAGCTCAACTAGTGTCCAAACCCGATTGCGGACAAAATTCTCAAGCTCTTCTTGCATAGCATTAATCCAATTTGAGTCAGAAAGAGCATGAGAAATGTCTCTGGGCTCAAAAGATGCAACAAAAGCAGATTCAGCAAACACAGCAAGAGAGTCAACAGACGAACGCAAAGTTCTTGTGGACACATCACCGATGATGAGCCCTGAGGGGTGATCACGCTGAACTGCTCGGGATCCCTGGTGATCTGAAGTCATCTCACCGGAGTCAGCAGCTGGCACCTCTAGACTCGACTTAGGGGGCTCGATCGAAGTGGAAGAAGTGATCAGAGGTCCGCCCTTGTCCTCAGTCGAAGTCTCAGAAGGTGTGGGCTCTGCAGGAGGTGCAGAAGGCCCACCCTCATCAGCAGCTGGAGTATATGGACTCTCCGAGCTCACCATCACCAGAAAGCTCAAAAGAAGGATTCAGAGAAGGCAAGGACTCATCAAAAGAAACTTCGCAAGTCTCGACAAGCTGCTGGGAGTCGAGGTTCCAAACACGGAAGCCTCGAGAATGCAAAGCGTAACCAAGAAAAATACCATCCCAGCAACGAGACTCAAACTTGTCCAAATGCCCACCCTTCTTGAGCACAAAGCACTTGCAGCCAAACACTCGCAAGTGACTCACCTTGGGCTGTCTGCCAAACCGCAACTCGTATGAGGTCTTACCTAGGTAAGCTCTAAGAAAAATGCGGTTGGCCAGATAGCAAGCCGTGTTCATGGCTTCAGCCCAAAAGCGCCTAGGAGTCCTATGCTCATCGAGCATCGTCCTGGCCATCTCGACTAGCGTGCGGTTCTTTCGTTCTACAACGCCATTCTGTGGGGGAGTGTAAGGAGCAGAAAACTGATGGTCAAGACCCTGATCACTACAAAAGCTGACGAACTGAGAGTTCTTGAACTCAGAGCTGTTGTCGGAGCGAATTGCTCGCATTCGACCATTGTTCTCATTCTTCAGCTTCAAAATCAGGTCATGAACAAAATGAAAAGTTTCATCCTTAGACTCCAAAAAGAAAACCCACGAGAATCGAGAAAAATCGTCAACAATCACAAGTGCATACCACTTCCCACCGACTGAGCGTACCCGAGCTGGACCGACAGTGTCCATATGTAATAGCTCGCCTGGATACGAAGTCATCACCTGAGTCACAAGTGCGTGAGAAGTGGCAACCATTTTCCCGTGACGACAGGGATGGCAAACCAGATCCTTCTCCATCTTAAGCTTGGGCAATCCTCGGATGAGGTCCATAGAGCTCAACCTGACTAGCAGGTCAAAACTCAAATGGCCTAACCTCCTATGCCACTTCCAGAGCTCAGAGGAGGATCCAGCAATCAAACAACGAGAAGGGCCAAAAGAACTAGAGAAGTCAATCCGAAAAACCTTACCGAAAGGTAAGATCTGGCAAATCAAAGACCCTCTAGAATCAAACACAGAAGAATTGCCCTTCTTAAACCGCACCTCCAAACCATCCTCAAGAAGTTGCGAAACAGAAATCAAATTGAAGTTCAAGTTTCCAACCAAAGCAACGTTCTTCAAAGAAAAATGGTCTGAAATGCGAATTGAGCCAATGCCACTTACTTTCCCTTGACCACTGTTCCCGAAGGTGATGTACTCTTTGGAGCTCGGGGGAGTGAGACTGGAGAACCATCTGCGATGTCCCGTCATGTGGCGAGAGCATCCTGAGTCCATGATCCAAACGTCCTCCAATCCCCGATCCTGCACAATCAATGGTTGTAAGTGGGAGCAAATGGTCCGGCACCGGGTTTAGCAAAAGAGCTAAACCAGTGTCGAGCCATTTGCTCAAAAGACAAAAAGCAGAAATCATTAGAAAAGTTTGGACCAAAACGCGGCTCAAAATGCGGTCCTCGGTTCTGCCTAAAGCCTGGGCCACGAGATCTAGAACCGTAGCCAAAACGGTTTGGAGCTCTGCCGGAACGACCACCACCAACTGGAGTACGAGCAAGAAAGTCGTCTCCTCTACCACCACCTACACGACGCGGCCTGGCCTCCAGCCTCTCCCTGCGTCGAGGAACACGCAGTCTACCACCCTGCTGGTAGAACTGCTCCTGACCACCACGAGCTCTCTCTGCTCTCTCAACCCGCTTCCTCCTGAAGCAAAACTCCGCAAGATGCCCGTCTCTCTGACAATACTCACAATGATAGGTGGGCTTCTTGGGATGTGGTTGAGTCTTGGGATTCTTGGGCTTAGTGGTGTTCGGTGTAGTCTTCTTGGGTTGAGAGGGTCCAGGAAGAGAGTCTAGAGAAGTGTGGAGGAGTTTGGGCTTTGGAATCCAGATGGGTTTCTTGGGTGGAGCTTTGGGTGGTTCATGGATCACTCCATCCTTGGGCTGATAAGCCTGGGAAGACTCAGTGGAGTGAGTCTTGGGATACTTCTGCTCTGGAGTCATTTTACTCCACTCCACTGCCCGGCTAATGGCACTCTCAAAGTCAGCCTTGGTGTAGGTGTAACCTACCCCAAACCCATCCTGCCTCTTGAACTGCTGGATCATCATGCCGAGCTGAGGCTCTCTGGCACTGATCGAACTCAGGATAGAACGGAGGTAAAAGTTCTCATTCTGAGAATCAGCTAACTCCTCTCTCAAGGCAGCTAGAACCTCCACCTGAGACAAGCAGGTCTCACACTCGCTATCTATCTGGACAGACTTCTCGGCTTTCAACTTAATCAACTCCATTCTAAGAGACAGACAGTGGGTGGAACTGACAATGTCTCAAGCTCTAGCCTAGTCTGCGCAAGCTCAGCTCTCACTCTCTCCAAATCACCCAAATGCGCATCGCCCTTGGTTTCAGCTCAGCTAAGACAGCTAGATGAGATGGGCACTCAGCACAGGGTGCAACGACAGTGGCTTGAGCATCTTTCAGCTCCAGCTGAGTGCTTTCAAGCTCAGTGGCCAAAGCGTTCCTCTCATCAACCCTTTCTGTGTACCTGGACTTCAGAGTCGACAGGTCACACAGAAGCACCTCACACTTTGGGCACTCACTGCTATCACCCAAGCAAGGGGAAGAAGATAGACTCTCAATTCTGCCATTGGCCACGGCAAGCTCACTCTCTAACTCATCTATCCTCTTCTTAGCCCCCCTAAGCAGTTTTTCCCGATACTTTAACTCCTGACGATTGCTCTCAAGTAAATCAACAATTTCTCGTTCATAGGATGATACCTTGTTGTCGTCGTCGTCGGAGTCATCGGAGGAGCTCTTTTCTTCCTTATCCCCAAGAGCCATTGAGCAGAAGCTCTTGCGGGATCTTCGGCGCTGGTGTGAGTGGCTCTTCGGTCTGTCCCCGAAAGCCATGAAGCAAAGGCCCGCTGGATCGTCCTTGTCCTTCCCCTTCCTAATGATGATCTCCTCATCGCTTGAGCTCGATGAAGAGGAAGAAGACGTGGACCGCTTGGAGTAGCTCTTCTCCATCTCAGCAAAGAAGGCCTTGTCGCGCTTCTTGTTCTCTCACCGATAGTCCTTCAGGGCCTTTTTGAAGAATCTGGTCTTTGGCTTGCCCTTGTTGAAGGAGGAGCTGTCGTGCTTGCCGGAGTCGTGGAAGCCACCACCGGTGCCCTTCTTGTGGCCATTGCGCTTGGGGCAGTCGGCGATGAAATGTCCTAGATCACCACACTCAAAGCACCCGGTTTTTGTGCCGTGTCTCTTGAACATTCTTTTGTCATAAACACGACGCACCCGGTTGTTAAACAGACACAAATCATCATCTCCCAAAGACTCAAGCTGGTCCTCAGTGATAGACATCAAAGAGAACCCAGCACAGCTCACAGAAGAGGGATCAACATAAGGTGTAGCAAGGGCCAGAGACTTTGATCCAGAGCCAGTGAGATTTGATCTCAACTGGGTATCAACCTCGGTGGCCTTCAGCTTGCTAAACAACTCAAAAATTGTCAAGGTATCATAAGATGTGCTCTCAATGATAGAGGATACCTTGATCTCCCAGATCTTTGGGTCCAAGGTATGAAGAACCTTGAGGGCCTGCTCGTGATCTGAGACTAACTGAACACCCTCACCCTTGTTATCCCGAAGCTTGTTGATGATCGACTGAAAGCGACCAAACAAGGCTTCAACAGATTCACCCGGCTTCTGTGTGAAATTCTCATATTCACGCCGGTAGGTCTGATAGAGTCGAGCTTTTACCTGAGCTGTCCCCTCATGGTGTGCCTGGAGGGTAGCCCAGATCTCTCTCGCAGTGGAGAGATGGGTCACACGCTCAAATTCAGTGGGACCTAAACCAGAAAACAAAATATTCACCGCTTTGTTGTTGTTCTGATGTTGGGCAATGATATCCGGAGAATCACGCTCATCAACAGGCAACACTGTGAAAGTAGCGTGAATACAGATGTCCCAGATGTCCGAGCTTTGGCTCATCAGATAGGCTCGCATGCGAGTCTTCCAATAATTATAGCCATAAGCTTCCAAGGACGGGACCTTGCCAGGAGACGTCATGATCACTACTGGGGTTTAGAACCGGTTAAGGTATGGAAAAACCCTAACCAGGCTCTGATACCACTTGTAGGACCGAAAGTAGCGACCAGAGGGGGGGTGAATGGGTGCCTAAAAAATTCTTTCGAATCAATGGCCTGCTCCCAATACCCAACGCACCTCAACAGACTAACAACGAAAAGTAAACAGATCAACAGAGCCTCAAAAGATCTAGCCTAAAAACAACCAGTGTTCTAATTGAAGAAACACCAACACAGTGCTTAAAGGCAGATTTAACAGATTAATTAACTCACAGGCATTTAATCAGACCAACATTCATGAAGATGATAAACTGATGTTCTAACAGATATAACACAGTACACAGATTAAAAAGGAATTTAACAACATTAACGTGAAGTACTAATCTGGACAACAAGTCAAGCACATGATTAGGCACGTTTCCCTATGCAAGATTAGGAAATAATCACAAAGAGACGTGTAGCAACTGTAATGATGTGCCAAAAATGATCACGGACTAATCTTTCATTTTAATGCAAGAAATAAATTTTGCTCTCAGTTATATCATCAAAAATCTTGCAGTATTTAAATCACAGATGATAAAGCACTAAACAAAAATTGCATGTGAGTCAAGAAACTGATTACCTTTTTGTTTTAATGTAGCTCATGCACTCTGTTCCTCACGGAATCAACGCATAGCGCAGGCTCCAAGTTCGTAGCGTCCTCGCATGACTCCAGCTTCTAGAATCCTCTAGCGGCTATCCACACGGCGCTCGATGAACTGCAGCACCACGCGATGGCTTCCTTGATGCCTCGTGATGATCGGACCAAGGAGGAACCGGCCTCACACACGCAGCTTGCAGCCCGTACGCCACCAGCGACCAGTGCCGTGAGAAGAAATCCGTGCAAAGACGGACCGATGGCGGCGGCGGCTGATGGAAACAACGGCGGCGCGCACAGGGAAGGATGACGGCGCTCACATGAACAGGGAACGACAGGGCCAAAAAAAACGTGGGGAAAGTTGAACTCAAATTTTCATTAAGTGAGTTAACCCTAACCCTAGGGATTGGGGCCTATTTATAGGCAGCCCAATAAATGGGTAAAATGCAGAAATACCCCTAGGGTTTTTTACAGACGCTGAATAAAAATGGAAAAGACCGAAATGCCCCTAGGATTTTTTACAGACTCGACTGACAGACTGTGGGCCTAAAGGAAAAATAGTAAAAACCTAAATAAAGGTAACTTGTCCTGAGGCGGAGCTTTCGTAGCAGCTACGGCTTCGCCTCAGACCAGTCAGATCCGAGATCAACGGTCGTCAGTTTTGCGCCGAAACTGACAAAGCGTCCACCGTCTTCGCACCGGGTACCCGGATTGAGCCGGCCCGATTCCGCAACTCCCTCAGCCCGGCAATCGCTCACCGCCCGTGTACCTGAGTCAATCCTGGTCAACAGTCCAGTGGATCCTCTGCTGCTCCTAGCCCATGTACCCGGATTGGGACAGCACGACTTCACGGCCTCCTCTGCCCGACAGTCGCTTGCTGCCCGTGTACCTGAGTCACACGCGGCCCAGACGCAGCAGGTCTTCTCTCTCTTTTCAGTCCTCTTTGACTATCGTTGACAATGACTCATCACATCTGGAGTCATGAGGCCCACGCTATTCAGCATGGCTCCTCAGGATGCTTTATCGGTTTGGGCATAAAACCGACGCAACCATCCAAGACCGCCCATCGGGGATTCGACCGTCCTGAAGCGAAGCCGTGGCTTCTATGAAAGCTCCGCATTAGCACAAGTTACCTTTAGTTAGGATTTTACTATTTTGCCTTTTAGGCCCACAGTCTGTGTTAGTCGAGTCTGTAAAAATCCTAAGGGCATTTTGGTATTTTCTAGTTGATTTCGGCATCTGTAAAAAACCCTAAGAGTAAATTGAGTTTTTCCTAATTTATTGAGCTGCCTATAAATAGGGCCCCAATTCCCCCTAGGGTTTCTCAACTCATTTACTTTTAAATCCGAGTTCACTTTACCCATTTAATTGTTGGCTGTGATTTTCTGATTTTGAGAGAACCACAAATTGATTTGATTCACTAGATTTTTCTTGGAGTTCCCGTAGCTCTCGTTTTCTTCTGGAGGTTGTCTTCATTAGCCAGGCACTGAGCGCTCCAGGACACAAGTGGCTTTAGCCGCTAGGGCGAGGCACTTAGCATATGGACTCGCGTGGAGACGGAGACCTCACTGGTTGGCATCTGGCACAAGGCAATGCGTGGACAGACAGACTAGGCGCAGTGATGCTGTGGATTTGACGCATGGCAAATCACGCGCATGATGTGTTTGGTGTTTTGTGTGTGGGGTCGGGTGTAGGCCTCGGCACAGAGGTTCTGTTTGGCATTGTAGTTGGGTGGAAGCAGCGACCTGGAGGCTTGGATCGCCGCGCCTTGATGCGTGAAGAGCACTGTCGTGTGGAGTCACCTGCGCAGGATCAGAGGCGCAGCGCCAGACGTGGCAGGCGCACATTGATTACTGCTGCTCGCCTCTTGCCTGCTGTCTAGTCCCATCACCGAGCACTACTTCCTGCCACGGTCTCTTCGCCGTAACCTGCAGTCTTCGCTGCAGCTTGGCCTCGCAGCAAGCAGCACGTGTGGTGCCTGGTGTGCCGACCAGGTGTTCGACCGCATGCACACAAGAGACAACTAGCACATTAATCTATTCTTCCTTCCTCGTTTTGCTTGCACTTGTTTTTATTTTCTGATTAGATTTAATTAATACAAGAACGTTATTTTTCAGACTACACTATGTATTTTCTATGATGAATCGTTGTATCCTTAGTGCACTCTGACATATCTGTGAGCATATTTATTCATCTAGCATTGTTTTATTCGATCAAATGCTTGAGTGTCATTGATGATTTTATTTGTGCTTTCTGAAATGCTTGTGATGATTATCCCTATGATGCTTGAAATGTTTGTGAGTTGAATGCATTGTTGGTCTTCCTTTAAACACTTTTTTGGTGTCTTTTGAATAGGACACCGATCGTTTTTAGGCTAGATTATTTTAAAGCTTGTGATTTAGTTTGGTTCTGCTAATTTTTTGTTGAGGTGCATTGGGTGTTGGGAGAAGGCCATTGATTCGAAAGAATTTTTTAGGCGCCCATTCACCCCCCTCTAGTCGCTACTCTCGGTCCCACACAATATTAGCGACCCACTCGGCATACCTGAATGGCCTAATAAACTCGGCCTTGAGTTCGCTCTATCTCTTCTTTAACTCGGGCATACACGGCCGAATTAAAGCAACGAGGAGGCTTTTTATAAGGCCTAAACCCGGGTTTAATAGGTAGCCGATGCTCTAGGAGCTCGTGGCTTAATCCGGGCATCTCGCTATACTCCCATGTGAAACTATCAACATACGACCGAAGCAACTTTATTACTTCGTCCTTCTCATTAGCCTGTAAATTTTGGTTTACAAAGGTCGGCCTTGGGATTCTACCATTGCCTATGTTGTCTTCTTCTAAAGCATTGGCCGACACAAAACCTTGTCCTAATTTCTCTACTTCGCTAAAATCTACAATGGCCTCAGCAATACCGTCTTTAGAAGATTGATATTACTCTACGTGAGATTTCAGCCAATTAAGATTACTTCTGCTAGACATTGCTACTAATTTAGAAATAGTCGTGCTACACCAGCCGACTTTATAGACACGGGTACGAAATGTCCCCCCAATACACTAATGAAGTCGTAATCTGAAAGGTCTCTACCTGATAGACACTCTACTTTATTGTGGATGGGGTCGATGGACACATCGGCCAATGCTACCTGGGCTGAAGTGTCTGCTGGTATGACTTCTACGTCATCGCCGTCCCATTGTATCAGGCATTTGTAGAAAGTAGAAGGAATACTACAATTCATGTGAATCCAGTCACACTCGAGAAGCACATTGTAGTTACCTTGCACGTTGATGACGAAGAATGTTGTTGGCAACATCTTGTTACCTACTATTAACTCCATGGAGAGTACGTCTTTTGCCTCAGAACTCTTGCCATTGAAGCCGTTGAGCATTATGTTAGTTTTCTTTAAGTCTTCCTCGTCCCTGCCGAGCTTCTTCAATAGATAGTAAGGCATTAGGTTAACAGTGGCGCCACTATCGACAAGCATTCTAGAGATCGGCTTCCTATCAATGTGGCCCCTGACGTAGAGAGGCTTTAAGTGGCAAGCCTTATCCTCAGGTTTCTCAAAAATAGCATTGCGTGGGCCGAGGTTCAACTGAGACATCTCGGCCTCGTCCCGTGGAAGTGCAAACTCGGCGGGCAGCATGATGACGTTGATATCCATCGCCTGAGGTGCGGGTCCCTTGGAGACATGCGTATAATCGTCATCGACCATGTCATCGTCGTCGCTCGGAATGGGAGCCGGGTTGGTCATCTCAACTGGCTTGATCTTCCATACTTGTCTCATAGTTGGCCAAGGGGGGATCTATTCAAAGATGGCGTCTCGTTCATCCTCGACCTTTTTCTTGCACATATCCTATGCTCGTAGGTGTTGCAGACACCTTTTCTATGATTTGGACATGCCTGGAGGTGCCCAAGATGGTTGTGGCCTGGTACTAGGTGCCACCACCCTGTTTCTATGATTTTTGGCCAAGGGGTACAACCTAGGTCGGCCTCGCGTGTTTTATAATTGGTGGACACTTCGCTGCGGACCCTGTCGGTTGGACTGGCCTTGTTCATCCGATCGGACCGGGCTCCGGCGCTGGCCTCAGCTGGACTAGGGGACTTACCTCCGTCGGGCTTCGGCTAGGGGGCCTTCGGGATTGGTACCTCCTGAGACCCTACTTTGACTGTGATGGCTACAGACTCCCTCTCCTTCACCTCTTCGCATCCGTCTCTGTTGGCTCCATCCTATGTGAGTCAATTCGGATGTACTACAGATAGCCTGTCAACGATGTCTCCCTTCGTCGTGTCTGTTTGTCCCTACTAGTTATAATACTCCGAAGGAAAGCAGGAGGCAATGTTATACTGTGAAGGGTACTCGGGGGGCGAGGTGTATGGAGCCCATGGGGTTCCTACCCAGGGACTTCGCCCACTATGAGCTGAACGCATTGCCCGGAGGGGGTTCGACCATGTCGAAGGTATTTCGGACCATATTAGTGAAGGGTCCTGCCAGGCCAGAGGTATGTTCGGCCATTGTGGGTCGAAGCCTCCCGCCGGAGGGTTTGCCCAGAGCGGACTTGAGTACGGTCATTGAGGCCTGAACTCGCTATGCGGAGGGTTCGGCCAATAGGGTCCGAAGCCACAGTGTGGAGGGTTCAGCCACTGTGGTTCGAAGCCATCCTCCTACTATTTTGGCCCCTTCAGCAGTCTTAGCCTTTTTGCATGGGGGCCCGTTTCCTTGGCTTTTTTCTAGTGTTTGTTTAATAACATCTGATACGTTACCTTCGGCTTCTTGTGAGCCCTAGCCGAAGGAAAAGTGTTGACATTTTTTTCCACACTCCCACTTCAGGATTCTTCGGTACGAGTGTGTGTGTGCGTGTGCGCGTTTCTCCAATAATGATGGCTTTCCCCTTAGTTGACTCGGCCTGTTCTGGCCGAATCCGTATTCTCTTCTCATTGAGGTCAACAGTGTTCACGGGAAAGGGGTATTTGTCCAGCTTCATTTTTGGACTGGGGTCTATTTTCAATCGTCCTTCTTCTATGGCCGATTGAACCTATCGAGGAAAAACATTGTAGTCGTTAGTATAATGGGAATGTGAATCATGCCACTTACAGTAGGGGCGTTTCTTTAGCTCGTCGGTGGATGGAATGACCTGGCCTTTAGGCAACCTGAGAAGTTGGTTCTTCAAGAGAAAATCAAATATTTTATCGCACATAGTTATATCAAACTAGTATTTGACTTCACTAGGCCGACTCTTGGTAGAAGATGGTCGTAGTTCAGAACAAGTGATGGGTTTACTCTTAGCGTTCCAAACCCATTCGGCCACATACATGTCAGCCGAATCTTTTTCCTCCTCTGATTCTTCATCGTCGAAGTGCTCCATAATGTGGACTTCAGCCCTAGGTTTGTTAAATGCTTTAATAAACTTTTTATCTTTGGCTCAGCCTCCCTGACTAGGGCCTGTTGTAAGACTTGGCTAACTTCTAGAAAGTTTTGGTTGTGTATATTTTCTCTAATCTTAGAACGCGACCCATTGAAAGCTTGATCCGCCAAATCCCTCTCTGAAATATTGAGACTAAAACATTAGTTTCTTGTATCTCTAAAGCACTTGATGTACTCAGAGACACACTCGCTAGATTTTTGTTTGACCGATGTCAAGTGTGAAATCATGAGTAATGTTTAACCTTTATAGAAATAGTCATGAAACTTTAGTTCCAATTTAGCCCATGTTTGGACAGAGTTCGTCGGGAGCGCCGAAAACCAAGTGAAAGCGGTGCTAGATAGGGAAAGAGAAAATAGTCTAAGTTTTAAAGTGTCCGACCCGCTAGCTTCTCCACACTATGCTAAGAACTGACTGATATGCTCTAGTGTGGTTTTGCTACCCTCACCATCGAACATGGTGAATTCAGGGACTTTATAGCTGCGAGGGTAAGGTATGGTGTCAAAATGGTCAGGGTATGGTTTCCGGTAAACCCTAGTCCGACCACTAGGTACAAAACCGGTGCACTCCCTAAATAGTGCGCAGATCCGCTCCTCTATGTCATCTTAGCCCACTACCTACGCGTGTCTCTCATGCGGGGGCGCGACACGCGGTGGTATGTCGGCGTGTCGGCTGTGGGGGTCTCCTCACGTGCTGGCTCTGGGTGCATGATGTGTTCGGGCCTTTCCGCTTGTGCATGCGGCGTGGGCAATGCGGGAAGAACTAGCGCTGGTGGCGTGCAGTGGACAGGGTTAGCTTGATAATGGCTTGTTTCGGCCGTAGATGTTGGGGCCAGAGACATGATAGTCTTGCTCGTACTACCGTCAGTTCTGCTATAGATACGATTCACCGGTGGTACCATAGCGATTGGAGTTGGGGGAACGGCCTTAGTAAAGCCGAACCTTCTAAGAGTTGCATCTACTTGAGAGCTAACTGCCGAATCTAAACAGTTGGCTAGCGAAGCGCTAACAGCTTGATCTACTGATGCGGCTATTTTTTTGCTCAATCTCTGAAGAAGATAAAGGAGGCGATGCTGGTGTTACCTAGGTCCGAGTGAGGTCGAGGATGTTGATGTCACGCTTGATGAAGCCCGCGCGTGTCTTGACGTAGCTTCCAAGCATGAGGTCTTGTAGTGCTTTCATATTTGCCTCGATCTCTGCTCGGTCCTCTTCGTGGATGTCTTCAAGGGTAGGCATCATGATGTTGTGGTTGTCGATATCTGCACCTCCCGTGGGATCCATCGGTGATGTAGACATAGTAGTCATCGTAGATGTACCCACGACTGATGTAGATGTACTCATCATGTTGGCGTATCCCTCCCAGCGGAGTCGCCAAAAAGTGTGTAGACACGAAAACGTGCCTCTGTAATTGGGTCAGTTCGACGATCCAAAAGTGTGAGGATACTTATGGACAAGCCTAAGCGAAACACAACACTGGCGTCGTGTCTCGACTACCCTTAATAGTGGCAAAGGGAGTGGAGTCTCCAAGTAATCAGATCACACAGAAATAATCCAATTAGCAGAAAAAATATATTAATAAAATAAATCAGTCAATTGAACGGAGCCTAACTGATTCAAAGTGTATCGTGAGAAGGGTTCACCGAATTGGGGCCTTCAGCGTCTGGTGTGTAGGGTCTCGCCAAAGGAAGGCCTTCGGCGTCCGGATCAATCTGTCCGAAGGTAGGCTCCGAATATATCTCGACACAAAATCACCTCTGAATAGTAGGGTTCGGTGCAAAGTCTCTGACACAACAAAAAAACTCCAACTCGACACGCTGGCGTGATTTCATCTAGCGTGAAGCGTAGACATGATGAAGCTTGATGCGACGAAGCCTTCTGCGGAGTGCTCTGGCATGCGGGACATGACCAGACCAACAACAACATGATGGGTCTGGCACGGTTAGTCGAAGCAGGGGTTTCGCTGAAGGGTGTTCTAGCAGCGTCTGAAACTAGTCTCCAGGCTACGGACACCTGCAACAAAACAGAGATCAAGTGCCAAATCGTCCTGGAGACCGAATCTGCTAAGTGTTGCAGTAGAGAAACGAATGTAGCAATCTATTACGTAGATTAACGGATACTTCACAGGCGAAGTAACAAGGCGATAGCAATCTGTTACGTAGATTAACGGGTACTTCACGAGTGAAGTAACAAGTATTACCATAGTTTCTACGTGGCCGGCGGAGGGCTTCCAATCAAACCCACGAAGGTAGTATAGGAAAATAAATGAAAAGTAAAGGTACGATTCAAACTACGGTTTGAAGTTGATTTGTGTCGGGGGGTCTAATGAACTGGCCTCACCACTATATTTAGAGGGGCTATTTTTCTTATCTCTAAGGTTAATCTGGTATGATTCGGCCTAATCAAGTTTAGGGATAAAAACTGCCAGAATCAAACTCAAACTCTATCTCCTAAATAACCCGAAGTGGGCCTTCGGCAAGGCCTGCCGAAGCTTGATCCTCAGGCCGAAGCTTCGGCGAGGCAGGCCTCCGGAGGGCCTTTGGGGCGATGGTAGCAAGCCGCTAAAAGGCCTCCGACGCCCAATGTTCGACAGGCCTTCGGCCCTGTAAGGCTTCGACCTGATCCAGGACTTGTGTATTTTCGGCGCAAATTACCAAAATTGATATTTTGACAATCTTGACCATTAATGCCATTTTTTGCTATCAACACATACATTACATTGTCGTAGTTCATACCAAAGTGCTATGATAAGCAGTCTAGAACAATGCAATGTGACACAACAAACACACCTGGAACTTTTCACTTAAGCATAAAAGGTATGAATTTTTCAGTTTTATGTTTTTTACCATTTTGTAGCATATTTTTCATGTTAAAGCATAGAGATGTCCAAGTTGCATATCTGCAACTAAGTAAAGGAACTAGCTACCATACATATAAAAGATAGCAAAAGCATTCAGCCTACACATGCTAGTTACCAGAAGCAATGGTGATCATTTTTTAATTTTAAAGCATAAAAGGCATGAACATGATAGATATCAGATATGTCATGTGAAGTGAAACAAAGCATGATTATTGATATGTATTCAAAAGCATATACTAGCTAGAATGAGTAAAGCAGTTCAATCATATAATAGAAGCAAGCTCAAAGTGTGATATATGAATATGCATGATATGAACTCACACGAAAAGACTCAATAAAAGAGTAAAAAAAGAAAAGACTCAAAATATCCTAAAAAGGATACACAACTCCCAAATCCCCTCACAAATGCTCAAACGTAGACTGATCTAGGGGTTTGGTAAGAATGTCAGCCAAATGATGATGGGTATCAACATGAACAAAGTCAATGACACCTTTCTCATATCGATCCCTTAGAAAGTGAAAGCGCACATCAATATGCTTGTTTTTTGAATGAAGACATGGGTTTTTCCCTACACTAACCGCGCTGGTGCTATCACAAAAAAGGCACTCCGGCAGGGAAAAACAACCCAAACACTTTTAAAGTGGAAATCATCCAAACCAACTAAGAGCAGCAGCTAGCAGCAGCTACGTGCTCAACCTCTATGTTGGAAAGTGCAACTCCAGATTGCTTACGCGAAGAACAAGAAACAAGCGAAGAACCTATTGACAATAAAACCTAACGGTCAAAGCGCCAAACGCATTCACGCCGATCAGACAATCCAAAAGTATGCGGATATCTATAAACAACCCTAGGCATGACACAGCGCAGACGTCGTGTTCCGGCGATCCTTAAACAGTTGTAAGGGAATAATGGCATTGCCATAAAATCAAATAATCTTAAAGCAAAATTATTCAACTAACCGAATTAAAGAAAAAGTGATTAAACCGAACCGGCCAAATGGAGCCGATTGGATCGAATTGCACTGAGCGAGGGTGAAGGATATGCCCAAGAAAATTTCGTGTATCAGAAGTTCCGATAGGAAGTATCAGAAGTTCCAATAGGAAGTTCCGATGAGCCACAAGTTCCGATTCAGAATTGGAGAATTTTTGTACTGCTCAGAAGTTCCGATATGGCATCGGAAATTCTGAGGTTGGTGATAACAGATTGAATCTATTGCATGTCTACATGCGAATGACTATGTCGTCTTCATCGATCGGATCGGAGAAGGACGACAAGGACGAAGCGAGGAGAGGCTTGACGCGCTGCCGCAGGAATATTCTTCCGCTGCACCTTGCATGTCTCGTTCTAGAAGGTACCGATGTATGATCTCACACATGCATGAGTCTTGGGCTTAGGACGTAAATTTTGAATTTGCCAGCTAGGATAGCTCCCCTATTACCCAATAGTGGTATCAGAGCCTACGTGCGTAGTGTTCGATCTAGATCCCTTATGTATGGAGATACATGAGTGAAAAACAAATTAGATCTTTTCTATCCACAGCAAATCGGAAGTTCTGATAATGATTGGAAGTTCCGATGGCAGATTAGAAGTTCCAATAGTGATCGGATGTTCCAATATCGAATAATGATTTGATTCAGAAGGCAATTGTTGCGGTGAGGGATTCTGATATTGATGGGAAGTTCCGATGGATCGGAAGTTTCGATGCTAGATCGGAAGTTCTGACCGACGCGAATTTGAAAAACTGAGCTGTTGACCCAGGTTTTGTAGAGAATGACGTGACTGGCATGGCCTGCATGTCATGGTTATTTATAGCCCAAGGCTGATGTAAAATTTATTGAGACTTGCATGTCATTTCCGCGGTGCTTCGGCCCATGTAATTAGTGTATACTATGCAAGATGGACTAGTACTCTTCATGGAGGCAGGGAGCACGCACTCGATGATGGGAGCCATGGAGATGGAGATCGCCATGTGGAGAAGGTCATGCTATGTCACAGTTAATATGATTGTCTGTGATGCTTTTTTATGTTCCTATTATTCTATTCGTGCATGTTTCGTGTGCGCTAGGGACGTTACGATGCTAGAATAGTTATCCCTCAAAAAATTAAGTGTTGATACTCTTCCCAATAGCTGCACCCACCAAGGTTCATGCTCATTGGTAGTGGGTCTGTGTGGCGCCCCGATTTAAACAAATCGAGACATTATTGAATTTCCATAGAAAAACAATAATACAAGAGGTTCATCATGCGACAACGTACATACGATAATATCCATGGTACGCAGACCATATTTATTACAACATTGTTTTAGTAAAAACAGTAATAAGATAATTTAAACAGCGGCATGACGAACGTCTTCTTCAGGATCTTTCTTCTCGACTGGGTCGCTACTCCAGACCGTCTTCAAGGTAAGCATCCTCTGTGGGGTCCAACGGGTATGAGTACAAAAAGTACTCAACAAGCCACCGCAAATGCAAATAATAATGCAGGATAATAAACAAGGAAGGATAAAGGCTAACAATGCGGAATGAAGCAGTTGCAGTTATGGCATTTAGTGTAATCATATTTTAATCATGCGGAAAGTAAACATGAACATCATCAACATCAACTAACTCGAGGAGTACGTTTTACCTCCTCGCACAACAGTCCTTACATGTCAATCCATCATGCACATACATATTCAAAGTAAACTAACTGGGGGATGTCACGCAACCCGCCCTTGACCGTGGGCTCGGCTTTTCGAAAAGATTTAAGACTCTGATCAGAGATGTACTACTGTACCCACAAGGCACGCACTCATCCCAACGAGATGACCCATTTCACAGGAACTCGTGCCAAAACCTCAATATGAGATGTTCCAAGCGATAACCACCCGCTCTAGGTTTCGCCGGCGCGCCGGGCCGCATCCCGGCTAACGTCGCACCCCCTTTTGCGCCACATTGGTACAAGTCACCCGCAGGTGCAACTTGACCCATCTCCAAATGGTGGCCTCGGTTTGGAACAACCCATACCTTAGTTAGGACTTACGCACTAGACTTGTGGTTAGTACGTAAGTGTATTGCAACGGATCCCTCAGACCGGTCCTTATAGTGCCCCGGGTGCGACCGACCAATGCCCTAGCTTGCACCCGGAACCCACCATGCATACACTCACAACCATGACTCATCACCAACAGAATTTCCAAGGATAAGAAGTAACGGGAATCATATAATAGAACTATTTTACTACGACTCATTTTTATCCTATAGCGGCCGTGTCAATACTTTGGACACTAACTAATATCATTGATCATATGGTGACAAGGAGGTTAGGCGAGACAGCATGGCTTGGGTTGCACATCAAGGTCGGGGGATCCTAAATAAATATAATGTAAGGGTTCATTTGACTAATGCATATATAACCTATGTGTTTTAGCGATAGTCAATTCAAACATGGGTTCAATATGTTCAAAAGAATGGGTTGGTGACTTGCCTTGCTCAGCGAAAGGCGAGGGAGGGACTTCCGGGAAGTATTCCGGCTCCTCGACGGCGTCGTAGTCTTTTCAATAATAATAAAGTAGAATAAATACAACATTCGATATAAACAACGTAAAATCACACAACAAGCATGTGGGTTTTAGCTGGTTTGATTTTAAAGAAAATCAGTTGTTAAGGTTCTGAAATTTATTTCACAATTAATTTAAAATGAATTAAAATGAATTATTGTTTTTCATAAAAGGGTTTTTAAGTGTGAATAATACCACATTAAGTTTTCTAATAAATTTAATATGAATGATTCAGAGAAAACTCTGTGGTTCTAGTGTTTAAACAGAAAGGAACAAATATATAAATTTTCTGAAGTTTAAATATTTAAATTTGCATTTTAATCCTAGGGGCATTTGAATACTTATTTGAATAAACATGAAAATGTCAAAGTAAACCTACTGTTTTTATTGCATAAATATGTAGAGAATAATTTTATGAATTTTCTGAAATTGGAATGGTAATTTTTAGAGTTCAAATGCATTAAATATGAATTTTACAAGTTTAAAAGCATTTCTGGAATTTATTTTCAAATTTTAAACCCCTCGGGTCCACGGTGAGCCAGGCCCACGGTGAACCCGCACACTGTGCGCGTGCGCCGGGTCGATCTGGGCCGTCGGATCTGGATCCGGTGGCCAGGCGCGAGGCGGGAGGGTTAAGTGACAACGGACGGCCAGGATTAAAACGCGCGAAGGGGTACCACGTGGACGCACGAGATTAAACGCGGGGTTTTAAAACTAACGGACGCACGAGATCGCACCGTACCGCTTCACTCAGATCCGACGGCGCCGATTAAATCGCACGAGGGATTAAATCCGGGCCGTTAGATCTGGATCGCACGGCGTGGATCGAATCCGACACGGCACGGGTACTCGACCCGTGTCGGTCGTCTTCTCCGACGACGGCGAGCGGGCCAGCGGCCACGGCGATCGATGGCGGTCGATGCTAGGTCCTAAAATGGAAAGAGGGCAACGAGGGGGTCACGGAGGTACCTCGGCGGTGGTTCGGGGACGACGGGGCGTGGCCGGCGACGAGGTAGACGGTGAGGTGGTCTCGGGTCCTTGTCGACGACGGTGTTCCGGCGAGGCTCGAGGATGGCGGAGGGGTGGTCGGGGTCGGTGACGTCCTTGCGGTGATGACGGTGGGGTTGGCTAGGGCGGAGGAGGTCGCTAGCGACGGCGAGGGGCGACTGGAGTAGGAGCGGCGGTGAGGTGTTAAAAACCGAAGAGGGGAGCGCTCTGTTCGTTCTCGCCGTGAATTGTCGTGGGGGTAGAACGCGGTGGAGGCCAGGTGCTTAAATAGAGGCATCGGCGAGGGTTAACGGGCACCGCATGCAAGGAAAGCCGAGGAGGGCTTTAACTCGCCGGCGAAGGCGCGACCGTGCGCGTGAGGGCGATCTAGGGGCTTAAACGCGCGCATTAACGTGCTTAAATGACCGGCGGGGCTCGGGGAAGTTAATGTCGGGCTCGGTTTAACGAAAGGGGGAACCGGCGAGGGGATCCGAGGCGAAGTCTTCGCCGGCGGGATTAGGGGGGGGGCCGGCGCGGGGTTGAAGACGATTCTGACGAGCGGGGGCCACAAGCCAGTGAGCGCGAGCGGGCGAGGGTGGCGCCTGACGGGTGGGGCCGAGGCGTCGGGTTCGCGCGCGAGGGGAGGGACTCGGCGCCGACAGGTGGGACCGGGTTGTCAGCCAGAGGCGAACGCGGTAACGGGCTAGGCTGGCCGGGAGAGAGAGAAGGGAGGGAGGGGAGCCCATTACTGTTCTAATACTTTTCTGAATAAAATAATTCCAGAAAATAGATTGAAATATTAGGGCTACTTCCAAGGCTGGTAAAAATTTATAAAAATTCTCAAAATTATATTTTGGTCTTAAGATCATATACAAAAAGTTTCACCTCCTAATTTGGTCATCTACTCTATGTTGTAGTTCAAAAGGGTATAAAAGGGAGTTAAAAGTATTTTCTGAAATAATAATTCCCAGAAATTGAATTTAATAATATTTTTATTGTTTTGAAAATTTGGGGTGTTACAAACCTATCCCCCTTACAAGAATCTCGTCCTCGAGATTGGAACGTTACTCGAATAGTTCGGGGTATTGGGCTTTTAGCTCGTCTTCTTTTTCCCAAGTGGCTTCTTCGGCGGGATGGTTGTTCCATTGGACTTTGCAGAAGCGGACGACGCGACTTCTGGTTACTCTCTCCTTGGTTTCCAAGATCTTGACGGGTCTTTCTATGTAGGTCAAATCTTCTTGGACATTGAGCTGCTGAAGGTCGGCTTGCTCGGTGGGTACACGGAGGCACTTTTTCAGCTGAGAGACATGGAACACATCATGAACTCCTGCCAAGGATGGAGGTAGATCCAGTTGATATGCCACTTCTCCTTATCAACGGAGGATCAGGAAAGGTCCGACGTAGCGGGGTGCTAGTTTGCCTTTCATGTTGAACCTTTGAGTGCCACGGAGGGGAGTGACTCGGAGGTAGACATAATCGCCCTCCTCAAAGGCTAGGTCTCTTCGACGGTTGTCGGCATAGCTCTTTTGTCTGGATTGGGCTGCCTTCAATCGGTCTCTTATGATCTTAACTTTCTCTTCAGCTTCTCTCAATAAGTCAGTCCCAAACAGTTGTGATTCTCCGGTTTGATCCCAGAGCAACGGCGTTCTGCACTTACGCCCATAGAGTGCTTCGAACGGGGACATTTGAAGGCTGGCTTGATAGCTGTTGTTGTAGGAGAACTCTGCATAGGGTAAGTTCTTGTCCCACATTCCGCCAAAGTCTAGAGCACAAGCTCTAAGCATATCTTCCAATATCTGGTTGACCCTTTCGGTCTGACCGTCGGTCTGTGGATGATAGGCGGTGCTAAAGTTCAGCCGGGTGCCGAGTTCCTCTTGAAGGTTCTTCCAAAACTTGGAGGTAAACTGACTCCCACGGTCAGATACAATCTTCTTAGGAACTCCGTGAAGGCACACGATCCGGGTCATATACAACTCAGCCAGCTTGGCGACGGTGTACGTCGTCTTGACCGGGACGAAGTGAGATACCTTGGTGAGTCGGTCGACGATCACCCAGATAGAATCATGACCAGCTTGGGTCCTGGGCAGTCCCGTGATGAAGTCCATTCCTATCTCTTCCCATTTCCATTCAGGGACTTTGAGGGGTTGAAGCAGTCTGGCAGGTCTCTGATGCTCTGCCTTGACTCGCCGGCATGTGTCGCACTTGGCCACATACTCAGCTATTTCTCTCTTCATGCTGACCCACCAATATTTTTCCTTCAGGTCTTGGTACATCTTTGTACTCCCGGGATGAATGGAGTATAGAGTATCGTGGGCTTCTTGAAGGATGAGAGTCTTCAACTCAGGTAGGTTGGGTACGCATACTCGGTTTCCGAACCAGATGGTACCATGTTCGTCCTCGGAGAATCCGGGGGCTTTACCCTTCCTCATGTTTTGCTGGATCTCCAGGATGTCCGGGTCTTCCTTCTGCTTCTCTCGGATCTGGTCTATTAAGACAGGCCGAGACTCCAAGGCAGCGAGGTACTTTCGAGTGGTGATCCCCAGGTTTAGCCTCTCCATCTCCTTATAAAGTAAAGGAGCTTGGTCTTGAATCATGATGGCATTGCAGTACCCTTTTCGACTAAGGGCGTCTGCCACCACATTCGCCTTGCCCGAATGATAATGGATGCCCAAGTCGTAATCCTTGATCAGTTCCAACCATCTCCTTTGCCTGAGGTTCAGATCTGGTTGGGTGAATATGTACTTGAGGCTCTTGTGGTCGGTGAAGACCTCACACCGATTTCCCACAAGGTAATGTCTCCATATCTTCAAGGCATGAACCACGGCTGCTAGTTCCAGGTCGTGGGTTGGGTAGTTCAGCTCGTGCGGTCTCAGTTGCCGGGAGGCGTAGGATATCACTTTCCCTTCTTGCATTAAGACGCATCCCAATCCTTGACGAGAGGCATCACAGTAGACGTGGAAGTCTTTCCGGATGTCTGGCAGAGTCAGAATGGGAGCTGATACTAGCTTCTTCTTGAGGGTCTGGAAGCTTTCTTCGCAGTCGGGGGTCCAATCAAACTTCACTTCCTTCTGCAGAAGTCTGGTCATAGGCTTGGCGATCTTGGAAAAATTCTCGATGAACCGGCGGTAGTATCCGGCCAATCCGAGAAAACTCCGGATCTCGGTCACGGTCGTTGGCTGTAGCCAGTTGGTTACCGCTTCCACGGTGGTTGGGTCCACTGCTATTCCTCTGGCAGATATAACATGGCCGAGGAACTTCACCTCAGACGACCAAAATTCGCATTTGCTGTATTTGGCGTACAGTTGCTGCTCCCTTAGCTTTCCGAGGGTCAGACGGAGGTGAGTCTCTTGTTCTTCCTTGGTCTTGGAGTAAATGAGGATATCGTCGATGAATACCACGATGAACTTGTCCAAGAACTCCATGAATACGTTGTTCATCATGTTCATGAAAAAGGCCGGGGCATTCGTGAGTCCGAACGACATCACAGTGTACTCGTAGAGTCCATAGCGGGAGGTGAAGGCAGTCTTGGGTATATCTTCCTCCCTGATCCTCAACTGATGATAACCTGACCTGAGGTCATTCTTGGAAAACACCGAGGATCCTTTCAGCTGATCGAACAGGTCGTCGATCCGAGGCAATGGGTATTTGTTCTTGATGGTTACGTCGTTCAGGGCTCTATAGTCCACGCACATCCTCTTGGTCTTGTCCTTCTTCATGGCAAATATAACCGGTGCACCCCAAGGTGAGGTACTCGGTCGGATGTAACCTTTCTGCTCTAGGTCTTCGATGTTGCTCTTGACTTCGGCTAGTTCATTGGCGGCCATTCGGTATGGGCGCTTGGAGATTGGAGTGGTCCCCGGGACAAGCTCGATTCTGAATTCGATGTCCCGCTTGGGAGGCATTCCGGGCAGATCTTCGGGGAAAACATCTGCAAACTCCTTGACTATTGGCACCTCTTCAAGAGCTATAGAGCGAAGGGATGCTCCGAGTGGTTTGCGACTGGTCATCCGGAAGGTGACGGTTACGCCTTCAGGACTGGTCACCGTGACGGACTTGTTGGCACAGTCGATCACTCTCTTGTGCTTCATCAACCAATCCATACCTAGTATAAGGTCGAGTCCGGTGCATTGGATGAGGACAGGCTCGGCCCGAAACAGCACTCCTTGGATGTCAAGTTGAACCTTAGGGCTGTAGAAGCGAGCTGAGGTCCTATTGCCGGGGGTGGCAATCACCATGGGAATGGGTAGAGGGAGCACGTCCAGATTGTTTGTTTTCACAAAATCTTCCGAGACGAAGGAGTGGGTTGCTCCAGAGTCAAATAATATGACGGCCGGTACGGAATTCATAGTAAATGTACCGAGTACGACTTCAGGAGCCTCCTAAGCTTCCTCCGCGCTGACGTGGTTGACGCGGGCGCGAACCGCCTGGTGGGGTGCTGCGCCTTGGTTCTGCTTGGGGTGAGGACACTGGTGCGAATAGTGCCCTTCCTTGCGGCAGTTGAAGCAGATGACCGGCCTTCCTTGGCGATCCTTCAGGATTGGGGCCTTGGCGGCTGGTGTCGGCTGAGCGGTCGGAGCTGGTGGAGCGGGGCGAGGATGCCCGGCGTTGGATCCACCGGCTGCGTGAGGTGGCCTGTAGGCGGGCCGAGGATGGTAGGCGGGCGCTGGTGGCGGAGGGACGAAGCGGGGCCTCTGAGAGTTCGCCTGCTGATGCCTGAAGGCGATCATCTTCCTCTTCTTGAGGTCCAGCTTGTTCTGCTCAGTCTCTTGAATGAGCGCTTTGTTGACCAGCCGCTGGAAGTCAGCGAAGTCGGCGGCGACGAGCTGGATGGACAGCTCATCCTTAAGTCCCCTGAGGAACTTGGCTTGGCGGAGGGTGTCGGTGCGCACTTCCTCCGGTGCGTAGCGGGCGAGGCGGTTGAACTCATGGAGGTACTCCATGACAGTCCTGTTGCCTTGCTGCAGGTCGCGGAACTCCTGCTGTTTCACCGCGATGACGCCGGCGGGGACGTGGGCGGCACGAAAGGCGATGGTGAACTCCGCCCAAGTCACCATGTGGCCCTCTGGCTAGGACGCACGGTAGTTGTCCCACCATTCAGCGGCGGGACCCTGGAGCTGGTGAGTGGCGAAGGCCACCCGCTCCCGGTCTGTGCAGGGGAGGAGGTCGAGCTTCTTCTCGATGGTGCGAAGCCAATCTCCGGCCTCCATCGGGTTGGTTGTGCTCGAGAAGATGGGCGGACGCACGCGCAAAAACTCGGAGAGCTGCGGAGCGGCCGCGGGTGCTGGTGCGCGAGGGGCGGGCTCCCCGTTCTGCAGACGGTCCAACTGAGCCTGTTGGTGCTTGCATTTGGGTGAGGAGTGCGGTGATCAGATGGTTCTGATTCGCCATCATCTCCGCCAAGGTGGGGTGGTTGGCGGAAGGCGACCCGGATTGGCGCGGGCCTGTTGCACCCCAGTTGGGCACAACACCCTCAGGCGCATCTCGGCTCCCTCCTGCTCCGTTGTTAGAGCCGGTGTTCTGGTGGTCGGCCATCTTCTGAATTCATAAGGTTATAAGGCAAAAAGTTGACAACACAATTAACAAGAATATTTCAAGCATATAAATTAAGTGGTAAAAAAAATGTTCATTACAATCAAGTTCTTATTCTACCCACAACACACTCGTCATGGGTAGCACCACGTACAAAATAATGCTTTTTATTTAATTTCGCGTCTCCTAACGCCTACTCGCCACCGGAGGCGGTCTCCGTGCTCTCGAACCACGAGTGCGCGGCTCCAGAGAGATGGTGGGCTCGAGAAAATTCTCGATGATGGAGTCGGAGACGAGGCCGGGGCGTGGTGTAGGGGCGCTGGTGGAGGGCCTGGCGGGGGAGGGTCGTGGCGGGATCCTCTTGGGGCGAGGGAGGGGCTCACGGATGGGCTTCTTCTTCCTTGGAAGAAGAGGAACCATCTCAGCGATGTCCTTCTGCAGCTGCATGATCTTGCGCTGCAGCTCGCCGTTCTGCTGGATCAGGTTCTTCGTTTCTTCACGAAGAAACTCAACCGCCTCATGGTGCTCGTCTGCGTCGAGC